>CM026551.1:53197017-54397017 GCA_015143295.1 Tetracentron sinense
AAAAAATCTTAAACTTTAATTTAGTTAAGCTTAACTAGGGCTAAGCAAGTGACATGAGGAGACAACAGTTAAGTCACCGGACCACAAGTTGGTTAAGAAATCCGACCTTAGGTTTTAGAAGAAAAAAGACAAAAATCTAACCAAGGTTAAATGAGTATTAAAAAGGTACAAGGACATTACGGTGACTTAAGCACCGGGTCCTATAATCACTGCTTAAGCAGTGGACACAGTGGTGACTTAACCCCAACCCAACCCCATCCGCAACCCCAACTCCAAAATGAAAATATATATAGGGAAGTGGAACCAGTTGGAAGAGCCGTGGTGAGATCGAATCAGAGCCAATCACGATTGAACTCAGGGATAGTCCAATCACACTGATATGTCAACATGTGTACTTTTTAATTCTTATTAACCATGGTTAAGTTTCACCAACCCTTAAGTTTCAAAAATTTAACCTTGGTTTTTAGAATTGTGTTTTAAAAAAATTAAACTTGGGATTAAATTTTCTTAATGCTAAGGTTATTTATTAAAAAATCATTTTTTTTTAAGCCAAGGTTAGATTGTTGAATTTGAACGTTAAAAGATCTTAACATGATTAATAAAGATAAAAAAAAATGACATATGTTGACCCATGGGTGCAATTGAACTCCCCTGCCGTGGTAGTTCAATCCCGATTGGGTATGATTTGATCTCTTTCGTGTTAGTTACTAAGAGAGAGAAAATATGAGAGAGAATGAGTGAGGGACAAAATAGGAGACAGCACAAAAGGGATAGAAAATGCTCAGTCCGTACTCTGCATCATAAATGTAATTGAGAGTTTTTATAAAATAAAAGCTGATGAGGGAGTTTTCCAAAATATAGATAATGAGGAAGCTTTAACGGGCTGCAAAAGCAGCCGGGAAAAGCAACTTGGCGTGTCGGATTCTCAGGGAAAGTGAGGAAGGAGTCAACTAAGTGGTGACATGTGATCTAACAAGGAGTCAACTAAGTGATGTTCTTGGTATATAACAACTAGTGTATTTAGGGGCGGCAATTCTAACCCGATCCCTCAGTCGGCCCAAACCCATCCCACTATTCTTGAACTAAGTTTTGGTTCTACATGAACATTATCAAGGGATTCAAGAATGGAGACAACGTCTATCTTAATGGGATTATGTGTCTCAAGAATGCTCGCTTCAATACTACGTGTGGGCACCGGATTTTGCACCATTTCAAATAGGAAAAGTTTCAAAAGGGATTAATAAAAAATGTCATTATGGAGTCGCAACTTGTTCTAATTTGAGGTGCAAATCCGAATCCTAATCATGTAAGGGATAAGGGTGTCAACGGGTAAGGCTGGCCTGAAAATTAAAGCCCGCCCATTGTCTATATTTTAGTGTCAAGGACTAGAGCCAGGCTCAATTTCTTAGGCCCATTTTAATATGGGTCAGGTTAGGGCTTGGTTCATTAAATCCCAGCCTGGCCCGGTATATATATATATCTATCTTTTACATAATATATACTAGCGGGTGGCATGGGCAATGCACGTGAGAGCGAGGGGAAGGAGTTAACTGTAAGCACTCAATTTTTACACCCCTCTTAACTATGGTTAAAGGTTCTTAACCATGGTTAAGCCCTCAACAGAGTCCCCTTAATCCTAGTCAACCTTAGGTAAACTCTAGTCCAGCCTAACCATAGGTCCATGCCCAAACCATAGCTAAAACCCTAAGGATAAGCCCCTAAGGATCAAGCCCATGGTTTAAAACCCCCAACGCCCAAGCCTTTGGATCAAGTCCATGGTCCATGGACTAAAATCCAGAGTTAGTTCCATGAGTTTAGCCCATTTCCAAACATTCACCTAGGGTGGGGCCCACTAACCATACACACACATGTGTTTTGAGCAATGTTACCATGTATGTCACACACCACATCAAAACTCATATAGCCCATGTGAACACACATAATGGCTTAGCACACATGGTAGCATGTGGCTAGTCACATCTAGCCCCCATTTCCACTTAAAAATTCAAATGTGCACACCCTATAGCCATCATTTTGTTGCCTAGAGCTCACCCTAACTAGTCTATCTCCCCCTTTATTTACCTTCATGCCACTCTCCTTCAATATCTATAAATCTCATCCTAAATCCAAGCCTTGAGAGAGGAGGAGCCATTTTGGGATAATTTCCAATCCGAGAGTTCCATCTCTAACCTTTGGCCCCTTAAAAAGCTCAACACCAAAGTCCTGTTTCTTAGTATCTTTCGGCCTAGGGAGGTGGTTTTGGACCAGAGAAGGCGCTTGGGCCCCTCTCTCTAGTGTGGTTGACCCCTCCTAATCGAAGATACCTCTCTTGTCGTAAGTTTTATTTTATTTTATTTTTCTTCTTCTTAGGGGAAAGGTACATCTTTTCTCACCAACGTGTGTGCATTCTTTAGCTCCTCTGTGCGTGTCTTTTTCACCAAGTAGCAGGGCCCCCTAGCCCATTCACGAATGAGATAGGGGGCCCCTTGAAGAGAGCTTGAACTATGTTTTTGTTTTTCCCTTTCTCGTAGTCGGCATAACAATTTTCTTTTTTTTGTCTTGATCATTGTTTGTTTTTTTTTTTTTGGCAAAGCTTGACCTATAGAGGGAGGCGTGGCCACTGCCCAGGGAGTTTTCTCAGTCCCCATCCAACTTTTCCCATCTTCTCAAAGCACTGGATCTGATCCGGTAGTGCCTTTCAGCCCAAAAGTGTGCTAAAATCAGCACTGTCATTGGTATTTAAATAAGGAAAAAGCTCACTTGGTCATGCATTCTGATTTAGAAATTTGTGACATCTCCAAGCATTTAAGGCAAGTTGATCATGCTTGAGCCAACCTTAGTCAACTTACCTAATCAAGAGGTCACAGTGCTGAAATTTCAGTCCTATATCAGGCCATCATTTCATCTCATGCAAGGTTTTCCATTAGATCAGGTCATCTATTCATCTCAAGCAAGGTTGTTAACCAAGTTGGGTTAAAACTAACCCCCATGCAGCTTGCCAAACCCAGGGTTTGATGCATCTTAGGGGATGGCCATGATCGGATGCTTGGAAGTGTAAGTTCAAAACTTTAAAGCTAGTGCATAGGCCCAAATCACCCAAGTGAAGGTTTCAAGACACTATCACTGGGTCCCACTATTGGCCAATAGTGAGGTTGTTTTGAAAATTTCAAATTATTCTTTCAAGACCTTGCTGTATTTTAAGTGTGGACCTTTCCATACCTTCGTAGGTCCAAGGACTTGATTTGTCTATGGGTCCCACATCAAATGCCTAGTGGTCCTTCACCTTGAATTCATCTCTCATAATCCCCGTACCATGTTTAACCATTGACTGAGGGTAAACTTAACCCCAATTAAGCCCCATACCCTTGGTTGAATTTTATTTAGGAAAATCCCAAAAAAAAAAACATAAAAAAAAATCATGAAAAATCCCAAAAAATCTAAAAAATCCAAAAAAATAAAAAAAATAAGTATTAGACCTTTTAACCATGGTTAGCACCCGTAACCATGGTTAACCACTCTTTTAACCCCGGTTAGCAACCCTAACCTTTGGTTAAAACACTTTGGGCCTACCGGGCCTCACCTCTCGGCCTACCGGGCCAAACCCAGGCCTACAGGGCCGACTCTTAGCCTACCGAGCTTCACCTTTGCCCTACCGGGCCAAACACCCAAGCACTTGACCAACACGGTCAACCACCCCTAGCCCCTCGGCTAGACCATAAGCCACCCTTGGTGCACACACAACACAACCCCTAGCCTCGGCACGGCACCATGTGCCAGAACTACGCTCGGTCTGATCTCATCCCAATGTGAGTACGTAGGCATAGGGCTGTCAACGGATCGGATTCGGACCGGATCTGCCTAGATCCGAATACGATCCGATTAAGAATCCGACTGATCCGAATCCGATCCGAGATCCGTCGGATCATGAAGTAACCGATCCGAATCCGATCCGATTATATATCGTCCGATCCGAATCCGATCCGAGTAAGGTTATTTTTTTTAAAAAAAATCTATTTTAATAATAAAAAATCTAATAATACCTTAATTAATACTAATTAATGTTAATTTTTTTTAAAATTAATATTTTATACATAGAAAATCTAAATAATAAATTTTAAAATAATTAAAAATTATTATTATTATCGGATCGGATTTTAATCGGATCGGATCATCCTATATCCAGATCCGATCCGATTATAATCGGATTCCACCGATCCGATCCGAATCCGATCCGACGGATCACATATAGGGTCCAAAGTCCGGCTAATCGGATCGGATTCAGATCGGATCCGGATCATGATCCGGTCCATTGACAGCCCTACGTAGGCAGCCCAACTCGGGCCCGACCCTAGTTTAGCTTTTCCCTTCTTGTGTTAGTATAAACTAAATCAAACGACATTTGATTAACACTTGACATTTAAATGGCTTAAACCTAGTGAGTAGGGAACCGTCAAACGACGGAAGTGCCGGGGTGCCTAACCCCTTCCCCGGGCTTAATCGAACTGCTTACCTAGACCTTTAAGCAGACCAAGACCTTATCCATTGACTGGGACTTATCTCTACCGAATCAATAGGTGGCGACTCTAAATATAAAATCAACCGACCATTGCCAGGGCATCCACCCATCCCTGTGGGCGGGACCAAAAGTCGTGCTCACATTAACCACAGTTAATAGGAGTTAAAAAAGACACGTGTTAACCCGTAGGTGCAATTGAACTCTCCCCGAGTTCAATCACGATTGGTTGTGATTCTATTCTTTAAATAGATAGATAAGCAAGGGGTAATTTGGGAATTAAAGTAAATCATGAAATCAAAGCTTTGTTTTATATGAGGGTTGTTTGAGAATTTTGGAAAAATCAAGCTACGCCTGCCTCTCCCATTATAATACCTCTCCCATTATAATAGTAAAGATAATACACAATAAATAATACAACAACGAAAATAACACTTATACACACAATAAACAGCATATTACTATGTATATTAATATGATATTAGTTTATTATAAAAGACTTACATAATATTCCACCTATTAGTATGTATTATAATGACATTAGTATAATGTAAAAGGTATAACACACTCTTCTATAACAGTGAGCACACTGCTATTCTAAAAAAGGGTGCTCGCTATTATATGTAACATATATTTACATATTACATAAGTTAATACATAGTGTATTTTACATAATATACTAATATGTATTATATAATATAATAAATATAATACATACATACTATTATAGTACACTATTATGGTATATAGAATATTTACATAATATATAACATCTTTGTATGTATTATATATGATATTAGTATAATGCAAAAGTCGCATAACACACTATTATACCACAACAGTGTACTCCCTGTTATATATATATATATAATTTAATACTTATAGGTTATTTATGTATTCTATTATATATCACAAATGTTATTATTTTATAGGGAAATAGTTAACTTACCCATGAAATCCATTTAGAAACCTAATGCTGGACCTCATTGGTCAGCATCCCCTCTTAAATACTCATCATAGTTGGTGAGTATTTAAGAGGAGGGTGCTGACCTAGGAGGTCTAACATTAGGTTTCTGTGGTGAGTATTTAAGAGGTGGGTGTTGACTAATGAAGTTCAGCATTAGGTTTCTAAATAGATTTCATGGGTATGCCTATCACTACTCTACTTTATATGGTACATAATATATATATATAGAGTTAACACTTGATCTTAACACAATCTATATCCTAATAGAAGTACTTATATGTTATATAATACAAGTGGGCCGCAAGCTATCAGAGAGAGAGTGAGTGAGTGAGTGAGTGAGTGAGTGAGAGAGAGAGAGGGAAGGAAGGGGGGGTGAGAGAGGGAAGAGGGACCCAAGTGAAACTCATATGATGTGTGTGCGAGACGTGAAAAAGTATAAAAGATAGAGAAGATATAAGTATAAGGATAATTTTGTTAATAGAGATTATAAGAATAGATATAGAGAAGAAATAAGTGTAAGGGTAATATAATCACTTATTATAATAGTAGAGTATAGAAGATTGTAAGCCTAATTTTATCTGTAGTGGCAAAATTCAATCAATGATTTTAAGGGCCTATTCTCATTATAATAGTAGATAGTAAAGATGGAAGATAAGCATAAAGGTAATTTAATCATTAAGAAAAAAATTCAATCAATGTTTTTAACGGGCCAATTCTCTTTATAATAGTGGTTATTGGGAGAGTAGATATTCAAGAGCATTTAAGGCAATAATTCCTAAGATTTTCCACGTGAAAATTTATAATTAATTACTTATCAATAAAAAGGAATGAACTTTATCATTATCGTATGACTTACAATACCCTAATATAGGGTTTAAATAGATAGTAAAGAACTACTATTTTAGAAAGATAATCTTAATGATAATCTCCATTTCATCACATTTTATTAGACTTATGTTAATCTTAGTCTAAGATTATGTGTATCTCATTCACCTTATTACAGTGAAATCAAAGGGGAATAGAATTGAAGAAGGGACTCAAATCAAGGTGAGGACAATAACATACATTTCCCATTAATTTCAAGGATTTATATATATTTTCTATTTTGGTTTTAATAGTAATCTTAAATTTCAATAGTTCGTGTTCCTACTATAATATGTGTTTTTTTTTTATTGTTTTTATTATTTTGGTAAGAAAATGATTTTTTTTGTTCAATCTCTTGGATCTTTTTTTAAATTGTATTTAGATTGATAGTAGTAGTTATGCATACCAATTACCAAGTATTTGTAAATGTCTAATAAGAGTGTTGTATGTGTTATAGTTATATTTTTATGTTGCCAACTTGTATTGCTAGGGTAATCAACAAATTTTCATTGTTCTTGAACTTTTAATTTTATTTATTTTAAATTATTTGAGACAATATTTTTTCTCCTAGATTATTATAAGGTTCTCAAGGGCTATTATTTAACTAGTGGGGAAAAAAAAAACTCCATAAGGGTTAATATTTCATAGCCAAAGTTAAAATGGCAATTACATAGGCTTTCTCCCAAGTTCAATTAGATTAATCCTAATTGGACAAGATCCAGACTCTTTGGCACAAGGGCCTAAACAAATCTACTCATTATTCCATACCCACTATCCTAAAAAATTGTATATATGTAATCCTTTATTTTATTACCTCTGCCTCTTGCGTGAGTGGTAGGGGTGATTGTCTCGGGTGAAGCCAGAAACACCTTGTCTCAGGCAAACATAGAATATAGGACAAATGGTGGAGAAGTCAAAATCATGGATCCGTGATTTTGACTTCTTCACACACTATATGACAAATGGCGCACTACGTGAAAATGCGCTAAAAACGACGGCCCAAACTCGTCGTTGAAACACCATTACGACGTCCTTCGGCCGTCGTGTAGGCCGTGGGGAACGGGGGTGTAGTTCACAATAAACGACGGCCTATAGCAGTCGCTATTTTGTCGGAAAGAACGACGGCTAATGACCGTCGTTTACATGAACGTCGTATGAAAGCCGTCGTTTATTTCGCGACATACTATTTTTTTAAAAAAATTAATTTTATTATAAACGACGGCCAATAGCCGTCGTTTTTGACGAAAAATTTTAAAAAAAAATTACTATTTTTTCCTGAATGAACCTGTCAGTTATATATTTTACCTGCAAATTCGCTTAATATACATTTAGTCCAACCCATCACACAATACAATACAATACAATACAATACACAACTTTATCTTCTAATTATCAAGCAAACGAGGCAATCACACGCACAAACAACGAAAACATAAATACTTAACCAATTTATATGTCAATACAAAAGTCAAAGAAATTTAACACAATATTTGGGCCAAATGATAGTTTCGCCAATGCTAATATCTCCAAGTGTTCCCACTCGTTCATACAAATCTGTATTTTGATCATAGATGTCATCTACTATAACGCTATATACTTCAGGATTTTGTGGTACATCGCCATGAATCCGTCCCAAGGCAATAATTGCCCCTCTAAAATTCTTTAATAAACATTGCCTGGAAGTTGGGGGTGACTCGGGGAGAGAATGCCGCCTTCCCTACAAACATTAAAAAGAGTTTGTTAAACAATAAACCTCAAAAGAAAAACAATATAAGAGTAGTCAATATGATCATTTACATGCATGTCAAGCTTCCATAATAACAAATAAACCAATAAGATACTTTACATATATGCTAAGCTTACAAAAAATATATAATAGCTAAGTCAGAAGTATGGATTCCAATCTGGGATTTTGAGGATACACAAATACGGGCAGTGATGCTCATTTCTGTGTTTTGTTTCTGATCCTATTGTTGGGCTTGAAGCTGTGGTTGTCGCTTTGTGTCTTGTATCTTGTATATTGATTTTTATTTATAAAAATCAAGGTTAGATTGCTTAGCCCTGTAAGTGAGTGAATCAATCTTAACCATAGTTGATGATGGGTGTTAAAAAGGAGGGCATGGACCAATGAAGACCACATTCAACTACATAGTGGCATGCAGCGATAAAGTTGAATGTAGTGGTACTACATCTAATAAGATCGAATGGATACAAAACATCTCAAATTGAATATTTAACACAACCCACATTATTTGTTGTCAATATCATGGACCATTTCTAGAGTCAAAATAAAGTTAAAGGTGAAACTAAAAGTGAACATAGCTCCAGAGAAGTTTTCACCATAGCGTAGCAAGATCTATAAAATGCAGAACGTGGTGGTACTATGTTTTATAAGATGGTTTATGTGCCTAAATTTTCACTACTTAATTACTCTAGGGCCTTTTAATTTGGAGTATTAGTTAGGTTCATAACAGGAAGAAAGTAGAGGAAATACAAGCATGGTATATATTATATATGATAATGCCTTGGCATTAAACTTATTTTTATTACTAATAATATTATGATAAACGAAATGTCCGACGTAACACACCAATCTTATAGGGTTCTTTCTACCAAAATGGTTATAAACAACTCATCAGATCGAGGTATCGGTCGAACATGACATCAAACAATAAATTTCTACTCTCCATATGGCTTAAGATAGCAATTAGAAAAGACTACTAGAGACCAAATCCTCCTACTTGACTACAAAGAAAACATATTTGTTCTTCAACATTTTTTACTTTTAATAGGTGTCTTGTATTTGTTCTTCAACATATTAAGGTTGTGTCTTGTATATTTTTATTAGGTTGGTAATCTAAAATTGTACACACATAACAGGCCTAAGGTTACCACTAGGGTGCCGTAAGGATAAACCCTGCGAAGGCTAGTACCAACTACCAACCGAGGTGCATGGGACTATCTGAGATTGTTTTCTTCGCCTTGGAAGGTATCCAGATTCCAGCATAAGCTTCTTGAGTACAACCCAAGCACAATGTTTGGCCCTTAGTCCAAACCAGTTCCACACCCCCCACCCCACCCCACACGTATCTTTGTATATTACACACGTGTCACCCCTTTTGCACTACAAAAATGGTTTAGTGTCCAGCCAAATCAATTCTGTCTTTCTTCCTCAAGTTTTGTTTTCATCTGTAAAGGCTTTGCGGCAACACGAGTTCGTGAGTGAGGGAAATTGCACCCATGCAAAGTGAAAAATGGCAGAAGAATCTCTCACCAGCCAGCCACCTGATATGTGTCAAACCCTAACCCTACCGTTCTCACCTATAAATTACCCCTACTATCTTCACCTCAAATCACAACTACCACCATGGCCAACTCCACCAGCTTCCTTTCTCTCGGTTTTTGCCTCCTAGTCTTGTTGTTTCATTGCTCTCTAGCTCAGCTAGAGCAGCCACAATGGCAAGGCCAAGGTTCTCCTTATATATAGTGCTCCACATAGCACTTACAGTATCAGAGGTTCTCCATGTGTGTATATATAGGGTAAAGGCACCACCTATATATATAGTGCTCAACATAGCACTTACAATATGAGGAGTGCTAGCTAGCCCCAGACGCATATCGGGAAGTTGCTTCTGCTTCTAATGGTTCCACTGCTACAAGAGCCAAACTAGGTAGTCCTTAACTACCTCTCCAAAACACAAGAAAACAAAGCCTACCCAATTCATAGAAATGAAAAGAACTCCCTATTAAATATGATCAGAGTACTTTCAAGGAAGAGTTTTTGGTCTTGACACACCATGAGGATTGATGTAGGAGAGACAAATCCTAGTAAAAGGCAAGTTCTGAAGAACTCAAGTGAGGCATGAATTCTGAAATGATTCGGTTGAGAGGAGGGTGTTGTTCAGCTACCATGATGAATGCGTGGAAGAAAGTTTGTGTTCAGAAGTAAAATCTATGTCCAGAATTGGAGGTCAACATGCCCACAAGGAATGCATATTTGAAAAAGGCTCGTGTCTTCTTGTTAGCACCCTCCTTGATAGTATTGTCCAAATTTTAACAATCAGATTTTTGACAGCTAATTGGCCGAAATCAAGCTGTTGGTACTCACAGAGGCGATGCCTGATTTTAGGCCCAAAAAGGACTGTTGGCTCTGGTTCAGACGGCCGAAACAGGATTTTTATATGTTTCCTCTAAAAAGAATAATAAAAATAAAACAAAAAATAACAGAATAGGCAATGAGTTCTTAATGCAAGAAAGTGATCAGAATCAAATTAGTGAAACCATCAAGACTACGTAAGAACAAGGTGAGGGAGATGGAGCTGTTGTTAGGAGAAGCATTGGAAGGTAATTTCATCTCTTACTTGTCTTCAATTTCTTTGTATTGTATTCTTTTTTTTGTTCTTGGTTTCTTGTTTTTGGATCCTTTTCTCATGTTGGATGAATTGAAGTTTTTGGGAGGATTCCTATGTAATTGAAGTTTTTGTTTTTTGGTTTATTCATTAATGGTGTCTCAGAGATTCTGTTCTTCATTTTTCTAAAAAAAAATTTATTTGGGTTCTGTTTTTTTAGGTTTCGAGACTGTTACATACATGTTACAGGTATGAATTAAGATGAGATTACAATCTCTTCATTTTTAGTTTGTGGGGAGAGATATCAGGTTATCAGAAACTGAATTGGGGTTCTTTGGATTTCAGGGAGCTTTCACTCATCAAGATTTTAATTAATATAGTATCTAAACGACTAAACCCAATTATCAGAAACAGAGCTCCGGATCAAAATTTATCACAAAAAATAAAAACTTATAATAATCTGTAAATTCGAATGTAATAAATAGTTTCAAAATTTATACCTGGGAAGTACTACAAAACTCTGAGGAATCTGGCATATGTGCCCCATGAGTAGAAAACTCGGAAGATGAACGCCCCTTCATATTCTCTTCAAAAATTGAAAGTCGTTTGCTAAGGGCCTCAACTTTTGCCTCAAGGCTTTTAGATTCTTTCTTCCCCCGTTTAATAGCCTCCTTGTAAGGAGCTGACACACGAATAGTGGTCTTAGACACACCACTGCCCAATCCTCGTACACGCCCCCTTCCATCACGACCACATACCTGATAACATAACAAAAATTAACATTAAATGAGGAATTTCAGTAGAAGGAATACAATACAAGAAGAGAGAAAGGAATCACATACCTGTGCAACAGGGTCATTATCTAAATCTGCATGTCCTAGTGATGGATCCATGCTAATAATTTGTCTTATTTCATCCTACAAAAAATAGAATTAGTTAGAAAAACTTATATTAATTGCTTATTGATAAAATAAAAAAAAATAAAAAACTTGAGTTTTTATTCTCACTATTTGTTGGCTTGTGACAGGATAAGGGCAAGTCCCATCTATCTTTGTATGGGTGGCCACATATACTTCTGTTCTTGACACTGTACCACTAGAGCTCTTTCTTTTCTGTAAAAGAAAATATACAATTAAATAAGCAAGCATTAACATCTTATTTAATGATTAAAGCTCCTCACAGCATCTTTGCCATCATAATATTACCATAAAGTAATAATTAATAATAATCAAGCATTCACATCATATTATTACCAGATCCTCGGCAGTTCTCGCTGCTCCTCGTCTACCAGACGTGTGCGGGCTCTTCATCTGCTCCCTAGAATACTTGCCCTTTGCCCGACGAGCCTTGACTTCATCTGTTGAACACATATCAACAAATTTCTCCCAATCTTCACTCCTCACCTGATGATGTGGATTTCTTTTTCGTTCGGCATCCGTTTCGAATTTGTCGTAATGTAGGTGGAGCTCGTGTTTCCAATTCCTCCAGGTGGAGTTGGCAGACTTCAATACTGCATCTTTATGTATGATTGGAACATTATACTGGGACTGTGATCAACATTAGAAGATAAATCATATTTGTCAATATAAAAAGAAAATAAATTATAATAACAATCACATGCACTCACCATGACAAGGGTCCAAATAAGCTCCTTGATTTCATCTGGAACTACAACCCAACTAGTGTATATAGGTGGACAATGTGTCCTCGTGACCTTCCCCACAAATGTCGAAAACTTTGTCTCACCAATGAACTGCCCATCTTCATTAAATTCGGCTAAGCGACGTTCATCTACACAAAAAATATATTATTAGGTAACAATTAATAACAAATATTAAGCAAATGAATGTAATAAACTCACCACTTTGTCCAGACCCACTAGGATCAGACCCAGTAGGTTGAGACCCACTAGGTTCAGACCCACTTGATTGCTCTTGGCTCATTTCTGCAATTTTTTATAACAAAACTAATATAAAATGGGAACGAACTTATAATTATCCAACAAGTAAGCAAGTACATAAAGAAATGAGATTAATAATTAAATGCTACAAAAAATGCAGAAAATCCACGTACATGAATGATAGAGGAACAAACTAAGCAAGCAAGCAAAGATGTTTACAATCAAAATAATCTTATTCCATTGATAATTCATGTCAAAGATGTTTACATTCAAAATAAGCAAGCAAGTACATGCTAAATACATTCATTTTCATCATCTTCTACTATATCAGCGACTAATGCAGATGTTAAACTATCTGCTTTCATTCTTGCTTCAAACACTAAGGGATCTTCATAAGCATCCACATCTCGATGCAATCTCTTTGGAGCATCTAAGACAACATACCAATTATCCCTAGTGTGATCCTTGCAATAAAAGACCTGAGTGGCTTGAGATGCAAGAATAAACGGCTCATCATCTTCCTTTAAATTTCTTCTGAACCTCCCCAGGTTAGCAAAGATCAAGTTTGTTTCTGGATCAACATAACATCCATTTGATTTATCTTCTATACGCACCCAATCACAAAAGAATACTACTTCTTTGAAATCATAGTAATTCAATTCAAGAATTTGTTTGATGATGCCATAATAAGTGACTTCTTCTTCCACAAGGTTCTTATCTTTGGCACTTGCCCTGAAACTAGTAACAGCCTTTATGGAGACTCCACTATTCTGTGTCGTCATGCTCATTTCCCATTCCGCTGTACAAAAAACATATCCATTTACCGCATATGCACTATATGACAAGGCATTTAAGTCTGGACCATCAGCAAGCCTCTTCAGGGTAGATGTTTTTTCTTTTTCTAGTTGTTGTCGTAACCAAGGAATGTAATCCATCGCTTTTTTTGTTTGTTGATTGCCTCTTCGACTTTTATCACTAGACATGTGTGATTGAAGGTATGTTTGATACTTCCTGTGAATGCAAATAATAGATCTTTAAATTAAGTATTAAAGTGTGTTAAAATCAAAATAATAATTGTAAAGATATAAATATCAAATTTTGCTTACTTCTCCCACTCAGCATTTTCAGGGCATTGTTGTAGAACCCATCTGCGTGCTTGCTGGTAAAGCAAATGTGGGAGACGGTAGGCCTTTCCCTTTTTATCGATAGGATAGGCAAATTCAACTTCATCATCTCTCAATGCCCTTCGTCCCCGCTTATGGCTTCCTTCCCTACCATTAGGCATGTACTCCATGCAGAACCTCATTGATTCTTCCATTAGGTACTGTTCTGTAATAGAACCCTCTGGAAAAGTTTGATTCACTACATATCGTTTGTATGTTTTCATCATCCTGTAAACGATAACATCAATCAACTATTGATACGATACCTTTAAATTAAAAAAACTATGTAATCCAAAATAATTTTAATTTACCTCTCAAAAGGATACATCCATCGATATCTAACAGGTCCGCAAACCTGTGCCTCCTCTGCCAAGTGCACAATGAGGTGTGTCATGGAAACAAAAAATGATGGCGGGAAGTATTTTTCGAACACACATAGTGTTTCAACAATGCGTTGTCTCATCTCCGAAAGCTCAATACGGACAATAACCTTGGAACATAGGATATTGAAAAATATTGACAATTGTCGAATAGCAGCACGCAATGGCTTATGTTTCTTGAATGCGTGCATCAATAACACTGGTAGTAGTTGTTGTAGAAGGATGTGATAATCATGTGACTTCAAGCCTCTAAGTTGAAAATCCTGCAAACTAACATTATGTTTCCAATTTGCACTGTATCCGATGGGAACCTTCAAATTATGCAAAGTTTTACAAATTATCTCTTTCTCCACTCGAGACAAAGAAAAAGGAGCTTTTAGAAAAGATACTTTGTCATTTTTTTCAATCGGCCATAGATTTCTTCTTATCTTCATAGCCTTAAGGTCCTTACGGGCTTCAATATCATCTTTTGTCTTACCCTTCGTGTCCATAATTGTTGCAATTAAATTCTCTGCAATATTTTTTTCCACATGCATTACATCCAAATTATGACGAATATGCAAATCCTGTACAAATGAACGAGATATATTATTATCAATGCGATATATTCCACAAAACATTAATATTATAAAACATCTTATAAAGCACCTTCCAGTATGGTAAGTCAAACAAGATTGATCTCTTTGACCATGCAGTGCTTTCCTCGGTCGTGGACTTCTTCCTCTTCTTTCCTGCTACCTTTCCAAACTTAGTCTGAATAGCTTCCATTTTGCATAATACTTCAAACCCACTCAAACGGCGAGGATGTTTCCTAAGTTCTTCTTTCCCATTAAATTGTGATTTTTGACTCCTGAAAGGATGATTTAAATCTGCTAGGAATCTTCTATGACCCATGTAGGCAAACTTTTTTCCATGTGATAGCCACACTGAGTCTATCCCTTCACTGCAAACAGGACAACCATACTTTCCTGCGGTCCTACAACCCGAAAGATGGCCGTACGCTGGAAAATCATGTATAGCCCACAACAAAATTGCTTTCATGATGAACCTATTCTTAGTGTGAGAGTCATATGTTATGGTTCCAGTAGACCATAATTCATTCAACTCTGCGACCAATGGCTGCAAGTAGACATCAATGTCATGTCCTGGACCATTTGGGCCAGGAATCAATAGTGTTAGTATGGTAAATTCCTTACGCATGCATAAAGATGGGGGAAGATTGTAAGGAACAATCATAACAGGCCAGCAACTATAAGAGTTACTCTTGTTCCCAAAAGGATTGAATCCATCTGTTGCAAGGCCTAGCCGAACATTACGTGGTTCAGCAGCAAAGTCACTCCACCTAATATTTAATGATTTCCAACAAGAAGAATCTACCGGATGGCGCATGTGGCTATCATTTTCAACTGAATTTGCATGCCATTTCATACTCTCTGCAATCCATGGTACACTGTACATTCTTTGCAACCTCTGTGTCAATGGAAAATATCTTAGCTTCTTCCACGGTAAAGGTTTAGCCTTCGGCTTTGAGTCGTCCACCGGTTTCCATCTGCTTTCACCACACGTAGGACAACTATCCTTACTAGCATGCTCTCTCCAGTATAGTATGCAATCATTACGACATGCATGGATAATCTGGTAGTCCATACGCAAAGACTTGATCAACTTCTTCGCAGTGTAGGTACTATCCGGCAAAGTGTTCTCATCTGGTAAAATCTTTTTGATCGTTTCTAATAGCTCTGTGAAGCTATTATTAGACCACTGATGTCTAGCTTTCATGCTCAACAACTGAACAGTGACTGATAATTTTGTGTGCTCATCTCGACACGAGGGATATAGGGGTTGCATCGCATCCTCCATTAACTTCTTGAACTGAATATCCTCCTGTGAATCACCTGAAGCTTGACCGTCATCTTTATCATGAACTTCATTTAGGCATGCATCCATGTCATCGGGACTAACACGTCCAAATGTGTTATTCAACATATCTGTCATTCTTGGGTACAAATCTTCATGTTGATTGCTAGTCGACGTACTAGGAACCCCAACATTATCATGATTTATCAGAAATGGTTCTCCATGGTTGATCCACCTTGTGTACGACTTATCTATACCATCACATATTAAATGCTCTGAGATAACTTCTAGGGTTTTCTTCCCTTGCAGATTACGACATTTAACACAAGGACAACAATGCCAATCAACACCCTTACAATTCTGTTTTGCGAATGATAAGAATGATGCAACACCTTCAAGGTATTCAAAAGACATCCTCGGTGCTGTCATCCACTCCTTGCTTGGGGGGGTCGAAGAAGACATCTTCTAGTTAACTGGGTAAATATTCAAAATGATATAAGAAACTTGGAATCTAATGTTCACAATGATATAATTACATATATTATAATGTATTTATAGAAGTTAGCTTTTTGAAACTTTCACCTGAACCCAATCCAAAGTAAGCTTGGGTTTGGCATTTCTCAATTATTCATTTTTTTCCTCTCATTCTCTCCGATCTCATCATCATTTCTCTCGAAGAGAAAGAGGAACTCAAAAAATGAAGAAATAGAGTTGGTTTCTTGGTGGCCACCGAGTGTGTGAGGTTTGAGTTATGGAAATATTCTCATTACAGAATGGGTTGTGACAACCGTTGAAACCAAACTACTAGATCAAAGATATATCAATTTCAGCAGTGACCTGTTTTCATTTGAAACCAACAAACTAACAAATATCTTTGTTCTAGTAGTTTTCCAATAGGTTGATATACAGATTAAACTAACAAATAAATCAAACTTAATAGGTCAATTATAATTTTTTCTGTTGGTTTCATTGCAAGCAGGAGGAGTTAAAAACAGTTGAAGGCATTCAACTTGCTTCTAGATGCTGCAAAGAGTATGTTGGTTCTTTATTACCTTATATAGAATCTAGTTTACCATATTTTTACCATACAAGGGTTAGGATTAGGGGAGTTCACTTAGCATCACCTTTATTATATCTACTCTGAATTAAACAAAAAAGGCAGGGACATGGGAAATGGAATGTGGAGGTAGCTAAGGAAATCATGCTAGAAAATCATGCCAAGAAAAGACCAACAAAAAAAAAATCAACAAAAACAAAGCCAGTTTCAACAAGCATCAAAATGATAGCTACTCTTCTTTCCTTGGCTACTTCAATATTTCCAAGATCACCTTAGATATTTAATTAGATTATGTGCTACCCTTTTTTTTCATAGATATTTAATTAGATTTTCAAGTTAATAGTCACCCATGCTTGTTTCAGAATTGAAATAATAGAACTAACTATACTATGCATCAAATCTGCTAAATCAGAACTGTCCAAGGAATGATCTAAGCAATGAGAACCCTAGGAATTTTAGCCATCCCGGATCTTAGTTTAGGCCAAAAACTCAGACACCAGTTTTTAAATAGTACAACCTAGAGTTGTTCACAGATTTTAGGATGCCCAGATTTACAATTTTAAACATGCAAGCAGCAATAGACATGCAAACAGATAAATGAAAAAGATATAAAACAGAAATTAAGAGAGGTAGAGATCATACCTGCGACGACTGGGTGTGAAGAAGGAGATGAGGGTGTTTGGTGGCTGGAGGTGCTCAAGCTCGATCCAAGAAATGACAAAATGAAGTCCACAGAACACAAATGGGGGAAGAGCCACTGGTCTAACCGAATGTAGAGAGTTTTCCCTCTTCACAAATCTGAAAAAAATCGATAAGAAATAAAATAAAATGAAAACAAAAGAAGATGTAAAATAGAGAGGGAATTTTATATCTAAATCTGGATTGAAGGAATGAATAAAGAAATCGTGTGGATATGTGTTTGGAATCGAAGGGAGGGACTAGGGAGTAATCATTAATGGATGAATTGCAAGTAGAAGTTATAAAAGGGGAGGCTCGAGGCTGTGCCTTTCCCCTCCAATCCCCCCCTATTTGGCTGCTTTTGTTATCTGAATTTACCCTAATGCCCTCCGACTTCGATGATCTTGCTTAGGGGTGTAGTGGTGTACACAAGCCCGACAAGCCCGGCTAGCTTGGTTGCGGCTCGGCCCAATCAAGCCAAGCTCAAGCTTGATTTTTAGGCTAGATCGGGCCGGGCCGAGTTTTCAAGCTTCAAATATTTTCACGCCTAGCTCGAGTTGGCCCAACTCGATTCGGCCCAAGAATCAGATATTATTTTTAAAACAATCTATAGCCCATCCACCACATAGCAAAGAAACAAGATCATAAAGGGAAAAAAAAGCATAAGAAAAATCAGATTGGCAGCACATCCTTTCCTAGAAAACCATAGATTTGTTGCCCTATATATCCAACTAAAGCAACAAAACAAATTCAAACCATCATAAATTCAAGTAATATAACAAATAAAAACAAACAAAATTAAAAATAAGATTCATCTTTTGTCATGTAAATAAAATATCCTAAACACATAATTCTCATAAAAAAAAAAAAAAAAAACAGTAACTTCAAACGCAACTATATCAATAAGATTTTCTCAATCAACCCGGTGCTCAGAAATCATCACTAGTTAGACCAATAAGCAAGAAAATGGAAGTAAAACCAACAGTTGAAACTTGAAACAACAAACAAGAATCCATATACTGATATACAAAACTCAAAGAAAACAGTAAAGGCCTCAAGATTAACACATTTCTCATTCATCCAAGCCCCAAATCTGTTCAATTGAATGCAGATTTCTTGAAGCTTCGGCAAGAAGATCAACACCCTATCCCCCAAAACAAATCAAAATAGACCATAAAAACTGAAACTAAGAGGAATTCCAACAAACGAGCAGCATCTATTTCCAACTAACATCCTGTCAAATTCATAGCTCAATTAGAAAACCTCGCAAACTAAACATTCAATGAAATTCTCCCGCGTAACAAGCACCAAACCAGCGCAAATGAAATTCAAGAAAGAAAAAAAAAAAAGGAGATTTCCACCGAAACCCTAATCTTCAAAACCCTTAAAATCAATCACAGCTAACAGAGAAACTAGAAACTAAGAAAATCAATCCAAATTGTGAGGAGCTTGTTAAGAACACGTACCCAAATAACAATGTTTGGGTAATTAAAGTGAATCAAATACACAAAGATGACAGAAAAAAAATGATGGAAAAGTTAAGTAATCACCTCAACAATGTTTCCGACCAGGTAAGGAAGCTGTTTGTTGAGTTTAATCTTATCTTGATGGACTCAGAAGACGAAAAGGAGAGAGAAGATGGCCGGCGACCAGAGGCCAGAGGGACGGCGAGAGAGAGACGTCGGCGAGCAAGCAGCGGCAAGACATGGATTATTTTTTCCAGCGGCAAGACATGGATTACAACTATGGTGGAAACCGAGAGAGAGAGTAGAGCAGCCAAGAGAGAGAACAGAGCAGTCGAGAGAGGAAGAAACCGAGAGCAGAGCAGCCGAGAGAGAGAGGAAGAAACCGAGAGAGAGAAAGAGGGTTAGGGTTAGATTCGTATAAAGGGGAAATTTTCTTTGGGTATTTCGCAAAGCACGACTACCATGAGCAGTCGTTTATTGCGTTTACCCGTTACCGACTGATGCAAGCCGTCGTATAATTAACGAGAGCCTTAATCCGTCGTTTTTCCCACCTTTTGGATGTCGTTTTTACCTCATTTTCACGTAGTGGCGATAAAATATTACTTGAGATAAAGGGAGAGAGATATCATGTGGGAAGAAGTCAAAATCATGACTTCTCCCTTTTTTATCGTCACATGTCCTATATTCTATGGTTCCCCGTGAGGGGTTTCTAGCTTCGCAGAGACAATCCGAGGTAGGTTGCAAGAGCCTCAATGCCCAGCTAACTTCTGACATGGTGATTCTACTTACTTAACTAGGTAAATGATGACGAGGTCTAGGCTTTCAAAAAAAAAAAATTTCCTTATTAAAACCCAGCAAAGGAGGGAAAAGAAGGCAGTATCAATCTCGTGACAATCAGAAGTAAGAAACAGTAAAAAAATCCAAAATTACAAAAAAAGAAAAAAAAATCCCAGATCAAGAGGCATCAGGTCGATTGATAGATCCAAAAAAAATCTAACAGGGGATCTTGGAGGTGAACCACTGCATGACGTAAATGGGGGCTTTGATCAAACCCAGTGCAAGTTCTACTATGATCGTCACGCACAAGCAACACGGGCAGATGCATGTCAAAAACAATCTGCACCAACCAAAAACAAGAATCAGATGAGATCAAACATAATATTTTTCAACCCACCAAAAAATCTAAGAGAAGAAGAAAAATAGAGAGAGAGAGAGAGAGAGTTGCAGAGAATGAACGAACCCAACGATCCAGAAGACAGCACCAACGATAGAGATGACGAGTGATAGTAACGCGAAGGGCAGACCCAGTAGGAAGCCCAAAGGCCGGCATTCACAGTCCCCACAACACATGCTGCCTTTTTTCCTCTCTCTGTGTATATGGACTGGAGGGTTTTTAGATGCACAAGTTTTGTGATTTCCTTTTTGTTGTTTGATTTAACTCTGTTTTGATGATGTGTTGCAGCCTTGCAGGCGACGGACGGAGAGAGCAAAACTACTAAAATTGACAGAAAAAAACGCGTTTTCCTTTAACGAGGTGTACCCAAAACAGCAACTCCTCGGAAAAAAGGAAGCTCCCTACATTACTCTTTATCCCGTCTCCAAATTATGAGAAACTTCTTATTACTATTGTTAGCAATTAGGAAAGGGATTCCTCAACTGCCAGCTAGCTATGGGTGAACCCTTTGAGTGAGAAAGTATACGGTATATATACCACATATGACATACCTGCTGGTGCTGGGCTTGAACCCTTTACTTTTTCCCCTTAAAAAAGAAAGGAAATCATAGACTGTCCATCCAGGCTGCATTCAAGCCAAGCTGGTTCATCGGTCCAGGTTGGCTCTGCTCATCTGAGTCATTCATTTTAATCTCAAATAATTCTATACAATAATCCTTTTGATCTCTAAACTTTAATCCCTGAAATTTTAGAAGTGCCGTTGTGGCACCTCTAAAAAGGAGAATGATTTTAGGGCAAGGCGGAGTCTGGAAATTTTCATTGAGGGCCGAAATACATGTATAAAAAAAACTAATGGATTTTAAGGCATGGAACTTAGGGGTTTCAGGGCGTAGCCCCGTGAAAATTTATTTTTCAAGAAATTCTTTGATATGCCCTTGAGGTTGCCACTTGTCTCTATTAATACCCTTTAATTATTGTTAAGATTCACTCACCCCTAAAGTTCACCCACCTATCCTAGGTTTTTTTTTAAAATATAATTTTTTTTTTTTAAACCTTAGTTAAAATTCACTAACTCTTAAAATTAAAAACTTTTCAATATTTTTTTCTAAAACCAATTATAAGTATGCGAACCCTAGTAGTGGGTGAATTTTAACCATAGTTAAGGGGTGTCAATAGAGACATATAGCAACCTCAAGGGCATGGCCCACTATATATATGACAAAAAAAATTGGGGCTACTATATCATATGACACAACAATTTGGGGGCTAACTATGCTTAAAAAGTTTTTCAAAAAAATTGAGTGGCCCACTACTTCTTACCACCCCAAAGACGGATTTACAAAAATTTTCAATGGTTCCCCCTCGCTCTTGGCTCCACCCCTGTTTTAGGGGATTGTCAAATGACGAATAGAGAGAGAATGTACAGACGTATTGATCTATTCAAAAGATTTTAGAAGCTTGTGATAATAAGAACAGAGAGAGAATATAAAGACATATTGATCCATTGAAAGGATTTTAGAAGATTGTGATAAGATACAAATAAGAAGGATAAAGAGAAAATGTAGAAATGTATGAGAGAGATTCTAAAGGATTGTGATAAGAGGAATAGAGAGAGTGTGTGTAGAGATTTATTGTATATTTATTTTTTTTATTCACACCCTGGTAGGGTGATATCGAGCCAAGCCGAGTAGTTGGGTGTTCAAGCTCGGCTCAGTGCACTCAACAACTATTCAAGCTCGACTCGTAAAATTTATTACAAACTCGAGCTCGGCTCGGCTTGGCTAGGTTCGAGTATTATATATTATATATTTATATAAATATAGAATCTACAAATTTGCTTTGGCTAGGCCCGAGCTCAGGTCGCTAACTCACGGACAAAGCCAGCCTCTTTGGCTTGGCTTGCAAGTCCCATGGGCCATTAGGCTCATAGTTTTCTTACTGATGTGACTTGGGACTAAAACCAACATATTATATATAAATATATATATAAAGGTGCACATATTAATTTTTCATTAATGAAGAAAACTATTTTATCATTAGTTTTATATTAGATTTGATGATGTTTTCTAAAAGATATAGTATTTATTGAAAAAAAATTAAGTATAACTAATAACAGATAATGATATGTGAAGAAGTGTGATTTTGATTTTTGAGTTTAATAAGGTTCATTGCAACTTCAATTAGCCTAAATCCGTTGTCCAGACCATTCTAAATTGAATTATTTTGAAATGGGTGATTCAATAAACAGAATATTATATCACAAGAAAGAAGGAAAAAAAAGGGTGATTCAGAGGGAGAGAAGAAAGAACAGTGAAGAACAATGGTGAAAAATGACTTTTCTTGACAAATCATTTACTTTCTCTCTCTGCAAAAACTTGTTTCTTCGAAAAAAATT
The DNA here is from genome assembly GCA_015143295.1 of Tetracentron sinense. Taxonomy (NCBI): domain Eukaryota; kingdom Viridiplantae; phylum Streptophyta; class Magnoliopsida; order Trochodendrales; family Trochodendraceae; genus Tetracentron; species Tetracentron sinense. Next base: position 53,219,781 of record CM026551.1, read on the forward strand.
CTTCTCCGAAAAAAAAAATTCTCTTTTAAACAAGGGGGGTCACCACTATTTATAGGTGATCAACAGAGATCATAACCAACTTATACAGTTGTTATAACCGATTTTTATAACCAATCTTTAGAGAGAAAAATATTGGATTTCGTCAAGAGAAAGGTGTTTTCACTACAACTTCTTTAAGCTTTTATGATCAAAGCTTTCGGATGGATTCTTTAAAGGTTAAAGGCGGTATTCATTATACTCATCCTTTTAACAACTTCTATCTAAGCCCTCCAAACCACAACTCATCATCCTCCCCCAATATTGTTGATGGCTACATCGTAAAAGCGGGTCATACGCTTTCATGGCGTACTATCCTTTTGAGGTAGTAGATAAGTGTTCATACAACAACACTCCTCTAAATAATTATGATAATCATCTCAAGTCCAATAGGGAAAACGGAGGTGTTGGACGAGGATGCCCATCCCGTTAGGCTTTAAGAGAAACTGGGAAAAAAATCAATCCTCATTCCTTTTCCCTAACTGTCAGCTCAGGAAGTAATTCATGCTTCACTGGAATAGTTAATGAGGGGAAACAGCCACACCCATTCCCACGGGGAGGTAACAATCCATACCATTCCCCCCTAACGAAGCAGATCTTTTTTCTGGCATAAGTCATCAGAAAGGTACACGAGGAAGTACTAATCCATATCATACCCATTATCATCAGAAAGGCATTGAGAGCCAAAAGAAGGACACTGAAGTCATATTGATCATCAAAGGCATTGAAACCCTAAACAGAATCCAAATGCGTAAAAACCTATAATCAGAATCAACAGTGTAAGAGTCATAATCAATCATCAGAAGCGTAATGGCTATAATCATCATCCATGACGTAGGAATCGAAATATCATCAAGGAGTAGAATCTTTTGAAGAATCAAAGGCGTAAGAACCTGAAATCATTTGAATCGCCATCAGTAGACATTAATGACTAAAATCATTATTTATCATATATATCTTATTTCAAAACCTTAACAATAGCATGTCTATCTTCACAACTTTATTTGCGCCACCTTTCACATAATTTTGTTGACAAAATTTCAAAAATGATTTTTAGTACTTAATGTATTTATGATTTATCAGGATATCTATTGAGCCACGTGTCATCATTTTGTTAGGTTATGAACAACACCCTTAAATTTAAATTCCATAAATTACGCTTTTTATTAACCATCATCAACATTTAAAAGACAAATAATATATCAATTCAAAAGCCTAATATAAAAGGGGAAACGTTTAACTTATCGCCGCATTTTGATTATGTAGTCAAATATAGTCTCCTCATTGGTCCATGCCCTTTTTTTTTTAACTCCCATCAACTGTTGTTAAGATTCACTTCAAAGGTTTAAGCAATCTAATCTTAGTTTTTAAAAAGAAAGAAAATTTAATCTTAATTTCTTAAGCTTGATAAATAATTTCTGTTGCACATGATAGATGAGTTGATGCCCGTATATTGCAATGACCCAACATCGGCTCGGCAAGCAATGTGCTTCCCTCTTGATCTCCATACGCTTCACTTTTGTTCAATTTCCTCAAATCTTTTACAGCCTTAGTACGAATGATATCTATGATGGCCAAGCGAGATCCACGTATAATGTATGGAGTCAAATCTCACCCCTGGAGGTCACCACGTGTGTCCTTTGATACCCCTTAACCGTGGGTAAGGTTCACCCACCCCTAGGGTTCATCCATCCATCCTTGGTTATTTTTAAAAAAATATTAATTATTTTTTAAAAAATTAAAAATCTATTTTTAATATTAAAAAAACTCTAAAAACAATTTTTTAATTTTAAAAAAAATTAATATTTAAAAAAAAAAAACAAGGATGGGTGGGTAAACCCTAGGGGTAGGTGAATCTTACCCACAGTTAAGAGGTGTCAAAGGAGACACATGACAACCTCTAGGGGTGATAACCTGATTTGCCAAATCCAGTTATCACGGTAGAGGATTTGACTCCACACATTATACGTGGATCTCGCTTGGCCATCATAGATATCATTCGTACTAAGGTTTTAAAAGATTTGACGAAATTGAACAAAAGTGAGCAAGTGAAGCATATGGGGATCAAGAGGAAAAGCACATTGCTTGCCGAGACGATGTTGGGTCATTGCAATATACGGACATCAACTCATCTATCAATCAACACAAATTATTTTTCAAGAGATATTTTCTAATTAAAATTTGTAGAGTTTTAGTGTCAAGTAAAGACCACATATTATAATTGAGTCTCAATAAAATAACTAAATAGATAGACTTTGAGAAGTTTACCAAAAATAAAACCTCCATCTACAAACTCATGGATTAGATATAGATAGACTTTTAAAAGTTCGCCTAAAGCAAAATGTTTAACTACATATGTAATATCGGGTTTCATGGGTCCTACATAATGGTATACATTCTAATTTTTTTTTATAAAGTAAGATTAAGATAATTACGTTCACATAAAGTTCAATCTAAATGTACTCCCTATTCTTACTTCTTATTTTTACACTTTATCTAAGTCATTCTTTAAAGAAGGTCAATGGCTCTAAATACTTTTCATGGTGTACTTTTGGAATTACTTATTTTCTAAAAGATGTCACCTCAACAACATTTAGAGTCATCTTCTTTAAAGAATGACTTAGATAAGCTATAAAATATAGAGTAAGAATAGAGATTATCCCTAGACTGACATTGATCTTCTTTAAAGAATGTCTTAGATAATGTGAAAAATAGGGAATAAGAATAAGGAGTTCCTGTAGTGTAAGTGGAAGCCTCTAACAAATAATGCAATTGGATGCTATGAAAAATCAAGTACAATACATAAGATATATATGTGGTTCACCTACCATATGCTACATCTACAGTCGAAACGTTCTAGATATACCTCCACTAATAAAAGAGAAGAAGATTACAAGAGAAAAGATAAACAAGAATACACAAATTCAAAGACTCTACCACAATCCTTGAAAAACTATCACACAACTCACAATTCATTATTCACTTTCTCAACCCAAATCTGAACCGATTCTCCACAAATCACCGAATTTGTCACCAACCGCTCAAGCGGCTTCCTGTCTCCACCTAAGCGGAATCCTATAGAACTGAATCTGAATCCTTTGAGGTGTAAGGATGAACCAACCATATCTTTTGAGGTGCAAGGATGAACCAACCCAAAGATAAGTTGTGAGCACGCTCTTCTTACCAAGAGTTAACTAGGACTTTCTAGGAGAGCAAACCTGCTCTCCCCAGAAACCCCACATCTCACATCTCAACCTATAATTTGTTCATTCCATTCAAAATAGATTCAAAATTGTCAATACCTTTGTGCATTCCCACATTCACTATCAAGATCATATAACCCACATCCATGTACGTTTAAAACCTGTAACCTGTACCTAACCTCCACAACCTGTTCACTCACATTCACATTCACATTCACATTCAATATCATATAACCCACATCTATGCACATTCATAACCTATAACCTGTACCCAACCTCTACAACCTATTCATGCACCGATTCACATTCAATATAATATCCTATAACTCACATTCATGCACTTTCATAATCTGTACCTAGCCTTCACAACCTATTCACCCACATTCACATTCAAAATCCTATAACCCACATTCATGCTCATTCAAACCTGTACCTAGCCTCCATAAACTGATCACCCACATTGACATTTAATCTTCACATTCCATACATATCAGATAAATATAATCAAACATATGTCATTGCATTTCATTCACAATAGTATAAAATATGTATCGCAAGATCCATCGTAATAAACACAATGTATAAAAAAGAAAGTATGTGTACTTGAAATGCAAATTACCAAATCAGAGCTAAGAGGGTTAAAGGAGATTATCAGGAGGCTGCGTAGAGTCCGGATTTGGAAAAGGTGTCGATATGAGTTAGGAGGAAAAGTACGAGGCGTTCATTTGTGAAATTTAGTCCTTAACGCCTTCAATCGGGTGTTGACATAACTCAGCTGAGCCTACATGATCTCTTGATTAGCTGCCAAAGACTGGTCCAATACCTCTAAACCCCCTCAGTTTTTAAAAAATACAGTATGTATTCTTATGTTTCAAACTAATGATACTTACACCCCTTTTATTGGTTGACCGTCAGTTAACATGCAAAAGAGACCAAAAAATGCCAAAAATACCCCTCATAGAAAGTGAAACCCTAGAATATCCTTGTTCCTTATATACTAGACTTACCATTTTCCCCAAATCAATAAAATTAAAACCGTAGAATCGTTTGCTAACACCGACTCGGTCTCGGCTCAGGTGGCGATAACTCTTCTTCGGCAACAGTTTGGTAAGTCTCTCCCTATCTCTTCTCCTTCTAACTCTATTAAGAAATATTTTTGGCATTTTATGGTCTTTTTTGCATGTTGACCGGCAATCAAATGATAGAAGGGGTGTAAGTGTCATTAGTTTGAAACATAATGGTACCTACACTATTTTCTGAAAATTGAGGGGGTCTTTCTATGTGAATTTTCATCAAACCTCAAGGGGTGTAAATGTATTCCCCCCCTTTTTTTTTTATTTAAATAGTTTATTGAGATGGACAATAGCATGCTTGCTGTAAAGGGCTACAACGTTGCTGATCCACACTCCCAACAATCCTGACTACGGAAAGTGTTGGAAAAAAAGGAAAAAATAAGCAGCTAACGACAATTCAAATATGAGGAGATTATTATCACTATCCCAGTGGTATCGGTTTGTTTCTTTGGCTCTTAGCTGACTAATTACCAATCATCTTCCTAAAAAGCATTTGCAAAACGATAAGCATAGAACTTCCCTCTTGCCAAAAAAACATCGTATTATCCATGAACCTGCTTTAATGGGGGCACTGCATCACCATGACCTGTACAATAGGTTTGCCACTTTGCCCAAATTTTGAGGTTTGCTACTTTGCCAAATTTTGTCTTAACTCATTAATATACATTTTACCAAAAAAAACTCATTAACATACAGCATACATGTGCGGTCCTCGTCAACATTCAATGTAGCCCCTGTGTTTTTATTTTATTTTATTTGGAGGAATTCTAAAGATCAATGTTTTAAAACATGAAAACTTGGATCGATTTATTGAGTCAACTCGAAAATTCAATTAAAACTCGAGAAATATAATATATTTTAATATTATAACATATAAATAATAAGTTAAAAATTATAAATGCAACTATACCTATTATATATATATATATTTATATATATTACAACAACAAAAAACTTAATCAAAGGTAATCCAGAGTTGAAAGGTTGTTTGAGTTTGAACCAGAGTATTTTACTTTAGCTAGCAATAGAAAGTCCGATGCTATGTAAGAATAATATTATAAAATATTAAAAATTTGAAATTAAATACTAACATTTATCTTTACTATTATAATGGGAGAGGCAGGTAGCCTGAATTTTACGAAATTCCTAAACTACCCTTATATAAAACAAAACTTTAATTTAATGTTTTACTTTAATTCTCAAACTACCCTCATCTATCTATTTAAAGAATAGAATCACAGTCAATCGTGATTGAACTCGGGGAGATTTCAATCGTGATTGAACTCGGGGAGATTTCAATCGTGATTGAACTCAGGGAGAGTTCAATCACCCGCTGGTTAACACGTGTCCCTTTTAACTCCATTAACTGTGGTTAACTCCTTCCTCTCGCTCTAACGTGCATCGCACGTGCCACCCGCTAGTATATATAAAGAACTTACATAATGAATTTCCGTCTTGTCATTTCCAAAGTTGTTTATAAAATAGTACCCTATGCAGACTTATGATTCAGCCCTAAAGGCTTAAGAGTTGTGTTAGCCTCAGTCTCAACATTCAATTTTTTTATCAAAGACCAAGTTAGTAGTAACATAGGGCAAAATTATTGTTTGCACCATTATTCAAGGTAATAACAGGTTGCGACTTTGGAAGTCTGAAACTAGGGCTAGCATTTCTCAAGGTTAAAGGTTCATTGACACCTTTTCTCTCAGCCCTTAAGCTTACCCTTGCGGCATCCTTAGCGGGAGCCTTAGGTCTGATAGTGTTTATATGTGTTTAGGTGTTACTTTACCTGCATAGCCAAAATAAATAAACATGTAGATACCTTTTTCTTCTTTTATTTCATTAAAAAAACACACACACACATGTTACCATTGCTCTAGTTGAAAGCTAGGTTGCACAAAAATAGATTACGTGTTCTTATGAGACCTGGTTTCTTCTGATCCAAACGATTCATTCGCCTGTTTGACATCAATCTGGGCTAACACTCAAAAAACAAAAAACAAAAAAAACAACAAGAGCATATTCCACAAACCCTACAACCCTTAATCATTGCACTGTTCTTCGAAGAAAAAAAAAAACCCTTACAGCCAGACACAGACTAAAGATGGAGTTCCGATGGTGCTATTGCCAGTCTGTGTCTTAAAAAGTTGGGCCCACATTCAACAAAAGTGGATCTTATGGGAAGAGATGGAGAGTGGGCCCCACATATTTGAAGACATAGACTGTTGCCCTTTGGAACACCTTTAAGATGGTAGTGTCTTCAAGGAGAATGCTGTTGGTAGAGAGTGATGATGAGGATCCGGGCCTCCAGGGGATACTCTCGTGTACCCTTCATCAAGAGACAACCTCCTGTGGTGATACTCCATTTTCGATACATCAAATCCTACCTCACGCAAAATAAGGCCACTATCTATCCTCTTCTGCACAGTCAGAAGACCACCACGAGCCTCCGAGCTCATTACAAGCGCCATTAAGATCACTAGGAACAATATCACTACTCGTGCCATCAAAATGCTCAAATTAGGACTAGTTGGCTATAAGTTATGAAGAGAAGCAGATGGCTTAAGCTACCAAGCTGAATGTAGTAGTTTACCAGAAAACAACAACACCTATATATAGTATCAAATGCAATGGAAGAATGACCCAAGTGTTAGTGGATATCACATGACTGATTTTTTGTTCTCAAGGGGTCTTAAGGCTTATTCCAGCCTATGATAATGGAAGGCCGTCGAAGCAGATCCTGTCGTCTTCTCTGTACGAAAAAGTTTTCTGTTCTTTTATGCTACCCGCTTTATCTCAAAATATTACATGAATAAAAGGCCTTCCATCGCCATTAAACACCAAAGTTCTTGATGGGGCTTCTAATATCCTCCATCTTTTGTCTCTAGCTCTTACCAATCAATTGGCTTTTTAAAAAAATTAAAGGGTCTAGTCATCTTTGGCTGGTTCTTAGAATTAAATAAAGAAGAAGATTAACAACAATAACAGATAAAGGTACAGAGCTTTTAATCTACGTTAAAAGACCAGCTATATTTAAGTTTATAGAGACTGTATTATTTGTTTAATAATTTAACTACCCATTCGCCACCACGCACAAATGCGTCTAGCCCACATGGAATGCTGGAAAGTGTCCTTCCACATGGGTTTTTTTAAAAAAAAATTGATTAATTTTTATTAAAAAAAAAACAGGTGGTTTTTGTTTAGATTATTTTAATTTTAACCCAACTAACCTTAATTATGATGTTTTCATGTTGACACAGGATCTTCTCCCGTAGATTCTGGTGAGGAGGCCTCTAGTATGTACTGGGGAGGGCACCACATATCTTGTGCATGCTGATTAAAGCTTTGATTTGCATGCATAACAATTCAATTGACATGGTCTCTTCACCAGCAACTACTAAATACGAACCATATCTTTTATGTTTGAGGAGAAGCATCCCAACAGATCTCTTTCATGGACAGAAATATTTCGGAAAGTGATGACGTATGTGTCAGTGGATATAGTAATGAAAAAGATAAAGATAGAGAAAAATGGTTAACAGTATGGATGTGGAATGCTCATCTCTCCTGATTGAAGATTAGGATTTTTAAATTCGCGAGAGTCAAGGGTTAAAGTATTCATTAAGTAAATCATGTCTTACTCTTATCCACGCAGAAAGATAAACACAAGCGTAAACATACATAGTGTCATCCTGCAATAGGTTCTTATAGGTTAAAAAACATGTAACAGCCAATTAGTAACATAACTATTACCAATTAATAAAATAAAAATAGTAACATAACGGGTATAACTGAAAACCGTTCTGACAACGTCGTTACAACGACCATTAACCATTGCTAAATGTATTTAGGTGAGTATAAAATATTTTGGGTCTAGGGTTGGGTTGTGATGCAGCAAGTGGCAGAGAATTTCATTGAATTATTAGTTCGTCAACAATCCAAACAAAATGCATAAAAGCTCTAAGTGAAATCATGAGCCTCGTAGTCGGAATCTTGCAAAATTTATACGGCTATCTGGAAACATCAAGATCTTCAAGATCCAAAACTTTGTCATGGATTTTTCACATTTTGGCCAGATTCACTCGTTAATGTCTAGGAAATAACAATTTTGCTATTTTTAAAAACTCTTATTTTAGTAATAACTTTAGTTCTAGAAGTCACAATTGCACATCGTTGATTTTGGCATTCTTCTTGTTATTTCCGTGGTGGTTAGTTCATTTTTTTGTCAGTTTTAGTAATTACTATATTTTGCTTAATTTAGCATCATATTTATACAATTATAAGCTGCAGAGTAAGGACAGTTTGTTTTGAATAAAATTTTAGAGAGTTCTCTCTTTTTCCTATTGTTCTTGGATTCCTGTGAATTAACAAGATAATGGATGCCTATTATCCTTGGTATTTTCTTTTAGAAAATCGACAGATTTAGTAAAAGGTTATGTGATTGGCACGATCAAAATCATTCCCCAACGCTAGTTGCATAAGGGTCTTTGGGTAGTAACTCCATTTTTTTTTAGTACCAAGTTCATGAGTCATCTCTTCATATATTTCATGAAGAGAGAGAGAGTCAAGTTGAAAAACCAGTAGATATATTTGAGAATCTATTATATTCCAACGATAAAATATTTATTATTTTGATAATTAACTATAAGAATAAATAATCATTATATTCTAGATTTTTATTCAAAAGTAAATTTAATCTCAAATATTATTTATTAATTAGAAAAATATTTAAATTTTATAAGAAGTCGAGTTTAAATAATAATAAAATTTAATCAAACAAAAATAAATTTATATTTAATTAAATACATATTATTTGATAGTTATTTAATAAAATGTTTCAACGTCTAAAACAATTTTAAAAAAGAAATTATAAGAATGTATAAAAATGTGTATTTATAAATAATTCAAGTAGGAAATATTATATGATGGTCAAGAAAGAGAGATAGTCAAGCTGTAAGAGACCCATCATTTCTCATGCTCGTGTGAATTACGATATCCACCTCCTCCGTGGATATTGTAATTCAAAAAAATAGTAGGAATTAACACTTTTTCAACTAGCATGTGAATTGAAAGTTTCCAAACACCATAATTAGAATTTTTATCCTCCAATTTTAATTCTCACTCCTCAATTCTAGTGGTCGAAATGGGCCCTAAGAATGGATGGATTTCATCAGAATTAAGACCATGATCAACCCCCTCAGTTCCCAAACTGAACCATTCGTTCCATCCCAACTTTTTTTTCTTCTCACACTGTTTGCTATATCTCTTGTAACCTTCAAGGAAAGTATGCCATAAGTGCGCATTCGGTTGGAAAGGCATGATGACAATCATTTTTCTTTTTTTTGCGGTATCATTTCCTACTGTTGGTATAAATGATTAGTGGTTAGCATTGGGGATTTGGCCTCTTGCTACTCATCCTCCGAGGGGGAATAGATCCCGAGACCTTTCTATTGAGAGAGGCTACACCCCACCATTGAAGCAAGAGATGGGGTGTTGATGGCAATCAGTTGCTCTGCTTCCTTAAGATGACCATATCTAGTCAGCAAGTCCAACACACAAACATAGTGACCCATCTATGGTTCCACCCCATAACTCCCCTTCATTCTTCCATATAACTCCATGCCTTCTTCCACTGACCCAATATGTCTGCAAGCTAAAAGCATTGCCATGAGAGCAACCCCATCCGGCTTAAACCCCAGTAGTTCCATTCCTCTAAACCTGTTATGCGCATCACCTGCATAACCATGAAGCCCCCCAATGGCAGAGATTAGAGTTGTCGTCCATGAGATCAGATTTCTCGTCATTTTATTGAAGACTTTCACGGAACTCTCAAGGCTGACACAGTTACAATACATTGCAGAAAAATATGTCAAAACACTTGAAATAGATCTTTATAACGCCCATGAACAGCTCTGCCCAAAGCCAGGTTACAAAGCTTAGCACAGATGCTCAAGAGGCTCATGAAAATGTAATTGTTGAGCAGGATTTGAGCCAGTTGCATGTGTTTGAACAGTTCAAACACCTCTCTGTAACACCCATTGTGGGCACAAGTTGAAATCAAATTGTTCCAAGATACGATGTCATGTTCTTCAAGTTGAGATAGCAAATTTCGGGTTTCTTGGTAGTAGTCAGTTCTGTTTTAAATTCCAGCAGTTGTGTTAAGAGGGGACGAGCCATAGTGGCCACGTTGAAGCAGTGGCAAAGATTCAAGGCATCAGAAATTAGATCATTGATTGCATAAGAGGCAGTGATGGAGGTCAACACAAACTCATTTTGATGGGAACCTATTCTAATTAATAAACAATGAAGCTGCTGCAACTTCAAAACCAAGGATGATTTAAGAACAGATGAGAATGAAAACTGATTGGGTCAATAACCAACCAAAGTGTTTCTTGCAGTAGATAAACTGAATTACAAGAGCATTCAGTTGAGTAACCAAAAATCAAAGCATTCCAAGAAACCACAATTTTCTCTTGAATTTCATAAAAACAAAGATGTGCATCTTCCAAGTTATTGAATTTCGTATAGAAATCAACCAATGCACTTCCAACAAAAACATCTGGTTCAAATTGTTCTTGATGGTTTTTGTGTAGATGAATTTACCATACTTTGGGATCTGCAAGCAGGTAGATGCTCCGATGCTCGAGCATTATTCATACATATTGATGACAGAATTTGCAACCGAATGGTAAACCATGTATTTGTTCTCCTGATTCCAAATTTGCTACCCATCTGAACCCAGATAAAACACCCACAAAAAAATATTCAGATATGCAAACCTCTGTTCTCAGGTGTTTGCCAAACTATTACACAGATTCTTCAATAAAGCCATGTTGTCCAAATGCAGACATTATGGAATTCTATGTTACCAAGTTCCACATTTATTCAAATACTCTTGAGTGCTTCATCCAAGCTTCCGAGCATCCCAAACATACCCAACAAAAGCATCAGCAAAAATCATGCCACCCTTTCTACTTAATGACTGCAACTGAAATCCCTGTTAATGATCCAAATAAGAGGAAGACAATAGACAGAATAAAGTGAATTGGCTCAGAGTAATTCCTGAACCCATCATTTCAGAAAAGAGCTTCTGAGCTTCTTCTCCATTCCCATGGTGGATATAAGCAGCACTGATCGAATTTTACGAGATTATATTCCGTTATGACCTATTGTCGAACAACTTCCGTGCAATTAAGAATTCACCCATCGATCCATAAACAGAGACAAGGGTGTTGTTATTAAAAGAATATAGAAGAACATTGTTGTAATAAGGTGAATGAGATACAATGCATCATTCAAGTATATCCCATCACAATATTAGATTAGCATTAAGGGTAGAATAAATTTGATTAAGTATAATTAAATTAATTTAATTTATAATGACCCGAAATAGGATTTTTATAGAGATAACACTTTAATCATATCTAATTAAATATATTCTACATTCTACCTTGACTGCTAATCTAATACTGTGATGCAATACACTTGAATAATATTTGAATAACGTAGCATATCTCATTTACCTTATTACAATACTATTTTATATTCTCTAATAAGTCAATTTTATTGTCTCTATATAAATCTTATTTAAAGTCAATAGAAATCAACCTAATTTAATCATACCTAAGTAACTGATATACTTGCGTGTGCAAAAAATGTTCAAACTTCAAAGGCATATCATGGTTGTTGTTGCGACTTGAAATCAAAGGACTTTAAAGCAGAACGACTTTATAACTATGTCCAACTGAACCAACGGGGGTTGGGGCTGATGGCCAGGACCACGCCTCACGAAGCGGAGGTCCTGAGTTCGATTCCCTGCTCTCGTTGGCCACCCTCCGGATTTATCCCGACTTTCCTGATGCGTGTGGAGAGAGGGCTCTGCACGTGCCCGGGGGAACTAGTCGGGTGCTCTAAGAGGCCCGGATACCCTCGTCACCAAAAAAAAAACTATGTACAACTGTACAAGTCCTTTAAAAGAAGTGCTTGTATCCTATGGTCTGAACCTCTGTTTTTTTTTTCTTCCTCGGCAAGGCTCGAATCTGTCTACAGGAGAAACTAGGTAAGGCACTTTATATCCCTAATAAATTTTGAATGACTTTATAACTAAAGAGAAATAATCCCTTCCTCGTACCGAGAGGGGAGGGACCATCTCGCCCTCTTAAAATTTGTCATGTGTCCCTTTTAACTCTCTTTAGCCATGTAACTCTAACTCTTACAATTAAATAATCTAACCTTCATTATTAGAAAAAATAAATTAACTACGGGACTAAAATTCAAAGGCAATTAAAGGGGCTTTGTGAGAGGTGAGACGCATCCCTCCCCTCCTCGTACAGATTATTGCTCATAACTAAAACCCCAACAGATTATTGCCATAAAACATATCATCTACTTGCATCTCTTGGTACCAAAAAAAAAAGGTCCTTGGATTCTGTCTGGCGTTGCCAGAAAATGGTCTCGGGCTACCATACATTGTGCAACAGTTGGCATAAAAAAGGGGAGAAGTCATTTCAATTTTTCCTCATGATTTTGACTTCTCCACACTTGATATCTATCCCCCTTTTTCTTAGACACTTATCACCACATGTCTCATTATGTGTGGAGATGTCAAAATCATGGGCCCCATGATTTTGACTTCACCACCACATGTCTCCTATTCTATGGTTGCCCGAGACAAGCCTGTTCTGGCATCACCAAAGAGAATCGCCAAAAAAAAAAAAATCTACCAACCTCTCTAGCTGAGATGACGAGGTGCATCCATCTCATAAGGGTAGTTTAGGATCAAGTCTCGTCAAAGAGGAGGTCCACATCAATTACTAAACCACTAACTCTAATTATTAAGAGCAGATAAATGATGCTTGTAGCTACCATTTTATCTACTCACTCTTCATGGAACACCACTTATCTAATGTTCGTAATACATAAATTTGTTGGGCACTATTTGTTATGATAAGCTCATCAAATATTTCTTATGTGCAAACATGATTATCTTTATGTAAAAGTGTTTTTTTGTTAATTTGCACTTTTATCACCCCATCATCCTTAAGCAGAAACTTTGTTTTGGTTTTTTTGGAGAAACTTAAAAGGGAAATGATTTTGAGACCGCAAAAGGGTCGAGACCACTGAGACCGCGCACGGATGCACGGGATTTCAGGTGGGGCCTACGCCCCACCTGAAATCCCATGCATCTGTGCATGGTCTCAGTGGTCTCAGCCCTTTTGCAGTCTCAATAGCAATTAAAGTCCAAACTTAAAACATCAGTAGTTTGAAAGAAACTAAATATTGATAACTCGTGGATGGTTTCCAAAGAGCCATTAGGGTTTATAAAGATACTACATCATCAATAGATATACATTCTATCAAATCTATTCCTAATCAAATTAAACTAACTTATCCTAATCTATTTCAAATTCAAATCTATGGAGAGATGAGATGTGTTTCTCATCCCACCTTATTACACCACTGCATTCTCTAAGACTATCTCTAATATAGTTCTCCGTTATATAGTGTACATTATTTATTTCTATGAGAAATGCTAGTGAGACCATTAGGGCCGAGACCACCCTGTTCCGTGCATAACATGCATGGGCTCGGGGTGGTCTCAGCCCTAAACCGTCTCACTTGCATATCTTTTATTTCTATCCCAGCTAAATGCAAAATTAAGACCCTCTTTGCGCTATAGATAATGGAATCTGGAAGTTCCTTGGGAAGGATTTTTCTAGTGATGTTGTGGATCAGGTCCGCCAGGACTAACTCGCGTGGACTCGTAATGGCTTCCATTTTGTTCTTCTCTCACCATGAAAACTACCTTGGCACCCTTCACCATTAATGTTCCGAACGATTCGGTTAGGTCCCTCCTCTCTAGATATGGATTGAGAGGGCGGGATTTGGAGCTCGAAAATGAAAGCAAGACCAAGATAAGGCACACCCAGAACCTCAAGCTAGCCATTATCTTCTCAAGTTCTCAAAACTGCTAGTGTACCCAAAGCTAGGTGGGTTGGAGGTGTATATATAGATGTTCATGCTCTAATTTTCTTTTATTTGTAAACCAAGTGGGGATTTAGTGATTTACTGTGGCCATTTAGATTTGTCTTGTAGTGTGGTCGTTAAACTTCCTTGGTTGATGTCATAAGAAAACAAAAGGACAACAATGTAGCCTAAGACCCCAAATCCCAAATTCTGTATTTAAACTCCAATTTTTTTTTCTTGAATCCTTGGCAAAAAGTGAGTATCTAGTCATGGATTTGGCCTTATATGCACTGGTGTTGGAAAGCTTAGAGGGGTAGCCTATCAATGGAGCTTGCTCTCTTAACCTTTGCTATTGAGAGATTGAAGGGTCTAAATCTCTATTTGGCTTCTTCTAAAGCCCCAGTCATCCCCACTCAGTCCATGTCTGATGATTCAGACAGAAGTCTACATTCAGTTCTTGTCTGTATTAGTTTTTCTCAATAGCTCCCAGACAAATCCAACCCTTTTGTGTTACAATTTATGTTCTTAATTTTGAGTGTCCTCTCTCGTGAAGCTTATGTGATTTGAGCATCCCACTTAGCAATTGAATGGAGTATTACAGCAGAGTGGGAATGCGGCGGGCCATCGATGCTGCCATGCACACATCATGAGCGATTCATCCACGCTCGTCCCCATGAAAATTGAGGTCGAAGGTTCGATTCTAGAGTTTGTAATAGGAGCTAGAATACTGAGAAACCATAATTGCCCTATTTGCTTGGACCATTATGAACCGTATATACCGATTTAGTAAATTGAGCAGCTCAATTAGACCATTTCTCTATTCATTTCATTAAATAAATTAAAAGAAAACTGCAACGTCATCTCGATAAGTGAGGACATTAAGGATAACCACGACGTAGTTACTAGTTGATAACACGAAGGAAAAAGTTACAGTAGCAAATAGTGAACTAAAATGTTGATGGACAAAGAACAGGCATTGGTTGAGAAGCTTGGTACTGGATAGAAACCAACTGGATTATCCATCAAATGGATTTCATTACCTACCACATGATCTCCCAAGGATAAATGAAGCAAAAAAGTCAAGGAAAATCTACTAAAATGTAATCAATTGCATAGAAGAAAGCTTACCCTATTAATTCACATGTTTATCTTAGTTAGATAAGCACGACCTCACTAACGGCAAGGCGATACAATGTCATCATTAGCAGTATTGTAGCTAAACAAAATGGCACACGCAACCTGATTCATTGTCCTGCGGTCCCCATTTTTGTTGATGAATCCCCTAAAACCATTCAGCAAGAATACTGCAGATCTTTGTCTATGTCAATTTGTCAAGTAGCTTACAGTATGGTTTTCCATGTACATGTATTTATCTTGTCCAAAAGGTAATTAGAAGTAGAATTCTTAGATAATCTACTTGAGAATCTCTAGTCTAAAAGAAAATGATCAAAAAGGAAAAAGAAAGAACTATGTGATGATAAGAAAGATGCTTTAATCCTTCTCTGGTTATCCTCCTAAGTGGGGATGACTGTTGATCTCATTCGCAACCTTATGGCATCTGCGACGCCCCCAAAAATAATTTAATTGCTAAAGATAAGGTCTACAAAAGGTTGATGAAGTCAAAATAACCATATCAAAGTGGGCGTGCGATAAATAATGAAATAATATTTTCTTGGCATGGCTTAAGACTTTAAGTTTGTTTAGAATTAATCGTACTTGGAACATTATGGATCGATCTTTAAATATGTAAGATGGTACCTACCATCCAGTGTCTCAGACTGGGATTGGATTTTACGACGTCATGATCTAGCAGTTAGTGCTATCCACATCTGGGAAAATCTAGGAACCATTTTCTGATTGTTGTGGCCTTTCAAACGCCGAAATCACAATTCAATGCTCATGACGCAAAAAATAAAATTAAAATTAAAAGAGAATTGAGCTTACTGGTTTAGTTGTTCATAGTTAGTGCTCTAAGTTAGAAGCAGTTCGACACTTGTAAGGTTGTAGTTAGTGGGAAAAGGTAGGAATGAACCGAAAAAATAAGCCAAAGAAGAGATTAAAGAGGAATTCTGGTCACTATTCTGATTATCATGGGAACCTTTCTCCTATGGCTATACACAACCAACTACAACCCAATCCAATAATCTTCTGCTTTTAACTGATATGCGTCATGGCACTGCAGTGCAGAGTACGTATCGTTCATTGGAGTAGAGACTAAAGAACCTTTTGAGTCACTAAGAAGAGATTAGAGAGGGTTTTCAGGTCACTAATCTGATCATGGAAACCTTTCTCCTAGGCATAACAAAAGCTCGATCCAATAATCTTGTGTTTCACTGATATGCGCTCTCGCATTGCTTCCCCGAAGTGCACCTAGTTTATTGGAGTAGGTTCTTCGCATGTCCAAATTAAAATGGTACATAAGGTTCCCTTGTATGAGGTTTATATCAATGTAACAAGAATAACAGTAGCAGCAGCAGAAATGATATTTTTGTTTCAGAGGGACATGTAGCTTCTTGATACAGAATAGAATATACTCTTCAAAGGGCATTTTACACTCAGGTAGACTGATTATGGTTCTTTCTTAGTCCTGTATCCTTTTTATACTGCATTCAAGTTATTCCTTATGTAATTTAACTATTTGCTATAATATGTGTATTGTAGCATTTAATTTGGGAGAGACAGACAGTTCACGGAGCTCTTTGCAAGAGCGCAATCCACAAAAATCTGCAAATAAAACTGAAAATGATTTTATCTAGACATATATGGCACAACCCATTTGCAGTCTCATGTAAATTTTTTAAGTATCAAAAATATCAAGGACATCATTATATGTCTGAGGTCTACACTTCAAATTTTCAACAAAATGTACCGAGTTAATTGTAGTTAAGAGAGCTTTATTCTGTCTGTTGTTTGAACTACTGTAATCCCCAAGTTTTTCTTGGGTTACACCTGAAGGATCAAATGTGGGAATAATTGGTTGAACTGTTTGAATCTGTGGTAAAAAAAAAAAAGCTTATTACGATGCAGAACCAAAGGCCATCAATGTACAAAACCACGCCGCCGCCACAACTTGGAGCACAGGATGCATCCGGAAACACATGAGGACACCTAAACCCATCAGCAAGAGCTTGTAATGCTTCTCCAAGAATTACAGCTAAATGATGAAGTAATATAGCACTCTGTAGAACATTCTGGCAGCTAGTCAGGTAGGAGAGGTAATCTGTCCACACTGTAGAGCGAACCACTCACATCACCATTTGTACCCATAAAATCATCAAGTGGGTCATTTGTGTTGATCATTTCACCAGTTTCTCTGCCCTCATCCGTCTTAGATTGAAATGGAAGGATACGAAGTCTTATATCCGGTTCTTTTCCAACCTTTTCTGATTGTAGCTGGTATTTTTGGATGAGGTCCATCTGAAGAGAAATGATGTGGGAATGCCTTGGGAGTAACTCCACAGGTTCACCTTTAGGAATCACAACTTGTTCAATGGCTAATCTAGCCTCCTGTCAAATGAAGATCTTTATCAGGCTCGTGGGCATTCAAGTCTGAGAATCATATTAGCCTATGTCATCCAGGTCCTGGTTAAAAGTGTCAGGGATATGGCTAGTCTCACGGTACAGGGATATGGCTATATATAATTGATATATGTTGGCAATAAATAAAATCATATATTAGCCCATGTCATCCAGGATCTGGTTAAAAGTGTCAGGTAGGGAATATGGCTATTGATCTGTGTACTTACCTCATGGTACAGCGACATGATTATGTATAATTCACATAATTTAATACTAAACATTATCCTACTAAAATATTTTATAGTATGAAGTAATTAGGTATAGCTAAGGGGGATCTGACACAGATGCATACCCATATCCATGTCTTCTCACGCCGACATGTGTTTTCGGGGAGGGTGGGGAAGTTGATGTATTATATGCCTCCTTAAAGCAATCCAGTCTGATATTTTTGAAGGAAAAAAAGAAAAGAAAAAAAGACATCCATTTTCACCTCTAAGGCGTCAATCTTCTCTGATGAACTCATTCTGTCTTCGGATTCGAAGTCCTTCAACCCATCCGCAAGTCCACTGATAAATGCCTCTATGGCCTTCGTTATCTGTACCAATGAACTTGTCTACAAGAAAACCAAATACTTCCATTATTCAGACAGTGTTCACGAATGGGGATAATTGAGACAAAGACAACAAATACGAAATATTACCTTTGTCACATAAATGGGTATATCATGAGATTTAGCAACAGCTTGAATCCGTGGATTCTTTTTGAGTTTGGACTGCAAGACAAGCAGTGCATCTGCTTCGCTGATATTATCAGTCAATTCAACCGCATCATCCATTCTCATCTGTTTAATTCCTTGTAACACAATTGTCTCCGGGATCTAGAAGAACTGCTCACCCTATGAGTTCCAAACTGATTTACTTGTATTACGCATTAGCTACTGCAAATGGCTAGCAGAAATTATTCATTTTTAGCTGAAAAGCTGAATTAGGGTTCAGCTTAAATATGTCTGGCCCTCAACCATTGTAGTAAACAATTTTAAGGGTAATGAATCTAACGATAAGTTCACCATAAGAAGAAGTTAAAATATGAAGACCATATGTACGTTAAACATAACATCTCCTGTCTCATATTTCTGTATTATTGGTCATTGCCTTAATTCCTAACCATTTCGTATTTTTCTTATCAAAAAAATAATATATATGGCCTGTTGTAAAATCTTACTAAAAACGCTTTACTAATATTTAAAGTAGGTATTTTATGAAGCAAAGATTTAACAAATAAAGTTAAACCACAAGACACGGTACCAACTTTCAGATGAACAGCCGTACATTGTACCTCTGTATTGTATTTATGGTCTTGTTTTTATGGAGATAATATTCATATACATAGTTCAGCATATCTGCACACATAGCCACATATCTGTATCCGTATCTGGAAACTTAAGAGGCATAGGCATACATGTTGCCTTCAATAATGAATACAGGACCAAAGACGAATTTGTAAGTTATATTTCGAAAATATTCAAGTATATATATGTAGCAAAACATACAAATTCAGTATATAAGGATTCACCTACAATAATTCAAGCTTTTAACAATTTTTTTTCAAATGTTAAAATAAAAAATATATGGATTGGTCCAGTTGAAGGTGGAGATGTAGGCATACTAGTGACTGCTACTGCTGGCAGCAATAATTCAGGGGGGAGTATGAGAACACTTTTAAAAAGTACTTTTAACTTTTTTGGGGTGTAAATACAATCTTAATTTCATTATATTCATTTTTTTCAAGATACTGCAAGGTGATAATATCTTACCCCATAAACATATAGACGAAGGGACACCTTGTCTTCGGAAGATTGCTCTGCCACGTCTGTGGGAAACTCAGGAATTAATTCATTATGGCTAACACTTCCATTACTTATCCCTGTAATATCTTCAACCACGATGTCGTTTTTCTTGTGAGAGAAAATGTCGATGAATGGTTCCCTTTGAACAGTTTGCATTTCATGTCCCAATCCCTGAGAGCTTATTTTACGAACCTCAAATTTTGGGGATCGACCTTTGTCAAACAAGTCACATCAAAACAATAAGGAGATGACCAACAACTTTATTACCACTTTTTTAGAACATAGGAGAAAAAAGGTAATCACAGAAAATTAAAAGAACACCTGAAAGAATAGCATCCACCGTTGCTTCTAAACTACGATGAACTCGTAACTCAACCTTGGATATAATCTCCACACCGGAAGTAAATGTTGAGGGTCCTTTTCTCTCTAGCACAGTCTTCTGGACACCCCTCCTGCTTGCCTCTTCATCCCCTAGTGTAACACTCTTAAATACATACACAATAATGCAACTGATCAGACATAATTTGTCATGCTAAATGAATCAGACACAGTTAATATTTTAATGACAAAACTTGGAAAGGCTATGCCTGATTCAATTAGCATGACCAGAGGTTTTTAGGAACAAAACTTTCTATGCAAACAATATGAATGTATTGCTAGATAACAAGGCTTCCTTCTGATTTGAATAATGTGACAGAAAGTACCACAGAAATTTGGAAGGGCTATGTCTGATTCATATAATCATATAGCATGATCAGAAGCTTTTGGGAACAAAAATTTTAAATCAAATTTATTTGAAATGAAGTTTTCAAGGAGTAAAGATAACTACAGATTATTCAATCACAGACAACCATAAAGAACTTTATTTCCACACCTTTTAAGGACAGCTAAAAAAACTAAACGGACACACCAAAAAGAGTATATTTGTCTCACCTGTATCCCTCCAACAAGCATCTCCAGTGAAGGATTCATTATCAGATTCTCTATTGTTACTCCATGAGCAGTTGCCACTAGCTGTATTCCGCGTTGCGCAATTGTGCTTGCAGCCATTGCTTCAAGTTTTGTGCCAATTTCATCAATTACAATAACTTGGGGCATATGATTTTCTACTGCTTCAATCAATACCTGACATTATGAAAACATGAGCATCCAACACAAAAGCACTATTGATAGATCAGAAAATTATGCCAACTAGGATAACTTTGCTAGTCTTTAGTAGCACAATGACTGTTCCTTTAAATATTGTCTGGGGAACACACACCAATGTTCTAATATTGGTGTGTAGGCTTGGATGAATGAGGACATAGAAAGCATCTAGATTTGACATTAATGATGTATTTATGACATAATTAAATTGGCCACTGGAACTAAGGACCTTATTACAAATTTACAATCAACACATTAGTTGTTTTTCTTTAGCAAAAGAAACTAGGAACAAGAAAGGAAAAAGTTCTAGTACCTTTGTATTCCCAAAAATCAATGCTTAGATGGTCATCACATACATTAGAGGTGAAATTCATACCTAACCAGCTTAGGGAGATGCACTATTGATTCTATATTCATATAAAATATAATCCCCTTGCTTGAGATTATAATTATTGTGAATTGTTCTAAATTAACATGTGTCATTCTAGCCATGCAAACTATGAAAATAAATAAAATTACATAATAGTACAGTTCTTTATTTTATAATAACCATTTGTATAAAATTTTAAAATTCTTATGTCTTATATATGTTTTGAAACCAAATCCTCTACAGTGATAAACAGATTTGGCAAATCCAGTTATCACCCCTGAGGTCTCCACGTGTCCCTTTTGACACCCCTTAACTGTGGTTAAGATTCACCCACCATCCTTGGTTTTTAGAAAAAAATATTAATATTTAAAAAAAAAAATTAAAAAACTGTTTTTAGGGTTTTTTTAATATTAAAATATTTTTAAAAAGAATTAATATTTTTTTCTAAAAACCAAGGATGGTGGATGAATCTTAACCACGGTTAAGGGGTGTCAAAAGGGACACGTGGAGACCTCAAGTGGCCAAATCTGGTTATCACCCTAGAGGATTTGGTCTCATATGTTTTATATCTTGTGAATGATGTATTCATAACTTAGTCATCTGTGATTTGTAACATCTATGGTGATACTAAGGATGCAAGTTTTCCATATTCCAGAATACGGTATCCAGAAAATATAAATATTAAAGTAAAGAAAATTTCAATTATAAATTTATGTCTTTATGACCGTGAAATTTTAATTTGGTTGACATATGAGGGAATTAAATTATTACTATAAGAGAAATAGTCTTATGAGATGATTCAAGGGAGTTACACACTCTAATCGACCTTGTATTGGTCAACATCTCTTAATAAGAGAATGTTGACTAATATTGCTTTTGTCAGCTTAGCAGTGGGGTCCACGTGAACCAATAGTACCAGATTCCAAACCACTTCTTTTGAATCATATCAAGATATTATGCCTCTATGCACGCACTATACGTAATAAAAAATCAAAATTTATTGATATTGTGAGATTAATTTCAAGGACACTACATAGGGTTTACGTAGATTACAAAAGTGTCCTAATATAGAAATTAGAAAGATAATCAAATCATAATCTAATATCTTTTAGATACAGATCTATACTAGTCTATGTGAAGAGATAAATTGGTAATAATACAATGCATCTCATCCAAGTTATTACAATGATAGTTAGATCCCCTATTAGATTATAGATACTACATTGATCTATTCGTTTTGGTGCATCTACATCATATACATTTCGGCCAGGGGGTGAGCCACATGGGGCCTAGGGGGGTGAGCCGCTGCCGCCCCCCCCCCCCCCCCCCTCTCTCAAATTTTGAAAAAAAAATTGTATTGTATTAGCTGAGGCATAGCCTGTAGTAGGGGCAGAGCCGGGTGCGGCGCTGTTAAAGCCCCCCTGAACTTTTGAAAAAAAAGAAAAAGCTAAATTTATTCTTATATTATTTAATTTAAGAGGGAATAGGCAAATACAAACAGACGAGATGACCCACAAACTTGACCCTCAAAAAACAAAATTCGGGGCCTACACCCCCGAACCCTACACCCACATTATAAGCCCCCCTGCAACGAAATCTTGGCTCCACCCCTGATTTCGGCTACTATTGATAGCTAGGAATTTTTCGGAGTAAATATTAGAGTTGTATCTAGCCATTATTATGTAAGACGAAAAAAACTCCATAAGACACAAGGGGCCACATCTTGGAGGCCATCATCACCTTCACTCTTGACTGTCGATCCATGATTGGTGTCTTACAAGAGAATAAACATTCATTGATTTTTTCAAACATCAAATGCTTGATTGTTTGGATATGAATATGTGACACTAAAGCTATCTATTGAGAATGTGTGTGTGTGTGTGTGTGTGTGTGACATTTTATGTAACGGCATTTATGACCATCTATCTGTCTTTGTTTTTCCTTCTTTGATTGTAAGGGTATATGTGTAACTTGGCTACCTTAAAAATAATAGAAGTAGAGGAGGCTTAGAAGCTAAGCTCTCACTCTCTTTCTTATTTCTTCTCCTCTCTTCTATTTCCTCCTACTTTCTTCGCCCCCCCTAGAGACAAACAACATTTTCATCTTGGTATCAAAGCAACAAAAGATCAAAGGGGAGTTCTCTTAGAGTTCAACCAAGGCAGAAAAGCAGGAAGTCGCCGGCTGACATCACTGTCCGTACAACTAGCATCAACAGTCGTACGGACCAGGTCTTGGTAGAACTCTTTTTTGTGAGTGTTTTGGGATTGGTTTTCATGATTTTTGGATGAATATTAAAGGAGTTATGATGATTTTCCCAAAAAAATAAAAACCCTTTTTCATTTTTTACAATTTGCATTCAAATCAGTCTCCCATATTTAAAACTTATTTTCTATGAGGTTTGATCACTATAGGGGTTTCGTTTTTTATGGACAAGGGTTCTAGAAGTGGTTTGAAGTGTTTTGGAAGAGTTATAGCCTCTTTTGTGAGGCATATTTGATTTACAATATGGGTTTTGTGGCTCTTTTTTATTCTCTAAAGTTATGGAATCCTTGTTTGAGCTTGGGAATGGTAAAGTATTAATCTCTATTGCTGTTTGGGACTGTTGTGGTGTTTTTCTTGGTGTTATGGAAGAGTTGGATGGTATTTATTAAGCCTAAGGAAGGTGGTTTGGCTTATATGCCCTCCAAGTGTTTGTGAAAATGTTTGTGTGAACCAAGTTTTGTGAAAGTGGTGGTTGTTGTCACATTTCAAGTATGTCGAAAGTGAATCAATCCGAAGAAGACTCCCTAAGTTGTAGATTTGTTCCTACTTGGTCGAGTGGGCACAATGTGGATGCCCCTAACCAAAAGATTACAAATATTATGCTGAATGGCGCCAATTACCCATCATGGACTCAATCTGCGAGGTTGTACCTTGATGGAAGAGGAAAAATGGGCTATGTTAATGGAGAAACGGTTGCCTCAAAGCGGACCTCAGAGAATTATAAGGAGTTCTGAGAATCCTGTGGTGATGTCCTGGCTCCTTCACTCTATGGAGCCAGAGATTAGTAATGGCCTTTTTTTCTTTAAGATTGCTAAAGATATCTAGGATGCCTTGAGCAATCCTATTCTCAAGCGTGGAACTCAACCCGCATCTATCAGTTGCATCAGAGTATTAGTTAGTTGAGACAGGGAGAGAATACCCTTGTAGTGTATTTTTCTCAGTTGAGGAGGATGTGGAAAGAGTTAGACCACTATCGGGATCTTCAGCTTTCCAACTGCGATGACCGGCTTAAGGTGAAAAGATGATTGAAACAAATCGCACCTTTGAATTTCTGGTTGGGTTAAATCCTGAGTATGAGCAATTGAGTGTTCAAGTGTTGGGTTGAGAGAAACTCTCTTCACTCACTCAAGTGTACTCCTATATCCTGAGTGAAGAGAGTGGGAGAAGTGCTATGCTTCATTCCTCTACCTTCAAGAGATCTACCCTAGCCACCATGTCTGAGAGAGCTGGTTGGAGTGGTGGCAGAGGAAGAGGCAGAAATCAAGCATCCTTTGGAGATGATAAGGATAAGCTCAAATGTGAGCACTGTGGGCGTATCCATCATATTAAGGAGACATGTTGGATTCTTCACGGTCGTCTGCCGAGGTGGGGGTGCTACCTTTGCCCACTTAGTTGCTTGCATTGGGAGTCCTTCCATCACTAACAGTGATCCCAGCTACATTGCTCCTGTTGCCCAGACTCCTACTACTGTACCCATTGGAAGCTCTAGTTTATACCCAGAGGAAGTTAAAGCCTTTCACCGTGACTTGTCCTAATTGGAGCCTCTATCTGCATCCGCTGGTTCATCCTTTGCTCATTCAGGTACCTCAGCTTCTGCCTATAGTGACCCTTTCTACTACCAGCCCCTCTTGAATCATTGGTTCAGGAGCCACTGATCACATGATGGGTATGTCCTCACTTTTTTCCACTTATCATATTTGTTCTGGGAAAGATAGAGTCAGGTTGGCTAATGGGACCCATTCCTGAATATCGAGAAAGGGTAGCATTGTTTCCACCCCCTCTATCCCTCTCTCTTTTGTTTTACATGTCCACAATTTTGCTACTAATTTGATGTCTATAAGTAACATTACCAAGTCCTTGAATTTTAGTGTTATATTATTTCCCACTCATTGTCTTTTACAGGATCTAGAGATGAAGAAGACAATTGACAGTGGACATGAGGAAGAAGGTCTATACCTACTAGATGCACCACCGCAGTTGCCTCATCGGTTTTGTTTTGGAAGTAGCTCGCATGCTACTATATGATGTAGTGGCATTATCAGCTTGGTCACTTCCCTTTTTTGTTGTTAAAGAACCTATTTTCCCATTTTGTGTCTTCTTCTGATTTGGAATTGCATTGTGAACCTTATGTCCTTGCAAAAAATTGGAACTTCATACTCTTTTCATGGAAATAGAAGTCATGCTCCTTTTGATATCATTCATTTTGATGTTCGGTTATAAATATTTTGTCATTTTTATTGATGATCATTACCGGGTTACTTGGGTATACCTTCTTAAGACTAAAATTGAAGTTTTTTCTATATTTAAGATTTTTTCTAAAATGGTCAACAAACCTAGTTGACACTCCTATCAAAGTCCTTAGATCTAACAATGGGGGAGAATATATGTCTGGTAAATTTACTTCTTATCTCTCTGACCATTGGATTGAACATCAAACTTCGTGTGTTCAAACCCCTGAACAAAATGGGGTAGCAAAGAGGAAGAGCCGTCACTTGTTAGAGATTACTCGGTTCCTTTTGTTTACCATACATATAGCTCACTCTTTTTGGTCTGAAGCCCTTCTTACGGTTACATTCTTGATGAATAGACTGCCTTATCACCTTTTGGGATATATAGTTCCTCTTGACCTCCTTCCCTCCCACACTTCCACCTTTTCTTATCTCACTCAGTCTTTGGGTGTGTTTATTATGTTCATGTTCATCGCTTTGACCGTTCCAAATTTGACCCTAAAGCACTCAAGTGCATCTTTCTCGGGTATTCTCCCACTCAAAAATGGTACAAATGCTATCATCCCTGGACCTGGAATCGTTTCGTGTCCCTTGATGTCACCTTTTGTGAGACCACTCATTTTTATTCAGGTCCGGAGTCACCTCTCCAAGAGGAGCATCTCAATTAAGAGGTGTCTTTGTTAGTTCCCCTTCCCAGTCCTATTTCTATGTGTGATAGTGTAGACATGATTTAAAAAAAGGCCGAAACCGTTACGTAAAGTCCTTTACGTAAAGGTTTCGGTGACCTCCGATACCCGATACCGTACATTTACCCGTTTATCCCGAAAACAAAACCGTAACGCCCAAAATCGTTACGTAACGGGCGTTACGCCCGATACGTAAAGGTTTCGGTCGTAGTACTGGGTTCCGAAAATCCCTAAACTCATTCTAAAACCTCATATTTGCTTTCTCTCTTCTTTTCTACTTATTCATAGTACCTTTTTTTTTCTTAAAATCATTTTGTTTTTTGTTAATTAACAACTTGATTTGGAGATTAATTCATAGTCTTGAAGGAATCCAAGACATGTTCTTTATTTCGGGTATGTTTCAACCCTCGACCCATTTAATTTCCTTATTTCTAAATTTTGAACTTCATATTGGTTTTAAAAGTATCTTGTTACTCATTTATTATATATATATATATATTTTCTATTTATTGGAAATTTTTGGATTTTTTTAAGCAAAAAAGAAAAAAAAATAAGTAAAGGCCGAAATCGTTACATAACGGTTTCGGTTGTGTCTATTACAATGTCTGAAACCGTTTTTTTAAACCATGAGTGTAGGTGACCAAGCTAAAAGCCAAGCTAGCAATGATGCTGATCTGCTAGTTTATTCGAGACGGAGACGAAAAGAACCTCAACCTCCCTACCAAAAGGTCTCCTCGTATCCTCTTGTTCCAGGTAATACCGAGTCTCTATCTACTTTCCATGTTTTTGATGATACTCATCTTCATATTGCTCTTAGGAAAGGAACTCACACATGCACCCAACATCTCATCTCTCACTTAGTCATTAATAACTTTGTTTCTCCTTCCTATTGTGCCTTTGTCTCATGTTTGTCTTTAGTGTTTGTTCCTTGCAGTATTCAGGAAACCCTAACTGATCCTAAGTGGAAGAAAGTAATGCATGAAGAAATGCAAGCTTTGGAAATTAATGACACATGGGACCTAGTTGACCTCCTAAGAGGAAAAGAATCACTAGTGAAATAATTGTCGGATGGATCCGTAGAGAGGTACAAGACAAGGCTTGTGGCAAAGGGCTACACCTAGACTTATGGTGTTGACTATTAAGAGACATTTGCTCTGGTTGCTAAGATGAATTTCATCAGGGTTCTTATCTCCCTTACTATCAACTTGATGCAAAGAATGTGTTTCTTCATGGTGAGCTAGAGGAAGAAGTATATAGGCAGGCTAGCTAAAGGCAAGGTTTGCAAATTGAAGAAAGCCCTATATGGGCTAAAACAGTCTCCTAGGGCCTGGTTTGATAGGTTCAGCAGAACGATGATTGTGTTTTGGGTACATGCAAAGTTGGGTTCATCACACCTTATTCATCAAGTAGAGTCAAGGAAAAGTCTCTGACCTAAGTGTCTATGTCGATGACATTGTTGTGACGGGCAATGATCAAGAGGAGATTAGAAGGTTGAAATTCATCTTGGAAAAGGATTTGAGAAGAAAGATCTAGGGGACTTGAAATATTTTCTGGAAATTGAAGTTGTTAGATCCAAGAGGGTGTCTTCCTATCTCAGAGGAAAAAATATACTTGATCTGTTGAAAGAAACAGGAATCATGAGGTGCAAACCCAGTGCTACTCCTATTGAATCAAACCACAGGCTGAGGGACAACAATGAGGACTCCCTAGTTGATACAAGGAGTTATCAGAGATTGGTTGATAGCCTTATTTACCTCTCTCACACACATTCAGACATAGCCTACATTGTGAGTGTGGTCAATCAGTACATGCATGCTCCCAGGTCTACTCCCTTAGAAGCAAGGTTTTGAATGTCGATATCGCTCGACATGTCAAGCCGTGGAAAAAAGATATATTACAAGATATATCGTTTATCAGTCATTTTTAGAAAAATGGCAAAAAAATGGGGCAAAATATGGAATTTTGTGGTGAAACTTCAGGAAATGTTAAAATAGGTGTTAATACACCTTTTAGAATAAAAACATTTTTAAAAAATAATGTACATAAGAGATACAATGAGAAGAGAGCAAAGATGTGTGTTGATGAATGACGATAATGTATGATTGATTCATGTTTCATTCATTTCTCAATCAATCATAAATTCATAATTTATAAGATTCATAATATTTTGTAGAGCCCCGGAATTTAGGTTCATTGTTCATGTGAATAGTACTGTGAATAGTGCCTTCAAAGCCTAAAGCCTTAATGAAATTGTGGGTTCATATTTTAAAATAAAATGAGGTTTTACATGAATCAAAATATATATGAAAAGTGTTTTTGGGGGTTAAGGACAAATGAAAAATGAGAGTATAGCATGTGCGATAGCCGGCCCATGTCGATCTCCTCCCCACATCCGTGTTTTTCAACCGATGAGGAGCCGAGATCTGTTAGAGTCGCCACCAATCAAGATTTTGGGTGTGAATGATCACCCACAATTAAGAACCCTCGATTAAATAAAAAACCGAGATTGGATCCGGGGATTCTTTTATGAGTTGGGGAAGGTGTTAGGCACCCCACCTCATCCGTCGAGCGACGATTACCTCTTAACTTTCTCAATTAAATTAATTTAAAATTATTTTCTCTTTTTTTTTATTATTTCGAGAAAAACCACCCCTCCTCAACCGAGTTAAGGCGATTTCATCTCTACTTGTTTTCTTTTATTTCGAGATTAGAAAGCCACCCCTCCTCGACCGAGTTAGGGTGAGTTTCTCTCTACTTGCGCGGCAAAATCCCTTTTCCCTAAATCGGCGAACGGCCACACATCTCTCCTCAACCGAGTTAAGAGGGGCCTCGCCTACCTTTGGGTGGAAAAGGAACGAAACTACTAACAATAATAAAGAAAAGCTTAAAAAGAAGTCGAAGATTTGGTCTTCCGGCCCTTTCCTTCACCCGGATTTCCTCGTCCGCACAACCGTGAAGAGGGAAATCTCCGAGCTACTCAGGGAAAGTGAGGGAAGAAGAGACTTAGACGGGTAGAAACAGAGGATGGGGATGTGGCATACCTTTTCCCTTTTAAATGCTCCAAGTGTTTGAAGAGAAGAGAATGCTTCGACGAGATCCGAACTCCGGGGCTAAGGTGTAAGCTCTTGCTCTATTCTCCACTAGGGTTTCCAAAGGTTGGGGGGTTCTCCGAGATGACTTTTAAGATGTGGAGATCCCAAGTCTAGGGCTTTTTTCCCAATTTTCTCAGATGAAGAATGGGTTGGGGTGAGGTCCCTTTTATAAGGTGAACAGTTAGGTTTTCGCTCTTTTTTCCCGATGTGGGACTAAAAAAATAGCCCAAAATATGTAGCACGCAAAACGAGGTCAAAACTCGGGTTTTCCGTAAGCCGCGCCTTTTTAAAAGCCGCGGGATCACAATTTCACTAAAAACGCATCCGAGCTATTTTAAAAGGCGCGGGATCAAATTTGCACTAAAAATGGGTCTGAGCTGTTTCAAAAGGCGCAGGAACAAATTTGCACTAAAAACGGGAGCGAGCTGTTTCAAAAGGCGCGGAAAGGATTTTTAAGCAAAATGGGAGGCGCGCCCTTTTAAAAAGCGCGGGCTTTTCTAAGCTTAAATGGGCCCTGTCCCCTGGGTATTGGATGGTTTGGGTTCAACTTGGTTTCGGCTTCACTTTTGATCTTCAATACATTGGAGTCCAGATCTCGTCTTAGAATTCATCATTCGATACTTGGAGCTAAAAAGGTCATTGGGCGTGCAAAAATGGGGTGTCTACATAGCATACTCCAAGTGTCAAGGAAATGGATGCCTAAACATACCCTCAACTTGCAAAAACTCTAGTTTTCTCATTCGAAATCAGAATCGAGTGATTCTTGAGCCATTAGAAAGATATCAAAATCCTCTTTGAGGTTCATGTTTATCACTTTTTCAGATTTTGAGTTGAGGTTAGGTCAAATGTCAGATTTCCGGAAGCGAGTCTGCTGAAAATCTGGGCTGCTGAAATCCATTTTCGGATCAGTCAGCTTTAAGGGTAATTTGGTCCATGAAAAAAGAAGAATTAGAAATTTTGTAAAACATGAATGTTGTAACCCTTTGAAAGACGAATCCAACGCAAGTTGAATCGTCAAAATCGAATAACTGAGTCAAAAGTTATGGCCAAAATACTAAAGCGGAAAAAAACTCAAAAAGTTGCGGGTTCCACTCGGCGCCGAGTGCCTTGGACTCGTCGACGAGTCAACCCGCCAGAATGCGAAAATAACTCACTCGTCGACGATTTTTAACCCCTCGTCAATGATTGGAACCCACTTGTCGACGACTGGAGACCACTCGTCGATGATTTCATGCGCCGAACGACCCAGAACTTTGCCAACCGACCTTGGGAAGATATTTTGAGATATTTTCAAGAACTTTTAGGGGTTTTGGCAACCCTAGAACTATAAATAAGATCTGAATTTGTGGGATTGATCTATTCAAACCCTAAGCTTGGATTTTTTGAGAAATTGAAGAAGAACACGTTGATTTCTCAAACCGTTCTTCTCAGCCCAAAGTAAACCTCAATCCTTGCTTCTAAGGTTTATACTTTGCTATTTTAGTGTTTTAAAGCTTGGGTTTTCTACCCAAGGTGATTCTCAAATTCTAAAATCAAAAGAGGGATTTTTGGTTTGTTTTTCCAATTAAGGTTCAGGCTTCTCAAAGCTTCAACCAAGCTTGATTCTTGTTCCACAAGAAGTGTAAAAACTTTCATTTCAGGTAGATACACTCTACTATCTACCCTTGACTATTCTTTAAATAAAACCATGTTTTAAAGCGTGTTCGGTATTGAGAGTGGGACTTGTCCACTCCATATTTTTGGATATGTTTTGTTGGTTCAGACTTGAACCGAATAATAGGAGTATCTTATTATAAACTCTTTCCGTTTTGTTTCCGCTATGTGTTATCACTTGTATACTCTGACAGGTTGATATGTATGCCTTATGTATCATACGGGATGTATGATACGGCGGTCACGAGCTAAAGTATCCCTAACTCCTAGGGGGTATTTTGGGTCGCGACATATTTAGTAATATTTAATAATTTTATATATCGATTTTAGTAAAATAAGTTATATTATTTGGTCGATGTTACTATGTATATTATTTATAATTATTAGCTAATAATAATATAACATTATTAAAATTCATAACTAAATAAAATACCATGAAGTTCAAGTATAATCCAAAAAATAGAAAAATGTCTTATATTAAAATTTTAATACTTTTTTTTGGAATTGGGTGTATAATATAAATTAATATTATTTTTTAATATATTAATTTTTGTTATATAATATACTTTTTTACATTGCACATCATTTTTAGAAATTTTTTGTACTAAAAATAGTATGTTAACTTATAAATTATAGTTAAGTGAATAGTCAAAGTGTTAATATATTTTTAAAAAAAGTCCTTATGAGCATCTTCTTATTACCTATAAATAATTTTTAATTTATAAAATATTATTAAGAAATTATTAATTTTTTAATATTACTAAAAAGCCCTAATGGGCATAATTTGCTAGAGACAAGAAATTATGTTTCAAGATAGTTAAACTTTTTTTAATTAAAGCCTATAATAGCATCATCCTTTTTTATAATTTAAAAAGAGTGAAAATAGCTTTATTCTTTTTAATTTTAGGTTAAAACCTTTAAAAGCCTAAGCCCCCAATTTTTAAAGAGAGTGAAACTAGCAAATTACCATTACCCTTATTAGGTTAAAATACTTAAAAGGGAAGTATGTTTAATGAGAGTGAAATTAGCACTACCCTTGTTAGGTTAAAGGAATTAAAATGGAAGTATGTTTAATCAGACTTGGAGTGACATTAGCATTACCCTTTTAAGGGTTTAAAACATAAGTGACATTATTAGCATTACCCTTTAAGGGTTTAAAACAGGAGTGACATTAGCATTACACTTTAAGGGTTTAAAATAGGGTGACATTAGCATTACCCTTTTTAGGGTTTAAAACACAGACCTTTGATCATTTCTCCGAGCAAACCCAACCAAAAAAAAAGGAGCAGAGCTCCGGAAAGGAAGAGGGGAGAGGGGTAGCTCGACCTTAGAGCTTAGCTTGGCATTGGCCTTAAAATCGGCGAAGGCGACGATACAAGTATGTACCCACGATCACCTCTTCTTCCTTCTTTCTTCTCTACACTTCTGAACTTTTTTTTTCTTTTCAAAATCAAACTTGATTCCAAAGGTTTTGCTTGATATCAGGGAGTTATCGGAGATATATCGCACATATCGCCGATATCTCCCGACACCATGTAAGTTTTGTTTTACAGCGTTAATAAGTGCTTAATTTTGCTTATTATCCCCATTCAAATAAGCATTATCATACTTCTTTGGTTTATATCTTCATTTTTACACGTAAAGTGGTGTATTCTCTTCTCACCATTGCGTTGTCCTCTTTCTCTTAATTTTCATGATACATTTGCATGTATTCATACATGTCTTGGAAGGTCGCATGCAAAATATTTTTAAGAGAGACTTATTACGTGTATTTATTTTTTGTAGGAATCCTAACCCCAGACTACTCTTGGGATTCAAGAAGTCCAAAGTTTCAAATAGCACATGTTCAACTCAAAGATCTAAAGGAGCTAGAGCCCAAAGAGCAAAGCCCAAGCCAAAAGTCCAAGAAGCCAAGTCTCAAGTCAAAGAGTCAAAACCCAAGAGCAAAGCCCAAGACCAAGTATAGAAAGATTCTACAACATGGCTGGAGAATCTTAGGAAGATATGGATTAATATGATTTTGGCATAAAAAGGGTGGAACTCTTGAATTAGAAAGAAGAAGTGTGTTATATTGATGTTTCTATTTCAGAAAAAATGAAAAGCCTATTTTGGTCACAAGAACTCTTTATTTTGGATGGATTTTGGAATTCAAGCAAGGAGCTTAATGGAGGTCAACTAAATCTACAAGAAAAGCAAGAAATTTCGTTGATGGCTAGAGGAGTGCTATTATTTAGCAACCAATCCCAAACAAAGAATGAGGATTTCCCGGATTCCCTCCTAATCTGGACAGTACTTACTAATTTGGACATAACTTTTGACTCAAAATTCGGATTAAGGCAAGGTTTGATGTTTTGGAAAGAAGACTTAAAGGGGAGCAAAATTGTATTTCACGAAGATCTCCTAATTCGGACGTTTAAGGGGTCAAAACATGTCGTCAAGTGGAGAGAAGTGCAATTTTGGAATTAGAAGTTTCTCTTTTGTTTTTTTTTCCCTTCTCTTCTTCCCTTTACTCTATATAAACCTAAAGTGAGAGACTTTTGGGGCTCTCTGATCTTTTCTCATTCTCTTTTCTCTCTTCTTCTTTTAACTTTTTTTTTTTGAGTTATTTTATTGTAGTGTTTGGAACACCATTAAGGAGGATGACAACTCCAATCATGGTGGGCTAAACACCTTTCTAAGGTTAGGGATTTGAAACCTTTTTCCGATTTATGTGGATGATGTGGATAGTTTGATCATTAATTTTAATTGAATAGTTCTTTTTTTGGTTAATTGTTCTTCTCTATATGCTCTTTGATTTCATATGATCTATTGATATATGGAATGCTTGGATCCCCTGTGAGTTCGATACAGAGTACTCTTCAAATTTCTCTAATTATTCAATTCAATTTAATGGTCAGTGGTTTTATCGTATAATTTTCCATCTAGATTAAATCTTTATTTAATTCTAGATGTGTTTTCATCCAAATCTAAGCATAAGGAGGGATAGGTGGATTTTCCTGAAGCCTTAGACCTCTTTTTCATTGCTTTACAGTTATTAGTGATTTTTGCTCCATTCTCATTGAGTGGAAAACCGATTTTAAATCTCTCTCTTCTCTTTAGATTTCGTTTCCTTAATTCTTATTGCACAATAGTCAATCCCTGTGGATTCGACCCTGTGCTCACCAGATACATCAACTGTGTCACTTGTGCACTTGCAAGTATATTATTTTTACTCTTGATTTTATGTCCATTAATTTGGATTAAATTAAGTTGTAACAAGTTTTTGGCGCCGTTGCCGGGGATTGCAACGTGTGACGAGAACACGGGTTACGAAATTCTCCCATTCCCCATTCCCTCTAATTCTAACTCCTAACTTTTACTTTCTGCACCTGACTTCTAACTTTTACTTTCTTGCTCCTAACTTCTAACTTCTAACTGCTAACTACTAACTTTTACTTTCTTGCTTCTAACTTTTAACTTCTAACTTCTATTTTCTTGCTTTTTAACTGGATTGAAAAAAAAAAAAAAAGTCTGAATTTTTATTTTTATTTTCAGTGGAAGGTTGGAATTCCGTGCACCTTCCCACGGTAGGAAGTCAATTAACTTGCTTGAAGGGAATATATAACATAGGTGGAAGGTTGGAATTCCGTGCACCCTCCCACGGTAGGTAATTAAGTGGATTGATATTGCTCGTGTAAAACAGGTACATCTATTGCTTGCCTATTTGGAAACAGACATTGCTTTGCCTAAGTTCAGGAATTTCTTCACTTCTGGTAAACTCACTCCTTCACTCTCGTTATTCTCCTACTTATCTTACATCTACTGTCAACTTACAACCTAGTGGGGAAGCTCAGCGTATACTCTGTATATGTGCCTCGTCTGTCGCCCCTTTAGCTAGCTTGTTCGTATAGAAGACTTATAGGAGGTGCATGCATTCTTGTTTGAATCCCTGACTTTCCCTTTGAGTTCTCTCATTTGTATGATCACGTGGACTCGAGATCACACAAGCCGCTTCAGGATAACAGACTTTGAGATTGAAGACTTGTCTAATAACTTGTTTGAAGATTCTGATCATTCTTATTCATTAGACACTATGACTGACAATGAAAATGATCAGGGGGATAATGGAGTTCATAATAATCCACCAATGCTGACCTTGCGTGAATATTTGCAACCAACAAGGACGAGTTCTCCATCTTGTATGGTTTTTCCCACTAATGCAAATACTTTTGACTTAAAACCGGGAGTGATTCAATTACTTCCTAAGTTCCATGGCTTAGACTTAGAAAGTCCTTACCTACACTTGAAAGAATTTGATGAGGTTTGTGCAACCTTGCGCAATCAAAATGTTAGTGATGATGTGGTTAGGTTAAAATTGTTCCCTTTCTCTTTAAAAGAGAAAGCCAAAAATTGGCTAAATTCTCTAAAGCCAAGATCCATTGGCACATGGCAAGAACTGACTAGGGAATTTCTAAAAAAATTCTTCCCTACCAATAAGACTAATACTCTTAGGAGGAACATCATGAATTTCTCCCAAAAGGAGAATGAAACTTTTTTCCAATGTTGGGAACATTTCAAAGAATTATTGTTGACTTGCCCCCATCATGGCTACGAGACATGGCGCACCGTTAGTTTCTTCTATGAAGGTTTAACCTCTCAAATGCGCCAGTTTGTAGAGATGATGTGCAATTGTGAGTTTTTAAATAAAGATCCCGAAGAGGCTTGGGATTATTTTGACCAATTAGCTGAAAATGCCCAATCTTGGGATAACACTGATAGATCTGATAGGTCAGATAAGACCAAGCCTAATGTCATGACTAAGGGAGGTATGTACCTCCTAAAAGAAGAGCATAATGATGTGAATGCCAAAATAGCCAGTTTGACCAGAAAAGTAGAAGCCATGGAACTTATGAAAGTAAACTTAATTAAGGCCACTGAAAAAGTGGAAGATGTTTGTGGCATATGCGAGACTAATGTACACCGAACTCAGGATTGTCCAACAATCCCAGCTTTTCAAGAGGTATTACATGATCAAGCAAATGTCATGAACACCTATAAAAGGCCTTTTTCTTCTCCCTACTCGGAAACTTATAATCCTGGGTGGAGGAATCATCCCAACTTTAGTTGGAAAAATGGTCCTACTGCAAACAACCCTCCTCAGGGGCCTTCCACTCATACTCCTTATGTGCCTCCACATAAGAAGACCCTTGAAGAGACGTTGCAACAATTCATGCAAAGTCAAACAAACATTAATAATCAGACAATGCAAGCTATCAATGATCTAAAGAATTCTGTCAAAGAGTTGACCTCTTCGTTGAGCATTCAAGAAAAGGGCAAATTTCCTGCTCAACCTCAACCAAATCCTAAAGGTCAATTTGAGGTAAGTAATTCAAATTCTTCAGATTCCCAAGAGGAACATATCAAATCCATCACCACTCTACGAAATGGAAAAATAATTGATAAAGATATTCCAAAGAAGATTCACAAACCTGAGGAATCTTTAAAATCAAAGAGTGATGATGAACTTGTTAAGTCCAAATCTGATATGGTTTTGCAATGTCCGATACCTGCTCCTTTTCCCCAAAGGTTACAACCTCCTCAAAAGTTAGTCCATAATGCTGATATATTAGAAATCTTCAAACAGGTAAAAATCAACATCCCCTTGTTAGACGCTATCAAACAAATTCCATCATATGCCAAATTCTTAAAAGATTTATGTACAATCAAGCGTAGGCTTAATGTACAAAAGAAAGCTTTCTTAACAGAACAAGTGAGTGCAATCATTCAACATAATACCCCACCCAAATACAAAGATCCAGGATGCCCAACAATTTCTTGTATTATTGGGAACTTCAAGATAGAGCAAGCTTTGCTTGACCTTGGGGCTAATGTTAACCTCTTACCCTACTCAGTGTATGAGCAGTTGGGTCTTGGTGAGCTAAAGCCCACTAAGGTAACACTCCAACTTGCTGACCGTTCAGTGAAAATACCGAGAGGGGTAGTTAAGGATGTGTTAGTCCAAGTAGACAAATTTTACTTTCCTATTGATTTTATTGTCTTGGACACACAACCTGTGTTGAATGCATGCACTCAAATTCTTGTTATTTTAAGCCGCCCATTCCTTGCAACCTCCAATGCTTTGATCAATTGCAGGAATGGTGTCATGAAACTCTCGTTTGGCAACATGACTTTGGAATTAAATATTTTTAATATCTGCAAACAACCTGGGGATGATGATGATGTGCATGGAGTAAACTTGATTGAAACTCTTGTGAAAAACCAATTTCTTCAATTTTCTTTTTCTGATCCTCTAGAAGCTTGTTTGGCACATTTTAATGATTTTAATGAAGACATTTTAATTAATTCTGTAAACTCTTTGTTGGACCTGTTCCGGTGTTGGATACTAATAAGTGGAGATCACGTTTTGAGGAATTGCCACCTCGCGATACCCTACCCCTCCCGTCAAGTATCCAAACACCAAAGCTTGAGTTGAAACCTTTGCCAGCTGATCTCAAATATGCATTTTTGGGACAAGCAGAGACATTCCCAGTGGTCATCTCCTCACAATTGAATGAGACTCAAGAAGAAAAATTAATTGATGTTCTTAGAGAACACAAAGGTGCAATAGGGTGGACCATAGCTGATATTAAGGGAATCAGCCCCTTAATTTGTACCCATAGGATATATTTGGAGGATAATGCTAAACCCTCTAGAGAGATGCAGCGCAGGCTGAATCCCAACATGAAAGATGTGGTTAGAGCAGAGGTCCTAAAACTTTTGGATGTAGGGATCATATACCCTATTTCTGATAGTCAGTGGGTGAGTCCTACCCAAGTGGTACCTAAGAAATCCGGTATAACTGTAGTCAAGAATGCTAATGATGAATTAATCCCAACTAGAGTCACAACTGGTTGGCGAGTGTGCATTGACTATAGGAAGTTGAACTCAGTGACTAGGAAAGACCATTTCCCGTTGCCCTTCATGGACCAAATTTTAGAAAGAGTAGCTGGTCATAAATTTTATTGTTTCCTAGATGGGTACTCTGGTTATAATCAGATAGAAATTGCACCTGAGGATCAAGAAAATACCACTTTTACATGTCCATTTGGCACTTTTACTTATCGAAGGATGCCATTTGGGTTGTGTAATGCTCCTGCCACATTCCAAAGATGCATGTTGAGTATATTTAGCGATATGGTAGAGCGTTTTCTTGAAGTGTTTATGGATGATTTTTCTGTGTTTGGTGATTCTTTTGATGATTGTCTGTTTCATTTAAAGAATGTTTTGGTTAGATGTGAGGAGAAAAACCTCATTCTGAATTGGGAGAAGTGTCATTTTATGGTCTCTAAAGGGATCGTGCTTGGCCACATTGTCTCCTCCCAACGAATCGAAGTGGATAAAGCCAAAACTGATTTGATAGCCAATTTGCCCACCCCAAAGACCATTAAGGACATTAGATCTTTTCTAGGTCATGCAGGATTTTACAGAAGGTTTATTAAAGACTTTAGTGCAATATCTAGACCATTGTGTAACCTTCTATCAAAGGAAAACTCCTTCGAGTGGACTAAAGCATGTCAGGATGCTTTTGCAAAGCTGAAAGGCATGTTGACTTCTACTCCTATAATGCAACCACCTGATTGGAGTTTACCATTTGAAATCATGTGTGATGCTAGTGATTATGCGGTTGGGGCCGTGCTAGGGCAACGCAAGGATAAGAAGCCTTGTGTCATTTACTATGCAAGTAGGACCTTGAACAGTGCTCAGATGAACTATTCTACTACAGAAAAAGAACTCCTAGCCGTAGTCTTTGCACTTGACAAGTTCCGATCTTACTTGATTGGATCTCGAATTATTATATTCACTGACCATGCAGCTTCAAAGTACCTTCTTTCTAAGAAGGATGCTAAACCAAGACTCCTTAGGTGGATCCTTCTACTCCAGGAATTTGACTTAGAAATTAAAGATAAAAAAGGAGTAGAAAATGTAGTGGCTGATCATTTATCCCGTCTTGTGCTCTCTGATTCCTTAGAGACAATGCCGATCAAAGACACGTTTCCCGATGAGCAACTTTTTGCTGTCTCTCAATTACCTTGGTTTGCGGATATTGCGAATTATCTTGTTACAGGTAACCTTCCTATTCATTGGAAACAAGATAAAAAGAAATTTTTGAGCGAGGTACGTAGATTTTTCTGGGATGATCCTTATCTATTTAAATATTGTTCTGATCAAATTATTAGGAGATGTGTGCCTGATTCTGAACACCTGAATGCCACCTCCTTTTGTCACTCTGAAGCATGTGATGGTCATTTTTCAGCCAAAAAGACTACCGCAAAAATTCTGCAATGCGGTTTTTATTGGCCGACTCTTTTTAAGGACACTCATAAGTTTTGCAAAGCATGCCAGCGTTGCCAAAAATTAGGAGGAATCTCCCGTCGGAATATGATGCCTCTCAACCCAATTTTGATTATTGAAGTCTTTGACTGTTGGGGCATCGATTTCATGGGACCATTCCCTCCTTCTTTTGGGTATCTTTATATCTTAGTAGTCGTTGATTATGTGTCAAAATAGATCGAGGTTGTTCCAAGCAAAACCAATGACCACAAAATGGTCTTGTGATTTTTAAAAGAAAATGTTTTATGAAGGTTTGGAACACCTCGAGCTATTATCAGTGATGGGGGTACGCACTTCTGTAATCGGCCTTTTGAGGCCTTGATGAAAAAATATGGGATAACCCATAAAGTTTCTACCCCTTATCACCCACAAACAAGTGGACAAGTGGAGATATCCAATCGGGAGATTAAACATATTTTACAAAAAACTGTAAATCTAGACCGTAAGGATTGGTCATTACGACTAACCGATGCGCTATGGGCTTATCGTACAGCTTTCAAAACCCCGATTGGAATGTCTCCATATCGAATTGTCTTTGGAAGAGCTTGTCACTTGCCTGTTGAATTGGAACACAAGGCCTACTGGGCGATAAAGACACTTAATTTTGATTTGGAGAAAGCAGGCTCGCTTCACAAACTCCAACTGGATGAGTTGGACGAAATTCGAAATGATGCTTACGAGAGTGTCAAAATTTACAAGGAAAGAATGAAGGTTTTTCATGATAAGCATATTCTTCGAAAATCTTTTGAGCCTTCTCAAAAAGTTCTTTTGTATAATTCTCGTTTGCATCTATTTCCTGGTAAGCTTCGATCTCGTTGGACCGGCCCTTTCATTGTGAAAACTGTTTACCCTTATGGAACTGTCGAGATTGAGAATCCTGAAAACGGTAATATTTTTAAAGTCAATGGTCAACGATTTAAACCGTTTTTGGAGAATTTCACCCCAGATGTTGAGTCCACAACTCTGGAAGATCCCATTTATCCTGATTGATCATTTCTCTCACTTGAGGAGAACTTCTGTGTATACTATGCATTTTTGTTTTTTTTACTTGCTTTGATCGATTAGTTCATATCCTTATGATGCTTCATACCCTCTATCTCTTTTTGATCTCTCAATGTTATATTTCATATAAATCTTTATTTGAAACATTGAGGACAATGTTCGATTTAGGTTGGGGGGTGTAGATCTGTGCTTTATTGTTTGGATAATCTCTGCTAATAGTAGAACATCACATTCCTCCTTTACAAAAAAAAATTAAAAAAAAACAAAAAAAAAAAATTTGTGTTTTTGTCCTGGCTACTGTCTATTTCTTCTTTGCCTTTTATCTATTGAGCTATTGAATTTTGGATTATAAAGGCACACAGTGAAAATCTTTAAGAAGCTCAATTCCAACTGTTTAAAATGAAAAGTCTTTGTTACTAATTCTCAGTTAGTGAAAATTATAAATTGCTGAATTTTTGAACTTTTACTATACATCTGACTCAATATCTGGAGCTAGGTTGAATTTGGTAGTTGTTGACTTGATAATTGTCTGGAATGTAGGGAGAAACCAAGTCTGATGAACTATGACTATCTTGTTCACTTGGTTTGCTGGTAAGAAGAAAAACAGAACTGGGTTATGATGAAGTCATGGAAAGAAACCAGTGAATTAGACCAGGTACTTTGAAAAGGGCTACCTCTTGTCAAGTCTTTGAAAAAAAAAAGGAAAAGAAAGAAAGAAAGAAAAAGGATATGGACATTTGAAAATGTGCTCTCAATGTTGAAATATCAGTTTGTTTTGCTATGACCTTGTTAAAACAAGTTGGGTGAAAGCCGTCATTGTAAAAAAGCAAATCAACTGGAATATCACAGATAAAGCCCATGAGGTATTAAGGTGAATATCCACAACTTTCGTGATCCTGAACAGATTAGCTTAGTTTTGAATCGGATCCTTAGGCCAACCCGACCATTCTGTGGTGATTAAAAAAAAAAGTTGACTCTGCTTAAAGAAACCGATACTTTGGATATTTGTCAGACTGCACATGCACTCAAAAGTTTCTAAATTGTTACTTAGTGATTTGGACTTTATTTAGAATGCTGGAATATATGGCTGAAATATAATGAAAACCAGTGCCCTAATAATTCTAAATTTGATGCCTTAATTAGAATGTGCAACATGAAGAAGTTTATTATGAGTAATTTTTGTTCTTCTTCAATTGTTTTGAAAAGATAAATCTGTTTTGAAAAGGAGGATTGTCAGTCATGCTTTATAGTTATTGTCCTGATTAATTGATTGACTATATTCTGCCTCTTAAATCTGAGTTGAAATCATTGTCACAGATGGGTGATGCTACTGAGAGATGAACTGAGATTCTTTCAAAATTTCTTGGTTGTCATGCATAATGAAAGTTTTCTGATTGTCTCATAGAATTGAAATGATGATATTTTGATATTGCTTCTTCACATTTTTTTTGCTCGAGGACTAACAAAATGCTGGTTGGGGGGTGTTGATAAGTGCTTAATTTTGCTTAATTATCCCCATTCAAATAAGCATTATCATACTTCTTTGGTTTATATCTTCATTTTTACACGTAAAGTGGTGTATTCTCTTCTCACCATTGCGTTGTCCTCTTTCTCTTAATTTTCATGATACATTTGCATGTATTCATACATGACTTGGAAGGCCGCATGCAAAATATTTTTAAGAGAGACTTATTACGTGTATTTATTTTTTGTAGGAATCCTAACCCCAGACTACTCTCGGAATTC
Organism: Tetracentron sinense; assembly: GCA_015143295.1. Lineage (NCBI taxonomy): Eukaryota > Viridiplantae > Streptophyta > Magnoliopsida > Trochodendrales > Trochodendraceae > Tetracentron > Tetracentron sinense. The sequence continues at coordinate 53,261,976 of CM026551.1, forward strand.
AAGAAGTCCAAAGTTTCAAATAGCCCATGTTCAACTCAAAGATCTAAAGGAGCTAGAGCCCAAAGAGCAAAGCCCAAGCCAAAAGTCCAAGAAGCCAAGTCTCAAGTCAAAGAGTCAAAACCCAAGAGCAAAGCCCAAGACCAAGTATAGAAAGATTCTACAACATGGCTGGAGAATCTTAGGAAGATATGGATTAATATGATTTTGGCATAAAAAGGGTGGAACTCTCTTGAATTAGAAAGAAGAAGTGTGTTATATTGATGTTTCTATTTCAGAAAAAATGAAAAGCCTATTTTGGTCACAAGAACTCTTTATTTTGGATGGATTTTGGAATTCAAGCAAGGAGGTTAATAGAGGTCAACTAAATGTACAAGAAAAGCAAGAAATTTCGTGGATGGCTAGAGGAGTGCTATTATTTAGCAACCAATCCCAAACAAAGAATGAGGATTTCCCGGATTCCCGCCTAATCTGGACAGTACTTACTAATTTGGACATAACTTTTGACTCAAAATTCGGATTAAGGCAAGGTTTGATGTTTTGGAAAGAAGACTTAAAGGGGAGCAAAATTGTATTTCACGAAGATCTCCTAATTCGGACGTTTAAGGGGTCAAAACATGTCGTCAAGTGGAGGGAAGTGCAATTTTGGTTGGAATTTTGGAATTAGAAGTTTCTCTTTTGTTTTTTTTTCCCTTCTCTTCTACCCTTTACTCTATATAAACCTAAAGTGAGAGACTTTTGGGGCTCTCTGATCTTTTCTCATTCTCTTTTCTCTCTTCTTCTTTTAACTTTTTTTTTTTTGAGTTATTTTATTGTAGTGTTTGGAACACCATTAAGGAGGATGACAACTCCAATCATGGTGGGCTAAACACCTTTCTAAGGTTAGGGATTTGAAACCTTTTTCCGATTTATGTGGATGATGTGGATGGTTTGATCATTAATTTTAATTGAATAGTTCTTATTTTGGTTAATTGTTCTTCTCTATATGCTCTTTGATTTCATATGATCTATTGATATATGGAATGCTTGGATCCCCTGTGAGTTCGATACAGAGTACTCTTCAAATTTCTCTAATTATTCAATTCAATTTAATGGTCAGTGGTTTTATCGTATAATTTTCCATCTAGATTAAATCTTTATTTAATTCTAGATGTGTTTTCATCCAAATCTAAGCATAAGGAGGGATAGGTGGATTTTCCTGAAGCCTTAGACCTCTTTTTCATTGCTTTACAGTTATTAGTGATTTTTGCTCCATTCTCATTGAGTGGAAAACCGATTTTAAATCTCTCTCTTCTCTTTAGATTTCGTTTCCTTAATTCTTATTGCACAATAGTCAATCCCTGTGGATTCGACCCTGTGCTCACCAGATACATCAACTGTGTCACTTGTGCACTTGCAAGTATATTATTTTTACTCTTGATTTTATGTCCATTAATTTGGATTAAATTAAGTTGTAACAAGCGTGTAGATGCATTGGTTACCTGCAATACCGACAAATATCGGCGATATATCGCCGATATTGTCGATATTGCGAACCTTGCTTAGAAGTTGTTCGTAGAATCCTCAAATACTTGAAGTCCTCTCCCGGGAAAGGCCTCCTTTTTACCTGTCATGGTCATATGAGGATCGAGGCTTGATTAGGCAAGGTCTATGTTTGACAGAAGATCTACTTCAGGATATTGCACCTTTGTGGGTGACAATCTTGTCTCACAAAGGATTAAGAAACAAAATCTTGTTGCTAGATCCAGTACAGTGGCAGAATTTAGAGCAATAGCTCATGGTATGTGTGAACTTGTATGTCTGGAAATGATGTTAGAAGATCTTGGTCTATCTCCATAGAGGCATATTGGTGTAGGCGAGAGAAGAAAGAAGAGGATGACAGATAATAGTAGGAAAATATCAATCTTTATTAAAGAAACCGTATCCAACCAATAGCACAAGCAATACCCAAGAAGAAAGAACCCTAAATATTCGTATCTTCAAGAAAGCACTAAGCTTTTTTTTATTCTCCAGAAAACTAATCCCCAAAACCCTAAAACCTATTCACTTATATAATCCCTCATAACTACTTATTGTAAAATCCCAAACAAACCCCCTACTAACCAAAATAACAAAACAGTCCTCCTACTAACTATTTCTATTTAAAAAATGCCACTTGTCCACATAATTAAAACTGAGAAGGCTTTCTCTTGGTCCACCACTGGTACACCTTAAAAGATGAGGTATTGCTAGCTGCATCAACTCCCTCCGGCTGAGGAGAACTCGACTCTGATGAGTTATACTGTTGGTTGTTGAAAAAGATTCAAATTAATGTTCTGCAGCTCCTGTAAGGTAATCCAAGCATTCTCAGTCGTTGGTTTATTCGCCCACTTGACTAGAACCTTCTCCATAATGCCATTTGATGTAAAGACAGTCTGTGACTCCAAGATGTCTTCAATCTGGTCTACTTGCTTCTTGGGAAGATCATCAACACGTGTATTACCTCCATTAAGCGCGAAATCGTCATCATGTCCCGAATAGTCATAAAGATCAGTAATATTAAAGATGGGACTAATGTTGTATTCTGCTGGAAGCTCTATCATATATGCATTTGAACCCACCCTCTTTATAATCTTGCATGGCCCAAATTTCTTGGCTTTCAACTTGTGATAAGTTCCTTGTGGAAACCTGCCCTTCTGCAAATAAACCATAACCTGATCACCTACTTCATATTCTATGACCCGTCGCCTCAAATCGACCCTCTCTTTATATTTAGCATTATTAGCCTCAATGGCTCGCGTCACTTCCTCATGCAACTGACGGACTTGATCAGCATAGGCCTCTGCATCATCACTAATCCGCATATTATCCGGTAATGGGACTAAATCCAGCACATGATTTGGTGATCTTCCATAAGCAATTTCGAAGGGTGCATGACCGGTGGTTCGATTAATACTACTGTTGTAGGCATATTCAGCTTGTGGTAATATCAAATCCCAAGTGGTAATCCGTTCGCCAGCTAAATACCGCAATAAATTACCCAACATCTGATTAGTTACCTCTGTTTGTCCATCTGTTTGAGGGTGATGCGTGGTAGAGTACTTGAGCTGAGTGCCAAACCTCTTCCATAATGTTCGCCAAAAGTGACTCATAAATTTAACATCCCGATCAGACACGATGGACTTAGGGACCCCATGCAAGCGCACAACTTCCTTGAAGTACAAATCAACTACTAAAGACGCATCAGCCGTCTTAGAACAAGGGATAAAATGGGCCATTTTCGAGAATCGATCCACTACCACAAAGATAGAATCATGTCGCCGTGGAGTACGGGGTAATCCCAACACAAAATCCATACTAACATGATCCCAAGGAATTGAAGGAACCGGAAGCGGAGTGTAAAGTCCTGTGTTTTGTTACTGACCCTTAGATAGGCCCAACAACGCTTCACTACACGGTCCACATCTCGACGTAAATGTGGCCAAAAATACTTTTCTTCGACAAGTGCAATAGTCCTATCCCTTCCACAATGCCCTCCAAGACCACCACCATGCAAGTCTTTAATAAGCAGCTCCCTTAGAGAATAATCAGGAATGCATAGTTGTACACCATGAAATAAATAACCGTCCTTAATAATAAAACGGTTTACTTCCTTTCCATTACTTTCCAAACATTGCTTATATGCCTCTCCAAAGCTAGCATCATCAAAATATAATTCCTTAACAGCCTCGAAGCCCACAACTTGCACCGATAAAGTGTTTAAAAGAAGCGTCCTTCAACTGAGGGCATCTACAACACGATTTTGGCTCTCGGCCTTGTGCTTAAGCACAAAAGTGTTCTCCTGTAAAAATGAACTCCACTTGGCATGTCGTGGCTTAAGTTTCTTTTGAGATTGGAGATAACGCAAAGCATCGTGGTTAGAAAATAAGACAAACTCTTTATGGATCAGATATGGACGCCAATGCCGCAACACTTGTACCACCGCATAATACTCAAGATCATATGTGGAATACTTCTGTCGGGCAGCATTGAGCTTCTCACTAAAGAATGCTATGGGACGTCCCCCTTGGTTGAGAACAGCTCCAATGCCAACGTGAGAGGCATCACACTCAACCTCAAAGACTTGGCTGAAATCTGAAAGGGCCAAAATAGGAGCCTCAGTCATTAATTGTTTCACTAGTTGAAAACGCTTTGTTGCTGCCACAGTCCATGTGAAACTCCCACTCTTTATACAATCAATTATTGGAGCCAAAATAATGTTGAGGTTCCGTATGAAGCGGCAATAAAAGGTTGCCAAGCCATGAAAACTTCGCACATTGCTAATAGATTTAGGGGTTGACCAATCAACAATGGCCCTCACCTTCTCGTTGTCCGCTTTCACACCATCAACTGATACTACAAAACCCAAAAACAACACATGGTCTTGCAAGAAAGAGCACTTATTGAGATTGATGTAGAGCTTTTCTTGGCGCAAAACTCTCATCAACTGACGTAGGTGGTCAAGGTGCTCTGTTGGGTTTCTACCATAAACCAATATATTATCGAAATAAACCACAATAAAGCGTCCAATAAAAGGTCGTAATACCTGTGTCATCATTTACATGAATGTAGGAGTGTTGGAAAGTCCAAAAGGCATCACCATCCACTCATATAGGCCATCTTTGGTTTTGAAGGCAGTCTTCCACTCGTCACCGGGCCGAATACGAATTTGATGATAACCGCTACGAAGATCAATCTTTGAAAATACTAAAGAACCAGCTAAGACATCAAGCAAATCATCAAGCCTTGGAATAGGGAATCGATACTTGATTGTTATTTTGTTAATTGCTCGACTGTCTACACAGATACGCCACGAACCATCCTTCTTTGTGTCAAGAGCGTAGGGACAGCACAAGGACTAATGCTTGCACGAATCAACCCTTTCTCTAGTAACCCCTCCACTTGTTTCCTTAGTTCTGCATGTTCAGCTGGACTCATGCGGTAATGGACCAAATTGGGCAGCGTAGTACCGGGCACCAAATCAATACGATGTTGTATATTCCTCATAGGTGGTAAACCATGAGGAAGGTCGTCGGGGAGCAAATCCTCAAAATCATGCAACAATTCTTGAATTTGCAATGGCTGGTTTTCTAGAACAGCAACTTGATCACTCGCCTCTCGGGCCACTAGGACATACACCCGTTGTGTTTCTCGGCTTTCTTCCACAAATCGTCGGGTAGTTAACACATTGGCTGCTGATTTTTCTGTTTTTTGTCGTTGTTCCCCCGTTTCTTGAAGGGGTCTTAGAGTGATGTTCCTCCCATCCTTTTTAAATGTATAAGTATTGGCACAGGTATAGTGAATATCATCCTTCTCCCACAACCACGGTCTTCCCAACAATACATGACCAACATCCATAGGGGCTACATCACACCAAACTAAATTTGAATATTTATCTCCCATTGAGAAATTAACCAAGCATCTTTTGGTAATTGGAGTCTCAGCCTCCTTCCTGAATCACGCCACTTTGTAAGGATGTGGGTGTCTCTCTGTTGGGAGTTTGAGTTTTTTTACTATTTCAGTAGAAACCATATTCTCTATACTACCCCCATCGATAATAACAGTACATACCTTTCCATTGCATAGCACACGTGTACGGAAGATGCTCTTACGACGCCAATCGTCAGTAGTATCTTGTGATACCATTACCCGTCGCACCACTAGCATCTCTCCCTCCATTAGGTTGAGGTTTACTTCTTCGTTGTCTTCACTATGTGAATTATACAAATCATCATCATCATCGCCACTGCTGTCCCTTTCTTCTAGTTCTACTAAATTGGTTCGACCATCAGTTCGACGTTTTGGACATTCATAGATCTATGACCAGGTTCACCACAAGTGAAACAACATTGTCCTGAACCTCCAAATCTTCCTTTTGATGATAATTCACCTTTTTCTCTGTCAAAGCCTGGTCCAACAGCTTTTAAACCGCTTCCAGTATTTGGCCGACTTTGATTCATTGTCGATCTTGTACTCTGTGTACTGCGAACAGCACCAAAACCCTTACTTCCAAGTGTACCTCCCCTACGCTCTGCTATGGACCTTTTCTTGAGGTGCTCTTCGATCCGCAAAGCAAGCTGAAACGCCTCATCTATTGTCCATACTTGAGTGGCAACCAAATGCTCTCTAATCTGTAATCGCAATCCGGATAGATACCGTGAAGTGATAATCTCTTCCGATTCAGCCAATCCATTGCGCAAGCATAAATTGTTGAATGCATCTGTGTACTCTTCTACTGTCATGTCTTTTTATCGGAGATTTTGGTACTTATCGAACAAATTCTGCTTATAGTCGAGCGGTATGAACCTTTCCTTCAACTTTATTTTCATTTGCTCCTACGTCCAAATTTTAGGTTTTCCTACGAACTCTCGGGACTCCACCAACCGTTGCCACCAAATTGCAGCAAATCCTTTAAGCTATGCTTTCACAAAAATCACTTTTCTTTCTTGCAACATATTTTTCCATTCAAAGAAATTATCCACACTTGTTAGCCAATCAAGAAAAGTTTCTGGATGCAACCTACCATCAAACTTTGGAACCTCCAACCTTACCCCTTTTTCATTGTCATAGTGCAGCCTTGTTTCTGGCCTCTCCTCTCTGTGATTTCTAGGTGCTGTCCTACGGTGTACAACCCTTTCAACCCTAACCCTAGGGTTGTGTCACCTACTCTCATCGTCTTCATAGAATGGGTTAACATCATCACCTTCCAGCAAAGACTCGTTTGAATGATCAGTTCCAGATTTGTCACCCAAGTCACCCTCCGGTTGAATCACGGGTTGTTGTGGTCGATTGTCACCTGGCACACAACCATCACCAGGTTGCTCCCTGTGCAAGGTCTGCATCTCTTGCGTTAGGGTAGCCACTTGTTGGACCAGATCTAATAAAAGATCATCCCTCTGTTTCTGGTTTAGTCTCCCACGATTAGCCATGGCAAAGAACAAAATCTAGGATACGAGAACTTGCTCTGATACCAAACTTGGTGTAGGCGAGAGAAGAAAGAAGAGGATGACAAAATAATAGTAGGAAAATATCAATCTTTATTAAAGAAACAGTATCCAACCAGTAGCACAAGCAATACCCAAGAAGAAAGAACCCTAACTATTCGTATCTTCAAGAAAGCACTAAGCTTTTTTTTATTCTCCAGAAAACGAATCCCCAAAACCCTAAAACCTATTCACTTATATAATCCCTCATAACTACTTATTGTAAAATCCCAAACAAACCCCCCACTAACCAAAATAACAAAACAGTCCTCCTACTAACTATTTCTATTTTAAAAAATGCCACTTGTCCACAAAATTAAAACTGAGAAGGCTTTCTCTTGGTCCGCCGCTGGTACACCTTAAAAGATGAGGTATTGCTAGCTGCATCACATATGAGACTATACTATGACAACAAGCCAGTCATTTGGTCACAACCCTATGCAATATGATCGAACCAAGCATATTGAGGTTGACAGACACTTTATTAGGGAAAAGCTTAGCTCGGGAGTCATTTGTACCCATTTTATAAAGACTGGAGACCAACTAGCTGACATCTTAACCAAAGACATGAGTCCTCAATTTCACACCAACACAAGCAAGCTGGGCATGATAGACATTTTCGCACCAACTTGAGGGGGAGTGTTAAGAATGTGTGTGTGTGACATTTTATGTAAGGGCATTTATGTCCATCTATTTATGTCTTTGTTTTTCCTTCTTTGATTTTAAGGGTATATGTGTAATTTGGCTACCTTAAAAATAATAGAAGTAGAGGAGGCTTAGAAGCTAAGCTCTCCCTCTCTTTCTTATTTCTTCTCCTCTCTTCTATTTCCTCCTTTCTTATCCATTCAACCCTAGAGACAAACTACATTTTCAACTCTATCATCATAATGATTCCTGAATGGTCAATATTCAAAACTAAGTCACGACTTGAACTGTGCTGGAACTTGCTGAGGCAGAAACAAGAGATTGTACTGCAAAGAAGCGAGTATCTGTCGAAAGATTGAATATGGAGTAAGAAGCGTCAAATTGTCATTATCGAAATTCCCATAGCACAAGCTCTAGGCCCTAGAGCACAGCATCACAAATAAAGACCAGGAAGGGGACGATCCCTAGGTAGAAGAATCTAACTTCAACATAGCATCATTGTAGCTGAAGCCAATGGAAGTGTTGGGAAAAATAAAGAAACTTCAAATTGATCAATTAAAGAACATATCACGAACACAAAATGAAGACTCGCAATCTTTCCCAAGTAAGAGAGTCCAAATCAGCTCATTGTGCTTGAGCACAAACAGAAATTACTTCTAACCTGAAGGTCAATGAAAGATACCTCTCAGGTACTAATCGATGGCATTTGATAATCACTATTACTTCTAGGAGAAATGCTCCCCCTGGCCAACCTTGTATTGGTCCACATCCGCTCGATCAATAGATACTTCACTATGAAAAGTTCAACAACAGAAGGAAACTAAAATTCCACACCCAACCATGTACTAGACTACATCTCTACATCGCCTTGGTCAACAGTTTTTGACCAATACAAGTTCGAGCATACCCTCAATCTACTGCAGAGATCATGTCTCTACTTCTAAATAGAAAAGGAAGTGACATAAAGGATAATCATGTACATGTCAATTTCTGTGCAAGAAATAGCAAAACCATCACTACATATAACTTATGCTTGCTTGTTGGATCTTTTGCACTTTTAGATTTCTGATCCTTCAGATTCCTTCAGGCATCCATATTTACCCAAAAAGTACTAGCTACAATCTCTTAAGGGATCCAAGCCGGATACAGCTCAACAATAATGTTCAATTAAATCTTGAAAAGATTAGAAAGTATGAAAAGTAAGACTAGAAAATTAGATTTTATTACAATACTAACATGCAAATTATAATTGTATCCCTGTAACCCACGATTTGACAATCAAGCAAGCCCCAACTAAAAATAATACTCAAATATGAAATTATACCTGTGTATGCAATTAAGAGTAGTTCAGTTACCATAAATGTAAGAGAATGGTTATGTTATCTTGCATTCTATGTTGGGTCCAGTGCTATCAATAAAAAGCTATAAAGAATTTTGACTGTCTGTCAAAGAAGAATGGACACCCAAGAGAATTTATGATGCATACCTTATGCTGCATATCAGAGTTGGGAACTTGCATCCTCCGAGCATTACCAATTCCAGCATGAGGTATATCCCCATCACCACCTATCTCATTTGAGGTGTCAACGATCATCACACGTTTCTGGTAGTCATCTGCAAGCATACGAGCTATTTCCCTGCAAAGTTTAGATGTATGAATTATCAGTAAAGTTAGGTTAGATTTATCTAGGAACAACAACATCACCTCTCCAAAAGAATGCTATTTGCAAAGCTACAACAGGAATGCAATTATATACATCCATGCCCACTTCAAAGTGACATTTAGAAGAAAGTTAACTCCATATTAAGCACTATACTTGGTGAATAACTATAAAAAATGAATTCTCTATACTTGGTGAATAAAGTGACATTTAGAAGAAAGTTAACTCCATATTAAGCACTATACTTGGTGAATAACTAGAAAAAATGAATTCTCTACGAAAACATCGGAATGGCTGAACCAAGAAAAGCAAAGGTAGCCTGATAGTATGCAAAACCATTGTTGAAGATTGATATTGAGAATTTAGCCACCGTGGAATTGGTAAAATTAGGTAATCTCATTTTTCTTTTTTTGTATGATTTGATGTTAACAGATAAGCAATGTCCACAAAATGAATACTGATGGGTATCTGTCAAGCAATTTTGCTGGATGACACTGTGCAAACAAAAGTCAAAAAGCATGTTGCTGTAGAGGAAAAAAGGAAGTGAGAATTGATCTAAACCATCATTTTCCAGGACATTTTGAAGGAAAAATCTTCATCATATATATATATATATATATATATATATATATATATATATATATATTACAAGTTAAATGCACTTCTAATTGACGGACTACAAAACTTGAACCATGTAAATCCCGTTGACAAACAGGGAGAACAGACCTAATAATGGTAGTCTTTCCTACACCTGGAGGGCCGATTAGCAACAGAGAAGCTCCATCCTTAACTAGATCCTGCAACAAATTAGCACTTCCTGATATTGCGCGACCAACACGACACGTTAAGCCTATAATTGCACCCTTGCGATTTCTGATGGCACTAATGCGGTGTAAGGTTCGGCTGATGCCTGCACGGTTATCAACAGCAAAGTCGCCAACCTGCAAGAAGAGGTTATATAGTAAGTGAAGTGCCCATGGCTTTGTTGTGTTTTCCCGTCACAATTGTAAACAAACAAAAACAATTGTTTCTAAGGAGAAAGTATACACTATTAAAATATTTAGGCCTTACAATTCGATTGGCACCCAATGCAAGTTGAAACTGAAGATGAAAAACTAATGTTTTAAAAGAAACATCAGTATAAGATATAGAGCAAATAGCTCACGGTTTATATATCATCAGCTCATCACTATTAAGACTCGATGTGACTAGGGTGTCAACGGCCCAGGTCCAACAAGGTCCAATTAATAAAGGGACGGGACCAGACCAGCCCGTTTATTAATCGGACCGGGCTTAGGCCAAGCCCTCCTAACAACTCAAGAGGGAACAAAGACTTTTTTTTTTAATAAACAAGCCTTGTTGGGCAAGGCCAAGCCCGGTTAGAAGTATACTAAAATAGGCATCAGGGCTAATACTCCAAGCCCAAACCCGTCCAACTATTTAATCAGGCCAGGTCGGGACTAGACTGGCCCCAGCCCATTGACACACCTAGATGCAGCAATGAGAAATATTCTCAAACACCTAAAATCAGTATCTTAGTCATTGAAAACGATCCTAGTCAAATACTAGAATTCAATCTCTGGTTTCCCTGAAGTAAGTTTGAAAAACCTTGTCTAAGTTATAACTCCCACGAAAAACTCATGCAGATAACTGCAATTTCCACACTTTGACTAACTTCCACATATCATTTCGCAAAATTCTTACAGGCTAGCCTCTAATGGATTTTATTATGAAGTTCCCTGTTTTTTATGCTGTGGAAAGTAAAAAAGAAGTTCTCCTTTTTTACAAGATTATTTACAATGTATGTGTCCTAAATTTTACAGCAAAGACTTGACAAACTAATGTAGCATCTGTTCATTCTGTCCACAAAGAAGCAACCTTACAAACAAGTAGCTCTAATATCAAATGACCATATTTTGCAAAATATAGATTAATATCACTCCTCGATTAAAGGGAGAAGGAAAAAAACAAAGAACCTTTCATTTCAATATAAGTATTATGCTCTAAGGACAATGGTGTAGTTTCATATAACAAGTACATGGGGTTGGCAACATGAACCATGTTCCACCATTCCATTCTATTAGTATGATATAGTCTAGAGCAATAGCTTCCAAATAATGCACTATAGTATGCTATTGTCTAGACAGCCAGGATTCTTAGATGCATTCAAGACCCATGCATTGCAAGGAAACTTGTTACATCTAGACTGCGGGCTTGAACCAAAATCTGAAGGCTCAACTTAGTTGACTCTTACCAAAGAAGAAAGAGGAGAGGATCTCATACTCAGAACCATCAATGACTTGTTCCAGGGCCCAGAAGAAAACCAAGTAACTAAACATTCTCAGCATCCGACTCAACACTCAACAGTACTTTGTAACTAGGCCAACTTGAATTGCATCTATATGTAAATCTTCCATGTTTAAATCTAAGCATGAAATCTTGGAAGAGTATTCGAAGCGAAGGAACTGAATCTTGGTTTTGATGCTACTGGGACAATACAACAACCAATAAGATTCAGCACTTTCTACATTTTGTGTCTAGGATGAGTTGCTAAAACAACACACTCATATCAGAACCACCCCCCATCACCCACGGCCACACCCCGCCCCACATCCACACCCACAAAATTTAAGAGCTAAGACTAGAGGATTCAATCATAATTTTGTAACATAGAACCAATTCAACAAGATTGGGCAAGGCAGTATATTAATGTGTGAAGACATCAAATTCTCACTCATATAAACACGAGTCAATTCGCGCATCTGCATACAGTTGAGAACACAGCCGAATTCAACCCAAATTATCAAATTATACGAAATTCAGGAACAAGTGAATAACATTAAAACAAAACAAAAATACCATAAAATCCTCAAGCTTAAGTTTTTAATTCATGATTTGATCTCATCGACATAATAGTAAGCATTCAATTGATCTCTGGGCACCTGAGACGTAGCATGTTCGAGATCCTGGAAGGAGATGGGATGATCGGATAAAACAAAATCGCCGGAGGGGAAGCGGGCCAAAGGCTTCCGACCCAAATCCATAACCACCTCAATCAGGTGGTGGAGCTCCGGTTGTTCGCTCACTTTCCTCCGCATCACTTCCGGCAAAAGCCCCAGTAAGCGACCCAATTCAACGTCGAGGTCATCGTCCGTCGGAGAATCCGAATAAGAACACAAACAAATACTCCGAGATTTAGTGATATTTATCTTATGATAATTTGAAAAATGGCGGGAACGGCACGAAATATCGGATTGAAGAGTACGGTTAGGTTTCTGTTGTTGTTGCTGTTGAAATGGTGGGGTTCGTGAAGGAGGGAGATGAAGAAGTGGAGAGAGCATTTGCTTTGGCGGCAATGATAATATGCGCATGGATGCGTGATTTACATCCCCCCGTGGAGATCTCCCTCTATCTGCTTTCTTCGGGTGTTCGTTCTTGTGGTTCTCAAAATCCAATGAATAACGGAAAGAGAAGAGAAAGATTGAGGGGTGTTTGGTTATAGGGATCGTCTTATGCAGAAATCCCGGTTTAAATGTTTGGATTAACTAGTCTCTCTCGTTTTTGTTTTTTTGGGTTTGTCCTGTTTCTTTTTGGTGAAACCGAAACACGGATTCACCGGAAGAAAGCACCACACTAAATTGTGAAAGACTGAGAAGATCCTAGCTGACCACAGTCCCCGTGTCCCTTTTAACCCCTTTTAAACTATAGTTAAACTTAACTAAATTATGATTTTTTTTATAAAAAAAAATTCTAAAAACCAAGGTTGTATGGAATATGGATGAACCCTAAGGGTGAGTGAACACCCTTAAAACTTGCCACGTATCCCCTTTAACTTCTTCTAATTGTGGTTAGATTCACTAATCCTTAGGGTTAAAGTATCTATCATTGGTTTTCAGGGAAAAAAAAATAAAATTGTTTTTAATCACATATGTTAAAAAAAATTAACCAGAGTTCAATGGTAGTTAAAGGGGCTTTGACTTCTAAGTGAGAGGCTCACTCACCTCCTTACACGAGGAGGGGATTATTCTTGGAAGTGAAATACCATTTGACCGGGATCGTCTAACCGTTTATGTTGACAAACCACTGAATCTTTAGACAAAAACCCGAGACCTGGAATATTTTAACATTTTCCTCCGGTTACCGACCATCTTGGATTTGGGCCATTTAGCGATGTTTACTAATCGGAAGAGATGCTCTAATAAATAAGCATCATAGGGAATGTAGGAAATGGATCCCTGATTCGTTTATGGGAAGACCAGTGGATACCAAATCTCCATTATTTCAAAGTCAATTCCACAAAGGCAATCAACAATAGTTTGAAATTGTTCAGATGTGCCCTCCATTTTCAAACAAGTTGGTGGAGAATAGATGATCTTCAAAGGCACCTTTTCTACTGGTGAAGTTGCAATTACTGGGATTCTCGCGTCTACCCATATGTCTCGAATCCCAACTCTAAAAAGCATTTAGTTTTATGTTCCATGATGAATCAAACATAGTTATTTTTACACATAATCGATTATTTACATATAATTCATCATAAATTGAGTGCTATCTAAACAGGATTATTCATGATAGGGAAATAGTTAATGGACCCATAGATTCTATTTGCAAACCACCTAAGGCACCCACCAAACCTTGGTGGGTGCCGTAGGTGGTTTGCAAATGAATTCCATGGGTCCCTTAATCACTACTCTTCATGATATTACTTATTTACAACATCACTTATTATATATTCAATTATGACTGCAACAATCTGAACCAATCAGGCCCAGGAAGGAAGGCAAATCAGGCAACTTCATTAAATCCAATCCCAAAGAAGCCTGGGGCTCAATTTTGAAACTACCCTTACCCCCAAACTTAAAACTCTATTGAAAATGCTTTCACAATGACATCCCCACAAATGAAAACCTTTACCATAGAAAAATCAGAACCCCACAAATGCTTTATCAATTTGGTTGGATCACATTTGGGCATCCGAATGAAAGGTTTTGGTTCTCTTGGGTTACAACTCCAAATGACAACATAATGAGGATAGTGGCTGATTCTTTCAACAATTATTATTTGATGACATAACATCTACTATGCCCCTCATGGATGCTACCTCTTATACTCATAGTTAGTAAATTCGCGTATTATATGTGAATTATACATAAAGAAAACATATAATTTATTATCCGTACAATTCAAAGATACGAAAACATTCGCGAATTTTTTTCGCTCGCAACTTATTCATGAATAAGACCTATAATATTTTAAGAAAATCTAAACTCATGAGGTAAGTTTTTAAACCATCTTTCTCACATTGGCATGTAACTCATTTTCTCTTGATTTGTTTCTCTCACCCAATCCATAATCTTAAGTTTTTATCTCATCGGTCACATCAGCACTGAAACCACTAGCCACCAATCCTAAAGCACTCACCGCCACCACTCAATCTCGATTTTTTCTTCATAAATCTCTAACTATAACTATTTCACAGTCATCCCTTATCACAATGGCACAACAACCGTCAATAGTCGAAGATTGAGTCTTAGAATGTACAACCTTTTCAATGTCAGCAACCATCACTTCTTCTCAATCTCATTTCCAAATGTGACTCTCTCTCTCAATCCCCAACTGCACTTATTTTTTCTTTTGATGTTTTGTGTGTTGCACTTTAAATTATTCGAAATATACTCGAATTATATATGTACTGTACTTTTGACGTTCTGTGTTTTTTCGCCCAACTTTTAATCGAACTATTAAATGACTATTCCAAATTATACTTGAATAATTTTCGTTCCGAAATTTTACTATATGCCGAATTATTAACTATGCTCATACTTTCTCTTTTTAACACTATCAACTTTAGGGTGCGTTTGGTTAGAGGGTAAGTTGCTGAGAGAAAGTAAAGTAAGGTAAAGTATAAGATAAGAAAGTAAAAAAGAAAAATGTAGTATTTTGTGTATTTGGTTGGAAAGAAAAGTGTATAGGAGAAAATGTAATTTCTACCAAAATTACCTCTTATATAAAATGTTAAAAATGTGTAAATGAACATTGCTGAGGGGTAGAGTTAGTAAACAAAATATTTCACTTTCTTTTCTCTCACTATTTCACCAAATTATTGAAATATAGAAGGGATGTAAGTAAGTGAAAGTTTAACACAGTAGAGAAACACTTTTCTCTAGAAAGTGTGGATTTCTTGTATATCGAACATGAAGATTTGTGGGGTTTTTCCTAATTTCCTTCACTTTCACCCCAAAACAACGCACAAGGAATTCACACAATCTCAATTCTCATGTAAAGAGACCCGAACCCACTATATCATGAGTCATGAGGAGGTGTATTTTGTTCTAAAAAACAATCCTAAAATATATTAATTCTAAGGATTAATGAATCTTACCTGCAATTAAAGGGACACATGTTACCTTATGGGTACGCCACTGGATATGATCCCAACTCCAATGGTCCACGTATGTGGTATCATTCGGGTCTATCAAGATTGGTAGACCCAAGTCAGCAAAAGCTTTACTCTAGTGGTCTCCAGACCATAAGAATCTGGTGACGACTTTTGTCTGACATGTGGTAAAAAGGAGGGAAATCATTTCATTTTCTCGCTTGTTTTTTTTACTTCTCCTGTACCGGTATCTCTCTCCCTTTTTCTTGTCACATGTCACATAACGGTGGTCACCGGAATGTTATGGTGAATGTTATGGTCTGGTCTGACAACCACCAAAGTAAATCTTTTGCCACCTGAGGGCCTGAGATTCTCTCTGGCAAAGCCAGAAAGGCTCATCTCGGGTGTCCACAGAGTAGAGTAGAGGACATGTGATGGAGAAGTCTAAGTCAAAATCATTGAGAGAAAATGAAATGACTTCTACCATTTTAAGGCCACATGTATGGATGCCCGAGACCACATTTCTATCTTCACCATAGACAATCCTGAGCCCCACCTGAGTCATGTTGTAGGTAGGTGAGGTTACGAAATGCTCCACGACCCCACGCTGCTTCTGAATTTCTTTTAGGACCCAAATTTCCTCAATGGGTTGGTGGTAGAGTGGAAGATAGCCAAAAGCAACGAGTACAAATAAGACTCAAGTCACCAAACGATTGAAACCCAAACCCAAACCAAACCGGAAAATGGAAGTGAAGATAGTAGAAACCACCCTCGTCTACCCCTCTCACCCTCCCTTCGATCACGACCACGTCCTTCCTCTCTCTCACCTCGATAACGACCGTAACGTCCAGGTCAATTTCCGTTACCTCCGTGCCTATCTCAGCACCACCACCGTCAACCCTGCGGATCCCGTCCACGTCATCTCCGAAGCCCTCTCCAAGGCCCTTGTCCACTACTTTCCCTTTTCCGGCACTCTCCGGCGCCGACGCCACGACTCCCGCCTTGAGCTTCTCTGCAAGCCCGGGAAAGGCGTACCCATTATCCGCGCCACCGCGGATCGCTCACTCGCCTCGGTCAACTATCTCGACGACCCGGCTGCGCATTTTCTCGAACACTTGGTGCCCGATCCGAACCCCGAAGACCAGCTGTTCAACCCGTTCGTATTACAGATCACGATCTTCGCTTGTGGTGGGTACAGCCTCGGGGCTTCGATTCATCATTCTATGTGCGATGGACTCGGTTCGACTCAGTTTTTCAACACTATGGCCGAGTTCGCTCGCGGGCCGACTCAGCCCTCTGTGATGCCAGTCTGGGACCGGCCGCGTTTGCTCGGACCGAGAACCCCACCTCGCGTGGATGTACCCTTTCACGAGTTTCTCTGTTTAGATAAGGATTTCTCACCTTACATACAATTGACCAGCCCTGTTGTTCGTGAGTGCTTTCCTGTGAGGGACGAGTGCCTAGACCGGTTCAAGGCAACTCTGAGCGAACAGTCCGGTTCGAGCTTTACTACCTTTGAAGCTTTGGGTGCTTTCATCTGGAGGGCCAGGTACGCTTATGGTGTTATACAATGGCATTAGCTATATAATCAGATTCATACTCAAATTGACCAATTTATAATTGGACTGATTTCCGATCGAATTCAGATATGGCAAGTCCATTTACAACTAGGGCTGTCAACAAGCCGAACTAAGTCAAGCTGGGCATTGCTCAGGCTTGGCTCGTTGGATTTTTGATGTTGTTCATGCTCGGCTCGAGCTCGAAAAGGTGAGCTCGGGCTCGGGCTCGGCTCGTCTACAAATCATTGAGCTCGAGCCGGCTCTTTAAGCTCTAATTTAAAAAAAAAATTGTATAGTGGGGACGATATTCTAACAATTAAGGGATTAAATGGTGGGATACAAAGAAAATGCGAAAATAAAATAGTGCTTTCACTAACCCCGGATAAACATTTCATGTTCTTAATTTAAAAAAATTATTTCATTTTCTTATATTTTTTAATGTAAAACTCAATATTGGCAGGGGTATAACTGTATATGGGTATTCATTGAATTAGTTGAGCCGAACTGAGCTAAGCTACCTCTTACTCGAGCCCAGCTCGTTATCTAAACGAGCTCACTCACTTGGCTCGGCTCAACTCAATGAGCTTTTTAATCCTATTCAAGCTCGGCTCGTTTCGAGCCGAGTCGAACTGGCTCGTCTCATTGACAGCCCTATTTACAATTTTACTTGTATCGGACAACATCTCTTAATTAGTTTACTAATATTAACTAGTTAGTGGGTTTCACAGGACTAGTAACTACATCCATGGTGTACAATTCACCTTCTTGGATCTTGCAGCCAGGGCCGGCCCGTCCATTAAGCCCTCAAAGCCTGCGCTTTAGGCCCGAAAAAAATGAAGGCCTCAAAGCGTGGGCTTTTATGGCTTTATGAACCGGATTTAGTGAAAAGAAATCCTAAAAAAGGCCCCATTTTACGATGAGTCAAATTAAAAGAAAGTCTCATTTAAATTCTCGTTTTAGGCCTCCAAATGGCTTGGGCCGGCCCTACTTGAAGCTAAATCAGTGCAATTGCTTTTAAGACCTGTTCTGTTTTGGATGAAAATTCATAGAAATTCATTCATGGTGATACAATATATGAAGGTGGAATTTTGTAAGATTTGGCTTGACTTGGTTTTGTCATTGATGGAACAGGGTTAAGGCCTCTAAAGTTGCAAGTGATGAGAAGGTGAAGTTTGCATATTCAATGAACATACGAAAGCAAGTAAAGCCGGCATTACCTGTAGGCTACTGGGGCAATGGCTGTGTCGCAATGTACGTACAGCTTAGCGCCAAAGAGCTTGTGGAGCAACCCATTTGGGAGACAGCAGAGCTGATCAAGAAGAGCAAACGCAATACCACTGATGAGTATGTTCGGTCATTTATCGATTTTCAGGAGCTAAATTATGCAGAGGGTATCACTGCAGGGAAAGGAGTGAGTGGGTTCACAGATTGGAGACACTTGGGCCATTCGACAGTTGATTTTGGGTGGGGAGGTCCTGTTACTGTTCTGCCACTCTCGAGAAACCTACTCGGGAGTGTCGAACCGTGCTTCTTCTTGCCTTACTCTTCTGCCAATGAAGGGAAGAAGGATGGATTCAAGGTTTTAGTGTCTTTGCCGGAGGCTGCCATGCCTGCTTTCAGGGTAGAGATGGAGAAGTTCAGCAACGAATTCTCAGGAGCATCGAACCTTGATTCTTCTTCCGTTACTAATCTGCCAATGAAGGGAAAAGGGACGGGTTCAAGGTTCTAGTGTCTTTGCCGGACGCTGCCGTTCCTGCTTTCAGGATAGACATGAATAAGTTTAGCAGCAAAGAGGAGTATGAATTGTCTTGAATCGTCACCTGTGGCTTCGCTGGCAGTCGCAAAATCAAGAATAAGGGAGTTGTCTTGATATATGATAATAATTGGAGGGGGAGAGTACTCAAATTAAAGGCTCTTTTGGGGCTGTTTTGTTTTTTTAGGGATCCATCTCTCTCATCTTCCTCCCTTTGTTGAGTCTAATATAGCTGAAAACATTGTATTATCAGAAGTCTTTTAAATGATGATTAGTATATTGCCTCTAATTCAAGTCTCTATCCACAGCCCAGTTTTATCTACATCCTGCCTTATAAAAGAAGACTACCCACAAAATGTCTTCATAATTATAGTTTAGCTTAGAGAACATGCGAGGTAGAATTGGAGTTGGGCCTTTGTCATGCTTCTGTACCTGAAGAAAACAGTGTCCTCTTGAGTTTAACATCACCAGCACAAGTCTCAATCTCTTACCTTGCCACTCTTATTTCGGACATACCCATTTGCCGCAATAGGTGCAGGAGTTGTATCCTATCTTATTGAAATAGGTTCAGTGAAAACTAGGCATATAGTCTAGGTTGGAGAGTGTGTCCGCCAAAAGGGAGATCATGGCATCTAGTCTTGATTTATAGTCTTTTGTATCAGGTCTGTGATCTTGCATGAACCAACCTCAAAGCTTGTATACTGAACCCATTGAATTTGTTGTCCTGGTTCTGATTGTGTTCTGGGGCATTCTCACTGTTTAATTATTTTAGGTGTGACAGATTCAGAGTAACTAATTACACAGCCGAGTTGCACTGAAATAAACTGCTATGCACTTTCATTGCCAGAAGCTTTAAACTTACCAAGTAGTAACAGAGCATAGCTTGTTTTCTTTCTAGGCAGTTGGGTAAGAGCGTTCCATAGCAATACCACAAAGGCCTTCCTTGGCATCAATATCTCGTTGCATCATAATGTATCCATTCTCACCCCATTCAGTTTCCCATGAGTACTTGACGAGCCAGTACTTTGTTCCATCATCGCTAGTCCCATTACCAACTGCAGTATCACTATGGTCCAGATCAGTGCCGCAGTCTCCGGTGAAGACCCTGCTTGAGTAGAACTGGAATGCTGATCCAGCGGCCTCAATAGGGACGGAAACTGGTTGGTTGGCGACAGCCTTCAGAAGTGCCATCTCGCTGTTGGCTGGTACATCTTCGTATCCATTGATTTTGGCTGCGTGGGAGGCTGCTTTGTTGGTGTTACAGGTGCCATCAACTCCCTTATAGGGGTAGTTAGCTTCAGTGGTGAGGCCATGATTATGTTGGATGTAGCTGAAAGCGTCATCCATGAGACCACCCTCACAGCCTTGATCCACGCCACTAGTGTTGACTGTTAGTCTAAAATTATTCACAAATCAGAGCACAATTAGCTACCATTAACAAAGAAATAAAATAAATAATTATATAATGAATCATTCGAACTGAGAGGCGCTCGAAGAGTCTTTCTTGAAGACAGTCGAAGCCTCCCATTGTGCAAGGGATAAGGCAGTTCTATTTCCGGGATTCAACTCAGCTCGGATTCATTCGGTCTTTCCCTACAAGTTTGCACTACTTGGCGGAAGACGATGGTACCCAACCTCCTTTAGAATGCCCGAATAAATTAATTTTAAATTAAAATTGAATTTATTCACATATTTTAAATTTAACCATATATATATAAAATTAATCAAATTAATTTTATTGCATCAAAATTAATTTCAATAAAATTAATTTAATCTCATGATCAAAACGTCCCATAATATGAGATTTAAAATCGGGTTAAATTATTTTACCGATTAATTCACAACACTTCTAAATTTAATTATTTAAATTAAATTATATTAAGTGTTGCAGTTTGTCTAAAAAAATTCGATAGAGTCTCCCCCTAGCTTATGCGGTTTCGGGTTGATGGATTAACCCAATTAAAGACCGATCCAAAAAATTGACTATCCGATTGGATGATCTCAAGATACTAGTCAGTTAGGACGGACCCAATAGAGTCTGTCCAATTAGTCTAGACAAGAGACAATCCATGTGGATTGTCAAAATTGATCCCGAAGTTTGTCTAAAAAGACAATCCATTTGGATCAATTCATGGGTCGAACTAAATAGTCCTATCCCAAGAAGATCAGTCAAATGATATGACTGGTCGAGAGAGATTTGGATAAGTGAGAAACTTCGAATGTCTTGAACCATTTGCCCTTACCCCAATATAAACACCTTAAAAATTCTGCAGAGATTCGGTCCTTTCAAAAGAAATATAGTATATATCATCTTTTTACCCTCTATTTTATATATATATATATATGTTTGAAAGAATGTACTAAATCAATAGCACGTTTCTCAAGATACACAAAAAGCCATGCGTGAGGGCATAAATGCACACACATGGTGCAAACGTTATGCTATGAAAAGTTAGATAAGCCAACACTTCTAAAACCGATGGACAATAGAGAGTCACAACTTACTAACCCATGTCCATCTCTTTCCATCATAGCCATAGATTTCAAATATCAAATTAATCAAATGATTCATATATAAATATATTGAATGGATCTAAAAGCAAATATACTTTAACACACCCTAGTATGTCTGACATGGACACGTTCAAACATAATTTTAAAGTATTATTAATTTATTATTTTAAAAACAAATCAAATCCAACAAACCCCCACTTGATTTTTATTTTAAAATATATATATATATATATATATATATATATATACATGGGCATTCAAGAATATCATGTGCATACATGAAGGTGTCTTTCAACTTGAACCTCCACTTAGTGCAAACAAATCAAAGATAGTCAAGGAACACAGTGGATAGAACCTTGAACTATGAACCCGAACTGACTAACCGGATCTGTCGCACACACAATCCTTTCAGAGGTTATTTGTACCAAACAGCTCAGCATTTTTACGTCCATGCTTCAATCCCAATTTACTGAGAGCTCTAGAGATAAGCCTCAACTCATAAGAAGTGACGAGCTTCTTACTCTCAGAAAGGTGAGTCTATCAAGAGTGCTCTTGTCACACTTCCACCATTTAAGGCGTATAGCACTCATTAAGAGAATTCTTAATAATTCTCAACCTATAACCATAAGATCATCTGTAGGTTGGCAGCGTCCAGGATATGCACTATCTATCACATACAAGGAAGGGACACATCTCAAAAGAGATTGACAGAAAGAAATACTTTCTTTAGTGATAGTGCTCAATAGTTATTACATATGGGCTTGTTTGTCCCATTGAACCTGAGAGACTCATCAGGTTGGGTTTCCGCCTCATATAACTATTTTACAGGCTTTAGTCTCATTCCCTTCGAAATTTTTATCACAAGGTCTGTGCCAAGGCCCTTGGATAAATGATCTGCCAAATTTTCTTTGGACTTAACATACTGAACAGCTATCTTGCCATCAGTTATAAGACCCCTCACATGGTTGTGGTTCTCGCTGTATGCCATGAGCATTGCAACCTGGTTGCCACAATAAATTGTGATAGCTGGTACAGGTGTACCCCATATTGGTATATCTACCAATACACTCTTGAGTCATTCTACCTCTTCGCCTGCAGATGACAGAGCGATGAACTCAGATTCCATAGTTGAATGAGTAATGCACATCTGCTTCTTGGATTTCCAAGATATAACTCCTCCACCCAAAGTAAAGATCTAGGCCGTTACAGATGTGGACTCATCCAAACATGAATTTCAAGTTGCATCACTGTAACTCTCAAGTACAGCTGGAATTCTCCCAAAATATATCTCATAAATTAAAGTACCCTTAAGATATCTGAGAACTCTAATAAGTGCTCTCCAATGAACCTTCCCTGGATTACTAGTGTATCTGCACAACATGCCCACTGCTTGGGCAATGTCCGGTCTTGTGTAGTGCATTACCTACATGAGACTGCCAATAATTTGAAAGTATTCAAACTGAGATACACTTCTGCCTTCATTCTTGTTTAACTTAATACTGGAATCAACTGGAGTTGGGGCAGGGGAGCAATCGAACTGATTAAATCTTCTGAGGAATTTCTCTATGTAATTGGACTGAGATAGAGTAATTCCTTGGTTACTTCTGATGATCTTAATTCCCAGAATTATATTAGCTTCGTCCAAATCATTTATGTCAAAATTCGACGATAAAAACCTTTTAGTGTTCATAACACTTTCCAAATCTGTTCCAAAAATCAGCATATCCTCAACATAAAGATAAATGATAACTCCAGAATTTTCTCTGAATTTGTTGTACACGCAAATATCACCACTATTTATTTGAAAGCCATCAGAGAGGAGAATCCTCCTACATTTGTCATGCCACTGCTTGGGTGCTTGTTTAAAACCGTAAAGCGACTTTAATAGTTTACACACTTTCTTATGATTCCTTGGCAAGACAAAACCTTCTGGCTGATCCATATATATCTCTTCTTCAAGATCACCATTGAGAAATGCAGTCTTGACATCCATCTGGTGGATGATCAAGTCATTGATCGCAGTCAGAGCTATCAACAATCAAATAATGGTCATCCTTCCAACTGGGGCATAGGTGTCAAAATAATCGAAACCCATTATTTGTCTAAACCCCTTAGTAACCAACCTCATCTTGAACTTATCAACTGTACCATCAGGTTTTAACTTTTTCTTAAAGATCCACTTACATCCAATAGTCCTGCTTCCAGGAGGAAGATCCACTAAAGTCCAAGTGTTGTTGGACAATATAGAATGCATTTCATCATCTATTGTTTCATTCCAAAATGTAGCATCATTTGATGTTATAGCTTCAGCATAACTGACAGGTTCTTTCTCCACAATGCAAGTGATGAAATCAGGACCAAAGTCTTTAGAAACTTTAGTTCTAGAACTTCTACGAGGATCTAGCATAATAAAAGTTTCTTGCTCTTTTCTCTTAGTACTGGACTCTGGATGCACCCCCACTATTTCGAAATTTTTCTTAAATAGAAAAGTATTTTCAAAGAAGTCTGCATTAACGGATTCGACTATAATATAGGGGGCAAGAGTTTCCAAGTTTAAAAACCGATATGCTTTGCTTGTCAAAGAGTAACCAATTAGGACACTGTCGGTGTCCCTGGGACTTACTTTAGGCTGGTTAAGGTTAGGTAACCTGACTTGAGCAAGACATCCCCAAACCCTGAGATACTTTAGATTTGGTATTCTACCTTTCCATAACTCAGAAAGAAATTATTTTTTGATTTTCTTTGAGGTACTCGGTTCAAAATGTGACATGTTGTCAATAAGGCTTCATCCCACTGGTAAGCAGACGCTCCTGAGCTTGTTAACATTGTGTTTACCATCTTAGTTAAAGTCCGATTCTTGCGTTCAACAATCTCATTCTGTTGTGATGTGTAGGGAGCAAACATCTCATGTTGAATTCCGTTGATTTCACAAAATTTTGTAAATGTAGCGTCAATATATTCTCCAACTTTATTGGACCTTAGAATCTTGATCTTCTTTTCGAGTTGGTTTTCGACTTCTGCCTTGAACATTTTGAACTTCTCAAAAGCTTCATCTTTTGTCCATATAAGATGCACATAAGTGAATTTGGATGCATCAACAATGAAAGTGATGAAATATCGCTTGCCTCCTCGGGATAGAGTATTAATCATTTCACAAATATCGGAGTGAATTAAATCTAGAGTTGTAGTGGACTTCTCGACTCCAAGAAATGAGGCTCTATTTATCTTGCACTTATTACAAGCAATACACTTTTCATGTTTATCATTGATATGACATTCGATTAGTGAATTTTTTTTCTGCCTGAAATATCTTATTTCTCCTTTGCCATTGCATTAACTATTTTCTATCTCATCTCCCCCACTACTTCAAGAATTCATCAAGAGTGTGACTTTTCAGTTTTGGTGAGTTACACCAATCTATGTCTGCCAATCTTTCTGCAATGCACAAGTCACTTGATAACAATTAAAATTTAATGAAGTGCACAATACTCTCATATAATAATCCAATAAAAAATGGAATAGCAAAAAATATTAAGCATCGATAATATGATAAATCACAAAATAAGTTATCTTAAATCTCAATACTATGAAAAATTAATATTTATAAAGTATGCCATTTACCCCATTTAACCGGTAGAGATTCTTTTTTTTTTTTTTTTCATTATATTATTATTAGCATGCTTCAAAACCACAATAGTGCTATTGTGAATGTGCAGTATTCCCTGTTGCCAAAACATATAAAACATGTCTCGCGGATAGAACTAGCTAAACAACAAGACGTCATTAGATATGACCCATGACCAAAAATAAAATAATTTATCATGCAAGTTGATCAAATTAAAACTACAAGGCATGTAGCAATTTACATATATCAAATGCTCAATCAATTAATTACGAAATATGCAAACTGTACAAAGAAATGTTGCAAACCGATTACAGTATAACTGAATACCAAGCAAAGTTCGAACCAACAGAGTGTCGGACAAATCGAGTATATGCAAGAAATGCATACTGATATGCATACATAATTTCATATAAATTTGTATACCAAAATGCATACAAGATTTAAAAAGAAATTATTTAAATCTTATTGGTGTTTAGGTGATGTCATGATTACCAATATTATTTACAATAAGTACCATTGACATATGGAAACATGACCACAAATATTAACATGGTTGAGCCACCTCCTTTCAATGACAATACACATAATATTTTCATCAATGCTATTAAATAAAAAGAAGCTCATATAACCGTAGGGCACTCTTTGTAAGAAATCATTTTCAATTTTGTTATAGTAGCAATAGGAGAATGACTATATCTTCAAATTGTTGACTGTTAGTCTAAAATTATTCACAAATCAGAGCATAATTAGCTACAATTAACAAAGAAATAAAATAAATAATTATATAATGAATCACTCGAACTGAGAGGCGCTCGAAGAGTCTTTCGTGAAGATAGTCGAAGCCTCCCATTGTACAAGGGATAAGGCAGCTCTATCTCCGGGATTCAACTCAGCTCGGATTCATTCGGTCTTTCCCTACAAGTTTGCACTACTTGGCGGAAGACGATGGTACCCAACCTCCTTTAGAATGCCCGAATAAATTAATTTTAAGCCAACACTTCTAAAGATACACAAAAAGCCATGCGTGAGGGCATAAATGCACACACATGGTACAAACGTTATGCTATGAAAAGTTAGATAAGCCAACACTTCTAAAACCGATGGACAATAGAGAGTCACAAGTTACTAACCCATGGATTTTCGTGATTGATAGGTCCATCTCTTTCCATCATAGCCATAGATTTCAAATATCAAATTAATCAAATGATTTATATATATTGAGTGGATCCAAAAGCAAATATACTATAACACACACTAGTATGTCTGACATGGACACGGGTTCAAACATAATTTTAAAGTATTATTAATTTATTATTTAAAAAAAAATCAAATCCAACAACTAGTGTTGCGTCCACTAGCTCCTGCTCAGACAGGGATATCTGTTATCGTGTCCAGAGGTGGCAAGACTGTCAGCCAATTGTTTGGCATGAAGGAAGTATTATTGCATGGATTTGGAGCCTTTGCGCAAGGTTTGTAACTCGCGGCAAAGCTGCATAATCCGTGCTCGTGATTTTGAGGCGCAATGCTTCTCAAGAGCCAACCAAGCGTCACGAGAGGTACCCAGTCATACAACTTGAGCAAGAACGGTTTCAGAGAGAGGATAACAACAACATGAGGAGAACCTGATCTTGCTTCTACCATTGTAAGTAGGCTGGATTAATAGTGGAGTTGGCGGGGCAGTGGAGAGAGTACGAGGGGGATCATGATGAATGTGAGCAGGGGTGGAGCCAGGAATTTTTCATTGGGGGGCTAAAATACATGTAAAAAAAAAATATATAGGATTTGTATGTACGGAGCTTGGGGGTTACAAAAAATTTGGGGTAATTTTTTTACTTTGAGATTTTTTTGTTCCGGTAATGTCCTTGAGATTGCCATGTGTCCCTATTGATACTCTTATTCGTAGATTCACCCACATATCCTTGGTTTTTTTTTTTAAATATCAAAAAATTTAAACCATAGTTAAAATTCACTAACTCTTAAGGTTAAAAAATACTAAGGATAAATAGGTGAACTCTAAGAATGAGTGATTTTTAACCATAGTTAAGGGGTGTCTCAATAGAGACTGGACTCCATTGGAGGGCCCACGATATACATGTGAAAAAAAAATTTGGGGGGGGGGGGGGGGGGTGGGGTGGGGTGGGGGGCACATATAGGCATGATATGAAATAGTGGGCCCCTTTAGTAAATGTGAGTAGTTTGGAGTGTGGCAGAAGCTGCGAGACAGAACTGGAAGATGAATTTGTGGCTATTGTTGCAGAAGGACACCATTTAAAGCTGAATCACTTTGATGAAAACCACTTACTTTCTCTCCTAGGAGTGGTCATGTACTTATAATTATAATCAATTGGTTAGTTTTGGATAAACACAAATTACAAATCAGGAGATCTCTATCTCTTGTTAGCTTAGAGATCTGGATTACAAAGAGTCTTCTACATTTGAATGAATCAACGTAACAGCCTTGGGGTTGTTATCATGATTTGGTCTAACAATATCAACTCACCCGTCGTGAGTTGCGTAATCCCTTCCATTGCTGCCACTGCTGAGAATGTCCAGCAACATCCTATATATTATGTGATAAAATTCGAGTGTAAGCAAACAAAAGATATGGAAGTTCTGGAAGAATTTGTATTTGTTGTCACTTACCCAGTGTTATCTAGGTACTTCAGTTTTCCTAAATTTTATCGTGTTGACACATTGAGATGACACAACACGTCGCTTCGTTGCATGACACGACACTCTTTGGTATGTGCTTACATCGTTTTATGGTGACGTCAGCATTATGGTTAGGCATGTAATACTTTAAGTATGTCTTACACAATATATATATAGTTTTTTTTTTTTTGATTTAGGAACTTTTTGTAAAGTTGTATAGCTTTTTTGGGAACATAAAAGAAAACTTATTAGAAAAGAGGTGGCACCAACAACGATCAATATGATGATCGTCTCTCTTTTTAGAACTTTGGTATATACTTTAAAAAAAAAAAAAAGGAACAAGTCCTTCTCTATTCTTTTTATTTTCTCTATTATTTTTAGTTAAAATATATTCATATAAATAATAATAATAATTTTTAAAAATCTATACATCTGTGCCGCCATATTGAGATTTTTGGAGATTGCTGTGCTGAACACCTTTAGACCCCTGCACACTTGGCACCCGTACCACATAGGTAATACGGCACTTACCACATTGACCTTGGTTCTTGATGGGTGTCACAGCTCCTTTCTTTCTCCAGTCCATTCTAGATGGCACTTACGTGATATTTTCATATCTGAACAGTGTCATTTCCAATGGCCTTGGTTGGGGAGGCCTCTTGTATCCGGTGCGTGAGGATCTGAACTCTTCCTTGTTTTGGTCTGCAAACTCATTGACACTCAATTTCTACTGTCGGTTCCCAGCACTGTTGAAGGAGTCTATAAACTCATTGTTGTCCTTGAATATCTTAAAACGCATCTCCTTCTCTGAAGCATCTTTATAGACGCGCCCATAACGAGCTATCCATTGCTCGTGCCTCTCGGACATTAAGTTGGCACCCTCCACCAAAGGATCTAGAGTGTGAGATTCGGACCTCAAAAATGAAAGCAAGACCAGCTGGATATGGCACACCCAAGAGTACTTCAAGCATTCTCTTCTCAAGTACTCAAAACTACTGTGTAGTCAAAGCTAGGTGGGTTCCAGGAATATATATAGATGTACATGCTCTAATTTTGTTTTATATTTGAACCAAGTGGGGATTTACTGGGACCATTTAGATTTTTCTTGTGTTGTGGTCGTTAAAACTGCCCTGGTTGAGGTCATAAGAAAAAAAAATCCTAAGATGTAAGACCCAAATCCCAAATTCTGTATCAAAACTCCATTTATTTTCTTGAA
Source organism: Tetracentron sinense (assembly GCA_015143295.1). Classification (NCBI taxonomy): domain Eukaryota; kingdom Viridiplantae; phylum Streptophyta; class Magnoliopsida; order Trochodendrales; family Trochodendraceae; genus Tetracentron; species Tetracentron sinense. Next base: position 53,290,975 of record CM026551.1, read on the forward strand.
TCCTTAGCAAAAAGTGAGTATCTAATCTAGTCATGAATTTGGCCTCATGTGCACGTTGCACTGATGTGTTGGAAAGCTTAGAGGGATAATCCAATCGATTTCTATCCACTACCAAATGGTTGTTCTTCTGTACCTCAACATTGTAAGCTTACTATTTGTCACTCTTTTTAACTTTTTCTTTCGTGTTATCAACTAGTAATCCACTTTGCAGTTTTCATGGTGATAAACTTTCATTGATGAATCACTAATGAGGTCATGATGCGTGCATGGCAGCGTTGCTGATGGATCGCCCCATTTCCCACTTTCCTGCAATATTACTCCATTCAATTGCTAAAGTGGGATGCTTAAATCATTTAGGGTATGTTTGGTTACCAAGAAGATAGGTGAAAACATATAAAAGAAAAAAAAAAATAGATTTCTAATACAATTCTTAGTTCGGTTTTGTCCAATTTTCTTTTATTTTCTCTCTTTTCACTTATTTTCTCGGCAACCAAACATAGGGTTAAGCTTCACGATAAGAGTAAACTTAAATGAACATGCATAAATGGTAACACAAAAGGATTGGATTTGTTTGGGAGCTATTGAGGAAAAACTAATACAGATTCTGGTTGCATTATCAGACGTACATAGACTCAGTGCGGTTTAGAGAGCAAGCTCCATTGTCCATTAATGGTAGGAATCGATTTGATTATCTGTGTAAAGGATTTCATGACCATGATCCCAATTATTAAAGGCTAAACCAATCGAAAAGTCAAGGAAAATCTCATTGAGTGTAATCAATTGCATAGAAGAAAGCATACCTTATCTTTGAGATCACTCTTATCCTAACTTAGATAATTAGCAGATTCTCTATTAATGTTGCTCCATGATGAGCAGTGGCAACCACCTGTATTCCAATTCTGCTTTGCAGCCATTGCTCCAAGTTTTGTGCCATATGATTTTCTTCTACTGCTTCTATCAAATACCTGACTTTGTAAAACATGCATGAGCATTTACCACAAACACGCTATTTATGGATCAGAAACTTGCTCTTTAGTAGCCCAAATTACCGTTCCTTCAATTCTTGTACCTTTGTATTCCCAAAAATCAAAGCTTAGATTGTCATCAGACACATTAGAGGTGAAATTCATTTATATATATATATATATTACAAAATATAATCCCCTTGCTTGAGATTACAACAATTTGTGAATTTTTCCAAGTAAACAAATCTCATTCTAGCTATGCAAACTATCAGAATAAATATAATTACATAATAGTCAGTCCTTGTTTAAGTTAAATTTATCATATATTTTGTCTAATTTGTACAAATTTTGCTGTCCTATGTCTTGTCAATGATATATTCATATCTTAGTCATCTGTGATTTGTAACAACTATGGTGGGCAAGTTTTCCATATTCCAGAATACCTTATCCACAAAATCCAAATGTCAAAGTATAGAAATTTTCAATTATATAATTTATGTCTTCGTGACCATGAAATTTTAACTTGGCTCAACTATGAGGAAATTAAAGCATTACTATAATTATAATGGAAATGATATGACCGTTGCACAACACATATTCATGCAAGGATTGGTGATTGAGGATCCATACAGAGTTTTATGAAAGATCGTAGAGATCAAGGAACAAATGCTTTCTTCAAGAGAGATGAATACTATATGGTAGCACAGGGAATTTTTTGGCATTGAATCAGGTCGGGAAGAACAATTTGTTCCAACTCCGGGAACAGATCCATCTTCGAAGAATTTTGTTCCCTTCCAATATATGTCAGCATTTCTTTAATAAGTAGATATTGACCAACTTTGTTTACAAGCTCGATAGTAGGATTCACGTGAACCAATATTTATCCAACTCCCAAACCAACTCTGTTGAATCATATCGGGATATTATTCCTCTATACATTATGCCTTATAGAAATCAAAGTTTATTGATGTTGTGAGATTAATTTCAAGGATACCCTGAATAGGGTTTACATAGATTACAGAAGTGTCCTAATATAGAAAGATGATCATACCATAAGCTAATATCTTTTAGATACTGATCTATACTAGTCTATGTGAAGAGATACAACAGTAATGATATAGTGTACCTCATCCCAATAATTACAATAATACTTTGATCCCCTATTAGATATTACGTTTTTTTTTTTTTTTATCAATAACTCATTTTATTCAAACGAAAGGGAAAAGGCAGAGAAAGCAAAAAGCCACCAAGTTTACAAGCGAGTAAACTCAGCTCCTACCACGCTAAACAAAATGAATCCTCCCCCAACAACTCTACATGCAGGCCTGGATTTCCTCCCTAGTACAATATAACCCAACCACTCCATAACTACCAAGCGAATGTTATCACAAATCCTATGCACGGGAGAAGCTTGATCATCAAACACTCGTCGGTTTCTCTCTTTCCATAGTATCCACGAAATAGCCCCCGGGAGGACTCCCCAAATCCTCTCCCGAACTCCTGCTCCATGACCCCAAAGCCAACTGTCAAGAAGATACAGAAAGGAGGAGGAAAACACTCAATCCACATTCATTCGGGAAAGGAAGAAGCTCCACACCTCCGACGCCATTGGGCAATGCACTAAGAGATGATCCACTGTCTCTTCTGCTTTGAGACACATGAAACATCTATTCGCCATACTTCAACCTCACTGCTTCAAATGGTCCCCAGTGAGGATTTTGTCCAACGAAGCTGTCCACAGGAAGAAAGAGACCTTAGAGGGTAAACCGTTATTCCACACCACAATTTATTGAATTCTACAGGGATTGTTAGATATTACGTTGATCTAGCTATTTGTCTTAATACACCTACATGTTTGCCTTGTTGGATCTTTTGCACTTGTAATCTGTAGATATCTGTTCCTCAGATTCCTTCATATCGATTTTTGGCCTTCTAGATCAATCAACTTTGATTAATCATGATTTCTTATTTTGTTTGAATCATTACAATCAATTGATAAGAATTACTATGAATGGGTTTAACCCAAGCCGTTGGATTGTGGGCCTCCTTGTGGTTTCTAGAGTGGTTGATTATTATGGTTAAGAACAGAGTATAGGATTTCTAATTGAACTTCATGCAAATTTGATGGCTAGAACAAATATGATGCATTTCATAATTTTCATTTAGGCAAATGTAGAACTTCTCTCTTAAATTCAGTTTTCATTCCATGGCATAACAAATATGCGAAAAATTCTGGCAACAGGTGCTTCCATTAAGTTCTCCAATATCACTCCTATGCAACTCTTAATGCCTTGTGTGCATCTGAATTGCAGAGGAAGAAATTCAAAGCAGATAAGCCCCTCATCATGCTTCAATTGTATATATAGTTTAACGTGCAAAGTAAGGTTAATACGCGAAAATGAAAGCTTACATATGGTTCATATACCCTGTAAACAGTGGCTTAACCAACAAAAAAACTCAGAGGGCTAGCATAGCCATTTGAAATCAACATCGATGAATAACAGGATCTGTTCTGAAAAATGTAGCATGACATGATTTGAGCACTTTCTCCCTGACAGGGTTGCCGCTTTCTTCTTCTGTGCCTGTTCAGTTAATAGATCATCACAAGTAGGGGATTTTAATTTTCTAATTTAGTACAAGGAAACAGTCAGGAGAAAGTCCATCCACAAAGCTGTTAAAAGTTGTATACTGGTGGGGTATTCCAGAAATGGGTTGTTCAGTAAGTGACCACCTACCCAATGAATAATTCAGCTTGGCGAATTAAATAGGCAACGAGCTCTGCAGTGGGTGTAAAGCTTCAGTGAAAATGATGGATCTGAAAGGCGGTGAAAGACAGGAGCAACTCCATGACAGGCTAGCGATTTGTTTCGGCCAGTATCTCCCATCAGATTTTTTGTAACTCTCAGTAGCCATTTGCTTTGTCAGTTCTCTAATTCTTGGGTGGCTATAGCCTGTCGAGAGGGGCTCATCCGCCGTAATGAACAGTCCTGACTGGCAGCAAGCGAGCCACCTGCATGTGCTGCTGACAGAATAAACCTCTACAGTGTCACCACCATGTTGTATCTCTTCTTAGTTAAAAGCAGCTTAATCACATATATAGAGGTGTGTAAATGTGATCATGTTGTGAAAAAAAAATATTCCGGTTCTTCCTTTGGCAACATGAACTTGTTCCACTTTTCTAGTCTATCAAGAGCTATATATTCATTTAAAGCAGAACATTAGGAACATCTAAAAATCCTTTATCTTGGATAAATTGCTGGTCCAACCAATACAGGTGATGGATTTTTCAATAAAAGGAACATAATATGGTATACAACCCAAACAAAATGGTCTTTGGATTTATGGCATGATGGTATCTTTATTAACAGCTCTAGGAACCTTAAAATCAGGCTTCTGCTCCAGAAAGGCCGCTGGCCGCTGGTACACAACTGATGCAGCCCTAATCAAGATCCCAGCAGTTAAACCCCAGATCAAATACTTTTTATTCCCCGCTTCATAGTCAAAGAAATGGATCAGATACTTGTCTCCCATCCATTCTCTCTCCTCTGATTGCCGGTTCTCATCCTGAATAAACCACCACTGAATAAAGATCTCCAACAAAGAAAAAGCCACAACATAGAAAAATTAAAGTCGAAGAGAGATGAAATAGAACTAGAGAGTAACCTTGAGAAACATTTCTAAGGGAGCATCGAATATTGCTTCCACCTCGGCAGCATTTAGAGCCGGATTGAACGCTTTCTTATCAGAAAGTATCCCGATCACAGGTAATACTCTCAGAAGGTGCTGCACAGAAAACAAAACAGTTGCTAAATTCAGATAATAAAACTAAATTTCACTTAGATATGCAACTATTCGGAGAACATTAGAGTGAACCAGCAACCTAATTTGACTCTCGGGATTTTTCTCAACTCGAAAGGAACTTGAAATGCTCCCGGTATATAAAGTATTCCATGTGAACATTATGAACTGTGGAAACTGTTGATACGGCTACTGTCTTCCACATACAGCAAGTTAGAGCTTCTACCACATTCTGATTTTGCCCTGTTGTATCTCAGTACATTATTTTCTTTTTCACTTTTTTACTTTTTTGTTTATGGAACTTACAGGTAGTACAGATTGTTCAAAAAGATTGGCAGCTAGTTTGTCCAGGTGTGATTTGAAACCAGTAGGTGAGAAAAATGAACTTCATTGCTCTAAGAATGAAATGTTAATGGTAGTCCCGTATAACTCTATGGTCACACTTATGTGAACTAGATCTCAGGCATGAGTTTTAGATGCGGGTGAAGAGATAAATGTGGGAGTTGATACATGAAATGAAAGAAAGAAACCCCTCATTTTATAATCATCACTAGCTTTAATTATCTCAGGAGAAATGGGATTTCAGAGACAATTTTGTGAAGGAAAATCAGGTTTCTTTTTTATGTGTTGTATTGTTGAAGACTGTTAGACAGTCTCAATGCAGGGCCTCGAGATGCCCATTACACTAGAAGGCTGGAATTATAGGAGGAGATCATTTTCATAACAAAGTTAGGGACAACCAAATGGAAGTATGGAACACATTGTATGCAGTGATTATTCTAAGAAATTCTGCTATAAAATGGACAAGGTTGTGAAAACTGAATATTTGGAAAATTGGGCAAGAACCCCTATTTGTGCTTGTCATTCTTTTTTTTGATCGGTAATCGAGACAAAAATCTTATTAAAAAACAAGGAAACAGGACAAAGACAAAGGAGAATACAAGAGTTTACAAGCAACTAAACTCAGCACCCCCCAAAGCGAACAGCCTCCTGACTCCCAGTCAAGAACCCCCTCCCAAACAGCAGATTACCCAAATGCAAATCAACCCAACACTGCCCAAAGCTCCTCCGCTTTGCACTTTAGACCCGCCCATTCCAAAGACACCAACCGAATCCGCGCACATAAACGGGATTGAGAAACCGAGGAATCTTCAAATACTCTATGATTCCTTCCATATCATCCATGTTATGGCTCCTAGCAACACCGCCCACAGCGCCTCCCAAGCCCTATCCTCACTGCGCCTCTGCCAACTAGCTAAGAGAGCTTGAAAAGAAGAGGGGAAGACCCAATTAATTCCTAACCGATACAGGAAGAAACCCCAATACCAACCACATACGAACAATGAAGGAATAAATGATCTACAAATTTTTCCTCTTGGAGACACATGAAACACCTGTTAGCCATCCTCCACCCTCAATGTTGTAGATAATCATAGGTAAGGATTTTATTCAAGGTTGCATTCCAAAGGAAAAAAGAGACCTTAGAGGGGATACCTAGGTTCCACACGACTTGATGAGGGAACGAACCCAAGGAGGCCGTACCCAAATACTTAACAAGAGATCTAACTGAGAAGCGACCATCTTTATTGCCAAACCAAAACCTGCAATCCCCATTTCCGCACACGGGGAGTAGGAGCCTAAGCGAGCCAGCAGACACGACAGCTCCTATAGAGACCCAAAATTTAGTTTCTCGACATTCATTCCATTTATATGAATTTCTTGAAATATGAGCCCGATTTTAAATGCATGCGTTCCTAAAAGATGAATTAAAAGGGATGCCTTAGCATACCCTCAACTCAAGTAGCTCTAGTTTTGTCATCGTTGATTGGAATCGAATGATTCTTGAACCATTAGAAAGGTATGAAAACCCTCTTTGAGGTTCATGTTTATCATTTTTTCAGATTTTTAGTCAAAGATAGGTTAAATGTTGGATTTCTAAAATCGGGCCTGCTGAAAATCTGGACTGCTAAAATCCATTCCAAACCAGTCAGCTTTAGAGCCTACTTAGGTAATTAAAAACTTAAAATTAAGACTTGTCTATTAGACAAGAAATTGTTCCCCTTTCAATGAAGAGTCCAACGCAAGTTGAATCGTCCAATTCCGATAACCGAATCAAAAATTACGACCAAAATACCGAAAATAGTTCCGTGTCAATAAAAATAAAAGGGGGGCGATCGATTGCCCACTACCGACAATCGATCGCCCAGTGCGGGAAATTTTGCCGAGAAACGTGATTTTCGACCCTTTTTACCTTTTTTAGGGTTCCCGACTCTATAAATACCTCCTTAACTCGTGAACTAGATTTCTTATAGCCTCATATACATAAAAGAGAGAGAGAAGAGAGTATTTTGAGAGATCTAAAGAGAGAAAAGCCTAGAGATTTCAAGGATTCAACAAAAGAAGAAGGAAAGAGACTGAGGATCTAGATCGAGCCCCATTCGCAAGCGTAAGATCGTAGGGAAGCGATCAACAGAGGTAAATAACATTCTCTAGTTCTCAATTTTATAACTATTAATTTAAAATATGAATCTAATGATCAGATCTATGTAAAGAATATGATTAAGATGTGAATAACGTAAATAATAATCCCAAATTCTCAATTTCATGAATATTAATCTAAAATAAGATTTAAAATGATAGATCGAAGTAAGAACTTGAATACCAATGAGATCGATAAATTTCTATCATTCCTTATGTATTATTTCTATGCAGTTGGCGGTCTGTTAAATTAGGATGTGAATAACCAAAACATGGAGCAGTCACGTGCCAAAGTTCCATTCCCTTATGTATTATTTCTTAAGAATTGGGGCGTGATAGCTCCTCTACTTCCCAATCGTTTAAGTCGTGCCTCAAAGATGGACACCACACCACCCCCTCTCCCCTCCTCTCAAAGTATTCACCTACCGTAGCTTCCTTGTCTGTGGCAAGCATAAAAATATGAGCAAAGTCGTCATAAAGCTTAGAGTTGCCACATCACACATCTTTCCCAAATCTCACTTCGGATCCCTGACCCACTCTAAGAATAAACTTACGCACCACCAAAATAGCCGAAGCCATGATCCCCTTCTAAAAACCCACCCATGAAAAGTCCTAACCTGATTTGGGACCCAACACGAAGCCGTCCCATATTTAGCCACGATCACCGCACGCCACAAACTCGATATTTCCGCACCAAACCGCCAGATCTATTTACCTAACAGATCCTTGTTAAGCAACAACAAAGAATTCAGATTTAACCCACCATTTTCCTTGGGCTTACAAATATGGCTCCCAGCCACCAAGTGATATTTAAAGGCATCCACCTTCTCATTCCATAGGAATTCTCTCTGCATTCGCTCAAGCGCTGTGGCCACTGACTTGGGCATGGTAAGAGTGGACATGAAGAAAGTCAATAGGCTACTAAAGGTACTAAGGATAAGAGTTAATTTGCCTCATTTTGAAAGATAGTGTGCCTTCCACCCTGCTAGCCGCTTTGCGCACCTCTCAATCACTGGCACCCAAACCTCTTTGGCTTTGAACCGACTCCCTAAAGGCATGCCTAGGTACTTTAAGGGAAGATTGCCCATCTTACACCCAAAACAGACCGCCAACTGCTCCATGTTTAGAACTTTACCAACCCTTACAATCTTAGACTTTGCCAGGTTAACCCGCAGGCTAGACACCGCTTCAAAGCAGCGCAAAAGACACCTAATGAGCGAAAGTTGCCTTGGCACCGCATCACAGAAAATCAAGATGTCATCGGCAAACTAAAGATGAAAAATACACAACTGGAATCCACCAACCGAGAAGCCCTCAAAGACTGATCCCTCTGCTCTAGTTAGCACTTTGCTCAAAGCCTCTAAAACCAACACAAAAAGGAACGGGGATAACGGGTCTCCCTGCCGCAACCCTCTAGAATTGGGGAAATATCCAATTGAGCTTCTATTTAGAATAATGGAGAAAGAAACAGAGGAAATACACATCTTCACCCATCCTCCATTTCAGACCAAATCCCATTCTCCCAAGGACATAATCCAAGCATCCTCAATTCACATGATGATAAGCTTACTCTATATCTATTTTGCATACAATACCAGGGGATCTAGTCCTAATGCGTTCATCAATACGCTCATTGGCTATCAGGATGCCGTCAAGAATCTACCCCCCCAACAAAAGCTCATTGATGAGGAGAGATGACGGAAGCCATCACTTTCTGAAGGCGAGCCGCCAATACCATAGCAAGATCTTATACAAACTACTCACAAGACTGATCGAGCGAAAATCCCCAAGTTCCATTGCACCCTCCTTCTTTGAGATCAACACTACGAAAGTACTATTCAACACTCGATCAAAGCGTAAAATTTCATCAACACCTCTAGAACGTCTCTACCCACGATCTCCCAACATGCTCTGTAGAACTCAATGGTGAACCCATCCGGGTCTGGAGCTTTATCCCCCGCCATACTGCGGATAATCCCCAACACCTCCTCCTCCTCAAAGGGCCCCTCCAAAGAGGAACTTTGCTCAAGGGACAAGATCACGAAAGGTAATCCATCCAACCTCCGCCACCAACTCTCCTTCTCGAGATACAACTCTTTATAATAAGAGATGAAACTATCTTCTATCTCTCGGCTCCCTTCCCTCCAAGCTCCTTTCACCTTCAACTTTGAGATAAAGTTCTGCTTTCTATTAAAATTTGTTGTTCGATGAAAAAACTTCGTATTCCGATCCCCCTCTCTGAGCCACCTTGTTCTAGCCTTCTATTTCCAACTAATCTCTTCTAGGTTCTGATCCTACATACCTTCAGGAAAGTTCCCGTATTTAATGATAAACTCACCTCTCAGAACAAGTATCTATCTTCTAGACTCTTGTTTGCCACATTTGTTTCTTGCATCAAATTAACACTTTAATATCTTACAATACACGTGTTTCACTCTATGGTCACACTTGTGCAAGATTTTAAATAACAATTTCGGTTTGCATAATGGATATGATCAAAACCTATACGTACCGGTTTTAGACATTACATCTGAAAACTGTATTGTATGCACCATTGTGTAGATAAAAAAATGAAAAAAATGGGAAAATCAAGTGAAATGTTTAAATTTGATAAACAGACAAAATTATTGACAACATTAACCGTATATTATGCATGAAACATTATTTTATTTATTTTAATTAACACAAAATGAGATAAAATGAAAATGCATGACCCAAATTAAATAGATTCGTTGATTTCCCTTGAAATCCATAAAACTATGTTCTAAACGTGCTCATATGCATTAACAAACAAACATTGATTGAAGAAAGCTGAGAAATCTTACCCAAAAACAAAGTCCCAACTTTAAAAAAAAAATTTACTTGTGGTTTTTAAAGATTTAGCCGATTCGTAGCATAGATTTAGTTTTTGATCCAAAAAAAGATGGAGTCGTCATATTTGACTTGAGAGGACGAAGAAAGCAAAAATTTAAAAAGAATTGAGTTATAATGTATTTATAACACTCACTGTATTTAATATAGCATCAAACATTATGTAACATAACATAGCTCGGATCGGTTCCAGTATTAATGAAAGTCTTGAACATTTACATGACGGCCGTTATGTAACAGTTTCAATGAGATTTATTACCATGCGCTTATGTGAACTAAGTCTCAGGTAGAGGCATAGTAACAAAGTTCTCCAATTCTTTTAAAAAAATCCTGTATAAGTCGCGACTTTTTGAAAAAATTACGATTTAAAAAAAAATATACAAATGTTGTGAATTAAACGCGTATCATTCAGGACTTTATGAAAAATGTCCCAAAATTAATCTCTAATATTTTAGATATATTTTTTTTATAATTTTTCATAACCACATGACATTTTTTCCGATTTGTTCCCGAATTTTGTCGATTTTTCCCTAGCCGAATAGTTCCCAAACTCCAACTTGGTAACTATGGGTGGAGGTGCATAATTTGTACATTGTAATTGCTAGGTAAATAGGTAAAATGTGGGAGTTGATGCTTAAACTGAGAAAAAGAAGACGACACATTTATAATAGACTTAACAGTCAATAGCTTTAATTATCTTGGTGGTCTTGGTGGGAGAGTCAGAAGGTAAGGGGCAAAAAAGTTTATTATGAAAAATCTGTTTCCCAGTGTATGTGAGGTGAAGAACATTCTAAGAACTCAAAGGTAAAATGGATATGGTTGCAAAACTCAATATTCTGGTTGGGGCGGCAAGGTGCATTTTTCATTCCTGTCCCAAACATTCTAATTTCTAATAACCTTCAGTTTGATACAATTTACCAGCAAACCAATCTCTTCTACTAACTACTTACTCCCAGACTCTGTTTCCCACATTTGATCCTACAATGAGGACACCAACTGAAGGAATTTGTCACAATGGAGGTATTTGCCACATCAGTTTCTCAAATTTTCACCAATTCAAACAGATTTTTGAAGGGCAATAAATCAGTGTATATCATTAAATCATCATTAGTGTAGCTTGTGATTACAAGTTCAAAATAGCATGATCGAGGGCATATCTCAAGACCCCATTGCACAACAGAAAACATATAATTTTTATCTCCTAATTCTGCTGAAATTTTTCCAAATTTGACAAAATGGGTCCAAACCCAATTGTGTATTCACTTAAAACTCTCCAAATTTTAGATTAGATTGAAGATAATTACGCGAACATGAAAATTAATAAGTTCATACAGAGTAAATTTACAAAGAAACTCCATACCTTAGACAAGAAGGGCTCAAGAACTGTCACAACATTAACAAGCGAAGGATCCAATCCTATCTCCTCTTTAGCTTCCCTCGTCGCCGTATCACTGTCGTTCACATCGCCCTCCTCCGCTTTCCCTCCGGGCAACGACACTTCGCCTGCAACAAGAACACCAATTTAGCTACCGATCAAAAAGAAAGAACAAATGGGGCACCGATTTTAGCTACAGAAAATTCTAAAATTAAACAACTTTTCAATTGGGTATGTAATCCGAATCATCTTTTGATCTCCTCTGACCTGAATGAGTAGAAAGCCTTGAAGAACGCTTAGTGAGAATGACACGCAGATCCCCAGCATCGCCTTCAAAGAGGCAAATGAGAACTGCAGCTCTCTTGGGTCTAAATCTTTCTGGGTGGGCAATTGGGGTCGAAGATTCTGCAAACCCCACTTGAGAAACCACCTTACCTGCACTTTCTTCGATTCGTTGTTCTTCGAGATCATCGTCGTTGGTGAAAGAGGGAGGAGGTTTGTAGAGACGGAGCTGTTGAGCTAAGGTTCTGAGTCTCAGGGATCCTCCAGAGCAGGTATAATCCATGAGCTTTGAAAGAGAAGTGGGACTGGGAGGTGATGGGTTTGTTGTCATTGATATTCTTCTCAGTATTGAGATCATGGACCTGGATTTGATTAACAAAATGCTTTGGGTTCAGGTTGGTCGGGCAAAGTTTTTTTTATTTCCGTGAAAATAGAAAATAGAAAATAGAAATTAGAAATTAGAAATTAGAAATTAGAAATTAGAAAATCGAAAATATATCTCCGAAATTGATACTATACGGAGCAAACTTTTTTTTCTTTTTTCGTTAACCGGTGTGAGACTAAACCCTGTATACTATATACCATTATACCCTAACGCACGCGGTGAGAAAAGTCAAAATGGTTTTTTTTTTTAACACCTAACCGGCATTGCGGCCCAAAATGTATATCTCGAACCAAAATAAAATAAAAATAAAAGGGACAATAGGTTTCAACCTAGGAAGCACGGAGCCAAATAAGGCTTCGTACTCGTATCTAAAATGTATTAGATACGGATATACCTCAGATACGATAGGACACATATGAGATATAGCTGAAATATATCCTGTTAATTAAAAAAAAATTATTTTCGATACGGTATAAATACGTCAAGATCTAAGAATTTTTTTTTATCTGGGAGACCTACGGGTGTGATTCTATCTCTTTTGTTTTTGTATTTCTTCTTTATATTTTGTTTAGTAGATAATAGGATAATTTTCTTTTTTTGATTAATGGATGATGAGATGATCTTATTTCTTTTGTTTTATACGGATGTGATCTTTTTTATACATAAACTGCACTATTAGTTATTTTGTAATTATAATATAAAATATAATATTATTATTTTTTAAAAAATAATTACAGATGTATCCTGATCATATCCGTATCTTAATTCTTTTTGTTTGACCGTATTGTCATATTCATATCATATTGTGTCTATATCTTTTTTGGTGACAAGTATCGTATCTATATCTCATATCCGTATCCGTGTTTTTTTTAGGTTTCAACCGACATTTTTACATTCAAAAAATCTCTTCATTAAAAATCATTATTTACTTCTTAGAATGTTTCGTGTCAACCTACAAACCTTGTTACTATCCACGTTTTGCTTCTCACGTGTTATATCCTCTTCTTCTACTCCTCAGATTTTCACCAACCCTCAACCCACTGTGTTCGTTCACGCTGCCGGAACCCACTCTGTTCACACCGCCGCTGCTTCCCATTGGTAAAGGTTCCTCTTCTTTTTTTTCCTTTTTTCTTTTCCTCCTCCTTCGCTTTCTTTTTTATTTCAGGTGTTTGCCACTGCCTCGATTCTAAAAAAACCCTAGCTTTTATATTCTGTCTTTGAAAATCGTGACCTAAGAAATGAAAATCCAATGGAGCTCTCATCATTTGTAGAAATTTGCCTGATTAGTTTTTTTAATGCTACTCACACCGTATTTGGGTCCCCAACGCACATTCAAATAATGTATTTCTCTTTATGTGCTTTGTTTTTCTAGGGTGATATTTGACGATTCAGGAGGATAAGAGCTTTAAGAGGTAGAAGGAACAACTTCATGGGAGTGTGAATTTCGATTCTGTTGGAGGTAATAAACACTTTTTTCTTGAATGCTTTCCACCATTTTGATTATTAACCGTCTATCTGGAAATGATTCCTGAATTCTGTTTATAGGAAGTGAATAATAATGTTGTTTGTGTTCAATTTTGTTGATGTGTTTGGTATTCTCTTGCTGTGTTTTTCTGCCTATTAAGTGTTTGAAGTAAGTCCCGTGTGCTCCGTATTATGTTGTTGTGTTTGGTTCTGTTTGAAGTAAGTCATCCAGATCTCTTGCAAGTGTTTCACGTACGAAATCTGTCTAATTGTCTAGGCGGTAATGATAGTTTCTTGTACCTGAACCGGTTATCTTTTTCTTTTTTTTTGGTAATCAGCCATATCATTTATCTATCTATGTCAGGGGTTAGGTGGGGTGGAAAAAACGAATTAAAAGGGATTCATATGGTGCATTTCAGAGGTGGGATTTGTAATAGGATTATGAAGGATCATAGGATAGAAGTTACAGGGATATTCACTTGCAAGTAATATATGAATGAAGCAACCTAGGTGCCATCCTTACAAAAAACAAGGGCTAACAACCACCGAGATTCAAAATTTCCATCGAACTTTTTATACCTAAACTACCTCGTAGCATAACAACAAACCCAGTTCATTTCATTTTTTTTCTTGCTTGCTCTGTTCCTCTTCTTCTTCGCTAACTTTCCACATCCTTCTCAAAACCGTGCCACTCCAACCTCTGTACATTTGTAAAGAATATATTTATGTTTTTAAGTTAGGGGATAGCCGCTCTCTTTGCCAATGGTTATGCCATCTTAAATTAGATAATATAGTATAATTTTTTTTAAAAAAAATTAGGAGGCAACTGTCCCTTTGCCCATGCCTATGTCCTCTTAAATTAAATAATATGTGTAAATTTAGTTTTATTGTAGTGATTAGCCGACCCCGCATTCGGATAAGGTAGCTAAATGCCTTTCTATTTTGTCATCCTTTAATTGTGGTTAAACTTAACCAACTTAATGTTAATGATTTTTTTCTTCTAAACTAAGTTTCCCTAGGTGTCGGTGAATCTTAACCAACCGCCAGAGATAATTCGAAGCCCACATAGAGGAGAGGCTCTGGTCTTCCAAACGGCTCTGCTATTCATGTAATATAATAATCTAAACTTCTCTCAGTACCCCATGTTTTGTTCTTGTTTGCTTGCTTTCCTATTTTTATTATAGAAGAAATTTAATAGAAGGGGCCCTTTTCAGTTTGGTGGAAACATAGGTGGATTTGGTTGGTGGATATTACAATGCGGGGTACAATGTGATGGGTTTCCCATGGCTTTCACCACTACCACACTTTCATGGAGTGTTATTGAGTTGGGTAGGTTTAAACCCTCTTTTAGTTTGTTTTTATTTTTATTTTTTTTCCCTTGTTGTTTCATGTGGTGCAGTGCGGCCTTTGTTTTGTCTTCTTCCTTTGGGGAGGGGATGGTGATAGTGGGGGATTCTACCAAATTGACCTAATTTTTGTATACTTATAATAGTCCTTTTGGAATTTTGTTTTTGTTTTTTTCATTTTTCATTTAGAACGGTTAAGAATTATGTTTTGTGTTCCTTGAAATAGAGTATGCTCATATCTATGATAATTTTTAGGCTGATAAGCTTGCTAATGGAGGTTAGAAAAACATACAAAATTTTAATTTATTTTACTAAATTTACTCAATGAAGATTTCAATAGATTGAATATCACTTCTTTATTTTTTGTTAGTGTAGGATATTGGAAGAGTTTGTCCACACGAAATGTGATTTATGTAAGGGTATTTCAATAGTCCATATAGTGTCTGCATTTTGGTGCTGATGAATTTCAGGACATTTTCTGGTTTTATATTCTTAGAAGTGAGAAGGTCGTTTTATAAAAAGCTCTCTAATTGCATATTTCAATGATTCTCTGCCAAACTCATGTGCTTATTGATAAGTTTTGAGACTTAATTGCTTTTAAATTCAAAGAGAGGTAAAGGGTTATCTATTGGGACCTTCTTTTATAAGAATATTTCAATGGACGTTTTCTTTATAGAATTTTCATGAAATTGTAAACAATTTAAGTTGGTCTGTTAGATTTCAGCATTATTATGATCCCGGAGTCATTGTACCACCACCATATTTTAACTTTGCAGTTACATCTGGTCATACTCCTCACCGTGAAGTGCAGTTTTGTTCTTCCATTTATTGTTTATATTCTATATGCATCCTTAAGTGCAAAGCCACTAGATTATTGGCATGAAGACATTTATGCTCATCATGCAGATCCTCTTGTAAGTCTATTTTTATATGATTCAAATTGGATGGTTTCATCACTGGTGGTTGGAGCTCTACTCAGTGCATTGTGAAAGGTGCATGGCCCTTGAGAACCTTCGGTAGAATCTAGGAGGAAATATGTAATAGTCACCAGAGTCATTACGTTATAATGACAGTAACCCTGGTTCTGTACTCAACACATTGTGTCATGCTCTTCGTTCTTAATTATCCAATCATTTAGGAGATCACAACAAATGGGATGTCAAAGAGGTTTGTTGAATTTAGGAGATCACAGCAAATGGGATGTCAAAGAGGTTTGTTGAATTAACACGATTCTTCTCATTCATGTATTCTAATTTCATTCTTTAAATAAGAATTTGATTATTATCATTATTTAAATATTTTCAAATGACTAAGAAAATTGAACTTGGGGTTCCCATAAGATTGGTGACATGTTCTTTGTTACTTGGAAAGTCATTCTCCAAGCACTTAAGTCATAGAATTTATGACCACCATACCTGGAAGGAGTTGGAAAGAAGTGATGCTGTTTGCGGAGAGGTATATTACTAGATATCCTCTTCACCATGATCCAGTTTTTAACATCCTTATTATAAAATTCTTGTGTTCAGGTGTATCTAAACGCTTTACAATTGTTTTTGCTGTTATATGTATGGGGTGAGATGAGTGTATTTGAGTATCGCCTGAAAATACAATGCAATTATTGTATCCAACCGGGTGTTATTAGATCTATTTTATATGTCCTGTATATGATCACATTTTGTTTGTTCCAAGGGACTTTGTGTTTAAAAATGGAACCAAGGATTTAATGTTATTATAGGTAAGGGTTCGTATCCCTCAACTTGATTGGTAAAAATTGGAATTAGGTTGCCATTCACCAACGAGTTGTGCAGCAATCCAACCTAACTTGACCCGACCTCTCCCATTGTCATCCCTATGCTCAATTTACATACTAATAAACACTTAATTGATAAATATCACCACCATTGCATATTGTTAAATTCAAATGTCCATAGTTGTAGGTGATTTGTAACTTTTTCAGTTATTGATATGATTTTTGTTGCAGACAGGTAGTTGTTTCAACTTTTAGGCCATTATCGTATCAGAAGCCTGTATCACTGTATGAATACAAGAGGAGCAATATACATGCTAAAATTTATAAATTAACTATTATTTTTGAATAAGCAGGGACAGCCTTGCAAGTGCCAGGTCAACTAGTAATTAATAAAGCAACACTCTCTCATTGTTTAACATGAACGATAAATCTCTTAACTATTGAGATATTAAAAACAATTCCTATTTTAAACCAACACATTGTCTTGCTTTTAATAGACAACCTATTCCACCTAGTCTCAGAAAAGATGAGTAATAAAACATTTAGCTTTAAAAAAAATATTTTAGTTTTAGCTCTTAAAAACAACTTGAAGAAAAAAAAGAAGGAAAGATGAGTAATAAAACAAAAAAAACTAAAATATATTGTGTGAATGGAAGTTGTAGTTAGGCAGACTTCCAAATTCTAACTGCGTGCGATTGCTACTTTTTCTTGTAACCTTTAAAACTAGTTGAAGTCGTAATTTCTCTTTGAAAAAAAAAGAAGTTGTTTTCAATTACAAGTGTTGCACCCATAATAAATTTGATTTTTTTTTAAAAATCTGCATCTAGGACTAGCACTCTTATGAATAGTTTGAGTTTAATACAGTCTTGGCTATTTAATGGGTCAAAAGTCTGAGTCCGTGGGCGCCCATCTAATAAAATAATTACTAATTAATTGAAAGGGGACCTTAAGCAATAGCCCCAGAACTATGCTTTTGCACGTCCTTGTTTTAAACAATCCACTTAGAAAATAATTGTCAAATCCTTCTTTTTTTAAAAACTAGCACATACCTATTAAGTTTCAAATATCCTTATGAATGCTCGGATGGCAAGTAGCATACTTCCCATTTGGGAGGCTACGGTATGAGTCACTATATAATGAATGAGACAATCTTGTAAATCCCGTCACAGCTGACTACTAACCCTCTAACATGTGTTGCTTAGGAAGAAAAAGAAAAGTTTTAAATATCTTCAAACTGAAAAAATTATTCTTCAGTGTCCTCTCCTAGGCAAGGTTTGAAATCTCAATCTCAATCTTATTGGTGATTTCGGTCCTCCAACCAGTATCGAAATTTCAAAAATTTCGGTTATCTCAGTAGAATTTCAAAACTCCAATTTATTAATATTTTATTAAATATATGTAATCACCCAATTTTTACACATCTCTTTAATCATGGTTAAATAATTTAATCATGCTTAGCCTGATCTAATACTAGGTCAACCATAGTCAAACCCTAGTTAAACCTTAGGTCTTAACCCTTGGTGAACCCTAATCAAACCCTAAGTCCAGCCCTAGTTAAATCTTAGGTTGAACTTTAGGTAAACCCTAGCTAACCCTAGCCTAGCCCTAGCTAACCCACATAGGTGACTAAGCCCAAGGCCCTTAGGGCCTAAACCCGTAACCAAACAACCTGGGCCCACAAATCAAGCCGGGGGGGGGGGGGGGGGGGGGGGCAGGCCCTTAAAATTCAACAATCCAGAATGTTGGTAAACCATTTATCGACATTCCTTTTGTGGTAAGAACCGTACTGCGTGCATGAACATTTAAGTTGGGCCAAAACCATTTTTGGAAAATATCAGGAATTGGGGTAGAGTTTCTACTGCCCATTACCATTTTACTCCTGTGGAGGAATGACGGTACTGGAATTACCGTCATTTCCAGTTTACGCAAAATCAGACTTTGTTTGCCCCCCAAGTGTTCAGGCACGCCTTCTGGCTACCCCACGCCTCTGAGCTTCCTACCAGCCTCCGTCCTAATCTCCAGGGTGTCCCCAACCTCTTCTCCTATAAATTCAAGCCCCCCATCACCTTAGTGGGACACTGAAAAACCTCCCTGAGAAAACTCTCAAAAATTTCGAAATTCTGAGAAGAAACCCTGAAGATCTCAGGATTCTCAGAGTCTTGTGTTCAGTGTTATAGTGAGTTTTGAACCCCAAGTAAGCAAGCCAAGGCTATCCTTAGTGGAAAGAGCCCCTCCACCTATGTCACCGTCAAACTCCTGCCACCACCTATGTCGCCTGAAGCTAGAGGGCAGGGTCCCCTATTTTTCTTTTTCTTTGGAGTATTTGTAAACCCCCTGGTCATCTCTAGGGGGTTCTAGCTCACTACAAAGTCCAAGAGTAAGGGTCTCCTTGCCTCTCCCATATGCAAAGGGGGACCCCCCATAAAATTCTCAGCAATGTTTACTACCCCACACACTGAGCACTACTTCCCCCTTCACTTCCCATATCCCTAGGGTACCTCCAATGTATGAGGTAGCCCCTGGGTTGGTCCTGGTTCAAGGACAACAGGGAAAAATGTCAATCTGGGAAGAAATCAGAATGGTGGTAATCTCAGTACTGCCATTCTAAGCTTTCCCTCTTTTAATGACTCTTGGCCTCGTGTTTTGGAGCCCTGGTCTATTCTAGGGCCTAGCTTGGGTCTCTGAGACCTCCCTCTATCTTTCTTGGTCCTTTCAGGTTTAGCAGATCTCCTTAATCGTGGTTAAAATACATAAAACCTGGAAAATTCAGAATGTCGGTACTGTGTTTACCGACATTCTGGGATTTTTTCTGAAATCATTATCATGGTCATTGTGGGCCCAATCCAGAGCAAGCCCAAGGCTTGGGCTAGACCCCTGAATCTCCCCTTGGTCCTTGGGACCTTAGAACATCCCCTCAAACTTTCAATTGGCTGCAAAGCCATTGTCTAAAAAACAGTGATATTGACGGTACTGTGTTATTGACGGTACTCACAGTACCGCCAATTCCATTCTGTGAAGAAATGAAATTGGCAATATTGTATCTACCGCCAATTTCAATGTTTTGCATAACAATGGCCTTGCATAAGGTCCAGATTAGTAGGAGGCTAGTTTAGGTCATGCTGTACTCTCTGTGACCACCTCAAACCTGCCTAAACCCTTAACTAGGGTTAAACTCAACCCCGATTAACTTTTAACCATGGTTAAACTCTTTCTTTTAACCTTGGAAAAATCAGGAAAATCCCTAAAAATCCTAAAAAATCTGAAAATGAAGGAATTGACTAAAACCAGACCTTGGAGCATTCCTAACCATGATAGAATAGCTTAACCATGGTTAACTCATTCTTTAACCATGATTAAATTCATTTTAAATTGGAAAATCTCTGAAAATGCCAAAAAATTCAAATGGATCAAAAATCTGATGTTGGATCTTTTAAACTATGGTTAGCAGTCCTAAACATGGTTAACTCATCCTTCTAACTCCAGTTAGATAACCTTTGGCCTCCGAGTCCATACCTTAGCCTCCAGGCTCAACCTTGGCCTCTGGGCCCAATCCATAGCCTTCAGGCTGAACCTTTGGCCTTTGGGCACAATCCTTGGCGTCCGGGCCCAACCTTAGGCCTCTGGGCCCGAACCTTGGCCTTTGGACCCAATCCTCGGTCTCCAAGCCCAACCCTTTGGCCTTCGGGCCCAAACCCTAATACCATGCACTTGACCACCCCGGTCAATTAAACCTTAATCCTCAGACTAAGTCTTAGCCATCTTAGTGCACACATACACTCCCCTAGCTTCGGCATGGGCTCATGTGTCAGAACTACGTTCGGTCTGATCTCACCCCATGTGAGTACGTAGGCAACCCAATTCGAGGTTTGACCCTAGTTAGAATTTTCTCATTTCTTAGATTAATATAATCTAAAACTTAGACATTTGATTACAATTTTGACATTAATTTGGCTTATACGAAGTAAGTAACCATTGTAAAATTGAGGTATGGTGCCTAACACCTTCCCTGGAGCTTAATCGAACTTCTTACTTAAACTTTCATTGAGACCATTAGACCTTATCCATATCCGAGACTTATCCCTCATAATTAATAAGTGACGACTCCTAATAAAAGTTCAGTGGGTCCAAAAACCGCGCTCACAATATATATGTTAAAAAAAATATATTTTATTAAAATTTAATATATTTATTTAAATATATTTATTTTATTTTTTAATAAATTTATAAAATTTTGAAATTTCGTTAAAAATATTCGAATTGGAATTTAATAAAAAAAACTATTTAAAATCAATTTTCTGAAATTTCGTCAATATTCCGAGATTTCGGTATTTTGAAATTTCACTCGAAATTTTTGAAACCCCGACCGAAATCATGTTTTCAGAAATCCATACCATATTGATATGGGATGGGATGGGAGGGGGTGGAGGATAGGGATGGCAATATGACCCGCCCCCGTAGGGGCCCTGACCCACCTCGCCCCTATAGGATCGATTTTTTTTCAAATAAATCGGGGGCGGGGCGGGGACGGTATAAAAAATAAAGACCCGACTCGGTTTCGGGGCGGGGGCGGTTTTAATATACCCCGCTCTAGTGCCCCGTCCCGGAACCACTTTAATAAAAATACATATATATATATATAAAAGCTAGTAGGGGCAGGGCGGAGCCCGGGTGGGGATTTTATAAACGGGGCGGGGCTGGTTTCACCATATATAAGCCCCAGTCGAGGACGAGGCGAGGCGGCTTTATAATCGGGTCGGGGCGGAGAGGTAGAAAACCGCCCCACCCTATCCCATTGCCATTCCTAGTGGAGGACACCGAAATTTCGCGGGAATTTCAAACCTTGCACCTAGGTGCCTAAATAAGCTTAAAGCTCTTTCCCCACTAAGTAAAGTTAGTGTCAGAAAACCATGAATTCCCCTGTGAGCATGAGTTTTTCCTACCCACTTTCATATTTATGGTTTGACTAAGAGTCGCCACCTATTCATTCTTAGGGATAGGTCCCAGATTGATATGAATAAGGCAAATGGTCTATCGAAGTTAGGGTAAGCGGTTCGATTAAGTCCTGTGGAAGGTGTTAGGCACCCCAAGACCCTCATTTTGCAATGGTTACCTGCTCTCTAAATTTAAGCCAAATTTAATCTCAATATTAATTAAAATGTCTAAATGTTTAATCAAATGCTAATCTAAGAAAGAAAGAAAGCTAGTTGGGCTAGGGTCGAACCCAGATTGGGTTGCCTACGTACTCACATTGGGGTGAGATCAGACCAAGCGTAGTTCTAGCACATGGGCTTAGACTATGGTAATTAGGCTTTCACTAAAGCAATTGAGCTTTGGCTAAGACAATTGAGTAATTAAGCTTAACTACTTGGGCTTGAGTAAATGAATTAAGTAGTTGGGCTTGATTGAGTTATTTGGGTACAAGTTTGGCCAAATGGGCTTGGGCCTTGGGTAAACCTTGAAACATTTGAAGAAGCGGGAAGAAGGATAGAGAGTGTAAAAATATGGGGCTTATAGCTGCCCCTCTTTGTCGGAGGGTACGGGTAAGCGAACGAAAAAAGCCTGAAATCACCACTATTTTTGCACCTGAAAACCTACGAAACTTAGGAAAATATAAGAAATGAGAACAAACTAATTAGAAACTAAGTTAAGTTTGCCAAGATAAAAAAGTGAAGTGCTGGAGATGAAGGTGAATGAATGATGGATGAGAGGAGTGAACACGCGTCTGTTTCAACGGAGATGTAGTGAAGGTTGATCACACAACCATTCCACCGGAGATGAGGTGAAGGTTGATCACACAACTATTTCACCGGAGATGAGGTGAAGGTTGATTACACAACCATCCACCGCAGATGCGGTGAAGGTTGATCACACAACCATTCCACCGGAGATGAGATGAAGGTTGATCACACCACCATCCACCGGATGATGAGGCGAAGGTTGATGACACCACCATCCACTGGATGATGAGGCAAAGGTTGACGATGCAACCATTTCACCGGAAATGAGGTGAAAGTTGATCACACAACCATTTCATCGGAGATGAGGTGAATGTTGATCACACAACCATTTCACCGGAGATGAGGTGAAGGTTGATCACCCAATCATTTAACCGGAAATGAGATAAAAGTTGATCACACAACCATCCATCGAAGATGAGGTGAAGGTTGATCACACAACCATTTCATCGGAAATGAGGTGAAAGTTGATCACATAACCATTTCACTGGAAATGAGGTGAAGGTTGATCGCACAACCATCCACCAAAGATGAGGTGAAGGTTGATCACACAACCATTTCACCAGAAATGAGGTAAAAGTTGATCACACAACTATTTCACCGGAAATGAGGTGAAGGTTGATCACACAACCATTTCACCGGAAATGAGGTGAAAGTTGATCACATAACCATTTCACCAGAAATGAAGTGAAGGTTGATCGCACAACTATCCACCGAAGATGAGGTGAAAGTTGATCACACAACCATTTCACCAGAAATGAGGTGAAGGTTGATCGTACAACCATCTACCGGAGATGAAGCAAAGCAATGATTGGTACAGGATTAGCATCACTGGAGGCTGTAAACGACATCCGGTCACACGACCGTATCCGCATACTCCTCGATTTATGAACTAAAAGAACAAGACAAAATGTGATAGGTGCGAGACTAACATCACTAGAGGCCGCAACTGGCATCCGATCACACGACCGTGTCAGTATACTCCTTGATTAGTGAGCTAACCGAGCAAAACTGGGGAATGATAGATGCAAGATAGTGCAGACAACCACCCGATTGTCTCACTAAAGTAGGACGCAAGATAGTGCAGATAACCGCCCCATTGTTTCACTAGGGCAGGATGCAAGATAGTGCAGACAACCGCTCAATTGTCTCACTGGAAGATAAAAGCAGGGTAGTGTAGAGAACTGCCCAATTGTCTCACTGGTGAGTGATATAAGATAGTGGTCAGGAACTAGAGAGAGTTTTGAAAATAATGAAAGCAAGTTTGTGAAGCAAGATGAGTTGAACATGAGGAATGAGAGCGGTGACTCTGAGTCTTAACACGAATCTTTGCCTCTTTACACATATAGGGTCTCATGGACCTGAATTGACCCCCGACTCAACTGATCTAATTGTTCGTACATGCCCCTCAGGATATACTGATCTGCTTGAAATATCCGTGTCATGCAGAATGGTCTGCTGACTTTGCCTTGCCATGGTTCCAATGTTTTTCTTGTACCAGCACGAATGAACAGTCGACTTTGAGCTGACTCTACTGGGGGTTGAAACTTGACTGATTACTGATGGGAGCAACTTGTTAAAAAGACCGATGGGTTGACTAATAAAATGACACGGACGACTTGTTAAAAAGACAGATGAAGTGACTGATAAGTGGTGTGGTGGACTGACAGTTGACTAGTGGACTGTATACCATGAAATTGACTGTTTGTACTTTGAAAAGTGTGCCTGAGATTGCTTGTAGTGGGATACCTAGCTAGGTTCCTTAGCCTGCAGGTAAAGATGATTAAACTGTAGTTGATCATGATGCTTGATCATCGGTTTATCTTTTCCTTTTTTGCCCCTGTGCCCTTGCGGGTTTTCACCAGGACTTGGTTGTCCCTTTTGATCTTTGTCCCATTTTTACCCCTGGACATTTTCAGGTTTTTGCCAGGATTGGGTTCACGTAATTTTTGCGCAATAGCAAGATTAATGATGCCTCACTATGCCCGTGAATTTTGAAGTTTGATTTACCCCCCCTTTTTGCTCCTGGGTCTTTTCAAGTTTTTACTAGGACTGAGTATACAAGTTTTGCACTTTCTCTTTTTCTGCTTTCGGATTTCCTTTGATAATTCTCAATTCTTCTCTCATCACTACCTGTCAGGAAGTGAATAAGAATACTTTTGACCACTAATGCTCAAGTCTTTTCAGGGATCAAGGAGGACTTAAAGTTTAGGATGAAACGTGGTTTTGTTAGAATCGAGATAAGGCTCAAATTTACTATTTCAGTAAGGGTAGGGCACCCTATGATACTTGTTCATTGTTGGTATAGAACTATGTCCTTTGATGAGGCTTTGTTTCACTTTTTGACCAAGTACTTTTTTTTTTGTTTTTGGCACATGGTTGCCCTATATTGTGAACATTTGTTGTGTTATGACCGAACCTGATTTCAGGCTGCCTACGTACCCAAATAGGGATCAGGTCAAAACGTAGTTCGGCTAAAAAGCCACTTGATGTTGTGCTGGTTGTTCTTCTTTTGCTTTGTTCTTTGTCTTTCATGGGGTGCCCTTGTATGAGTTTTGCAAAATAGGCTATTAGGCTCAAGGGTCTAACTAGCGGATATATATAGCATGGGTAAGCGAGGTATTAAAAGGGGGTATCAATGGATGGCCTCCTATCATTTCCTTGACCGGTCAATAGCATGTATGATCATTGCATCGTCCTTTATCTTGGTTGATAGACATTTGATGGCTCAAAGAGGTCTTCAATTCTTTTATTGCTTTTTTTCCAAGTTTATTCAATCTCAGGAGGGTATCCGTTAATTTAAGTGATCCACCTTTGTCAAATTGTTCCTTACAGGTATTAGAAACTAGTTCAGTTCCCAAATTAAGTATCTCAGAGCACAAAGAGAATTTGATTTAAAAGAGTCATTTCATTAAGATATTACCGGGTGAACAGATTCGACTTGACTCGACAAAAGACAATTGAGACAAGGGTCACTGGCCACTGACTGACTGAACTAATGATAAAGAGACTGACATGGGCCACTGTGGCCGACTGCAAGACAAAAAAAAGAAATAGACATAAACACTGATATATGACCAAAAAGAGAACTGCTCAAAGTTCGACTGTAGATACTGGCTGAAATGCCTTAACTTCCAGGCATAGCATGGTTAGGCAAAGGGACCTGAGTGATGTCAACATTCCCCGGTGTAAAGCAAATTGCATCTGTCTCTAACAGGTCTTGGACAGCATGTTGAAGATCATAGCATCGATCGGTAGGATGCCCTGGTGACTGGTGATATCCGCAATGCTAATCCGGCCTGTATCCTTTCGGTAGAACTGTTGGTGGAGGTTGGAGATCCTTCAAGGTGATCAATTTCTTATTCAACAAGAACGGGAGGAGTGTTGTCAAAGAGTACGGGATCGGGGTGAATGTCCGATTTCTTTTTTGTTCAACTGTCATCTGATAAGAGAGGAGTCTTCCTTGATTCTGTTGAGCTTGTTGAGGTTGTCATGGCTACGGTGGGTGCCGAAGTTGTTGAGGGAGGTTGGGGACTCAAATGGTCGCAACCATTTGTCCATCATTTTCTCTTCTTCTGTTATCCTTTTTTGGAGGCAGGGGAGCACGGGAAGAGGATGCACCATTTGATCCTTGGAACATGTCAAATGCCCCTACGTCCATTGTTGCCTCAATCTGAGCGCCACATTTAGCCATGGTGCTAAAATCAGATATGAGTTGCGCCGCCAAGAGAGTCTTGAGTGGATGCTTGAGGGTATGAAGGAAAGTTGTCACTTGCTCCTCCTCGGGTAAAGGAGTGCTCATTTTTCCGGCCATCTCTCTCCACCGACCAGAATGTTCGATGAAGGTCTCGTTATCCCTCAGGGACATTTTTTCTAGGTCTACCCTCTCGGGACTAGATCAACATTGTAGGAATATTTAGTTAGGAATGTCTCGCACAGACCCTTCCATCTCTTGACTTTGTTGGGGTCGACTTTAGTAAACCACTGCAAAGCTACACCCTTCAAACTCTTCTGAAACAATTGTACCAACAACTTGTCATCGTGTTCAAGCTGAAACAATTCTCCACGATAAACCCTTAAATGCATCTCGGGACATCCCTTTCCGTTGTACTTCTCAAAGTCAGGTATTTTGAAATCTCGAGGCAGTTGAATCCCTGGGTGCATGCACATGCCCCTGAAGTCTGTAGATTTACGGGTTCCTTGAACTGTTGTAATGACCCGCATTTAATCATGATTTTCATAATGTTATGAGTTAAATTATTGAATAAATGTACTTAAAATAAGGTGTAAATCTTATGAGAATTCAATACATTAAAATATTTAATCTCAAAACTCATTTAATTAACTCAATTTAGTGAATTTATGGAAATAAATTACTAAAAGAAAAACAAAAAGTAGCAAATGACTTAAAACAAAAAATGGCGCCGGAGATTGATCGCCCAAAACACCGGTTGGTTGGTGGGTTTGCGCGTTTTCGTGGGTTTTGAGTTCCGAGGGCTCTCAATGTTATAAATACCCCCTTATACTTGTGGATTAGGGTTTCTAAGGCCTTCTAAACTTAAAAAGAGAGAAAAGTGAGAATTTTGAGAGATCAAAGAGAGGGAGATTTAAGGAGTTCAAAGATTCGGCCAGAAAAAGGGGAAAAGAGACATGAAGATCAAGGTAGAACCTATTCGCAAGCAATAGATCGTAGGGATACGATCAAGTGAGGTAAATAACAGATCTAGTATTCTATATTTTGAATATTAACCTAAAAGAATGAATAAAAAGGGAGTAAACCTAAGTAAGGATGTAAGAATATGTAGGATCTATGAACATGTTTACGATTTCCATATTATTATTGATAGATTTGTTAAAATAGGATATGAAGAACCATATTATAATTTTTATATTATGATTGATAGATTTGTTAAAATAGGATGTGAAAAACCGTATTTGGAATTCTACGTTATTATTGATGGAATTGTTAAAATAGGATAAGAAGAACCATATTATGAGTTCTATATTATTATTGATAGATTTGTTAAAATAGGATGTGAAGAATCATATTTTGATTTCTACACTATTATTGATAGATTTGTTAAAATAGGTTGTGAAGAAACATATTTTGATATCTCTCTTATTAACTATGGATTTGCTAAAATAAGATGTGAATAACCCATTTATGAAATTGCTTATTTATTCTTGATGATTAAATTAGGATGTGAAGAACTTAGTAAAGATATTGTTTCATTATTTTGATGGTTAAAATAGGATGTGAAGAACCATGTGAAGAACCATAATTATGATCACAATTTATTATTAGTGAATAATTTAAAATAGAATATGAAGAACTCGATTTATAATTTCTGTTTATTATTCTTTGATGGTTAAAACAGGATGTGGAATACCTATTTAATATATTGTTTTATCATTTTTGAATCGTTAGATTTTGAGGTGATGAACTATGTTTAAATTAATTATGATTCAATAAGGGGATTGAGAAAATTAATAGAAGTATGCGAATTCATGAGGAGAATGTGATGATGGATGGAATTGAATGAATAATTTGATTGTGGTATTTTAATGATATGTGTGTGATGTTTTGTTGAAAATTTATGAAAATTATTATTGATTAAAGGTGGTATAATTAGGATATTGAGCTGGTTTAGACAAAAAAAAAAAAACGAGATTTGAACATTTAAATTAGATTGTGATTATATATACTGTGATGTTGTTTTGCCAAGTGATAGGAAATGTGAGGAGTTGTGTATCTCTGTTATTCTTCTTAATACATGATGTATCATTGGGTAAACGAGCCTCTGATGAAAGTCAAGCTTGCCTAGGCCTGATCATCATAGTGGTATGAGACGCTATGATGAGATGTCCTATGGCCCTTGACGGTTAGTCTTAGGTGCAATTTAAACAAGAGATATATCATTGTGCACTAACGAATGAAAAATCTGTAAAAGTAAGGAAAAGAATTAAAGACAGTGATGAGATATAAGTGAGATCAAAAGTAAAGTAAGAAAAGTAAGTAAGTAAGAAAGAAGGACACACGAAAATGATAATGCATGTTATATTGTGCACCACCAGATACCATCAGGAAGAGCGAGATATATGCCAAAGTAAGTAAGTCGTCGTACCGGAAAATGTACTAAGCCGTCTGCACCGGATAATGTACGAAGGGTGGTATCTCGGTAAAGTATAGTAACCCCTTTCCTTATACGGTAAAACGGTATTTTAAGTTATTACTAATGCATGTGAATGTGTTGTTCATGGAATGATAACGTATGAAAAATAAAAAAGTAAGAAAAGAAAGATCTCAAAGAAAAGCAAGAAAAAAAAAAAAAGTAAGAAGGTAAGAAAAGTAAGAAAAAGAAAAAAAAATGAAGAAAATGAGAAAAGTAAGAAAGTAAGAAAATAAAGAAAGAAATTGACGTAATATATTTGATTGTTTCCGCACTCTGATTATGTATGTGAACTGATGTATGAATCTGTAAAATGCATGTAATTTAATGTTCATTATATTGTTCACTATGGTTTGTTATATAAGCGGAGTAACTCGTTACTTAGCTGATGACTTTTGTTGTCGGCAGGTTCAGGTGTTGATATTTGTGCGCCCCGATCGTGGGAAGAAGATGAATCCTTTGGGGAACCGGAAGGTGATTATTTCGAGGAAGAACGAGATCTTGATCGTTGGCCTTACTTTTTGAATTTAATTTGTTTGTGGTCAAATTTCGGGGAGACTTTAATTAACCTTATGGATATTTATGTTTAGTTTAGTTTGATGATGATCATGATAGATGGTCAGTATTTATTTTATTTCAGTTGCAGTCAATGATTATGAATTTAGTTGATGTTTTAATTGAAGAAATTTTTAAATTTAGATTTTAGTATGCCTTAAATGCTTTAACAAGATGATTGTTTAAGTAAGTCACGTGCCAAGATCTCACATCTTCCTAGGTGGGGTTTTGGGGCGTGACAACTGTCCTCACCAGCTCTTCCAACTTCTCAATTTTTTCCCTATAAGCATCAGAAATCTGTGCTGAACTGGAAGATATGTGAGCGGACCCGGTATGAGGTTCATTGCTAGCTCTGGCTTCTTCCTCCTAAAACTGGTCAATGATGGGAGGTGTGAAGTGGGGATTGGGTTGTGGTTGGACAGGTGGAGGTGATATGCCGAAAGTGAAGTCTGGTTATGGTTGAACAGGTGGTGGAGGGATGTTGAGGGTATGCAGTTGTGGTGATTGAGCAAGTATTGGAGTGTTGATAGCAAGTGGTGGTGGGATAGGATTGGTGACAGGTGGCGGATTAGTTTGTGATGAGCTTGGCATATCGGTTGGTCGAGGATTTGAGGAGGAGAGAGCATGTGTTATGACCCGCATAAAATCATGCATAATAATTTTTAGTTCTTCTATGTTTTGGGCATTCTCAGGTATTCTTGCCTCAAGATTCGGGACTTGTGGTTGTTGTGATGTCGGTGTATCAGGGTCAGTCTCTTGGCCATCCCGAGGGTCCATGCTGCAATCGGTTGATCAGTTATTAACTGGTTTTGCTTTTCAGATAAGTGCTTGACTCAGAGTCTGCTCCTGAAATGATTGAAATGTACGGAGTAAGAGTCGGAATATGTAAGAGCGAGGGAAGATTGGAAAGCATGCAGATGACCTAGTAGGGTCTAATTGATATAGGGACAATGCCCCTAGTCTTGAAGTTTGGAATGACATGCAAGAGAGAGGATTTTAGATTTTTTGATTTAAATTTTTTTTTTTTTTTGTTTTGAACAGGGTATGACATGACAGATGTGGCCCGATAGGGTAGGCGGAGAGAATTTCGTCCTACTAATCTAGGTTGTTGGTAGCCAGGACCTACTGGGCCAAAGTTGATGCGGGTTTAACGAGCTATTTGCAACCAAGGATTTGAACCTCACATGCATGTCTGGAGATAAGATAGGTGTGTTTTATTACAAGTACAACAAAAGGCTCAGTACATGCTCCCTGGATAGGTATTTACCTGGACAGAGTGCCCTGATATTCAACCATGGTTGGGGGACAGGTATGAGGTACAAGCAGGTTAGGGTTTAGAGTATCCCTCCAGATGAGGTGCTTATAGACTATACCATAGCCTATTTTACGTGTATGCATGCTGGTGTAATGCATGTGTTCCTAAAAAAAGTTTAGGGTCACTTAACAATGTATATGTGACTCCCCGGTATAGAACATACCTGAAAATGGACGATTGGTGTAAGTGGGAGCGTTCAGAATCCTTCCCTGAGGGTAGTCACCCAGCATGAGTAATTCCACAGACCTCCAAGACTGTTAAGCCCCTGTCACTGAGGATAGTCATCCAGCAGCCGTGAGTGTAATAAGCTTGTCTAATGGGTATTGGGTTGTTACACTATTATGTCATTTATGAAAATGCACTGTACAAGAATCATCCAAGAGATATAAAGAATCAACATTCAGTTAAATACTTAGGTATTTCAATTAATTTAGAAATTAATTGGCTTAAGTTTAAGTTTCGGCTTGAACCCGATCCCCAGCAGAGTCACCAGAGCTGTGAGCATGAGTTTTTCCTACCCACTTTCACATTTATGGTTTGACTAAGAGTCGCCACCTATTCATTCTTAGGGATAGGTCCCGGATTGATATGGATAAGGTAAATGGTCTATCAAAGTTAGGGTAAGCGGTTCGATTAAGTCTTGAGGAAGGTGTTAGGCACCCCAAGACCCCCATTTTGCAATGGTTACCTACTCTCTAAATTTAAGCCAAATTTAATCTCAATATTAATTAAAATGTTTAATCAAATGCTAATCCAAGAAAGAAAGAAAGCTAGTTGGGTTAGGGTCGAACCCGAGTTGGGTTGCCTACGTACTCACATTAGGGTGAGATCAGATCGAGTGTAGTTCTGGCACATGAGCTTAGGCTATGGTAATTAGGCTTTCACTAAAGCAATTGAGCTTTGGCTAAGACAATTGGGTAATTAAGCTTGACTACTTGGGCTTGAGTAATTGAATTAAGTAATTGGGCTTGATTGAGTTATTTGGGTACAAGTTTGGCCAAATGGGCTTGGACCATGGGTAAACCTTGAAGCATTTGAAGAGGTGGGAAGAGGGATAGGGGGTGCAAAAATAGGGTGCTTACACCCCCTACTGCAGTGACAAAAGGGAAGATAGATTGATATCTCTCATGAGCAAGAAAAAGTAATAAATTAAGATGAGTGTTAGTCCTACTCTCAGGTAATTCCTACTCTCAACATGAACCAATCACCTTTCCAAATTTTCTATTACGGTACAGATGGTTAGTTCATGTTGAGAGTAGGAAATACTTGTTAGTAGGGCTAGCACTCCTCTAAATTAATTGTTTTTCTTATTTATTACTAGGAAATGGATAAGTTCTTTTACGGCTTTAGATTTTCTTTGGCAGACACCCGAGGTGGGCGATCAAGCGTCCACACATCATTGGACGTGTGACGATTAAATGGGGAGAGATATCAAGTGGGGAGAAGTCAAAATCATGGGGGAGAAAATGAAATGACTTCTCTCCTAATTTATCGCCACACGTCCAATGCTGTGTGGACGCCCGATCGCCCACCTCGGGCGTCCACCAGAGAAAGTCCGAAGCCTTCTTTTACCAAGTTTTTTTGGGAAATGTAAAGAGGAGTTTAAACTTTCTAAAAACAAGTAGGGTTTAACTTCGGGTCCAAGGTCAACTGGGCCGAGGTCAAGTCGAGCCTAGCCCGGTCTATTATCACAGGTTCAAACTTAGGCCGGTTCCGAACTCAGACTGGACCATTGGGCCTTTACTCAACCTAGCTAGTCAAACTTCTTGACTTCGGGTGAGCCTGAACTGGGCCAGTACTTGCTAAGCCGAACTGATCCTAAAATGTATTGCTACGAACGCTCTCTTGTAAGACTCACTCTCTTTTTTATTAAACAAAAATTATTAGTTCAAAACACGTGCCTTAATTTCTCTTAATGAAAGACAATAACACATGTCCTTCTTTAGAAGAAAGTGAATTTAAAAGAAAAGAGAATTAGTATTGCTTTCCCTTGAATTAAATGAGTTTAAAAGAAAGTGGAGAATTAGCATTGCCCATAGATAAATTTAAGAGACCAAATCCTCTACGGTGATAGCCAGATTTGGCAAATCCGGTTTATCACCCCTGAGGTTGCCATATTTTAATATTTAAAAAATCCTAAAAATCTCTTTTTAATATTAAACAAAGAATTAGAATTTTATTTCTAAAAATCAAGGATGGGTGGGTGAATCTTAACCACAGTTAAAGGGTGTCAAGAGAGACATGTGGTGGTTCATATGTGGAATGGGGCAGCTATCGTGTCATGGAAATCTTGGTACTGGGATAAAAAGATAAAGAAGCTTCTTCACGATGAAATCTCTTTCAATCATATTTTCAGAGAAGTTAATGTAGTTGTTGATGGTCTGGCTAACATAGGTTGTGATGGTTTGGATTCAGTGATCTATCATTCTTTCATCTCTATCCCAAGGAAAATTAAAACTCTTCTTCATATGGATAAATTGGGTATAGGGAACCTTAGAATAGTCAGGATTTAAAGTTTGATTTTTGTATTAGGGGTTCGGTTTTATGTCCCCCCCTCCCCTTTTTTTTTCGTTTTTTGTAGTGTCATTGAGTCTTTAGGGATAAGGTTTATGTCCCCTCCGTCGTCTATAGGGGTAAGGTTTTATGTCCCCCGGTTATTTACCTATTTAATTAATAAACCGGTAGGGGTTTGCCAAACCCCCCTCTCCCTCTGAGAGGATTTTAAAAAAAAAGAAAGAGGGACACATGGCAATCTCAGGGGTGATAACAAGATTTGACAAATCCGGTTATCACAATAGAGGATTTGGTTTCTAAATATAAAAGTCGCTTTCTTTTCTTTTTTCATCCACTGGGCATCAATGTAGTTGATTGTTATTGTTAGTAAAGTTGATTGTTAGTGTTAGACAGTGAGGTGAACGAGCCCTCTCATTATGTCACGAGCGGCTCCAACGAAATCTCTTCCTAATTTTATTTTACTTAGGATATAAAGAAACAATTTGATGACTTAATATATTTAACTTCATTTTTAAATGAATCATAGACTGAATAGAACCAAACTTTCTAAAGTGATGGAGATTATTACATTAACATTGTTTCTTGTGCCGAGTAGTGCAATGGACCAGTATGTTGCAGTGGTAAAGTTGTGTATACACATATAATTGATATCTGAATTTTCCTGATTTTAATGGTTCCTTGATCTACAGCAAGAGGACTAGTACTTTCTCTCTCATGTATAACTTAATGGCATTAGATTGACACTTGAAGGTGTTGAAATGAAATTTTGTTAGAGAGAACTCTGAGTTCAGTTTGAGGAAGCCCCTTCCCTCCCAGACGCGAGAAGAATAACAGGTTTTGTGGATCATGGAGAGTCGAATTGAGGATTTCTCATGATGCTCAACAACCAGCAAAACTAACCGGGCTTACCCGATGCACGTGATTTGCGGGCGATTGCGTGCATCCGCAGGGATTAATCCTTTATTGTCTGGGTTGGGATACCCTGTGTTACCAAAAAACCTTTTGTTCTTAATTTCTTTTTATGTTGTAGGCTTTCTTAATGACAAATTCGATGTTGGACTTCTTACATATCAAGATTTCACAGCTTTTATTTTTATACTATTTCTTTGAACAGATTTTAATGAAGTTTTACACGGCTTACCAACCTAATGTTGCACTCTTCCTTCTTCTAGGCTTAGGACCAGTAATGCAGCGCAGAGCATAAAACTGGCGGAGTTACAAGTAGTTAAGTTTTGAATTTTGAAAAAATATATATATTCCTCTAGTCATACCAAGTTTAAAGGCCAATTTTAATTTTTCCGTTCTATCTTAGAAGGTATATATAGTGAGCTTCACATATATATCCTTTATATAATTTAGTGGTGAAAAACTGTTGAAACTAGATTGAAACCTGTTTACATTATATAATCCATATTGTGACTAATATCTTGGGTCTTCCCTCACATGAGGGGTGCTTGTTATCGTGTTGTGCAAAGGTATCTTGTATTCAGTTTGAATTGTACTACAATACTGTTATCACCTAGGTGCAACTCAATGAGTTTTTATGAGAGATTATGAAGTTCGTGAGAATAGAGAGATGAGAGAATCAAAATACCATTAATTTGCTTGTGATTAGTGAAGAAGATGATAATTTTCGTGGACGTAGCCTACAGGGTGAACCATGTAAAATTTTGTTTTTTCTGTGTATAAGTTTGATTGAATTTGTCTTTATTTTTCATCATATCATACGTGCATCCGCAGGTGGAAACATTTTGCATTGTCTATTATGCAATATAGTTTATTTTTTTATTTTTTGATTCTATCATTACCAATGTAGAGATTTCTAGTTATATGTTCTTAGTTTTCAAACTATGGTTAGAAAATCGTGACATATAACTAGAAATAGATTCCAATAGAGAAAGAGTAGTAGATGAGGAAAATGACTTCCCATGGATTTTTGGATGAATTTTACTTTCGCTAACCCTATGTTTTTTTGTTGAGAAAATAAGTAAAAACATGGAAAAGAAAAGAAAATTGGACAAAACACAACTAAAAGTTGTATTAGAAATCCAAAATTTTCATTTCTTTTCCATGTTTTCACTTATTTTCTTGGCAACCAATCATAGCCTAATGTTCCGTTGTTTTGAGGTAAAATAGGGGAAAACAAATGAATTCCGTGGAAAATGTCATTTTTCAAGTGTATTTTCTTTAGGACAACTGATATTTTCTGTGAAATTAATTTGTTTTCCTCTATTTTACTTCGAAACAAACGGATCATAAAAGGAAAATAAAAGCAAACAAGAGGATTCGCTAAGCACAGACCTCAATGGGTTATTATCCTCCAAAGAGAAAGACAATAAGTAGTTTTCTCAAATTTAGTAGATGAGGAAAATGACTTCCCATGGATTTTTAAATGAATTTTACTTTCACTAAAAGGAAAATAAAAGCAAACAAAACAAGAGGATTTGCTAAGCACTGACCTCAATGGGTTATTGTCCTCCAAAGAGAAAGACAATAAGTAGTTTTCTAAAATTTTAAACCCAAAAAGATAAAAAAGTTATTTGATTTTCATGGTTGAGATCCCTCTTGCGCAACTGTCATCAATAAAGGAAGTATAGGACCCACCCATTAACTTTATTGGATGATCATACCCATCGAGAACTTGATTAGATTGATTCACATTTTCATAAAAATTTCATAAGTTGGGCCAGCATTAATGATGGGTCCTCAAATGCTAGACTTATCCTATAATTTTGGAACTATATATTTAAATGGTCTTAGTTTTCTTCCATGTCTCTCAACTCTCACCAATACGATCTCATCCGCAAATAAATCATTTCTTTTCAAATATTGAAATCCTTGAACACGTTTATATGTAGGATCTGCGTCTTCGCGCATGCTCCTTCTCAGATGGTGATGGAGATTCAGACCTAGAGAACGGCCTACTGAGTCCGACCGACCATATTTACTCTTGACCATGATGTAAGAAACTAGGGGTTAACGGTTGGATTCGGATCGGATCTACCTATATCCGAATCTGATCCGATTACAGATTTGATTGATCCGAATCCGAATCTGATATCCGTAGGATTCTGAATTGTCCAATCCGAATTGGAATCTGATTATATTTCTAGGATCCGAATCCGATCCGATTAATGTTAATCTTTTTAAAAAAATTTATTTAATAATAAAAAATATAATAGGAACTTATTTAACTCTAATTAATGTTACTTTTTTTTTTAATATTAATACTTTAAGCATAGAAAATTTATTTAATATATGTAAAATGATTAAAACAAAGTTATTATTATCGGATCGGATCACCCTATATCCGAATCCGATCTGATTATAATCGGATTCCACCTTTGTGATCCAAATCCGATCCAACAAATCACTAATAGGATCCATAATCCGGCTAATCGGATCAGATCTGGATCCTAATCTGATCCATTGACAGCCCTATAAAAAATTTCTCTAGAAATCCTAAAAGAGAATTTTATTCAGAACTGTAAGAAGTAAATGACTAAATTAAAGCTAATTTGAATAATTAACAAAAAGAAAACAACTTGGTACAGTGGATGAAAAGCTTGGACAATTTTCGACATGTTATCTCGAACAAAAAATCGGAAAATAGCAGCGGATGACACTACTTTAGCTAATACTTTTCAAGCTAATACTTTTCAAAGACGACTATAGAAAAACAATGCAATAGAAGAAAATCAAAGCATACCACATTATCTTGGTTTTACAAGATGCTTACATCCACCGCGGACAAGAGATCCTTTCACTATTTCCTGTTTTAAAAAAAAAAGGGGGTTGCAAATCTTTCCTTACTTTTATATTTTATCCTTATGAAAACTCTACTGTAAAAACAATTATATATTGAGAAAATTAAAATTATGAATTTGTCATTTGAGAAACACTTCAAAATTTTGAAATTGAGTCTAGTGTAAAGTCGAAACTGACGATTAACGAGAATGCAAGGCATAAGCATAACAAAGACCCAAAAAAGAGAGGTTAGAAAAACTGCTCAGTAAAACAATAAAATTGTAAAACCGGGGGGTGTAGCCCAATGGCCGAAGGACGAACCGTAAACCCGGAGGTCTCCAGGTCGACTCATGGACTCCCATCAATATTGGTTGTATGGGATGAGGGTATTCCCTATGCAGCACGTGGGACTAGTCAGAGACTTTAAGGTTCAGGATATACACGTTTATAAAAATAAATAAAAAACAATAAATTGTTTTTTTTCAAGTACTCTTGTTAAAGGGAATTTGGTGAGATCATATTCCACTAGTGTGCGCTTGAGGTGCATCATACGTGTTAGTAGGGGTGGAAATCAGGACACAAGGATAGCTAGGTGAGGGGAAGATGGGAATTATCTTGAGAGAAATGGCAGCCGTTTGTGTCACCGACCCCCATAGTGCATGATAGCGACCAAGCTTTGATCAAGGCACTCACATACCCCTTTTGAAGAAGCCACTGCCATATTCAAAAAGCAAGATCTAGGCGTGCTTTTAGAGTCTTTTACAGACACATAACAGCAACAACACGTCCATGTCTACTTTCCTTCTTTCCAACTGTTCTGCGCAAGTGTGGGGTAGTTGACATCCCCTTCTCTCTCATACCCCAATTGACCCACTTGATTACTAGCCATGTCTTCTTCATACATTTTGATTGCCCTTTTTTCTGTCTTTTTCTCTCACTATATTCTATACTTATCCTCAACCTTGGGTATACTACTGTCATTTTAACAACTGGGGCCCCTTATTATAAATCCATTATCATTGTATACCACCATGTCGATGTTATCGCTACAACATTTTCGATTGTTTCGACTTTTCAATCAGATTCCTTATTAAAACCATATCAGCTGTATTGAGAAATTTCAGAGAAAATTGACTTCTCAAAGAAGGCCTAACATTTTTTTACACAGTTCAAGAGAAAATACTTGGTATGTATTGTAGTTTCACATTAGAAGAAACTGTGCAATTCAGCTTAATATAGGTCAGCTGAAACTTTCGAAGTCTCATTCATTTGTGTCACAATTAATCGAAACTGACCATACATTGCTATGATCTCTGGTTGGTTCATGGCATGAAACTTGGATAGGAGGCAAATCAATGGCCGAAAATTGCATTCATAGGACTGTTTCCGTCATTTGAGTCCAGTCCACAGTATCCACTTCCATTTGTCATAGTTGTGGGGATGTAATTGATAAAAAGAAACTCCATAAGTCGTGATTTTAGACTCATGATTTAAGATAAACTTTTGCAATTGATCAGTGAGAAGAACGGCAGATAGAGAAAGCTTCCCTCTTCTGCTGCTGCTTCTGATTTCTGGTGGGGTATTGATTGTATGGATCACGTGCTCGCTCTTGGTGATTTTCACGTTATTCATAGAAGAAGAAGAAGAGATGTCGGTCAGGCTCTTTGATTGTCCTTTTTTTCAAAGGATAGCAGCAAAGATACCTAAGGGCGTACCCTTAGCCTACATCCCTAATCTCAGAAAAGATGACTGTTTCTGTTGGAGTTCCATGGCTTTTACACTTTACTGCACCCATTACCATGCATGCAGCTTCATCCATGAATATAGAAGGCAATCAATATAAGAATTTGAGGAGTGCTAGTCCTACTCTCAGCCTCCCTCCACCAACCACTTAGTCCATTTTGCATAGAAGAGTGCTTTAATTATTGCAAAGTGGACAGGTGGTTGGTGGAGGCCGAGAGTATAGGTTGACTGAGAGTAGGGTTCCACAAACCACTTGTCCATTTTGCAGGTGAGAGTGATTTAATCATTGTAAAGTGGACAAGTCGTTGGTGGAGGCTGAGAGTAGAGGTTATTGAGGTTAATATTCCTCTAAGTATTTAATGAGATTAACTATGAACACGAGTTCGGTTGAAGAGATAACCGGAGCAACCAAAGATTGCTCTATGGAAGAGGCAATTTGGTAATTACAAATACAAGTGAAGGGTATTTTGGTTAAATAATGTTAGTAGTTTCCAAAATTCCCCTATCAAAAGCCTTTTTTAGGTTGCTCCAGTTATCATTTCAATTCAATCGGAGCTCATGTTTATAGTTAATCTTTACACATTTATAGGTTTATGGATTTAATTACCATGTAAATAAGTCGCCAAGAAAGATTTACTAGAATGAATTACACTTATGCTATGTTTGGTTGCCAAGAAAATAGGTGAAAATGTGGAAAAAAAAAAGAAAAATTTGGATTTTCAATACAATTCTTAGTTGTGTTTTGTCTAGTTTTCTTTTCTTTTCCCTGTTTTCACTTACTTTCTCGGCAATCAAACATAGGGTTAGGCTCCGTTTGTTTGTTTGCACAGAAATGGTTTGACGGCATAAATCATTTACGGTATAAAATCTTTTATAGTAAAAAATGATTTTTCTACTATTTTTTGTTGTTTGATTGCATTTTAAAAATAAGATAATTTTTATATGTTACTTATTTTTCGAGAAAAGAAATATTGAAAATCACATTTAAGATTGGTGCATGTTTTTTTCATTCAAATAAGAATGTTTAAAAAATTTACTTTTGTAAATTTTTTAGTTGAACAATTGTCGTTAGCTATTTAGAATACATGTGAAAAGGGGTATTTTTATTATTTTAGAAAATACGTGTAAATGAATATTTTAAAAATACATATAAAGAGTATTTTTGTCATTCTAGAAAATACATATAGAGGTATTTTTGTTATTTTGAAACATTATGTGAGGGATATTTTTTGCCATTTAAAAAAAATGTGAAGAGTGGTACTTTTTCTTTCAGGAAAATGATGTAAAGGGGTATTTTCATCCTCTTAAAAAAATACATGTAAAGAGGGATATAGGGGTATTTTTGTTAAATATATTTAAAGAGATGGTGCTTTTTTGAAAAAATGGCATCCGGGCATGTAAATTGTAAGTCATTTTTGGTAAAATATTTAACTTCCAAAAGAATTTTATGTGCAAACAAACGTAAGGAAAATGACATTTTCTGCGCATTATTTGATTTGATCTCCCCAATTTTACATTGAAACAAACGAAGCATTAGATGAAAAATAAACCATTTGGAAGAGCTTTGGGAGCTTTCAATTTCAGTTTCTTGAAGATTCAAAGAAAATCAACAACTGCTGATGACAATCTGATTACAGCATGGGTACACTCATGCTTAAAATCCCCTGTTAGCAATAGAAACTTTTACCATTAGATTGGCACTGATAGGATGAGATTCTAGACATACCTAAAATCCATTGTCATCTGCAGAGGAAAAAGTTAGTTGAATTTGTGAACAAACTAATCTGATTATCTGCATTGACTTCTCCAATTGTCTATGAATAGAAGATATATAATGTATATTATTGTTTGCTAGTTCATTAGGTTGTATATGGGGAACAAATCCAAGTGACAGGGTCAATCCAATATATTCTAACCTAGGACTGAGGGCCATGTTCATGGCCATCTCGTCCGTTTGTAAAAAAATATATTTTTTTTAAGTTAGGGGTATAGCTGCCCCCTTCCCATGGTTATGCCTTCTTAAATTAAATAATATAGTATAAAACTTAGTTTTTTTCAAAAGTTCATGGGAGCACTAGCCCCTCCTCGCCATCAACTCCACCCTGGTCATTATTTCCCAAATCACCGAGGGATATATTTCTTTACAAGGACTAGATCTCAAGCCATCCCCACTAGAGACGTGCATACCTTGCCATCTGTGGTGTACATGTGATAGGTGCCAAAACTAATGACCAAGAGTGTAATGACCCTAATTTAAATTAAATACACCCAGGGGTAAATTGGTAAATGATACCCTGAGGGTAATTTAGTAATTGATTTTTGTGTTTGATCATATGGCTAACCTTGGTGGGGTAGGGCTAACCCAATGATTTAATTTAATAAGTTGAATTAATTAAATCTAGGTTATAAATAAACAGGCCTTAGTGGGGGTATATTAGTAATTTTTTAAATAAAATTTAATATAAATAAAATTGTTTAACCTAATAGTGATATTTTTGCTAAACCTGATTTAGGAAGCTGAGATACGTACTTTTGGAGGAGAGGGAGAACGGCCGTAGGGTTTGGAGATCGGTGAATGCTCGTAGAGAACTGGATCTCGAAGTTTTGGATCATCCGGGATAGCAGCAAATCTCTCATAAGCAATCAATCTCGTTTTCTTTGCGAAATCAGATCTAGAGGCAAGTGAATATTTCTATAATTTAGATATAGGGTGTGTTGTGATCACACAATAATAATTTTAATGTGTTTTTCTTCTTTTGTTAATAATTATGTGTATGAAAATATGTTAGATCGGATAAATATTTTATACAGGTATTATTTTGATTCATTAAATATGTTATGGATGATTTTAATAAATGATATAATAATATATTATATTTTAGGAAAGAAAATATAAGAGATCTAGGAGATTAAAATTAGTGATTTTCGGAATTGAGTTAATTTAAATAAGATTTTTCCAGTTTCGGTATTTGGGTCATAACTTTATGACATTAAGTCCGATTTTGGTCCGATAGTACATCGTTTTAAAGAGCTCGAAAAGATCTACAACTTTTGTGAATAAAGTTTTCTCCAAATCAGTATTTTTGTGGGTCAAAATCTTAGTTGAAAATCAAAAACAGGAAAAAGTGATATTTTTCACATTAATTTTCTTAAGATATTTTAATTAAATGTATATATTATTTGAGTGTGGGAATATTGGTTTGTTGAGATTCCTTTATAACTAACTACTTAGTTTGTTAGATGGTTGAAAGATACCTCTAACAAATTGAAATAATTAGTTACTAAATAATTTGTTAGTAACGTGACTTATATTTTTTTAGTTAATTTGTTGGGTGGTTGAAAGATACCCCTAACAAACTTAACTAATTAGTTACTAACCGATTGGTTAGTAACTGAACTCTTTTATGCTAGTATAAGGGTTTTACTAAACTCACTAGCATAAAAAAAATGGTTTTTCCAAGCACTTGGGGGTTTGTGAAACCTTGAACCCCATTATCATGGGAAATTGAGAATTTGTAGGGTTATAAATATGTGATATTTATAACTAAAATTTCAGTTGCAGAAACACAACTGAAATCCCTTTTGAAATAAGGTATGTTATGTCTGCTTAGATATTAATTGTAAATTTTAATTATGAATTATGATGTTGACTATTATAACTGTCATTTAATGTTTTGCTATATTTTCATAATAGTTGGTATTCATTTTCTAAAATAATGGTGATTCAATAAACATTGTTTTAACCTTGGTTAAGGGTCATTCAAGGAGTAAATTATGTAAAACCTCCTTAAATTGATCATAGGGTGATGTTGTGTACCACCCAAATGATTGTTTCAGGGTGGTGTAGAGTACCTACCCAGAAACAAAGGATTGAGTTGAGTTGTGTGAGACACTCAATTCTCAGATGGGTGAACTGTGTGAGACCTAAGGGATAGGGTAAGCTGTGTGAGATCCCAAGAATTCCCTTGATCAATAGGGTAAGTTGTGTAAGACCCCTATTGACCGGACTGAACCATAAGTAAAGACTTAATTGAATATTATGCATAATTTGTTAGTCATCTTATCATATGAATTGTTAATGCATTTAAATTATAGTGTATTTTCTTGTTGAGCTGTGGGCTCATCCTTGTTGATTCTTCTTTTTCAGGTGGTGATTAAAAAGAATAGGAATTGCTTTCGTTTGAGCAAGTGAGACCAACCCTAAAGTTTTCTTCTCTGTTAGAGTGTGAGAGAATTGTAGTGAGGTAAACTATATGAAATCTTTGGATGATTTAGTTTTTGGAAAAACTCATGTTATTGAATCTTTTAGTGATGCTGGTTATTTAAATCTGTTTAATGGAGTATTAATTATTTTAATTTCCATTAATATTGGAATTTTGTTTCCGGTTCACGCCTTGATATTTATACAAATATTAGTATTATTGTGTATAGATTTTGGGGTGTGACAAAGAGTCATTGGATGCAGTTGTGACACTTTGTCATTTTGAAAAATACACGTGGAGAGGAATTTTTGTCTTCTTAAGAAATA
Source organism: Tetracentron sinense (assembly GCA_015143295.1). Taxonomy (NCBI): domain Eukaryota; kingdom Viridiplantae; phylum Streptophyta; class Magnoliopsida; order Trochodendrales; family Trochodendraceae; genus Tetracentron; species Tetracentron sinense. Next base: position 53,333,996 of record CM026551.1, read on the forward strand.
CATCTAATGGTGGATATAGCGGTATTTTTGATATCTTAAAATTGACTAATGAAAATTTTGTCATTTTGATAAATATATGTGAAGAGGGGTATTTTTATCATTTAAAGTATATTTAAAGAGATGATGCTTTTACGGAAAAATGACATACGGATTTGTAGAACATAAGTCAATTTTCGCAAAAGTTGTTCATTTTCGTAAAATGTTTAACTTTCGAAAGATTTTTACGTGCAAACAAACATATGGATATTTTTTGGATTATTTGATTTGCCCCAATTTTAAATCGAAACAAATGAAGCATTAGATGAAAAATAACCATTTGAAGCATCTTTGGGAGCACTTTAAATGCCAATTTTTTTGAAGATTCAATGAAAAATCAACAACTGCTTAATGTCAAATCTAATTACAGCGTGGGTGCACTCATTTTTTAAATCCCATTCTGTTAGCAATGGAAACATTTACCATTAGATTGGCACTAATAGGATGAGATTTTTAGACATATCTGCATAGAAAATTAAAAGATCATTGAACTTGTGAACAAAATAATCTCATTATCTACATTGACTTCTCAAATTGTCGATGAATGGAAGATAGTGTTGCAGATTATCATTTGCAAATTTGATGCATATACGGCCATTAGGTTGGTTGTTTTTGGGGAACAAATCCAAGTAACCAGGTCAATCCAATATATTATAACCTAGGACTGAGGGCTAAGTTCGTGGCCAACTCGTTCGTTTGTAAAGATTTTTTTAAAGTTAGGGGGATAGCTGCCCCCCTTGCCCATGGCTATATCCTCTTAAATTTAATAAATATATTTCAAACTTAGCTTCTTTTTTTCAAAATTTCAGGGGGTGTACTAGCCCCTCCTCATCCCTGGTCTGCTTCCCACATCACCAAAGGATATATTCCCTCATAGGACTAGATCTCAGGCCACCCTCACTAGAGGTGCAATAAACAAGTGTGGCAAGGACGAGTAGAATATTCGTGTGCTGGAGGACGATGTCAGAATTCGTCGTTATTAGGACTATGTCGGAGTTCGTCATCATCAGGACGATGTCTGAAATCGTCGTCAGGAGGACAATATCTGAATTCGTCATCATCAGGACTATGCCGTACCTCGTAGTCAAAGCATGATATTAGTATTCGTGGTCGGAGGACGATACCAACGTAGCTGACGGTATTAACATGAAGGACGAGACTAATGTAGAAGACGGAACCGACTTTTAGGACAAAGTAATCAAGAGGCGATCTCTATACTCTAATAATTAGGAGTTAATGATGGTCATCTCAGCCCACAAACAATGCAAAACTGACCTGAAAAAAGTAGGCTCACACCGAGACACGTATCAAAGAAAGTAGGCTTACACGTACGGCACATATGAAGGAAGATTCGTCTGACATATTTGGTAATGATCACAAAGCAAGTGGTAAGATTATGCATGAGTATTGATGAGCATGTAGATGCATTCAGACTCAAGCCTATAAATATCTCAGACCTCCCACATAAGAAGGGAGAGCAAAAAGGGGGGGGGGGGGATACTGAATCTCCACCATTCGAAGTCTTGATCAATGAGAAGATCATACATGAAAAGCATATGCTTTAGACATTCTCTCATTAAAAGTTTGTTCTTTGCATTTTATCTTCAACATATACTGACTTGATCATCAGAGGATTTTGACAGGAGAGGCCCCCACCCACATCAACAAAGCTGAACTATGAGCATACTTGCATCCTTCTACCAGTCAACCTGAGCTATTGACGTGTGGATGATCCAAGAATTGCCCTAAAAAAAATTGACGCTGTCTGTGGGAAATTCATAACCGATCCTACCGCTGTTCATGCACGTTATTTGCTCATGACAGATAGAGTTCTGAGGAAATGACTAGACCTACCGCCTTAGAAAATGGTCCAACGTCAATGCAAGTTCTTGATAGGAGGGATACATTACAACATACATCTCGGTTATCTACTCTCGAGGGAGATATATTGCAAGTCAACCATGCCCTTGCGCTGTTGCAGCAGCAGTAACAGTCGATGTTGGCTTAATTAAGAAGAAACCAGTAGATGGACACTGACGAGTATGACCTCTTCATGTCTCAACTCAATTTCCCCGTAGATCCGAGAGTCATCACATATTCTCCTCAGGATCTAACGTTACATCCAGAGAACCGAGATGATCCGTAAGGCAAAGTCAGGTGACCAAACTCTCCGCGTTGTGATACTCTAAGAAAGATCTCGCCAAGGCCAGACGTGCAACATCGGTTTCGTTTCTTGTCCCCTCCAAGAGCCCTGGGGGCATGGCAATCCTGATAGTAGAAGCTGTGGGTAGGACAGACCGAGCATCCACCTCACAAAAAGGGCAAGGACCACGATAAAACCCGTCGAATGATGAAGGATCCCCGCGGTATGCGTAGCATGAGGGGATTGTCAATACAACTCTATAAGATCAGCCAAATTGATGCCCGTACAGACAAAACCAAAGTCAAAAATTGACATCAGCAGCTAGGATAGCCAAGTATGTGTCATTCTCAACCTATCAAAGTTAATCCAGATCGACGCAAGGTAAAGGTCGTAGAGAGTGGGGCGATCGGACGATAAAGAGGTGCGCATATCAAAGCCAGGATCTTGAGGGAATACGTAATCCCTCAAGATTCTCTCCACTTCATTTAATGTTCTCTGCACCACTTGATGCTCTCCATAGCGTCACGATTGATCATGACCACCTGATCCTCTCTCGAATCTGCCTTGTCCACCTGATGTTTTCCAGGGAAGGTACCCCTACACTCTGTCAATACTTGATGCTTCATGATTATCTACTTGGTGGTATGTCAATGTCACACTACCGCATGCGTGATCACGTAATTGATCAGTTGCTGGGTACACTCATGCCCAACATCGTCATTCGAACTTGTGCCCAATGCCGTCAACCGATCCCGTGCTCACAACCACCACAATTGAACTTGAATTCGAGCCCAAACCCGAGCTCATCCTAACGAGCATGTCTCTCGAGCTATGACCTCAGAGCTGCGTCTTCAAAGCCACATTTACAAAGATATATCCCCAGAGCACGATTCTCAAACTCGTCCTCAGAGCACGACTCCATAGCCCCATCCTTGAAATGAACGCATCCTTAGGTCTTCAAACTACGTCTCCTGATGGTCAAGTGCGATGCTCTCGACCTTTATCGACCTCTGACATCCGACTATGCTCTATTGGACGATCAACAGCCATGTGATAAGTATCTCTAGACTCTAATGCTCATATGGCTTATGCCTTATACTAACTTGCTTAAACGAAACATTTATAGCAAGACAGGCGACCATCCATCTTAGGAAGGACAAACCCGTGATGAGTTAAGGACATACTCGAGCTAAACCATGAACGAATCCATGCAAAATGCCACCTCCTTTGTCGAGCATACCGTATTGTCGAGTATAGAGGACGAATGCCCATCGACAACTATACAAGGCTTGAATCACGCTGCCCTCAAGAGGTATCAGTAATCTCATAAATTTCCCTTTGCATTAAGCATTAATCGTAGCATGAATCCATGTACGAAGATCCTTCTCCGTCTTCTATGTAAGACTGAGATGCTTTTCGTCCTCTAAATGAATTACTAGATGAAATATCAAAGGAAATGTCAAAATCATACAACGAATGGGCTAACACAAGCAATGTTTGATGAATGTTTAATGAATTATCAAACCTCGATGAACGATCAATGAATTGACAAACGAATATCCAATGCAATGTTTGATGAAAGCTCAATGAATTGTCTAAAAACATGTCTCGAATTGATTGTTATGACTTTTCATTTGAACATGGTACCCACCACGGGGCACGATCAAATGAAATGTCATCTGAACCAAGTGTTCTCTTAACAAAGAATCCAAGGTTCAACCTACAAAATTTCATCTGATTAAATCGCATTTACGATGTATTGTCTTACTATGCTTATGTCTCCGTGCTCATGTCTCCGTGCTTATGTTTTTGTGTTTATGTTCTCGTGCTTATGTTTCCCGTGCTTAAAGTTAGTTATCCCGTTATCATGCTTTTGCTCTTACACTCGTCACACTTATAAAAAGGGAGATCAAATGTAAAGAAAATGTAAAGGCAATGTGAAAAATTTAATGTAAAAATAATGTACAAAAGTCAATGTAAAGAAGTGTAAAGAGACATTCTATTCATAGAACATCCAAAGGACGGACGAGACGATTACAAGAGAAAGAAAAATATAAAGGACCATGCGAGCTAAATGCGATCATTACATCAAAAAGAAAGGATTGGGGATTTAAGGCGGCAATTAAGTCTGCTTCACGAGTCGACAAAAAGATGTGCCACAAGAAGCTCTTCAAGTTCAGACACAAACTCGACAAGAAGTGCACTAAGCTCAGCAGAAGGCTCAAACCGTCGTGGTGCATGCTCGACGGTGGGAGGGATTATCCACGATTTGAAGTTCATCCCCCTCTGAGATGATGATGACATCAAAAGAACAACCATCCCAGATGACCTCATCCTAGGAATCCTCAATCGGTGCTTTGAAATTCGGGAAATCTTCAGTTGCTCATCACAGTCCTCTGTCATCCCTTTTTCTAGATCTTCAAGGATGGCACAGACAGTAGGCCAGCCAGCTTATGAAGCAAAAACCAAAGAAGATTACTAAAGCAAGAACTTATCAGAGGTCTGAAGAAAGGACGGGAATTGAAGTAGACAAAGTTGCACTAATGTTTGGTCATAGGATGGTTCTCTGAGTTGGCAAGGTATCAATATGAATGAAAATCGAAATGAAGAAACAAGGACTATCTTATCTTATTTATATAAGAATCAACAAACGTCAGGACGAGAATACCCTCCATCCCCACCATACACGAGTATATGTGCAAGGGCACGATGGAAATGCGCAAAATTGAAGTCAGCATGTCAGAAGAAATTACGACAGGACGAGATTGGCCCTCATCTTTGCCATACACGTACGAAAGCCTAGTGATATGATCATCTTCCTCTATGCTAGGCACTAGGCTAACCATCACAAGTTTTTACGTGCATCGAGTCCCACAAACAGTAATGATGATGACCTACCAACATTAAATGAGACACGACTGCTTGTCATGTGTATGGAATAATTGCATACAGCTGTCATGGCATTCCCTAAGCTCATAAATGCATGCAGTGTTTTGCCTTCCACGGGTCAACAGGTATTCTTCAAACATCGATCTTCAATTAATTTACGATACTCCGAATGGACGTTCAAAACATCGTAAAGGGGCAAATTGTAACGTATAAAATTCGTAAAATAAGCAAGTGTGGGAATGACGAATAGAATATTCGTGCGCTGGAGGACGATGCCAGAATTCGTCGTTATCAGGACGATGTCAGAATTCGTCGTCATCAAGATGATGTCTCAAATCGTCGTTATCAAGATGGTATCCGAATTTTTCATCATCAAGACGATGTCGTAGGTCGTAGTCAAGACATGATATCAGTATTTGTGGTCGAAGGCCGATATCAACATGAAGGACGAGACTAAAGTAGAGGCGGAACCAACTTTCATGACAAAGTAATCAGGAGGCAATCTCTATATTCTGACAATTAAGAGTTAATGATGGTCATCTCAACCCACAAATAGTCCAAAACTGACCTGAAGAAAGTAGGCTTACACGTGTGACACGTATCAAAAAAAGTAGGCTTACATGTGCGGCATGTATGAAGGAAGATTCGTTTGACATATTTAGTAATAATCATAAAGCAAGTGGTAAGATCATATATTAGCATTGATGAGCATGAAGAGACATCTAGACTCAAGCATATAAATACCCCAGACCTCCCACATAAGAAGGGAGAGCAAAAAAAGGGGGGGGGGGGGGGGGGGGACTACTGAATCTCCACCATTCGAAGCCTTGATCAATGAGAAGATCATACATGAAAAGCATATGCCTTAGACATTGTCTCATTAAAAGTTTGTTCCTTATAAATCATCTTCAACATATAGTGACTTGATCATCGAAGGACTTTGACAGGAGGGGCTCCCACCTACATCAACAAAGGCGAACTATGAGCATACTTGCATCCTTCTACCAATCAACCTGAGCTAATGGCGTGTGGATAACCCAAGAATTTCCCCCACACATACCTTGCCATCTGTGGTATGTACATGTAACAGGTGCCAAAATTAAGGATCAATAGTCAATATTGGATGCATGTTTTACTTCTCCTATTGTGTTATCAATGATTAAAATGCAAAGTAAACACATACTTCCAAATACTTGTTAGGTTAATGACTGAAGAATAAGCAACTTTAAAAGCTAGGGCGGTAAAAGGAGCAAATTCAAAGCATCTAGTGATATATCAAAACAATTAGATTACACTGTCCAATTCAAATCATTATCCGACAAACATTGAAATAGAGAAATCGCATTAGTCAAATTCGAACATTTTAATTGTTTGATGACTTTAATAAAAATGTAAAAACCAAATAGGCAAAAAAAAATAAAATAGAAATTCCATTAAATTGATAAATTACTATTTTATCATCATTTATATTAAAGATAACAATTTAATATTCATATTCTTAAAATTATACAAAAAATCAATATCACTAAGGATATTTTAGTCTTATGAACACACACACACACATATATATATATAATATAATATAACTGATCGAATATTTATGGAATCAGATATACTACGAGCCAATTATAAATGGATAGTAAAAGTCTTATTCAAATTTGCTCCATCAGATCCCGATTCAGATAATTTTCCGAATAAATGAATATGGATATGAATCGTATATGGATAATATCTGTATCCATTGACAACCCTAGTTAAAGCAAGAAGGGTAGTTATGGGATTTTGAATTTTTACAAGGATAAAATCTTCAAAATCTTAAATAAATTAATTTGTCACACACGTGATGGTTAGAAGTAGCTTTGCTTAAAAGCTCATTTAGCTCTTAATTAAGCACGGACTTGTGTGATCTTGAAGGGCTAGACCTGTTAAGTATACTTTCTAGTTTTTAAAATGTTCAAATGACATATTCCCAAACAAGCTTAACTGCTGAATAATCTAACATTAAGCTATATTAATTAAGACCTAAAGTTAAGTGTTCCTATATATTGTCCCAGCTGGTACCAGATCAAAACTGAGAAAATCATATCCTTAGATAATACATTTGTATTGGATTTTGGATGTTGTGAGATAAAATTATGTCCAAAACAACATAGTTGACGAAACTTATTCGAACCCACCACTCTAGCTAAGGTGGTGAAGGTGCCCCCCCCCCCCCCCCCCCCCCCCCTCATAGGAGTAGCACTATCGAAGGGTAGGGTAAGGGTTGGGTAAAACCTTTCTCTTACATGCATGCATTCCTACCTTCTTCTTGACACATAATAAAAAAATCATTAAAGTACAAAAAAAAAAAAAAAAGACCTTAACATGCTATCAACTCATCCATAAAACAATAATATAATCTTATAAGAATTAACCCAACTTGCCATCTATCTGGTCTAAACCACAAGCGTATTTTGAAAGTATTGTGAAAGTACAAAATTATCCTCAAATAAAAGGATGGGTAAGACTTGATAGCCATACCTTATATGTAAATGGGTAATTAAAGATTCTATTACTCATCTGTCATCTATTTATCAAGTTAGATAAGAAATCCTTACCATTACCCTCCTAAGTGAGGAGATCTTGGATTTAAATATGAGAAAAAGAACTTCCAATGTATTAGTATTCCCTTGAGTAACGTGGGAGAAGGATCCACTCATTCCATTAAGAATATATGATGATATCAACGCTTCATAGTAGGCCACCAAAAAAAAAAAATCGGTAATAATGTCACAATTAAAAGGGGGTTATTAACTCAAATGACTCAAAAACGATAATTAAGAAGGGGGAACGATCTCCTCAAACTATTTGAGGGCATTCATTTTTCTTTTTAAAAAATAGTAATTTTATCTAATTATATCAAATGTTATTTTATATATATATATATATTTTTTTTTATTTTTTTTTGGGTAGAAGTCAAATGTTAGCTTTACTAGCAAGAGTCGGGTATTTTGCTAACATAAATAGAGGCAAGTGAGTGTGTTCTAGTAATTGCAAAGCCATTTGTATTATGAAAAATTCACATAAACACGTGTCAGTCATAAGGTGCGTGCTGCTTTTTTCTACTCCGCATCCTTTTTTTTAAATCCCATTTTTCATATGTAAGTTTTTCATTTTCTTTCTTATAAAAAATTGCAAGGATGAAAGCATTGTTTGTTGAAATTTTGGGGACATTTAATTCTAGGACAACTTTGAACAGCCGAATTTGATTGCTTTACAGTAATGCATGGAGCTGTGCCATAAAAAACATTGGCATTAAATGAATGGGGTGTCAAAAATAAATGGGTACTTCAAACAGAACATGCTTCATTCAACACTTAATGAAAATGGCAAAGATGCCACCATTTTTACCCAAAAATACTTCTTGTTTGTATGGTCCACATCCATGCTTTTTTTTTTTTTTAAGAAAACGAAAGCAGTTTAAAATGTTAGCAGTGATGGCTAATTTAGGATTTCCATTTAAACTTCTTCATACCTTTTCATGCGGTCAAGTTGTCGTGGAGAAAAAGATAATAGTAGTAAACTTATGAGCTAACCAAATATATGTGTCTGTGTAATGTGGTGGAACCCAAATTCTCATGGTTTATATTATAAATATTAATATAAATAAGCAAAGTTTTGAAGGAGCCAAAAAGACCCCACATGAACCTTGAGAAGCCACTCAATTTTAGAGATTGAACAAAGCAGAAGCTAACTCAAACAATAGCTACATGCTATATATATATATATATATTATATTACAACACAAACGTCCATAACCACCAGCACCAGGATTCTTCTACTAAACTCTAAAGCTGTATCCCAACAACAACCACGACTCACAAAGAAGAGGCCTATCTTTTTCTATAAATTGATGCTTTTTTTTTTTTTAGGGTTCCATTCATATCAATCATCATATTCATATGTGGTTGACTGTAGCTCAACGTGAATATCCAATCATATATACCAAGTGGGCATCCATAGTTCCACCCACCCGGCACCCACCCACCCACCCAGTACCCATCTATCATCAAAAGAAGGTAGGACCCACTGCTTCCACGTGGGATCCACTTCCACGTGCTAATCATATAGTCACGTGTAATGGGTATCCAAGTATCTAGTTAGTTGAAATTGAAGTAATAAGGGCATGGATAGAGAGAAGATGGATGAGGATTCTTGAACCCCGACCCAACTGTAAAGAGAGTGGCGCAGTACCCCAAATAATAGAGCTGAGCCACCACACCTCTCTCTCTCTCTCTGAAGAGAAAAGAGAAAAAAGAAATGGATGGTCGGCTAATAATGGAAAGCGACTCTACGGACACATTCACACAAAACTCCTTCCTTTTTGTCAGAATCCCACTAGAATTATTTTTAGGATTTTGCTAAGGGACACTCCCCCTAATGCACCTCCCTCCGAAGAGAAGCACAAAAAAAAAAAAACAAAGTGATTGTATCAGCTCCATAGTAGGTGCTATCGAGTTTAAAGGGGTGGGTCTCACTTGCATGACTTTGATATCTTGGATTCTCGATCGGATGGCTATTAGCTCGTTAGGACCACTACCGAACTGATACAATCACTCCCCAAAAACAAAACAAGGATTTTTGATGGGCAGCTTACACAAAAATCTTTATCTACTTGTCTCAAAAGGAAAGGGGAGAGTGTAATAGGGGAGAGTGGGACAAGACTCTCCCTTATTATTGTGGGAAACAAATTATATATATTTTTAAGAGCAAAATTTTTATTTTTTTTTGTGGTTATCATTTAATTAAGGTTAAATCGGTTAGAAGTTAACTTGGACAGTAGAGCTCTTGCAAGTCGTAACCCGGGGGTTGGACAGTGGAGCTCGAGGACGGGGGAGGGGGCAATTGGATCCCAACCTTCTTATTCTGATGGCCACACCCTTACCACTCACGCAAGTTGCGGGCGTGTAGAAGAAGTTATCACAAAAGTTTACTCTTTTAATCCAAACAACTAAACGTTAAAACGTATTTAATGACATAATCTAACCATTGTTTTCACAAATCAAAGAATAAAGGGTATTTTTGTAACTTCAAAAAATCTCAAAGGGCGTTGCGTCGCTTTCCGGAACAATAACTGATCACCTGGTGCCTGGTGGGGTATGACACAGCGACACTCCTCTTACGAGTTATAAAAATACCCTTGTGGGTACAAAAGAGTTACAAAAATGACATAACACGACATGATGACAGGCGTTGACAGCCTATCTGGTTTGATTAACCAGAATCTCTCTCTCTCTTCTCTTAAGATTCAAACCCCCCCCGCATTAGCCAAGAAAAATGAAAGCAATCTAACAGACCGGAAGAAGGCAATTTGAAATAGAGGGGTAATTGAGGGAAGATTTGAAAGAAGTCACTCTCAAAGAGGGTTTGAAGGGTTGGGTTCGAGGAATTTATTTAACCAATGGTTCTAACTAGGAATTAAAAATCTACAGTTGCCTTCTAAATTCAACCGAATGAGGAGAGAGAGAGAAGCCATGCGGATGCGGATTGAGTTGTTGGGTTGGTGTTTGTGAGGAGCAGCAGGAGGAGAAGCAAAGTTGACTGCTGAGATCACCAAGATCTTTTAATCTCCTATCTATCTGACCAAACTCTGCAAACCTCAAACAGAGGAATCAACGGCTCCTATTGGACAATAAAGAATTCCCCTTTATTTATTGCTCCACCCTCTGGTTTTCAATCTCTCTCTTTCTTTCTAAGGAGGAGAATTCGATCCCTTACTGGGATTTTCCTGGAAATCTTAAACTTAGGAGTTTTATAGCTGTTGTTCTTTCTATAGATTCCTCTCTTAGATTACAGATTTTGGTGGCTCCCCATCACCTCTCCTACTCCCCTGTAGAGAGATAGAGATAGAGACAGAGAGAGAAAGAGAAAGAGAAAGAGAAAGATGGGTTAGATGATAGTTTAGTTGATTTAGCTTCTGGGGGTTTTCCATTTGAGGAATGGAATTTGGAGAAGTGAATGGCAAGGCTTTTTGGGAGAAGCAGTATCAGGTTTCAGATAGGTGGACGTTGCAGAAGAAGCAAAAGCACCAAGAGGAGGGGAGGAATCAAAGGAAGAGTGAGGAAACCCAGTAAGAAAGCAAAAGCTGGAAGAGGAAAAGAAGGGTCTGAGTCTGGATCCTCAGAGGAATCAGCAACATCTACAGAGTCATCTCCAGTACCAGGTTCTAAAACCAAGTCTAGAAGAGGAAGAAATAGTACAAGACCAAGATCATTCAGAAGAAGAAAGGGAAGAAGAACAACACCAACAGATACAAGGGTTTCATGGCCATCATCAGCAGTTCTACGGAAGATTAGAAGGGGAAGCAATAGATTCCCAGCAAATACAACCCCAGAAGAAGCGTTCTTACTTCCCTTCTTCTACTCCTACTCCTACTTTGGCTTCTTCTACGGAACAGAGCACCCAACATGCGAGATACAGAGAGAGGATGGGAGAGAGTCGTTCGAGATTGGGGCTAAGAAGCGCCGGAGGAGAGATCGTAGAAGTGGAAGGAGGCCACATTGTCCGATCAACGGGAAGAAAAGACCGGCACAGCAAGGTCTGTACTGCGAAGGGACCCAGAGACCGGAGGGTTCGATTGTCTGCTCATACTGCTATTCAGTTCTACGACGTCCAGGACAGGCTCGGCTACGACCGACCCAGCAAGGCCGTCGATTGGCTCATCAAAAAGGCCAAAGCTTCCATCGACGAGCTTGCCGTGTTACCGGCCTGGCATCCAACAGCAAATGCTGCTGCCGCTGCTCTACCGGAGCAAGGCCAAGAAGAGGAGAATTTGAATCAGCTCCGTTCAAACCAGCAGCATCAAGACGAGGCGGATACTGTAGTCCGTTCGAGTAAGAGACCAATGTCGGCTGAAACAGAGGCATCTGCGTATGGTTTTCAGCATTTTAGCAACAACCCCAGTAACAGTTCTAGCTTCCTTCCTCCTTCTCTGGACTCTGATGTTATTGCAGACACCATTAAATCATTCTTCCCCATGGCTGCTGCTGCTGCTGCTGCTACGTCTTCTTCTTCAATCCAGTTCCAGAACTACCCACCTGACCTCCTCTCCAGAACCAGTAGCCAGTCCCAAGATCTTCGTCTCTCGCTTCAGTCCTTCCAATCCCCACTTCTTCTTCACAACCATTCCACTCCTACTACTACTACTTCTTCAGCTGAACAAGCTCTTTTCTCTGGCTCCACTCCACTGGGGTTTGATGCATCCTCTGGCACCTGGTCTGACCAGCACCCACCGGAGATGGGCCGGTTTCAGAGAATGGTAGCCTGGAATCCCGGTGCGGATACAGGTAGTGGAGGGGAAGGAGGAGGAGGATTCATCTTCAATTCGCCGCCGCCGCCTCCATTGCCATTGCTGCAACAGTCACTCGGCCAAAACTTGTTTTTTTCTCAGAGGGGACCCCTTCAGTCCAGTTACTCACCCTCAGTTCGCGCTTGGACGGACCCGCCAACTGCCGCCGCCGCCACCGATCATCAGACACCTGCATTCCATCATCCATCGTCCATCTCTGGCTTTGGCTTCGCCTCCGGCGGATTTTCTGGGTTTCGCATTCCAGCTCGAATTCAAGGTGAAGAGGAGCAAGACGCAGTTTCCAACAAGCCGTCCTCTGCTTCCTCTGCTTCTCGCCATTGAGTGAACACAAACTGAAATCCTCACTCCCCCCAGGTACTTCCTCTAATAGTATAATACCCATTTCTTTAAAAACAAAATTCAGTTATATCTGATTTTCCATTTATGTCACTTTAGCAAGACTAATCTACCCATTTGCTCAATTGATCTTTCAGTGTTCTCTATTTCCTACCAAGGACGTGGAGAAAGAGCTGCTGTTGTATGAATTCAAAACCGGGAAGAAGGAGATGAGATTTCATTTTGTTAATCCAATGGCCTTGGTGGGAAGAAGAAATCTGTGTTGATACAGGTTTGTCTTTCCTTTCCGGACATTGTTTATCTTATTTGCTTTCCTGTTTGGGTGGGCTCTCTGAGCTCAACTGTGTTTTAATCTTTTGTTGGATTGCTTCGAATTTCCCAGTTAGACTGGGGTGTTAGACTTGGAAGAAGTTTAAAAAAAAAAAAAACTTGCTTGTTCTGATTAAGTTCTCATGTTTTCCCCAATTAAGTAAAGGAAAGCGATGCCGAATCCGACTCGGTATTGAGAGAATTCTATCAAATTGACCCATCCCAGATAACAAAAACAGGAATCCTGTCTGTGTTTAATTCCTGCTTTAGATTTGAAATTTGAATAACTGGTTGGTGGTTGCACGTTCCAAGACCAAGGATGAGAGGAAACAGTGATCTTTTCCTCTGCTTAGAAATGGAAAGAAAGGGTCATTTTCTCGTTGGGACGGTAGATAGAGCTCTCATTGTGATTGTTTAGTAGCTTTACTACTTTCTAATGGAACAGTTCATGCTTCAACAACTTCCTTAAACCGCCAAAAGAATCGAAAATAATAACTGCCTTTGACATCTCTATCGTGTTCAAATTGCCTCATCAAAAAGTGGGGATTTTGGGTTTGCTCAATAGAAGTCATTTTCCATGAACAGCAGCAGCAGCAGCAATTGCTCTCATGGAAGAAAATATGGAAAATTTCAAAACTTGGACTCTCTTTTGACATGGAAGTTACTCCTTTTGCTCTGTTTTTTCCTCTCAATTCAATCTATAATACCTAAATGAGTTTGTTAGAATTAGAGACTGAGACACCAAAATCATGGGGACCTTCTCCTGGGTAATTGCAAGCTCGACAAGGAAAAGCAGAAGCACCATCAGCCATGACAACCCAATTTTCCATTCTTGCTGAAACTTGTTTTAGATTGATTAGATCTGCTAAGTCTTTGTCAAGCAATGAGTTTGGATTGGGGAGGAATCTAACCCCATCCTCCTTTTAACAACAGTACATTATAGAAGCCATGTAGGTACACCAAGTGGGGCTTACACTAACAGGAGTTCAGATGCAGAAAGAACAGCTAGTGATGGTTTGGAAGGACAAAAAGTAGCACAAAAATGGAAGAAGATGCATAGGATTACCACCAAATGTGGTACTTGGCCATTGATGGATGGTCCCCCCACACACAGTAAAGCTGTAATGTGGCTTATCACAATCTACAATCGAACTATTTTGAACTCGGGCTGTGATTGGAAAAGCAACATCATCAAATTGAAGCTATCGATGGGTAGAGAGCTGCTTCAATGAAGACCATGCTATTGTATAACATTGTTGAGCGTTAAGGTTTGTCTCAGAGGAATGTTGCTTCTTCATTTTTTTTTAGCTGTAGCACTTGTTATAAATAGGGCAAAATGCACGGAGTGACGATAGCCCCGTCTATGACACTGCGTCTCATTGATGCGAATGGATGTCGCCATTCATCACCACCATACAAAGGGGTTGCTCTGCACCCAGTGGGTGTGGCCTTTTTTGTTTTGGTGATGGAGGGTGTCCTAAAGCCTTCGAGCCAAGGACTAGTCCCTTCGGTTATCCTACAGATACCAAGGTAAGTCCACGAGTGGGAGTTGAACACACGACCAGAAGGAGCAAACCCAACCCAGGACGCTAACCAACTGCACCACGTCAATGGCTAGCAGCTGCTAGTAGGCAACAACAGTAGCAAAAGGGTTGATGACTTGCAAAGGCAGTGGCTAGAACTGATAGGCGAGGATCAGTTTATCTCATTTTAACGGCCATTTTACCCCCATAAGTGGGTGGTGGGAAGTGGGAGTAAAATAAAGTGGTGGGTGGTGGGAAGTGGGAGTAAAATAAAGTGGTAAAGTGATGGAATATGCTGGGAGTATTAGATTTGAAATGGCAATCAAAATTTGCCCTTCCTTGATATTACCAATAATTGGAGCCACCTGTGAAAAGTAGACATGTGGCAAATTGTTTGTGATTTGGATTTCTTCATGTCAATGTAGGTCCCTAGAGAGACAAGTTGGCAAAATTCAATTGGATCAAATGTTTATAAACCAACCAATCCAAGGTGGGAAAAAAAAAAAAAAAGTAAATTATACTCACCTCTCTTAAGGTTTGGTGAAATTTCAGAAACCTCCCCTCTAGTTTCTGAAATTACATTGTCTTCCCCTCAACTTTGGTTGTCCGTAACAGATACCCTTTCCCTTAAGTTTATCATTACTTTATGGATGAACTTTGATGATGTCATCATTTAAACATTTTAAAATGTCTAAATTACCCATTTTCAACACAAGGTTAGTTAATTTAATCAAATAAATGATAATTGGTTTCTAACCAAGGTTAATAATATCAGATTAAGGTTAATATATATTTTCAAAATCAAGTATATATATATATATATATATATATATATTCTAAAACCCAATGTTAGATAGATGAACTCTAGGGGTGAGTGAATCTTAACCATAGTTAGTGGGTATTAAAAGGGACACATGGGGACTTATAGAGATCCTTTAACTGTCGTTAAACATAATTAACCTAAGGTTAATATTTTTTTCATAAAAGCAAGGTTAGATCGATTAATCCTAGGGGTGAGTGAATCTTAAACACAATTAGTGGGTGTTATAGGGGACATGTGGCGGCTTGTAGAGTCCCCTTTAATTGTGGTTAAGCATAATCAACCTAAGGTTTTTTTTTCCCTAAAAATCAAGGTTAACTGGATGAATCCTAGGGGTGAATGAAGTTTAACCATAGTTAGTGGGCGTTAAAGGGGACATGTGGCGGCTTGTAAAGCTCCCTTTAATTGTGGTTAAGCATAAGCAACCTAAGGTTCTTTTTTCTAAAAACCAAGGTTTGATGGATGAACCTAGGGGTGAGTGAGTTTTAACCATAGTTAGTGGGTGCTAAAAAAGACACGTGACGGCTTACAGAGATCCTTTAACTGTGGTTAAACATAATTAACCTAAGATTAATTTTTTTAATTTTATTTTCTTACAACCAAGGTTAGATTAATGAATCCTAAGTGAATCTTAACCACGGTTAGTGGGTGTTGTGGGTGTTACAAGGGACACATGGCAGCTTGTAGAGCCCTCTTTAATTATGGTTAAGCATAACCAACCCAAGGTTATTTTTTCCCTAAAATTAAGGTTAGATGGATAAACCCTAGGAGTGAGTAAATCTTAATCATAGTTAGTGGGTATTAAAAGGGACATGTGGTGGCTTGGGAGTTTATGCTTTTCTTTAGTTGAGCTTTCAAACGGTAAATACCTGTTTCCTCAATCAAGTAATAGGAGTAAAATGGGAAAAATGTAACTTTAGTTAACAATGTAGAACCTTGGAACCGAGTTCACTGTACGATGAACAATGTCAATAAATAATGCCCTTATATGGTGTGTGTAAAGGCTTAAGGTCTTCCATTGTGTTCTTGGTATGAAGGTGAGTCAAGTGAAGTGAGGGTTACGTGTGTATGTGGAGTCTCGAAATAAAAGTATAAGAATGCTCTAAGTATCTAAAAGCATGGGGTATAAAATAACCTACGTGTGTTTAAAACCCTGGGAACCAAGTTCACAATGTTATGAATAGTGTTATGAATAGTGTCAGGGCACTTGGGTTGAAGGCCAAAAGCCTTTTTGTATTGTTACGATATTATGAAGAAAGATAAAGAGAGGTTTTACCTTGAGTTTAATTGAGTAAGGAATGTGTGTGGTGTATGTTCGGGGTGTTTAAACCAAGAATATGAAACACACTAAGTGCTTGGGAGTTTAAGCATAAAGTATGCATTACTCGGGGTATGAGGGTGATGAAGCAAAGAGTAAGATTACTCGAATCAATTGGGTTGGGTTAGTGTGCAAAGGAAGGATATAAGAAATACTTCAAGCGTTTCGAATGGTAAGAACAAAAAGTGGAAAATGTCTTAAGTGTCAAAAAGAGGGATGTAAAATAACCTCAACTTTGAGAAGCTCTCGTTTAGTCACCGCTGATCAGAATCGAGCGATTCTTGATTTTTTAGAAAGGTATTGGAACTTTATTTGAGGTTCATGTTGATCACTTTTCCGGATTTTGGGTCGAGGTTGAGTCAAAAGTCCGATTTCCGAAGTCGAGACTGTTGAAAATCTAGGCTGCTGAAACCCATTTTCAGACCAATTGGCTTTCGAGCCCATTTATGTAATTAAAAACTCAAAATTAGGATTTATCTATTAGATACAAAATTGTTCTCATTTGAAAGATGAATCCAACTCAATTTAAATCGTCAAAATCTGATAAGGGAGTCAAAAGTTATGCATGAAATACGAAAATGCAAAAATCTGAAAACTTTATGTCGCAGGTACGAACGATCGTAGCGACGCTACGAACGATCGTAGAGTTCCTAAGATCGATCGTAAAGGCCCAAAAAAGTTGTAAACCCTCTGACCAAACTACGATCGATCGTAGGAAGCTTACGAACGATCGTAGGCGCGCGAATTCAATTTTTTTTTTTAGCGTGATTTTGGAGTTTTCACCCATTAGCCTATAAATGAGAGATCATATTGGGGGGTTTTTGCTTACCCTAAACCTAGAAAAAGAGTGAGAGGAGAGGAAGAGATTGAGGATTTTCCAAGGGAGAGGTTGGATGGAAGATCAAGGGAGCTCAAGATCAAGGTTGGATCTTCCACAATCAAGCAAGATTTTCCTCCTCAAGTGTTGCATTTTCCACAAGCTTGGATTTCCAAACCAATGAGGGTTTCTCTTCAAGATTTAGAGTTAATACTCAAGGTTAGTACACCCTTCTAGTTAACTTAGTAATAAACCTAGGTCTTTTCAAGAAAAGCATATTGTGTTTAAGATGAGCATGTCTCCTTTGCTTGAACCATTGTATCTCCCTAAAAATGTAAAAGATGAAAGCATGTGGAAATGGATGTGTGGTGTGATGGAAAATGGGAAGGGCAATGTACTCATAATGAATACACTCTATGTGTTGATGCAATGTTAAACTTAAAAATAGGAATAAAATGCTCTAAGAATGTTGCATGTCAAGTGTTTGATGAAATGCATGAATGAGAAGTTAATGCAATTAACTAAGACCATGGAAGCATGATGTATAGAAGTTTTACCCAAATGATGAATTAGGTTTGTATGCTTAATAAGCTTCTCAATATCTCATAGGACTATGGAAAGATTGAAATGTGGTATGCCATCCTAGAACTTGCTCATGCCATCATGATTGCACAAATTGCTATGCACGAGCACCTATGCATAAAACAACTTTTCTTATAAGCACTAAGAATTGAAATGAACAAGCAGAACTAATTAGGAATTAAAAAGTAAAGTCTCGCAAGTTATTGAATGTCAAGGAGATTGGTAGCTCAGGGTTGTGTGGGTGCTAATCTCTTACTCATAAGAAAAGTCTCATAAGTTATTGAATTGTCAAGGAGGTTGGTAGCCCAGGGTTTTGCGGGTGCTAACTTCTGGCTCATAAGAAATTCTCAAAAGCAAGTGTACTGTCAAGGAGGTTGGTAGCCCAGGGTTTTGCGGGTGCTAACCTCTGGCTTATAAGAAATCCTCACAAGCAAGTGTACTGTCAAGGAGGTTGGTAGCCCTGAGTTTTGCTGGTGCTAACCTCTGGCTCATAATAAAGTCTCAAAAGCTCATCAGAAACTCACAAGAACTCATAAGCTACTAAGAACTCATAAGAATTGCTCATAAGAAGGTCTCACAAGGAAATCTCATAAGAACTCATATGACTCATAGATAGTGTTTTGGTTTTCACGAGAAATATGAATTTACAAATGCTCTTGTATGATGTTGTTTTGAATGGTTATGAACTATATTCTTTTAAGCACTTGCATATGATATTTTGGTTGTTATTACTACTGTTAGTTAGGAGCTTATACTTGCTGAGTATTCCATATTCAGCTATACATTTTATGTTGGCAGGTACTCCGGTTCCTTGGATTGAGACGGCTCATGGAGAGCAGGAGATCGCTTGGATTATCACCCAGATATTAGGGTTTGGATATGTGGCCCTACAGTTGAGTTGAGTGAGAGAGAGACATGTATTTTGGGTTTTATGTCTGGGGATATTGTATCACTTGAGTTGGTAACTCAGGTTAAGGATTGCATGTACATGTGTAGTGTATATTCAGTTATTGTAAATAATTGTATTTGGAATACAGTCAAATTATTAAAGAAATTTTCAGTTCAGTATTTAACTTGCCTTATATGCTTCTGTAGGATGGTTGTGTGGTAAGTAACGAGCCCAAATATAGCCTAACTCCTATGGGGTATTTTGGGATGTTACAAACAGTGTTAATATTAAGAGTCTGATAGGGGAGGGCAGTGTAATTTCAGAAACTAGAGGGGAGGTTTCTGAAATTTCACCAAACCTCAATGGATGTGAGTGTAATTTACCCAAAAAAAAAGGTGGAAAATCAGTCCAATTAGATCGATTTTTGCCAGTCCAATTAGATTGATTTTTGCAACGTGCCTCTCGGGAGATAGCAGTGCCAACGACTCCCTATATATATATATATATTAGCAAAAACCCAGTGCAAATGCACGGGGAGTTGAAAGAAACTGAATAAACGAAAAATATGATAAGAAAATTAAAAAGAGACCATAAGAAAGGAATAAAAATAAAATTGAAGAAAAATGATCATAGTTTAGTTATCTTTTGAGATTTTTATATGTATCCTATTAAAAATAACCAATGTAATCATTTAAAAATTCACAATTATATTGTTATATATAAATTTTTATCTCATTATTATATAACTTCAAGAATGTAAGTTTGCATCATGGGAAAAGTACAGAAATGGGCCCCAAATTACAAAAAAACCCGAAAATGGGCTCCACTTTTAACAATTTATTTCTTTAGGTTCTCACGCGTGCGAGCATACATCACGTGCATTTCCAAATATTTTTCTCTCCAAAATACCCTTGTGACTGTTCGTGTCTTCCCGGAAACGTTACCCGTGAAGTGGAACTGAAACCCTTTGGAAACCCCAAATGCGAAACAACAGCTCTTAACTATTTGCTAAAAATCGTTACCACTCCCCCACAATCTTCTACGGGCATCGTATTGAGAAGAAGAAGAAGAAGAAGAAAAAGAAGAAGAAGAAGAAGTGTTGTAGAGGAAGAAGAAGAAGAAGTAGAATAAGAAATTCGTACTTTCCAGAAAAGTTTTGATTCAGCCACAGTAGAAGAAGAAGAAGAAGAAGAACAGCTCACGGTATTCAACAAAAGAGGGTAAGTTTTATACTTGTTCAAAATTTCCAAGTTCAAAAATGGGCCCATAATTAACGACTTTGTCAAAATTTCGATGTTTTGTTTTCATTTTCGGCATTATTTGTGCTCATTTTTGGGATTTTCTCTTATGACAGTGATCAGATCATTTTTGGTATTTTTCCTATTTTCATGTGTTCATTTGCGATGATATTGTGCTGATTTTCTAGATTTTCTCTTATGAAAGTGATCAGATCATTTTCGGTATTTTCCTGTTTTCATGTGTTCATTTTCGATGATATTGTGCTCATTTTCTGGATTTTATCTTATGACAGTGATCAGATCATTTTCAGCATTTTCTTATTCCCTATTTTTCTGTGTTCATTTTCGATAGTATTGTGCTCATTTTTGTGATTTTTCTCTTTGTACAGTGGTCATTTTCGGTATTTTCTATTTTGCCTGTATTCATTCTCGATGATTTTGTGCTCATTTTCGTGATTTTTCTCTTTGGACAGTGTTCATTTTCGGTATTTTCTATTTTTTCTGTGTTCATTTTCGATGTTATTTTGCTCATTTTCGGGATTTTGTTCTTGTGACAATGATCATTTTCGGTATTTTCTTGTTTTTATGTGTACATTTTCGTTGGTTTTGTGCTAAGTTTCGGGATTTTTCTGCCATGCCAGTGTTCATTTTCGGTGTTTTTGGTTATTACAGTGAGCATTTTCAATGGTTTTGTGAATATTTTCATGATTTTTCCTTTATTACAGAAGCTATTTTTGAGATTTGTCTAAGTTGTTTCTTCTTTTACAATTTTGCAGGTACAAGATGTGATTAAAGAAGAGAGTTGGTAGAGATAAGACAAAGTCTCCTGCAACCAGAAAGGAAGGGGAGAAGGGGAAGAGGTAGGGTAATGGAAAGGGAAAAGATAAAAAAATAAAATATCAACCCTCAATAAAATGCTCCCTAACAACATGATTTGAGGAGATAAAACCCTTATTGGAGGAGAATCCAGAAATGAAGAGAATCTGGATGGAGAGCTGCTTTGGCCATTTATATAACATGCCTAGGATACCACAATGTGGGCAGTTAATCCATCATTTTCTCTAGAGGCATAAAGGAGGTATATGTTTTGAAGTATGGGGGAAGATGTTAGAGTTCACAGTATTGGACTTTATGTTGATGATGGACCTTAATGCCCAAGTGTCCAAGGCTCCAATCTGTACACATGAAGCGCCGTCAACCTCTCTCAAGTATCGCAAGTTTCAGAACTTGGCGGTCATTAAAAAGGCGAATCTTGTTGAGGCGTTGAAGGCATATGACAACGACTTTGATACAGTGAAGCTGTCTCTAGTCCTTTATGTTGAGTTGTTGCTCGTGGGGACCGGTACTCATGTGGCTATTACACAGGCCATTTGTGCCTAGTTGAGGACTTGGAGGCCTTTAACAAGTACCCGTGGGGCATTGTGGGTTTTCAAATGTGCAAGATGCCCTGGAAACCGCTCATTTTACGAAGAAGCAGTATAATATCAACGGATGTGCTCTTGCCTTCTAGGTAAACATATCACTTACTAATTCGGGCAAGTTTACTGTATTAGATAATTTGTGTTTACTTTACTTATACTAATACTAAAATTTATGACTGATGACAAATTTGGGCTTATGATTGCATCCCAGCACTTGGGAGACTATGTGCTCGTAATGCACCCCAAGGTGCAATCACGTTTCCACGTGTACTGCGGTGGCAGAATACGTCATATCTCAACTATAAGTCACTCGCAAGTTCTATTTTCAATTCAAATAACGTACGTACTTGCCTTTGCAGTTTTACAATATTCAATATTTAACTTCAACTTGCAAATTTTTTACTAACAATATATATACTTACAACATATCCTTTGGTGTATTAAAGATTAAGCTGAACAATATAAAGCCTACTATTGCAAAGAATGAGCAACAAGTGGTGAAGGACGTGCTTGAACAGTTAGCGAGATCCTCAAAATTACACTGATCAAAGAGCGGGCATGAGGTTGCTGAGGATGATAATGATGGTGATGATGATGCGAATGATGATGATGATGATAATAGTGATGGTGGTGAGGAGGAGGAGAAAGAAATTCTGTAGGACATTGAGGATGATGGTCATGATGATGGTGATGATGGTGGTGATGGTGATGATACTGATGGTGGTAATGATGATGTGAGTCCATCCCATCTCAGGCAAAGAGGAGAAGGATTGAGGAGAGCTCAAAAACAGTACGTGATGTGAAGGACATTGAGGACGATGATGGTGATGGTGATGGTGGTGATGGTGGTGATAATGATGGTGGTGATGGCGATGGTGGTCATGATGGTGATGATGATGCGAGTCCATCCCCATCTCCAGCGACGTAGAGAAGGAATGAGGAGAGGTCAAAAATGGTACGAATATTGATAGTGATTTATTGTGAGGTTTTTGAGGGTCACAGGATAATTATCGTGATTTCTACTTATTAATTGTCTAATTTTTGGGATTGTTGTGGGTGATAGTATCCATTTTTGTCATTTTGAGTTAATAATTACTGAATTTTGGAATTTTTGACGGTCACGTTGACATTTTTCGTTATTTTGAGTTAGTTATTTAAGTTATTTTCGGGATTTTTGAGGGTGACAGGAGTCATTTTCGGGATTTTGAGTTGCTAGTTTTTTGAATTTCAGAATTTTTGAAGGTCACAGTAACCATTCTCGTGATTCTGAGAGTTATTTCAATTATTTTCGGGATTTTTGAGTGTCACAGTAGCCATTTTCGAGGTTTTATATTTGTGATTTTTGACAGTTGTCTGATTTTTGATTTTGAATATGTCCAGGTTCATGATATCAATTCAGTTATTTTCGGGATTTTTGAGGGTGACAGGAGCCATTTTCGGGATTTTGAGTTGGTAGATTTCTGATTTTGAGTTAGTTATTTCAGTTATTTTCGAGATTTTATAGGGTGACAGGAGCCATTTTCGGGATTTTGAGTTGGTAGGTTTCTGAATTTCAGGATTTTTGAGGGTCACAGTGATTATTTTCGAGATTATGAGTTAGTTATTTTCGAGATTTTTTAGGGTGCCAGCCATTTTCGAGATTTTGAGTTGCTAGTTTTTTGAATTCTGAGATTTTTGAAGGTCACAGTGACCATTTTCGTAATTTTGAGATAGTTATTTCAATTATTTTTGGGATTTTTGAGTGTAGCAGTAGCCATTTTCAGGGTTTTATATTTGTGATTTTTGACAGTTGTTTGATTTATGTTTTTGAATATGTCTAGGTTCATGATATCAATTCCATTGTTGAGAATGTAGTGGATTGCGCAATGGAGATAGTTTTTCTCGAATATACATAACTTGTCTTCCACTATTGAGGCCAAATTTGTAAAAATGGACGCCAAATTTCCGAGTCCTCAACATTCAATCAATGATGATAAGATGGATATAATTCCTAGTCATCAACACCCGGTCAATGATGAGAAGATGCATCACATTCCGAGTCCTCAACATTCGGTCGATGATGATAAGATGGATGCAATTCCGAGTCATCAACACTTGGTCAATGATGAGAAGATGCATCCCATTCCGAGTCCTCAGCATTCGGTCGATGATGATAAGATGGATCTCATTCCAACTAATCAATACACTGAGGGGTTTCCAGAATCTAAGGGGATTGAAGATGCAAATATTACACATGTATCAAAAAGGCCACACATCAAGTCACAATATCTGCGCTCTCCTTTCATTACACTGAAAGAAGGAAGGTGATAGGGAGCACTGTCAACCTCAAAGGTCCTATCTCAACGGTAGAGATGAAGGAATTGCGCGATTTCATCCAAACTGAAACAGCTACTAAGTCTATTGAAAATATTATTATCACACCGAAACTTGTGGAGAGATTGCTCAGTCAACTACATGGATTGATTCAATGGTAAACTCATTACATCATACCCATCATTGAATTGTATTTTACTAATGATCATTATTACATTTTATTAACAGTACAATAGCCATTTTTGGCCTTTCTGCACATCACAATACTAATTATCGTTATTTTGGAGTAATTTTTATCAAATTTGCAAAGTACAGTAGCCATTTTCGACCTTTCTGCACATCACTGGACTAATTTTTGTTATTTTGGAGTAATTATTATCAAATTTGCAGAGTATAGTTCCATTTTTGGCATTTTTGTAGAATACAATACTTATTTTCAACATTTATGCACACAACAGTATTAATTTTTGTTATTTTGGACAGATTAAGTAGCCATTTTTGGCATTGAGTCAATTTCTTCAAATTTGCATAGTATAGTTGCCATTTTCGGCATTTTTGCATATTACAGTAATCATTTTCAACAATTATACACATTACAGTAGCCATTTTCTTCAATTTGGACTGATTAGCAAGCCATTTTCGTCATTTTTTGGAGTCATGTTCTTCAAATTTTCACATTACAGTTTTTATTTTCAGTATTTTTGCACAGTATTGTACCCATTTACGATATTGTCTAACTTTGGATAAATATGATAGCACATTGACATATTTACGAAGCTGTTGGCCCGAAGACAATAGCAATACTCCTCCAAATACACGCAAGTGTGTGCCTTTGGGAAAGTTTGGTTCATGGTACGTCATTAAACTGAAACGACTCAGTTACTATACACAATTTCTACAATGTATTAACTTGTGTCATGTTTCAGTATGAACTATGCAATCACCATTGTGCTTCCTTGGACACTTATAAATCTGTGATGAAGAACGACAATCTCTGCAGGGACATGGCTAGGAGGATGGGGTCAGGCTTCAAGGATGCTGTCTTGGGGGTTCGAGAAGGGACCCCCATGTGGGAATGTGAAAGGGTATACCTCCCTTTCAACCCTGGAAATCACTGGGTGTTGGCTGTGCTTGAACCCCCAAGAAGGCGTATCCTCCTCATCGACTCCTATTTCGAGCATCTGGCTAAACAACATAGGGCCACAGAGATTTATTTAACAGTCAGGATGCCTATAGTGTTCCACATGTTAGGTGACAAGTCAACCTTCGAAGGTAACAAATTGGAGGTGATAGAAGTCGAAGATATACCACAATAGAAGAATACGTAAGTTTTCCAAAACACTTAATCTCATATTTACCAATACACTAACATGGCTCATCCTAAAAAACTGTTTTTTTTATATGCAGCCAGGATTGTGGAGTATTCGTTATGACATTTATTGACTTCTTATGTACTGACTTACCCCTTAAGTTAACGCATGTATTATTTTTTGTATTCATACTAACATTGGTGACTTTGACTATCTTCAATCATTTGCACCATATTGACTTTGTGTAACTGTATTTGCAGGAACATGTACCCAAATTCCGGAAGCAAATAACTTTCGATATTATGAAGGGGTCTGTAAGTCCATGACTGAGTGGTAATCGTTATGGCTATGATGGATAAGGGGTGTATGTTTTCGAAAATGTACTGTAATTAAGATTTTGTACAGAACAGTTTTGGAGAATTTTGTACAGTACGTGACTCATTTATAGTGAATTTCGTCATTTGTTATTTGTGGGATGTATTGGAAGCAATTTTGTACAGAATTTTTTATTAGTACAGACTTTATACAGGAAGTAATTTTGTACAGACTTTATACAGGAGCCATTTTCGGGGTTTTCACTAATGCACAACTCATTTCCTGTCATTTTCGTCTGTTTTCAGGGATACAAGAGTCATTTTTGGGGTTTTCACTGAATTACAACCCATTTTCATCATTTTCCTCAGTTTTCAAATCATAAGAAGAGCCAATTTCGGGGATTTGCACTCATTTTCATCAGTTTTCAGAACATAGGAGTCAACTTCGGGGTTTTGCACTCATTTTTGTCAATTTTCAGGGCATAAGAGGAGTCAAATTTTGAGGTTTTCTAGGAGTAGAGGAGCCACTTTTGTTATTTTGGAAGCAATTTTGCCATTTTCCTGTCATTTTCATCAGTTTTCAGGGAGAACAGAGCCATTTTCGGGATTTTCACTGATGTACAACTCATTTTCTTCATTTTCCTGTCATTTTCCTCTGTTTTTAGGGATATAGGAGCCATTTTTGGGGTTTTCACTGAATTACAACCCATTTTCATCATTTTCTTGCCATTTTCATCAGTTTTCAGATCATAAGAAGAGCCAATTTCGGGGATTTGCACTCATTATCGTCAGTTTTCAAAACATATGAGGAGTCAATTTCGGGGTTTTGCACTCATTTTTGTCAGTTTTCAGGGCATAAGAGGAGTCCATTTTCAGGGTTTTCTAGGAGTAGAGGAGCCATTTTCATTATTTGGAAGCAATTTTGTCATTTTCCTATCATTTTCTTTAGTTTTCAGGGAATACAAGAGTCATTTTCGGGGTTTTCACTGAATTACACCCATTTTTGTCATTTTCCTGTCATTTTCGTCAGTTTTTAGAGCATAAGAAGAGCCAATTTTGGGGTTTTGTATTCAATTTCGTCAGTTTTCAGAGCATAAGAGGAGTCAATTTCAGGGTTTTCTGGGAGTACAGAATACATTTTTATTATTTTGCAAGCAGTTTCGCCATTTTCTTTGATTTTCTTCAGTTTTCAGGGAGTACAAGAGCCATTTTCGGGGTTTTCACTAAATTACCACCAATTTTCCTGTCATTTTCGTCAGTTTTCAGAGCATAAGAAGAGTTAATTTCAGGATTTTGTACTCATTTTCGTCAGTTTTTCAGAGCATAAGAGGAGTCAATTTCGGGGTTTTCTGAGAGTACAAGATACATTTTCGTCATTTTACAAGTAGTTTCGCAATTTTCTTTGATTTTCTTCAGTTTTCAACGAATAAGAGGAGTCAAATTCGGGGTTTTCAAGGAGTACAGGATCCAATAGAGAATCTTATAACAAACCTTTCATTAAGCATTAGATTTTTTTCATTACATTAAACACTAGACACTACAATGCTTATACACTCAACCACTCTAGGGGATAACATTATTACATGTTTGCCTGTTGTGCCCAGTTTGTTTGCATCGTCTATATCTTACAGTGGACTTTTTCTCACCCTGTGAGAGAATTCTATTCTTCTTCAACCTCCCTGAACGTCTTCTTCCCACCGGTGGTTTAATTCTGTCAATTTCTACCATGACTTCAGGTGGGAGGTTCCATGATTTTTTGTCAAACAATGGATATATTGATTCTTGGTAGGTGGCTTGGTATGTCATTGATGTGTAGTATGGCGAACAGTAGTCGTATGGGTCTACCTGATACTTTCTACATCCAGCCAAGGCGTGTGCACAAGTCAATCCCATTTTATAGAATTTCCCACAAGTGCAATTCCCGTCAAGAAGTTTGACAGTATCTCGATTGTTTTGCCCAACCACGTAATATTGATACATAGTAATTCCATGACAATCCAGATAATATGCCTCTGCCTAACCCTTTTGTATTTTCTTCTCCACCCATGTTGTTAGTCTGTCATTCATTTGCATAACGTTGATTCTTCGTTTGTAGAACATATTCTGTATCTTGAGTCGCACATTCTCCATAAGCATAGTCACTGGATATTCTCTCGCTTCTTTCAGCAAACTGTTCAAGCTCTCGGTAATGTTCATAGTCAGCATATTATACCTCTTTACAGTATAAAAGGTTCGGGCTCATTTCTCTTTCGGTATTGCATCCAATCATTGGAATGCGAGAGGGTTTGCAGCTACGAGTTGACACATCATCTCATGAAACTCACTTTGTCTACATGTCTTCATAGTTTCCAAAAATACGTATACAATTCTTTATCCTTGAATGTTGCATACATATTCTGGCTAATGTGGAATCCGTAGTAACCATGAATTGCATGTGGGAATACAACAGGGACTTGGCTTATCAAACTGGCATGTCGATCAGTTACAATCACTAAATCATCTACGTGTCCAAGTGCTCTTGATAATTGAGTTAAGAAAAAGTTGTAAGTAACATTGTTCTCCGACTCCGCTATCCCAAGGGTAACTGAAAATATGTGATTGTCTCCGTTTTAATCTGTTACGACGATTAGTATTCCTTTGTACTTTCCCTTTAAGTGTGTCCCATCAATGACTATCACTTTCTGTAAAGTCGCCTGAAAACCTCGAAGATATGGTACAAGAGTCATAAAACACCTTTCAAATGCCACATTTTCAGGGCTCGGCCACTATTATTGTTACTATTCTCGAATTAGTCCTTTTAAGTTCATGAAAATAGGTAAGGAGTTCGGTATAAGAGTGGTCGTATGAACCTCTAACTGTTTCAATGACAATCTCCTTAGCTTTCCAAGTTTTCCTGTAACTCATCTTAACCTCATATTCTTCCCACACGTCATGAATAATCTCTTTGGATTTATATGAGACACTTGCCTCAATACGTTCCACAACCATGTCACTCACAACTAAACTAGTTGCTTGTCGATGATCGACATCATCTAAGAGATATCCACAAGAGTGATGTGAAATATAAGTCTTTTTTTTTAAGACACCAACCTCATTCACCTTCGATGCACGCAACCTCCACGTGCAATTATTTATAAGACATCTGACTGTATACTTTTGTCTATTTGAATCCATAACCTTGAATTGAAAAGTTTTTTCACATTGCATATCTAGAAAATACATTTTGAAGATGTCTTTTGTCCTTAAATAATTGCCCAAGTGATATTTCATTACTTGCTTCCATTACAACCTCAATCTCTGATGATTCCCAATTTACATTGTCATCTAATTCGTTCACATTTGGCGGAGCTTCTGGAGGAGCATGTGATGATGATTCTGGAGGAGCATGTGGTGATGATTCTGGAGGAGCTTGTGGTGATACTTGCCTTACTCGACGAAAAGCAGACGTTGAGGAACTAGGAATATCAACATGTGGGGTGTGAGAGTGTATAGTTCGTGTGTCCAACGGATGTGCTGTTGCCTCCCTATGTACAAAGTCTTGACACATATCTTCAACATCGTATGTTGCTGCATCTTCATCAAAATCACTATAAAAATCATGCTCATCTTCATCAGATGATCCTTCTCTACTTTCATCACCTATATCATTTTTAGTCCCAAAATCTTCATTTCTGCCTTCAATCATAGTATTAGTGTTGTCCACATAAGTGTTGGGCACAAAACTTGAATATTGGCTAACTCTAGTTGTCAAGTTTACCATTGGATAAGTCCCCTCAGTGGGACAGGAAGGGAAATAAGGAACATAGGTCATCTGTTTAGAGAAAGGAACGGCAGTCTCCTGAATATGAGGATCAACAACCTCCTCCTGAATACGTTGATATTCATAATTCGGAGAATTCAAACCAAACCGTGGTTGTGGTACAGATTTCCTTACCTTCGATATATATAATGGCGGCAGAAATTTATTTTTTACTTTCTTGACATGTGAATGAAATGTCCATAGATCTTCATCATCTGTAATATCACCAGGAGGGATTGACGCTGGTGTAGGAATCAAACACCTCAATATAATTTCATACTCTTCCGGTCGAGTGTTAGTCAATTGATAAACTTTATCCAATAATTTCTCATATGTCATTTTCGAAGATAACTGTAACAACTTTGATTTTCCACCAATATACACGTACCCTCTAGCATTAGGGTCCTCAATGTTCCACTCACGTTCATAATAGCAAACTACTGATACAGACATTATCTGCAATATCGGGATAAAATTTATATGTGAAGACAATATTTTAAAATATCCACTCGAAAATGAGCAGTGTAATCATCGAAAATGAGAACTGTTATAACATAACTACCTAAAAAGAGCACTGTAACCATTGAAAAAGAGAACATGTGACTATAATAACATAAAATCATGAAAAAGATCAGTAATAACAGAAAATGAGAACAGAAAATCCCGAAAAAGATCATTGTAGACATCGGAAATGCACTATAATAACATAAAATACCAAAAAAGAGCATTCACTTTAACCATCGAACATGAGAATTGTATTAATATAAATACCAAAAAAAAGCATTGTAATCATCGAAAATGAGAACATAGGAACAATATTAACAGAAAATCCCGAAAAAGATCAATGTAGACATCGAAAATGAGAATTGTAATAACATAAATACAAAAAAAAACATTGTAATCATCGAAAATGAGAACATGAGAACAGTAATAACAGAAAATCCCGAAAAAGAGCAATGTAGATATCGAAAATGCACTATAATTACATAAAATACCAAAAAAGAGCACTCATTGTAACCATCGAAAATGAGAATTGTAATAACATAAATACCAAAAAAAGCATTGTAACCATCGAAAATGAGAACATGAGAACAATAATAACAGAAAATCCCGAAATAGATCAATGTAAACATCGAAAATGCACTATAATTACATAAAATTACCGAAAAAGAGCACTCACTGTAAACACTTACCCTATGTTCTTCTTCTTCTTCTTCTTCTTCTTCAAAAGGGTTTCAGATGAAACAGAAGGGTTTAGCTCAGTTTGTGTTGAAGTGTTTCAGATGAAGTAAAATGGTTTAGCTCAGTTGCAATGAAGGAGAAAACTTGAGTTTTAGATGAAAGGTTCAACGAAGGGGAAAGCTTGAGTTTAGCTCAGTTTCTGTTGAACACTTGATGGGTCGCACGGTATTGAAGGGATCTCTAAACAGAGATGGGGGTATTTTGGAGAGAAAAAAACAAAGGAAATCACGTGCTGTACTAAAAACAATATAGGAGCCTACAGAAATAACTCCCTAAAAGTGGGGCCTATTTTTGGGTTATTTCATAATTGGGGGCTCATTTCCGTACTTTCCTCTTGCATCATTATTAAAAAATATATTTCATCTCATCTAAAAATTTAATGTGTCGAAATTATTTAAAAGTTTTAGAGATAATGATATTTCTTGTAAATAAATAAGTTCTTTAAATAATTCTATTTAAATAATTAGTTATTAGAAAAAAAAAAGTTAACATATAAGAGAAAATGTTAGTCTCTTCCTATTCTTCAACTCGAAATAAAATCTATTTAAATTTTTTCTAGTGGAACCCACTTTAACACTACCATTTTTTGCATAATATAACAAAATATAAAATCAAAATCAAATAGAGATACCATGTCAATAAACTCAATTTCTTATAGAGTATTTACTAATTAGAGAGTTAATATAATTTATTATAACCTATGTAAATCAATATAATTTATATATATAAGGAGAGATTAAGGGCGGGTCATTATTTTAGGAAAAATCTATTTCCTTCGTTCATTGTTGTTGTTGTTGTTTTTTTTTTTTTTTTACAGTTAATTGAGAATGAAATACTTTAGAGGAAACCACTTGACACTTTAACACCAATGAATATCAAAAATAATTTGAATTTCATTTTATTACTGTTAATATCAATGATAGCGTGAATCTCATTAATTTCAGTGAGAATAATCTATGTTATTTCAAATCGCTACTGTAAGAACAAAATAGAATAACCAAAATAATGCCTAAAATGCACTAATATCCAGCCAAAACTCCATGTAAAGACTCGTAAGTATAAAGGTAAGTAATGTCAGAATCAGAACTTGACAGCTTCCAATAGCATTGAATTGCCCAAAATATAGTACCTGGAAATACACTCATGTCATAATGCACCCAAAATCAAGAACTTCTTAATAGTTGTCATGAAAACCAACCTCTTAAGATTTCAACTCTAAATGCTCCTATGTTTAGGAAAAACCTCATTGGTGAACCATACTAACTAAAATGCACAACATATCAAATCCTTACATGTTTGAAAATGAAAGTATCTTGTGAATTTGTCTACTATTTATAAGGGATTAGGGAGAAGGTAGACCAAGAGTTAGAAATTTGATAATGATAGATGTTACAATTAATTTTAATAAATTACAGTTAAAGAATGAGAATGTGGAGGGAAGAAAGAAGAGACCTTTAGGCTTCATATTTTTAATAATTTAAATGTTACAACTAAATTAGTTGTAATTCAATAGTAGAATTAGAAGAAAGAATAAATATTTAATGTTATAATTTAATTAATTGTAACTAAAAATTAGAATGTGACTGAGTGAAAGTGAGCATCTAATCTATCACTTAATTAGGAAGGAAGAAAAGGGTGATATGGCGTCTTCTTATTTGATCAATTAGAAGATATGTTGCATGAATCAAAATAGAGGCCAATGAGATATGCCACGTGGAACTAACCAGCATATAATATTAGTATAGATATCAATGCCTTACAAGTAAATCCATTAAAAAAAAGCCTTATAAAATTCCTATGAGAAAAAGAAAATATAAATCTCAGCCTTCTTGGAATTTATAATTTGTTACGTGTATCTTACTATTGAGTTAGTCTCGGTGTATAACTTCTTTTAGTCGTATGAGGATATCAATTTCACAAAATATATACACAAGAACATAAAGAGATTGATCCTACTCAAAATATATTCTTAGAAACTACACAAGTACTTCTATGTGAGTATTCCCTTGTCTTTACCTTCAGTCATTGCCTTGTGGTATGATTGAGTTTACCAAAAAACAAAAGTTGTATCAACTTTATGTTACTTTATGCCAAAGCTTAGGATACTGTTTTTTTTTCTTCTATCAAAATAAGTTCAAACACTCCTAGTTCCTAAAAACGAATCAATTCTCAAATTTCTGAAATCTCAAAATGATTTTGTTCTTGATATCTTTTTAGAACACTCAATCAATTTTCATATTGAAGAACAAAAACAACAGAATCACAATTTGGATGGGAAAAAAAAAGACCAAAATCATCAAAGATAATGAGAATTGGGTTGGAGGTGAATGCAAGCATGGGTGCCCAAGGATAAAGTTTTGAATTGGTTCTCAGAAGTGACTTTCGATGGCAAACGACCCCTAAAATACCATACCTTAGCACATAGTAGTCCACCATTGTACAGAACCCTATGTCAATGCAAACCAGCTAGAACAGGAGCGAATATTCACTTGAGTACAGTATGAATTCCTGCCTCTCAAGACATACTTCCAAATCTAAATTCAATGAAAGATAAAAGAATTCTTTTTTTATATTTACATTATAAATAGAGATGAGCGGGGCAGTCCCACATAGGGGTCTGTTATTTTATTCTGCACACTGCATAGCAAACCATATTTCTTCACAGCTCTCCAAATAAATGAACAAGAACAGAATCAAACAATGGCTTTCTTCATAACTTATCTGCAATTAGACTGACTCAAGAGGGACGTTCCTTTATAATCCATATTATTTGTCTGCTAAATACGGCAATTCTTACTTGGTGTTTGCTTCTTCAGTTTTGGACGGATACAAGCTTACACTTCAGTGATTGCTTCTTGGGCAGCTGGTTTGTCAGCAGTTGTGAAAGACAATCTTCTCGCCTTGGTAGCTCCCTTCCCGTTAGGCAAATTGGGTTTAACAGAATCTGAGTTTTTCATTGCTGGCGAGTTTGAATTTTTACCCACCTTGCTCATCTGCTTATTTTGAACTATCTTTGGGCTGATAGACTGAGCAGGAACCCTGCTTTCCCACGGGCGGGCGGCAATCCAGCGCTCCATCCAGCTCCAACCCCAGTTAGCTTTTCCAAGTTCATAAGCAACCAGCCCCTGGTTCTGACTAGAGTTGGCCCTCCACTGCAAAATCACCAGATTCACATGGTGATCTGCAATGTAACTCTTCTGTATTGAAAGTAATGACGAGAATACTCGTAATTAGCATACCTGATGAGAGAAGGCATATGCCATGGCTCGCTCACGCTTAACAGCTGCTTCTTCTCTCTGTTGAATCCTAGCAAGAATTTCCTCCATGGTTTCAGATCCACCACTCCATTCCACCTGTCCGGCATTCAAACTGTCAATTACACACACACAGGTCAAACTGTTTTTTGACTTGTTTCCTCATCAACTGGGGAAGCTTTGATTCGAGAGCCATCAACTGATATTTGACTAAAAACAGACCCATTTATCAAGTGGAATAATCCACAAAAGGAAATGAAAGAGTAAATGGAAGGTGGTCTTCAACTAGCCTGACATTGTGACTCAAATAAGATTAGTAGGGTTATTTTAAAATCAATTTCCTAGGCTTAGCAAAAAATGCTTACAACTTTTTTATTAATCATAATGTCTACGACCTTTACCAGCTCCAACTGAAGAATAAACAGAGCCCAATCAAAATAGTTTAAAACTGCAAAATTGGCACTAGAATGATCAAGTGAGACAATCTATGATTTTCTATCGTGAGGATGGACGACTCTAGAACGAGCTTCTAGATCTGGCTCCAGTTGTCTATCTTGCAATCTTTAGTTGAGAGTATGTACAGATCGAGGAATATAGAAAGAATTTGTAGCCAGAAACTAGACAATTCCTTCCCCATGCCTAAACCCCAAGTCATTCCGATCCATTGGATCTAAATGGAACAGTAGGGATATAGAGTAAAAAAGCATTTATAAGTTAGAAGTTAACAAGTTGATCAAAGCAATTGATTTAGAACCAATGATCTACTATAAAAGAGAACATGATGGAGAAAAAGGGGCTTGAGGATATCAAGGAAGCATGGCTGCAGATAAATGAGAAGCATCAGAAAAATATTTAGAGAAAGGATCTCTAGCAACAAATTGGATAAAATGGAAATAAATCCACTATTGTGGGATCTTGTTGGGGGTGCTCATTTGTTCAAATTTTAAAGGCTTCTCAAGTCTTTGTTGCTGTTCTACAGCCGCTGTGAGACATTGGCAAAGTCTAAGCTAACAGGCAATGAGCCTCACTTATAAATAACAAGAGTTCTGTTCTCACTGGAAATCATAGTTACCAGAGTGAGAAGCGAAAACGAGAAGCAAAGCGAAAGCGAGAAGCGGAAAGCGAGGCTCAAAAAAACCTTAGGAAACGAGAAGCGAGAAATGAGACATATTCTCCTCATTCCCATTATGTTATTATGAGTAGCTATATCTTTGATTTTATCTTACATGAGATTTTTGTGAAAAAAGTAGATGCCTTAGGTTCCAAACCGACGATACTTGCTTAGAGTCTACACCCCTAGGCTATAGACTATGGTCAATCTCATTACTTCACACATACAGCTCCATTTGATCTTAAATGAGACGTGATGGAAACGAGCTTCCTAAGAAGCGAGTCCATCCGAGGAAGCGAGTTTCCCATGAAGAGAATCTGTCTAAGGAAGCGAGTCTGAGAAACGAGCTTCCGGGGAAGCGAGCTTCCCACTTTGTACATAGCTTCCCTGCAACTATGCTGGAAATATTCTCTGGTCATTTAGTATGAAGACTTGTTAGAAATTCAATCTGTGGATTTAAGCCATAAAGATGTCAAAAAGCTTTTCAATATTTGCATGCTTAGTGTACATGATATGTTGCAGGGAAACATTTGAAGGTAATTTCCTCCTTTGAAAAGGCCAATAAATGATTTAACAAGTGGTCCCTACAATATTGCAAAGGCAATGAGAGGAAAACCATTGAGACTGCTTATAGAATCAAGAGCAGATGCATGTGCAGAAGCAGAACTTCAGAGACAATGTTAAACCAGAAAAATGTCATGAATTGGGACACAAGACTGCATTTTGTTTCGTGGAGATCCCTCAAAAGGGAAATTTCTTGAATTAAATGATCAATTCCTGTAAAAATAAAGCGAAGGGATTTTATTTTGAATGTTCGTCATCCAATACAATAAGTGCAATCATGGATGAGCAAGACCGCAGCCTTCCACTGACGCAATGAACAAAGAAGGCTATCAGCATGACACTGTTGACAATTTAAGCCACGCAAGCTATCAAATATGTGGGCAACAGTTCAACTTACATCGAGCTCATGGAGTTCTGCCTCGAGTTTCAACTGATTCTGTAGTTTCTTTTGCCTAATCCGGTCTTCTGTTACCATACAGTGTCGACGAGCTCTAATTTGAGCCTGTATCCTGCTCCATGTATGGAGATAGCTCAAAGTGGTCGATGCTTGTTTGCTAACAGTTTGGCCTTGGGTCAAGATCTGTACTCTAACAAAACCTTTCAAACGACGTAAAGTTTTCCTAGCCTGCGACAGGAGAAAAAGAATTTCAAGTCCACCAATGTAACAAGTTGTGTAGTATAATACAATATAATACATAATTAGTAAGATGGTAGAGAAATGAGGTACCAGATGCACAGAGAACTTTAATATGTTTGTCCCTATTGAAAATATGGATATCAACAAAACAGTTCAATAAAATAGTTAAGGTACCCTACAAAATTCACAATAAATTACAAAAAATCCGAACACAGATTGGTTCACTAAAGGGATTAAAAGCCATCTCTGGAGTATCCTTGCTCAGTTCTATTGTCCAGTGTCCAACAAAACGCCAATAATGCTGCTTCATGGCATCACAAAAACACCGATAAATTCTATGAACCTAGATTGATCTCTACTAGCATCAAAGTATGTTGGCACTATCCTTTAGGAGGGAAAGAGGGTAGCTTCCTGGTTTTTCGTCAGATAGACCCACAAGGTTCACATTTTTTTCTCAATTACAAGCTAATGGGAATTACTCCCTTGAAATCAATCCGAAGTTTTGTTCTTTAACTGAGGGAAGAAACTAGTCAAACAACTCCTGAAGGAGCATAAAAATCCCCCACCCATTACTGGCGTTCATACGTCATAGGGCAAAGATGTCATACCTTGAAGAATGGAAGAATGGTCACTCTTCCCCTCTAATTCCAAATATGTACCAAAGACCCCTAGAAAGTGCAAACAGTTCTTGTAGAGAATATATATATTATATACTCACACACCAAGAAAACCAATGTGAAGAACCATAAAGTCTTTGAATTCTAAGGCTCACTACCCCAATAAGTGGTAGAATGGACGAGGAAACTCATAAATGCTGCAGGCTACCATGAGATGCTAGTCAAGAAATTGCAGATTCCTGCAACAGCCTATGCACTTAACAGTGTCCTGAAAAGGAGGGAAATAATATATGCTTGTACAATACCACCCATCTCCCCCCCAGACCGTCACCTAAGCACACAAAAGCGACAACAGCTGACAGTTATATAGAGCAGTGTAATCAAAGCGTCCAGACGACACCTAGGCGATAGGGGGTTCCCTAGGCGTTGCTTAGGTGATGCCTAGGCGACCAAAATTTATTTATATTATATAAAAAATTAATGAGTGCCCATCTAGATCATGATCTAGGCGATAGGGGACCTCGCTAGGCGAGGCATTACCTAGGCGACATTTTGACTACATATAGTGCCCATACTAAGGATCCTTAAACTATCCTCTAAAGAGACCTCAACTTCCTTTCATTACAGAATGAATACCTCGTTAAGATTGGTGGATATTGGATGATGATTTATTTCTCACCACTAGACATTCAACTAACAAGTGTAATACCTTTGCCTAGATACTTGGTTCTCCGAAGAGCAAGAAATAGATGGTTCTGCTTACATCTAGTTCTATATAAGGGTGTCATGTAGTGGCAGATCCATAGTTACTACGTCGGGGTTCGGGAATTATTCGTCAAGGGAATAGTTTGGAAAAAATCAACAAATTCGGGCATAAATCGGGAAAAAGACGAGCAATATATGGAAAAATATATAATAAGATTACTAATTATTATATTAGATATTTATTCGGTATTTTTTTAAAAATTCATGAATAATTCATGTTTAATTTGTGAAATTCGTAACTTTTTGAAAAAGTCGCTATTTTTTCCCCAAAAGTCACAAATACTTCGTGAATTAATCATTCGACAAAAAAAAGTCGGGAATTATCAGGATTTTTTGAAAAATTCGAAATACTTAGTAGCTATGGGCGCATGAAACATCTTCACTGAAGTGTCTGATAACATTATTGGACAGTCTGACTTCAATTATGCTAGCCTATGGAGATTTATGGTCGCAACTCACAATCAAGCAGCCATATTCTTTCAATTCGATCTTCCATGTGAAGATCATGCACATAGAGGTGGACTGCAACTTTATCAGAAAAGTGGTATCCAGGGAGATCAGTACAACCCAATGTCAATTCACAAAAGCAGCTAGCAGATGACTTCACCAAGCTCTTAGCTGAGGACAACTATACGAGACGCTTATCAAGCACATAGATATTGGATATAGATAGAGATCCACTACAACTTCTTCAGAGAAAGTTGAGTCCAAGAAGATATGTACACCCAATGCCAATTCACAGGACAGTGGACACTGCAGGCAGATGACTTCAAGTACTTGAGATGGATATAGAGGTGGGACTATAACTTCATAACAAAAAAAGTGAAGTCCAAGAAGATCTGTAGTCTGTACACCCAATATCAATTCTTTTTTTTTGAAAAAAAAAAAACTTAAAGAAGGTTAGCAGATGACTTCAACAAGCTCTTAGTTGAGAACAAACTACAAGACATGCTGATTGATCAAGCTGGGAAAGGTTCACCTCTTTGCCCCCACTAGAGGGAGGAAAGCTCTCCCTTCGCAATATTCCAATCAAGACTAATTATCTCTATGCATTACTGCTAAGCAGTTATTTAATCAAATGGAAAACTTGAGTAGATGGTTTCCTCTTATTTATATGTTCCTTGCTGAAAAGGTCAGCATCATTTATCCATAATTCCATATTCTCTACACATATGTATGCCAAATATTGA
The DNA here is from genome assembly GCA_015143295.1 of Tetracentron sinense. Lineage (NCBI taxonomy): Eukaryota > Viridiplantae > Streptophyta > Magnoliopsida > Trochodendrales > Trochodendraceae > Tetracentron > Tetracentron sinense. The sequence goes on from CM026551.1 coordinate 53,372,781, forward strand.
TGAATCTAACCTTTTTTGGAAATGCAACTCAAAATCTCAAATCAGTAGGCGTAAGATGGAAAACTTGTCCAAAATAAGTTGGTTGTTTGAACAAAGTGCACATTCTCATCCCAAGCAATTGAGTGGTGAAGCTTCTACAGTCTAGACATGCATAAAAAATGGAAAGATTGCTCCACCAATTAAATTAATTGTACATTAGGAAACATCACAAAAAAAGGGAAAGATTGCTCCACTCCACTACAGACAAGAAATCTTAGATAATAAGTATATTGATATTCGTGTCTCATGGATCTTCGCATCAATGATATTCATGTGTATCACAGTGTAGTTAAATATACCATAAATGCCCGAAATGCGGTTTGAATCCGAGTGGCTGCTATATCCTCTACTGGCACACCAAGAACTCCAGGATTTCCATTAGTAGCACGATTGGAAAAAATACTTGACTCTTTGCGAGAGCGCGAGCTCCACTTAAATCCATTTGATTTTTCAGAAGCTGTAGATCCCTGTCTCAAATAAAGTATGAGCATATTAGAACATAAATCCAATAAAAACAACAATACGACAGCATCAGATTAGAAATAAAGTTGATTACATCAAAAGCAATACTGCCACTAAGGCATAAATCATATTATTGGCTTCTATGACAGGGTAAGAGATTTGGATTCATGAAGAGCATGAATTTATGCAATGGGCCATCATAATTCTTCATATATATATATATACACACACACTCTCATCTTTCAACACATTTAAACCCATTTTGGATTCTGATTAACAAAGGGTGGTGTGAGGCGCACCCCAATATTTGATGATTGTACCCCCATTTTTTAAAGTTTTTCATGTTTTCAGTTTTCACCTTTTTAATAGCCGCACCCCAGCTTAATTTCACCATTCAACAGCCCATCTCTCTCTCTCTCTCTCAACTCCAAAGCAAATCCAATGAAAGAGAAAAGAGAAAAATAATTGTTAGTGATGATCACGTCCCACCCCCCAATACTCTTCCTTCAATCCAACTCTACTCAATTATATTCAAAGCTCATTTTCCAAATCTCCTCACCTCTGTAATTCTTTTAGAATACCCACCATTTCTTGTATTTTTTTATATCCTTTTTTTTGCCAGCCATGATGGAAGTCCTACACTCCTGCATCTCATTTCTCTTCTTCTCCAAGCTCCTTATCTTGCGCACCCATACCCAATGATGGCTTACTCCAGACCCATACTCCAGACCCACCAAACCCAAATGTAGCCCCAATCCTTTATTAGTAATTCCAACTCATCTCATGTAGTCGAAGACAGAGGCAAAAGCGATTCAGGTACTAAAGAAAAGGGAGAGCAATGCTTACAAGTAAAGAAGAGAAGAAATACCAAACAACGAACTTCAAACAGTCTAGAGAGTGTAGATTCCTTCATATTTATGAAATTTGGGGCAAAAAAGGGATAGCCTTTGGAGAAAGGTGATTGTTGCTAAATATGAACTTTCCTCTTGCCCCCCCCCCACACACACACATATATATATATATTTGTGTACATTGTGAATGTGCGTATGCGCACTTACACATATAGGAATATTATATAGATTATTTAACTATAAGAAAGAAAATACAAGAAGGGCAAGAAAATGCTAAAATTTAGAATTACTTTTTTGTTCATATACAATATGAAGATGATGTTCAATTATCAATTCATGTGGTGGATTTAGAATTTTAACAAAAAATTGCAAAGAAGTAATGAATTACATTGTAGGTCAGTGGCTTTAAATTTTTGCAATGTCTACCACGGAAATTAGTGTGAATTACTCAAGGATTTTAAAAGCCAAAATAAGTTAAACATAATAAATAAAGTGTTAGTTGAAACAAATTTAATCATCATAATCATCTTCAATGCCTTATGCCAAATAAATCAAGTGTTCATTTAAAAGAAATAAGAAATTTTTGAAAAAAAATCAACATTTAAGTATCAATTATGTGGCTGCCTGGCTGGAACCCTAATTTTAGTTAATGTATGAGGCGAGCGCCACATACGTAAAGCGAGCCTCAAGGAGTGAGGCGCGTGCCTCATGTGAGTCTCACACTTTGAGGTTTGAGCCTCATGCGATTTAAGCCTCATGGTTAAGCCTTGAAGCATTTTTCTTGAGACTCACCACAAGGCTCGTCTTGAGGCATAAGCCTCACATGCTTTTTAAAATACTAAAGGCCACAATGGTCAATTTTCAGTGAAATTACTATTACAGTCTTTTGATTCAGGTTCCTTGTCACCGTTTACTCGTCGGTCTATTTGGATCCTAATAGTCCTTCGAATGCATCAATTTTCCTCTGGCCTGCAACTCTAGATAGGATCCTCACGTGTGATAATTTGAAAAAAGAGGATGGCTAATTGTTGCTTCTATGCCTCTACGAAGAAGAATCTGTGGATCATCTGCTTTTACATTGTCCTGTTGCATATGGTATTTAGAAACATTTTCTTTCCCGATTGGGAGTAGATTGGGTCTTCCCTTCATCATTTCAAAACTTTTTATCTTGTTGGTCTCGGGTGATTATGGATGGTGCTCGGGGACTATATGGGTTGTTTTACTAGGGGCCATCGCATGGCTGTTATGGAAGGAGAGGAACTTGAGTCTTTGAGAACTCCTCCTCTTCCATTCCTCGCATTTGTGCGCGCATAAGACAGACCATCCTATACTGGTGTTTGATGCATCATGGAGTAATGGACTTGGGAGTGTATCTTAGATGAGATTGAGTGTTTGGCCTCTACACTTGGTCTTAGTCTTCTCTATGATTGGAATCTTTGGACTTATGAATTGTTTAGGCGTAATGCTTTTTGGATTCCTCTTTGAGTTACTGCTCAGTAAACTTCTTCTCTTGTATAATGCTATGCTTTCTTTCTTCATCTATTCAATATGTTTAATTACTGATAAAAAAATAATTTAGGAATTAATTTATTAGATAATACCATTAATGCCCTTTTCGCTTTAACATTAACTCAAGAAACTACCTCTCAAATTCCTAAAAGAATCAAAAGGGAAAATATGTTGACAGTCTTTAACTTCACATGGTTTGTAATGAATATTTTAAAATGGAATGTGTTTAAACATGAAATGGTACAAAATTGTATAACATCCCCCACATGCTCACTTTCCAATTTGAATCTTAGGACCAATATGGTGACATTCAAGATCAATTTGATAGAAGTGTAGTATGATACAGACATACAATGATACAAAGAGCTTGCATGCACAAGGTCAACAAAAATCTATCTATCCATAAAAGATGTATCCTTTCCTTTCAAACCGTATTCTTCTCATCTAGTTAAAAATATCAAGCAAATAATATTTTATCCACAATAAATTAGAAAAGTAAACGTTAAAAGGTTACATTATTAAAAAGTGCATCTAGCCTCTGGATTAAAGTAAATAAGTGCAATGTAAATGCATTCTATTTACCTTCACTTGTTTTGATCTGTTTCCCTTCACCTTCTTTAAGCTAATTATTGTCTTAAACCAGTCTCCAGATCCCATTTCTAATAATCTGGAGGTTGGGTGATGGTATACAACCTAACGTCAACCTGGCATAGAAATTCCCATAGTGATTACGAATATCTCCAGTATTAAGCAGACATCCCAAAGTAAAGAAAATAGAAAAATATTAGCAACATGCAAACCAAGAAATGAATACAAGCTAACCAGTCAATCATGTTATGATGATGTTCATATTTGCAATACTGTATAATGTAGAAGTAGGAGTCGAAGGTTTATGGCTATATGGATAATCAAATGGAAAGCATAGATAAATCACGTGGAAAGTGGAAAGGGTAAATAAAAACAGACGTGACTTTTTTTCTTCCAGAATTGCATCTTTCACATCAACATAGCAGGCAAATAAGAAATCCTGCCCAGTCATATAGATCAGATAGTGAGTGTGAACTTAAGTAACTAATAGCACAACTTGTTTGCCGTGTCGCTTTTAGAATGAGGACACAATACAAACTGATCATCTTGAGAAGAGGGCTGGTTATGATAAGAGAATAGCAGGACTTCAAAAATACAAGGCCAGTAGTAGAGCTTTGGGATCACTTAAGCAACAGATAGGTAGAGTTGTTGGAACATATTACCAGTAATGAGGAGAGGGGAGATTCGATTTTTTCAAGGAATTGGTGAATGTTAACCAAAAATTCTTATATATATACACACACATATATAGGAAGCGTTGATTCCTTCCCACCAAACGCCCCATTGCTCCTCTCTCTCCATGGAACCCAACAAAGAGCAAATGGAAACATATTAGAGAATATTGCCCCTATTCAATTTCCCAGTCCACATAAAGATTTGAACTTTGGCAGGAGTTGGAACCTTCCAAATTTTCACATATTGCGGTTCTCTAATCAACTCACTCTCTTCCTTCTCAAGTAGGATTCCCTAGAAGTCGATGGAATTGATTTTCCCCTTAGCATTGGCCCTCCAAATATGTTGGCCTTCAGTTAATGGGTAATATGATCCTCGTTTAACCTACCTAGGAGGAAAATACATTCTTCCACCTCATTATCTATGAGATTCCCTCTGGATTTTGGACTCCAAATCACCTCACCATTTCTTAACTTGAAAAGGTCACAAACCAAGGCATCCTTTGAAATGGCAAAACCTGAACAATCTCAGCATACATCTCCCCACTCCAAGCATCTAATCAAACTGCTCCCCATCACAAATCTAGTTTGCTAAAGGAACTCCTATTGTATTACACCCATTACATACCTCTTCTCTCCATGCTAAAATGCCACAACCACTTCCCAAACAACGCATTGTCATTACACAGAGCCTACAGACCCCCAAATCCTCACATCCCTTTAGCCCACAAACCCAGTCCCACCTTCTTTTTGGAATCCATTAGCAAAATATAGGGGCAAATAGTTGCATCTTGTGTTTTGAGAGATTAAACAAGAAGATTGCCAAATAGTAGCTTACTGTGGAACTTCTTAAAGCCTACTTTTTGCAAAGAAAGAGAAACAACAAAAAAAGTAGAAAAAAAAAGAAGAAAAATGATCTTAAGATCTTTATAAGGGAATGGGTTATGAAACTTTTTTTGATCGGTGGAATGGGTTATGAAACTTAATAGACTGCAACAACTTGATGATTTTCAGGGGTTCCCTCTAAAAATTTGAAGCACTCAAGAAGCCTGGAGCGATAACAGAAAGTTTTCAGCTCTAATTCACTTTCTAGTTTCTACGTCATTAAGTCACAGTGAGGTGATGTCCAATTCACATTCATGCTTTTCTACACATTATACCAAATTGAAGATGCATCTAAATAATTCTGTTTTCCATTATGTGATGGTTGCAAGTTGCAACTGCAACTAGGTTCAAAGTAAATCCATAAAACATAACTTAAGGTAATGGATGTTTAATTCTTTGTCCACCAAAGATCTGACAATGTCATTCTCTTCGATATCTATGATGGCATATAGGTTGAATCTTGGAAGCACAAATCTCCCACCCAAGGTGTTATTGCACTTTTGGACCTACTCTTCTTCCTACTACAAACTGACAATATCATGATTACACACATACTAATTACTATATAAATAAGCTTATCAATCTAATTAAATGTAAAGAGAGGTTTGGTATCTTTGAAAACTAGTATTTCTACATGCTTTTAGGTAGGCATTCCATTTCCTGTAAGTTTTAAGAACCAACACTCAACAACCCAAGCACACTCACTCAAGTACTGAAGCATTGACTGTCTAAAGATTATGTATGATGGGGATCCACTAATAATAACAGATAGCTACTGGAGTTTCATATCCACAACCTTGAACCATCCTCCGTCGTCAACTTAATATTTTCTTTTCAAATTGAAACTAATATATACCATTCTAAGCACCTCTAGAGTGTTCTTCCAAATAGCCAATAACCGCAGCACTGATACATTCCAACAGTAACAAACTTGAGAATCAAATCAGTTTGAATCAAATCAGTGAGAATTCCAAAGCTGAAGCAGTGTAGTCAAAATGTCGCTTAGGCCACCTATCATGGCCTTAATTCTTCAACCCGATCACGACCATGCGGCATTCGATAGCTTGACCCTTTCAAGACCGAGTAAGCCTTACCAGACTAGCTACTCAAGAGAAAGGATGGAAGAACACTCAAACTTGGAGAATGCTATGAACACTTCTATTACTCACAAGAAGCTTACAATTCTTGGATGAGTTACAAATGAGGGGCCATCCCCTATTTATAGGACTTAAGGGAGGGTTCTAGAGTTCTAGAACTCCCATCTCTCTAGAAGCTTCTCCCACCTCCTCTTGAGGAGAATTCTAGAGAGTCTACACCCTTCCTCTACTATTATGTACAAGCCTCCTACATTATATATACAAGACTCCTATACTGTATATATACATGCCTTCTATACTGTGCATGCCTACTTGCACAGTTTAAGTGAGTGGCCGTGACACACCGCCTTGCCTAGCCAGGACCCTTGTCGCCGACCCTTGTTGCCTAGATCATGATCTAGGCGGTGACTCATTAATTCTTATATAATATCATATAATATAAAATAAAATAAAATAAAATTTTGGTCGCCTAAGCAACACCTAGGCATCGCCTCGCTGAAGGAACCCCTTATTGCCTAGGCGTTGCCTGGACGCTTTGACTACACTGTCCTGAAGCAGGCTTCCTAGTCCAAGCATGATCATGTGTTGTAATGAGTAATGTCATCACTAGCCCATTGTAAGCAATGCAGAAGCTTCACCTCATTGCAACACAGTTCTACATGCAGGCCATGTCTGCGAAAGGGACCATACCTTGACTTCTAACCCTCCATAGGCAGTCATTTTCCTACACTGCAGTATATTCATTTTCTACCTTAACAGGGAGATTTCAATCACACAATCTGTTAAATGCCCAACTAGGCGAAGCTGACAGACGAGTCTACAGAAAAAGAGGTCAACTTTAAAAGGAGAAAGTCACAAACTCCTAGGATTCAGTCCTAGATAAATTAAGTTTGAATTGTCGATGATATCAACTGTTTTAAAGATTTTAACTTCTAATAGAAGAAATTAGGCCAATAACCAAAAAGAACTCGAGCACCATTATTGCAAATATTTCAGGGCACCACCCAACAATAGCAAACATATCACTATTTAAATCGTGAAACCATATAAGCTTAATTTTCAACCACCCAGATGCTGCAATGATATCAAAGTAAATTCTATACTATTTCTAGGAACTAAAATTTCCAAATAAAATCAATGATTTTTGCACACCCGGATCCAAAGGAAAAAAAAACAGACATAACTAATCTACCAATCTAGATCTGGCTACTGCATATCACAGACCCAAATCCCTATAGAACAAATAACACCACAATACCCACTTCAACTACATCATGAATGCAAATAAGCAAGACCCATTTCAATTAATCGAGAATAAAAGGCAACTACTGATTTCCACACCAATTATCTCAAGGGCCCCATTGTTTATCTTATGGTTAGTATCCAGATCTCTTTCTTCTCTGGTTAATTTAACAAATGGAGGACATGTGCACAGTCGTTATACAAAGAAACATAAGGAAACAAACAGAAACAAGAAAAATGGAAACACAAGAAGAGATGGGTAAGGATGACATACCAGAGAAGAAGCTATACATGGTCTTTGGAGGTGTTATGGAAAGATGGGTACCTCAGATTTTAGAGAAGGAGAAAGGTAGTAATAGTAGGAGTAGTAAAATAGACGAAAAGTTCGAAAAAAGGAAGAAAAAAAGGTGGGTGTGGATTGCCATGTCCCGCCTCCAGCTTTTCTCAAGAGGTATAAAAGAAAAAGCAAAAAAAAAGCAATTAAAAAATCCAATAATAAAAAAATAATAATCTCTCTGAATACCAATCAATGCCTCAACCGACGGCCCAACTCATTTGAATATGGTGGTTGTTCTTTTGAGGCTCAACCAGAAGCAATTACAGCGACAGAAGAACAAACAATGACATGTTTAATAGAGAGAGGCCTCCTTTCTTTATTCCCACAAATTTACATATCGATTCTTATTACAATTTTTTTTTTAAGGATTGATTCTGGGTGCTGCTAGGGCACCCCTCTATTTGTTGACTGCACCCCATTATTAAAAATTGATGACTGTACACTATTAAGTTCATAAAATTATGACCTCAAATTTGCTCCCGTCGAAGCCAAGCCAAGAGCTCGAGCATCCACAAATGAAGGGACACGTGACGCTTTAAAGGGGATAGATATCAAATGGGGAGAAGTCAATCATGGGGAGAAAATGAAATGATCACTTTTCCCCCAAATTATCGTCGGGTGCCCCATCACTTGTGGATGCCTGAGCGCTTGGCTCGGGCATCCACCAGAACCAAACTTTTGCCTAAAATTACTACTAGACATTTTTAAAAATGTCGATGATTATATTCTTTTAACTTCAAATGGTGTAATCTTCTCAAGATGAAAAGTTGTGTAATGAAGCACCTCCCACAAATGAAGAAAATACAAACTCTCTAAAATTATTGAACAAGACAAGGTTTTTTTTTATGCTAAGTAATTACGTATCGATGAATTTCTATAAAATTAAATATCAATAATACAAATGATATATTACATACTTGAAAGAGTACTCCAAAACTCTCATATGCTTATAAAATGGATTTGTAACTTACAAGGTACACTTTCATGGGCCGATTGTACCGGACAAATTATTGTATGCACAATTAAGATTTGCAGTGATAACAAAGCTTTCTTGCATAATATGTGTAGAGCTTGGAGAAAGGTTGGGGGGGGGGGGGGGGGGGGGGAATTTGAAAATATAAAAACTAAAGATTAATGGGTGCGCCTACTACCACCCTTAATTATTTGTTATGTGAAAGAAAAAGAGATGGGATCCCATAGATACATTTCTGACACTCTCTCCCAATAGTGTGCCATGTGTCCCAAAAGACTGCTTTCTAACTTTCCATGATTTTAAGTGGCAAAGTTCTACCTAAATTAGGTTAAATGGCAGACGCGGCACAAAATTTCGAGTGACTGAGAGAGTCCCTCAAGCATGTGCCGGAATTGATCTATCCCTAGAAAAAACAAAAAGAAAATCAATGATTTGTGTGGGTAGCAATGTTTTAAAACCCACACCAAGCTGCCCGGTCAGACCGGTTGACCCGGGACTCGGGACCCTCAATGACTTGGGTAAAACCATTTTTGTTGATTGTCAAACCCGGATTGCCCCGGTTAAACCGTTGATGATTTTCTTTGAATACTCTGACTAATGGAAAAGGCCTATTTTCATTTATATATTTGAAAATTTATGAGACTCATTATCCGAGTTAAAAAACTAATCATTAAATACAATATAAAAAAAATAAAAAAATGTTAGACATATATGCCAACAAAAATCATTTCAGAATTATATCAGCTTATTTTATTAATAAAAGCATATTTACATTCCCACATTATATTTTATATTGAGTAATATATTATAAAGTATCTCATGTAATGAGACCATTTTGTCCCTTAGATAACATTGTAGGAAAACCATTCAATTGGTTTTGAACCAATTGATAAAGAGATATGATTTTCCGATTTCTTGTAGAACTAGAATTGCTCTAAGTTATTTAGGATACATCTGGACAATGTATTCCTACTAACTTACATATTGTTAGTTCTATATGATGAAGTGATGAATCTCAATTACTGAGAGAGGATCTCTTGACTAAGATGTGGATATAAGTAAGATGTATTTATATTGTAACTTAATCGCTTAATAGATACCCTTAAAAATATACTGTTTATATAATTAGGGCAGAATGTCCTTAACCTGAAAGATCAACATCTTCTCTGGCATTTGCCTATATAGTTTTGATGTAACTCATCATCAATGTCCAACACACCGAACTAAATATGGGCTCGTTGGGTTATGTACGCTATACTAAAAGAAGTGTGTGTACGCTCAACAAGGAATTTACCACTCTTCTTTTAGAGAAATTTATATTGAGTTGATACTTGTCAAACCGGACTTTAAAAACCAGCACTGGTATTTATCGATGAAATAATTTTATCGAAAAGTTTTTTTTCTATGTAAAAGGAAAGTAATAATTATTATTATTTCTTTTAAAGAATTTGAAAATAGCTTTAAGAATCCAAGATTGACTAAAAGTATCAAAGAAAAAGGGTTTTTAATATAAGTTAGGGATTACAGACAATATAAAATATTGTCTCATAAGCTTATAACAATATTGAATGGTGGAATCACGTGTTGGTAAACAAATCTTATAATAGATAATACCTGCAAGTAATTCTCTATTTTCTAGGGGTTAGTCACATTGTGTTAATTGATATTATTGTGATTAGTGGAAGTCCAGAGACATAGATAATATTCTATGATCTTAATGGTAATGTGGGAAAGTGTTTCCTAGCAACAAAGTTTTAACCAAAAAGTGAAGCACTTGGTCCCACAACCGAAAGTAGAAGATCCCTTTAGATCTCACACACTAGGACCTTCTTAACGCTTTTAATTTAATTTATAATTAAATTAATTAATTTCTCTATGTAAATCACTATATGGTATAATGATGCTCTAATAGGTGAAATCACATAAGATGTGATTAACCAAATTGATAGGACCTATATGAGATTTTGACAAATATCAAAACTTGACCAACAAAAGTTTAGAATTCTAAAGGAGACGTGAGAATGTGGGGCCCACCTAGGGTAGGGTGCCCACTTCATGCTAATCTTATCCTATTAGTTAGCTACTAATTAATTATCTCATATTAAGTAGAAATTAGATTACTTGGTTGCTAATTAATGATTTCCTATTAAGTAGAGAATTGATTAATTTGTTACTAATGATTTTCTATTAAGTAGGAAATGAATTAGTAGGTTATTAATTGTTTTTTCTATTAAATAGGGAATGGATAATGTTAGTTTCTAATTATGATAAATCCTAATTAGATTAGAATTACTATTAAGGAATCAATTAAGAGAGAATTCTAATTGGATTAGAATTGATAAAAGAGTCTTGAATTCCAAATAAGCAATCCAAGAGAGTTATATAAAGGGTGGGACGTCCACCCCTCTAACACAATTGGAAAACTCTAACGTTTTCTTTTCTCTCTCTCTCCCCTAAAGCTCACTCCCCCGCCCTCCTTTGGTTGTACGGTCAATACTCTCATTCTGTCCTCTTGATTTTTGTTTGGATCTTGAATAATATCATAATCAATCATATTATCAAGAAATGATCTTGCATTTAAGAAAAAAATAAAAGATCATAGAACTTGAATTGGAAGAGTCATTAGCTTTCATCAGAGAAAAACTTTAAAAGAATAAAGAATGTTCGTGTGAATGACGAATGAGACTTTTCACTTGCGAAGTTTTGCAGGCATCATTCTATCATTCAACTAATGGAAAAGACTTTTCTATTTCAAAATCGTAAAGGTGATTGTTTTTATCATTCATTGAATAAAATCAATTAGAATTATAATCAAATATTGAGATTCAATGTATGCCCCTAAGAACTATTTTTCTAAAATTAAAAAAAGACATACTTTCAAAACAAACTTATGCAATTTGAAACAAAACCAAGAGAAAAGAAAAAATTATGGAGGAAAATTAAGAGGAGATCAGAGATGGAGAGAGAGAGAGCAGCTAATGTGAGAATAAAAACATACTTTTTTTTTAATTGAATTTAATAATGTATATATTTTTTCTACTTTGATTTGAATAACAATTCCAAATTTCAATAGTTGGTTAATATAAACTTTGTTTTTTCTTTATTTATTTTTTAATATTTTAGTCAGAATGTGAGTTATTTCCAAGTTCTTTTTTTCCAATCTCTAAGATTTTTTTTAATGTATTTAGATTGTAGTAACTATGGATACCAATTATCAAGTATTTGTAAAAAGTTCTAATAGGGGTGTTAGACATTTTTAATATATATTTTACTTTTATTAATATTAAATATTTTTATGGCATCACTTTATGTTATTGTGTCAACCTGGATTGATTCGACGATTTGACTAATTTGGACCAACCCGCCTCGTTGGTCGGTCAGTGTGGTCTGGTTTTAACACATTGGTGGTAGTACTTGAGCCTGCAAACACGAACCGGGTTCTGTAACAGCACTTGATGTATAACCTCCTAAGAGCATTCCTAGCAGCCTCACCAAAATAACTTTTTGGTTATTTTGGTGAGCCAAAAGACTAAAAAGGTGTTAAAATGACTCCCAGCAGCCTCAACAGAATGAAGAAATCCATTTGGTGAGTCTACAGTACTCACCAAGTTTGGTGAGTACTGTAGACTCACCAAAGTTAAATCTTCTCACCCTTGGGCCCTCACAAAAAATAAAATAAGGTTTCTCTCTCTCCCTTTCTTTTTTTGGTCCCACACAAATAATAAAATAATATTTTTTTCTCTCTTCCTTTTTCATTTTCCCACACAAATGATAAAATATTATTTCTCTCTCCTTTTTTTTTTGGTTAAAATGGTGAGGCTGTTGGGAGTGTTTTAAAAAAGTGGCTCACCAAAACCACTTTTTGTGGGTTTTGGCTATTTTGGTGAGTGAAATTTGGTGAGGCTGCTAGGAATGCTCTAATGAGCAAGTGAGACTTAGCAGTAGTCAACCAAATGCTGACACATAAAAAAAAGAAATGCTTGACGAGTTGGGATCATATTCAATTGAAAAAGTTCAATCGCACCCACAATTTTACACATATCCTTTTTAATCTCAATTAATTGTGGTTAAGATTCATTAACCTTTAGGGTTAAACAATTGGTTTTATAAAAAAAAAATACATTAAAAAGCTATTAACCCTAAGGATTAAAATGTACCTTATGAGTTAATCGAGCTCAATCGCAATTGGACAAGATCCAAACTCCATGTTGATTGACAAATATTTAATATGTCATTATCCAATTAAGTCCTTTGCAGCCCAAGGTTGTAACAAGGGCTATCAAACTCTAATTTTTTTCCTTACTTATAAGGGCATAAGGGTAATACCCTAATTCTGCTCTAGCCTTTCAGGGGCTTGGATTGACTGGGCCCTAACCCTACCGTCAAGGGTCAGGACTGAGTCACAAGGCAGGAAAGTAGAACTATTAAAAAACATCTCATTTGAGATAACAATTTTTTTATACACCCTAATACCAACCTAATAGATAATTCAACTGAATTATTTAAAATGAATATAAAAGTAATGTAAAACAAGTATACCATGTGATTAAGATAAAATAGAAGCCAATTTGACAACAAATTAATATTGTAATCAAAGTGTTAGGGATAATTACAGTGTTTGGGTTAGGGAGTTAGTTGATCAGAAACTTAAGGTTATGATTAATTTCAAGGGATTAAGATTAAGATTTTGAAGAGTTGGAGTTAGGGTAGGGTTGGGGAGCCCTAACCCTGCCCTTACTTACAAGAGCAAGACCCTAACCTTGCTCTGAAGGTAGGACCGAGCAGGGTACCCATGTTAATTTTTTTCTTTTTTAATTGCCTAACTACAACAGCCATTGCTGCCAATTTTCATTGGTTGAAATTATGTCAGAGTTGATAATAAGTTTGTAAAAGTAGGCACACAAGATTGTGGGTGTACCTGTGGTGCGCCACGTATACCATGTGAGATTAAGTTGGTAAAAACACTCTTTCCTTTGGGACATGAATACCCTCTTTATGGATATTTTCCCAAGAGTTTTTTTTTTTTTTTGTTGGTATACTCAATCATACCACAAGGCAATGACGACGGCAAATACAAAGAAATACTCACACCACTCATGCAAACCCACACACAGAGAGCATGCAAACTCACGCACACCACACACATGCAGCCCACAAGAGTTGATACTTTCAAATATACTCCTTAGTGCTAGCACCGTTTATAACCAACCACCAAGGGCTTGACTTATGTTGTCTTTTCTAATGTCACATCAGCTTTAATCCTAACCGTCTAATATTTGAGATAAACAGTTAAAATTTATATATGGTAGTATACCGTGGGAGTATCCCTAGACTAATTCTTTTACCAATATACCTTCACGCATTGTTACGTGGCATGTTGTGGTTGTTTATATAAAATTTAGTATATCAACTAGCACACCTGATCCAGACTCATTATGCACCCATTGAAGGTCGGAGCCCAGTTCGCGCTAGCGTCCCAACTCCAGGGTACATTTTATTTTTTGGGAACTCGGGGTGCCCCCAACCCTTAGGGTCAAGACTAATCCCCGATGGTGCAATGTGAGCCTACAACCCGTGCAACCCGTTACACCAGGTAAGTCCGGATAAACCTGTGCGGGGCTGGCCCAAAGGGGGAGTGAGAAATAGAACCCACGACCTCCTACTTGCTTAAGGAGATCAAAGTTTTTAAAATATTACCGTCTTAGGTTAATGGAGAACTTGTTTGGAGAAATAAAGTATATTAAATTTACCTAGTTCAACAAGATGCTTATGACCATATTCAACCATAAATCTTTTTTTTTTTGGTATGCCCTAATCATTTATCTAACTATGTCAAGAGGTTAGGGATCAGCAGGGTTAGTACTCATGGTGGGCGTCAACAGCCACACCAAAGACTTGAACACAAGTCTCCAATCTTTTTACTAATTCTTATAAAAAAAAAATGGAGTCAAAACTTTGGATGCCAAAGAGATCTTTTCACTATTTCATATGAAAATGAAGTTACAATCTCTCCTCATATTTCAGTTTTCTCTCAATGAAAATCTTAGCTAAAAAGCTATTATTCATCCGAGTAATCCTTAAATAATTTGGCTCGGGGGGTTTCGTCCCCGAACTCCTGTTACAAAGGAGCTACATGCAGAGTTGAGTCTTAAGTATATAGTCCAAACTCACGATGAACCAGAATGCAAGGCATAAACGTAATACCGTGCCTTAAGATACCCTATTTAGGATACGAAAAGGTTTATGAATATAATTTCAAAACCCTAACTAGTTTGTGTCCTAAAACAGTGTATTTAACTTTAGGATTAAGTCCCCTTGTTAACTCTAAGATTACAGACCCAGCCCTTTATTCGCCTAAAAATTGCTGGATAAAGTTTTTGGAACTGTACGATCTTAAAATTAATCAAGTCGTCACCTTGGAACACATTAATGCACCAAAATTATTAGGATTTTGAAATTGTAAGCAACATATAATTTATACAATGCATATCTCATTTTTCAATACAAAAATGTGGTTATGCCATGAGCCCCCATTATTGGTATTAGTATATGTTTAGAGAATAGAGGGTTAGAAACCTGATATTGAAAGTTGGGCCAATGGGTGGGCATCTCAATCGCCACACCTATGGAATTGGACCCGATCATCCCCAATATAGAAATACATACTACCAGGGTCACAAACCAGCATGTGTGTAAATTATGCATATAAAATGCTAAAACTAATCTTTTATCCGATGCACATAAAATTAATTATATGCATCATATAAAATAGTCTACTTTGTGCGCGCAACTCAATACACAGATTTTGTGTGCCGTCATGATTAGAGCCCCAGTACACAAATTCGTAGGTATATTGGTATAAATGCTTAAAGACGAATTCGGCCTTCACAACTTGTTCTTTACTTACATGTCCTGGTCTATTAGTGGGGGCACTCTCTTGAGTTGCGCACAGATCATAGGGACTATTTAAAATAGCTTGATTCAAGCTATTTGAAAATTATTCTATCTATCTTGATTAACCTTAGGATGTCATTGGACCATGAGGTCGTACTAGCTAGCAAAGTCCAAAATTGGAACACATTGGATGGTCTATTAGAATTTTTAGGTGGCGTTCTAAGACATAATATATGTTCATAGGATTGAATTAAAATTATTTTCAGATTGATTTGTAACTGATTGAATCCAGATCTACCCCGGCTCTATTCGTGTATATATTTTGTATAATTTAGTTCCTCTTAAGAATATATATCATTTGAATGGAATATGATTTGGACTATGCTCCTAAGTCGAAATCAAACTTCATATAATATTTGGCACCATATAGATTGGTGCCAAATGAAATGGTCCATGCTCCTTGGGGTGTATTGGAGCCGAGCTGGCCAATCTCGAGCTCGGTTTAAACCTGTTCAAGCCAGACTTGAACTCAATTTAAGCTTGGATTTCCAGGCTCGAAGCTCTGCTTGAAAGTGTTGGCTTGGCTCCAACTTTAATTGATTCAATTGAATTGAGTTCAGCTTGGAACATAAAATATATATATATATATATATATTATTGTTTAGTTATTTTTAAAAAATTATAGATAATATATTAAAATTACAAGTATATCATTTATAATATTTTAAACATTAAATATTATAAATTAATAATAATAATATTATTATTATTATTAAATATTTCGAGCTTTGAGCTGAATAAAGCTGCGTCTAGCTTGAGCTCGGCTTGATTGAAAATTTGAGCTAAAAAAAAAAAGCTCAGTCAATCAAAACAAAATCTTGGCTTGAACTTGGGTTGATCCAGTGGAACCGATCCTTCAAACTGGCTTGTCTCGAATACACCCCATCTTTCAAACTGGCTTGACTTGAATATACCCCTACACGCAAGCATGTCCTTGTATCATATTTTATTCGTACTTCAATATAGTAGTTCTAATATCCATCATTTAAAAATCTTGGTGATATTGATGTTTTTTAATGCAGTTTCCTTTCTTATTTGGTTTTATTAATTAAAATCATTAAACTGATCGTGAGATTCGGGAATTTGACTTACTGGAATCATATAATATTTTTGTAGTATTATTAATTTTGATTGATAGGCGTGGTGGTTAGTGAATCATCAAGTCAGGACAAATTTTGAATCCGGGTTGTGGTTTCGATACCCAGCCACTTTACCCACTTATCAAGTTTTTTTTTATTTTGGATTTAACTCATCAAGTTCAACATTTTGATTTCAGTACGTTATTCTTAAATTATGATAAAGAGACAGTAAAAAGAAAAAAATAATAGTAAGAAATGATTTATTAGAGAATTAATTTCGTAACTCTAACTTATCCCCATAACCACATATATAAGAACTCTTGAAAAAATCCTTTTTTTTTTTTCCAAGATGACTGCATTTTAGACTATGGACTCTATTTTTGAACCTACCCTCTAGCTCAAACGATGAGGTGAGTCCCTCTTACGAAGCTTGATGATGTGGCAATGAAGAGATTCCCTCACTAGTTACTAATCCTAACTATTAAGATAGATAAATGAAGGTTTGTATCAAATAATAATAATAATAATAATGCTTTTCAAATGCCCTAATTTATATATTAAAATTTGGATGAAAATATATATATATATCTTTCTTGGTTAAATATTATATATGTAGCTCACACATATAAGCCAAAGACATACACATGGGTTCACATACAAAACTGAGGCCCAACTCATCTCATAAAAGGGCCTATATATCTCTTATCATTTCATTTTATAAGCAACCAAATACAATGAAAAATAACTTTTACTCATTGAACAACCAAATACATTGAAAAATACTTTTTACTCATTGATGGGTCAATCTACCTAGGGTTTTGTTAATCTTTATTTTCCTACAATTCCTCATCCTTTTATGACCAATTGAGTTTACGCTCGAACCATAAGATGGGCAAGAATAAAAGTCCCATCACCATAAATTGAAATACTTATTTATTTTATTTTATTTTTGGCTAGAAATATCATTTACCTAGTTAGTACTTAGTAGCATCAATTAGTGATTAACAGTGGGGAATGAAATGGATCCTAAGACCATTCTCATAAGAGGGGGTCACATTCTACCATTAGAGCAAGCGATGGACTATTAAATTGAATGATGGATGGCATTAGAGCTACGATATCCAATTTAATATGGTGACTCGCGAGGTAGCGAAAGAAAGTTGGAAAATTATTGTTGGCCAAACAGTCAGGAAAGGCAACTAGAAAGTCTCCATTGTAGACTTTAGTGAGAGCTACTTCCTACTTGCCCAGAGTCATCTTTTTATTTCACATCTTTGGGTCAAGAGTGGAGACTTTTTGTGTGAAATTGTTAAGGGAGTCTTGCCCGTTATTAGGACTCACCGTAGCCGTGTCTTATGCGGTAGGTGTCCTATGGTTAGTATTGTTTTTTTTTTTTTTTGTGGTAATCCTATGGTTAGTATTGTTGGATCCCCCCATATCTTGGACTTTCATCACCTTATAGCCCCATCCACCTTATTTTCTTTTCCTTTATTTAATCACAACCTCCTTCATTTTCAAAGCTATTGATGTAAACACTAGGTATCCCATGAAGATTACCATTATGCCTATCATCCACTAATTCAATATATTTTTTCTTTTATCCTTTTCTATTCTTCATGAAGGCAAAAATGATCCATAGCCAACTAATTAAATGAAGCCATGAACATGAACAATAGTTAGTTGCAATAGACCTTTTGCATCTATCGGTTTAAAAGGTCTCTCACAATGTCACATAGGAAAATAGAGTTATCTTTAGTTTTTTTTACAAGACAGTGATGTCTTTTACTTGTACTTTTTTTTATAACATAAATGTTAACTCTAACCTTCTTTTTCTATTTGGCATCATAGAGGTCCCTTGCAGTTGATTATTGTTCCACAAATATTGGTGTCAAAGGTTCTGAATTATTCGACTTATTTGGATTCAGTGAGAGTATGTTCGTTTGACGAGAAAGTATGGGAAAATAAAAGAAAATTAAGTTTTCTTACACTTTTTTTTGTGTTTGGTGTGTGAGAAACACATTTTTATTTTCTCGCACTTTCTCAATAGTGACAAACTTTTTCCTAAAAATTTCATTCATCTTTTGATGGTTATTTTGAGAGAAAATTTTAGTTTTTTTTTTCTTTTTTCTTTTTCGTTTTCTTTTACTTTCATTTTTTATTTTATTTATTTATTTATATAGTATATATGAATGAATGAATCTGAGCAAGTGAGAGTTTCTAAAAGATTTAGAGAAAGGTTAAAAGGATGTGATGAAAATAGTGAGAAAAAATTTACAAGTGCACACATAGATCGAAGTTAAGGCTTTTTATTGAATAATTCTTTAAGAACAAGATTCGTGTTGTCCACCCAATACTACAGTACACACTGATTTTAAAGACTAATTTTGAAACCATATATTTTCTTACAAGGGAAATGCTAGCCCATACACAAGCTTCCAAACTCTTAATGTGGTGGCAAATTTTTTCGGGATATGGGTACTTTGGTATTTTCGTATTTTATTATGTAGCCCTAATACTATTAAGCATAGGGATGAGCGGCTATTGTTCTAAGATCACAACTCTGTATTTTTCTCGCTTGCTCCATATCATAGTGAAATCTCAACGATTTCCATGGAAGTACCTCAACTTGAGGGATCCACGTAAATCTGATTTTCTTGTGTGTTCTTATTTTCTATTTTTGTTTATTTTTCGTATCTTACAGATTTTGTTTAAGTTCATTCCT
This sequence comes from Tetracentron sinense, assembly GCA_015143295.1. Taxonomy (NCBI): domain Eukaryota; kingdom Viridiplantae; phylum Streptophyta; class Magnoliopsida; order Trochodendrales; family Trochodendraceae; genus Tetracentron; species Tetracentron sinense. The sequence goes on from CM026551.1 coordinate 53,392,190, forward strand.
AACAAAAATTTGAAATCTACTTAGTTTTGCTAGCACTCCTCTTCATACAATCAAGACAATTGAGCAGAAAATACTCTATTGAGTGGTTGGTTAATATTAATGGATTGGGTTATTTAATAATTTTATATATGAGATCTTGTGGGGTGGATCATGGGATTTGAGGTTAGTCCTTACATGTCTAACTTATAGATCGTTATTTCTATCTATAATACTAAAGTATTGTTAATTACTTAAATATTATATGAAAAATATAGTGGGTATTTGGGTCATTATAAAAGGACTTAACAATGAGGCGGTCTCCAGTCAACCCATTGAAAAATGGAGGTTTTGGAATTTTCAGTTCTCTCCTTCCTTCAAAGTAAATGAAACACGCATTCCATTTTCAAATTGCATAGACAAGAAGAAGAGAAGAACAGCTTACATAAAAGGAAAAACACTTACAGTTCTTCAGCCATCATCTTGCTTCTTGTCCATGGGAGACCCCAACGACAACAATGACGATTTACCATTCCGTCGCAGTCCTCCATTCCCGCCAGAACGGAAACAACTCAATTTTAATAGCAAGATCATGCTCACAGCAATCATCTCCCTATCCGTCGTGGTTGTCCTTGTCGTCATACTCCACATCTATGCTAGGTATGTCCTTAGACGCCAAGCAAGACGACGAATCGCAATTCGTCAACTAAGCATTGGAGTGGCTCACGCAAACTCGCGTGAGCCACCCAAGGGACTCGATGCATCGGTCATCGCCTCCCTACCATTATTCGTCTACAAGCAAACTGAAAGCCTCGACGACACTGCCATGATCGAGTGCGCAGTTTGCTTGAGCACCTTAGAGGAAGAAGAGATGGCTAGGTTGCTACCCAATTGTAAGCACACTTTCCATGCAGAGTGCATTGATATGTGGTTGAACTCGCACTCCACATGCCCAATTTGCCGCACCGAGGCTGAACCTAGACCCCAACCGGAGAATAGCGAGCCGGGTGTTGAGGTCCCCGCCGCCTCGGCTCCGCCGATGGAATCAATGAATTCCACATTGACAAATTCAGAGGGTACCTCGGATGGTGCAGTGCAATCTGCAAAGGTAGGTGGATCGGGGTCTCGATTGAGCTCGTTTCGGAGGATGCTCAGTAGGGAGAGATCGTCGAGAAGGATTCAGCCTTGTGGACAAGAAGGTGGTGTAGAAGATCTGGAGAGGCAGTGATTGTAGGTACAGATATTTATTGCCTACATCTCTTGTTCTAGGTTAATTTATTATCTAAATTGAATTTCTCTACATATGTTATATATGAGAAATCATTTGCTCTTTGGATGTATATACTTTACTTACAGATAACCTTCTCTATAGGGTGGGTTCTGAGTTCAATTGAGAGTTTGTTTACTTTTGCATTACCATGTTTAGAGCCAAATTAATAAACAAGATTTGCAGTGTTCTTGCCTTCTCTTGACTATGATTATCCAAGAAAAGATCCAAATTTCAGACGATTTGGTGAAATAAACTTAAATTTCCAACATGGAGAGTGCTAGCTATGATTGTGGGGCCATATTCGCCCAATTCATGGCGGAACAAAAAAAATTTGTCCCATGTTTGATTGCCAAGAAAATAAGTGAAAAATTGAGAAAAAAAATTAGACAAAACTCAACTAAAATTTATTAGAAATCCAATTTTTTTTTTCTTCTCAACGTTTTCATGGCAAACAAGCATACCCTTACCTTACGTTTGGTTGTCGATAAAATAAGTAAAAATATGGAAAAGAAAAAAAATTAGACAAAACACAACTAAAAATTTTATTAAAAATCCTAAAATTTGCTTTCATTTTCTATGTTTTCATCAATTTTCTCCGCAACCAAACATAGCATTAGGGTGGGAGGCCAAGTATGGACTATTAAGACCTCCCCTCCCGATTAATATTTAGAAAAATCCTTTACATTTTGTTTTCCATTTTAAGGTTTAATCCATGAGCAATAGTCACCTCCACATGCCGAGGAGGGGACTATTCCTCCTCGTTCTCACAAACCCTTTGAACTATGGTTAAAAAATTAACCACCTCCTGTGGTTAATTTTTTTTCTATTATTTTTTTCTAAAAATCAAGGGTAGATGTGTAAACTCTAGGGGTGACTAAATCTTAACCATAGTTAATGAAAGTAAAAAAAGGACACGTGGCCCCAAAAGAGAGGATGAGACGGTAACTCACCTCCTCGGCCGAGGAGGTGACTATTTTACTTAATCCATACCTACCGCCTTGCTGCTCAGATGGCATGGAGGGTATGTCCTCTCACGAGGGTGGCTTGGGATGGAATATACCTTCTGGTGATGCAAGCTTGAGAGTTGAGACCATTCATCATTATTAACTAATTATATTAACCCACAACCAAACGAAACTGTAGAAATTGATGTCTTGTTCTAAGAAATAGAAGAGTTTACTTGGTCTTGACCATTGACCAAAATTTAGAGAGGATTTATCACAGGCACCAGATGCAAACCGAGTTCTATGCACCGCGATGCTTATCCACCATTGATTTCATATTGGATCTCGAAAATGGAGAGATCAATGGTGGGTAACCTGTTTGGTCAGATATTTATTCATGAACTCTGGCTTTTCACATGGGACAAGTATTGCAGAATAAGGAGGTGATCTCTCCTGGAAATATAGCACTTAACCCTAACCCTGCATTAAAACAAAATTATTGAACCCAAACCACTAACTAAAATAGTTAGTAAGAACTTTTTGCTTTGTGTAAACAGATCAAATTCAAAGTAAATAGTGGTATATCTAAATTTGTATCCCATCATATATTTAATTTTCTAAATTCGATTAAATATCAAACAAGACAAATAGTGAAGTAGAGTATCCGATTAAAATATTCAATTTAGATAGTATTTGAATTATTTGATTACTTTAAAAATAAAACAAATAAAGAAATATGAAAAATAAATAAATTTTATTAAAAAATATATATGCATAACAATTTTATATGTAATAAAATTATGTAAGAATACATATTAATATGGGAATGTTAGTCTTGTAACCTTATAATATACTAGTAAATGTGCATATGCTCTGCACATATTACTTTTTTTATTAAAACATAATTATTTATTATAAAAATAATAATTATATATAAGAGTGTTAAGACCCCAAAAATTAAAACAAAAACAAAAGAAAAAGGAAATATATATATATATATATATATATATATATATATATATATATATATCATGCGGCCACAGGACTCCGGAATGTAGCTTAGTCTCTCCACTCCCAGATCAACTTGGTTATGATCTCGTCATATTCCGGGACATAATCATGGTATACAAGAGAAGAAAATACCCATAAAAGATTGCTCTCATCACCAAACCCTATTATCAAATCATTAAAACTAGGCACATATTTATCTTCTTCCCTGATCCCTTCCTGTTTGAACTCTTTGATTCCGTATCTGTATTACTGAAATTCCCAAAAAGGTCATCGTACAGAGCACTCTATTTTGGAGGGCGAGGAGAACACATCATCGCACTTGATAGAAGATGAGCTTTTAATTCTCAGAACCCTTAAAAGAAATCGTCACCATAAACAGGCTTCAATAGGAGGAAGATGACTTTCACTTAAGAGTCTTCCATAAGATATGGAGATTGCCTAGCTAGTTATGAGACATTTGTAAACAACAAACCTTTTAAACTCACATATGTATATGTAAAGACTAAATAGAATTGAGTTTTCTCATCACATGTGTATACGTAAATAGAATTATAATTTAAATAGGATACCGTTAATAGAATTCTAATTTGCTCATTATTTACGTAGAATGTCATTAATGAAATTTCTAATGGTCATACCATCCCTAAGAACCACTATAAAAATTAGTCCTAATCTTCTCTCTTATTTATTAATACAATGTTTACTTTATCAACAATAAAGTAAGGTGAAGGTCTCTCTAAAAAAAAAAGTAAGGTGAAGGTTAATTATGTCTACATAAAGTTTAGGTTACTCCTTGTACTATTATTAGTAGAATGATGATTATGTATATTATAAACAAATTGTAAAAGTGATATTTGAATTCGCTCAGTTGGGTACCTATTCGGATAATTTTTTTAGCAAATGAATTCATATTCATTGACACCCCTAGCAGTGTCTGGTGAACTTCTATGAAAATAATGACTTTTATGTGATACTCGCGTGCGGGTCCCTTGAGCAGATCAACTAATTCACACATTCAAAGCGGTTTCTCAAGGTGAAAATCCCCTCTAAATCTAAGATTCCAAACTTGTAGGGCATCTCTCTTTAATGTCTTACATACTTACATTTCCCTCCTTGTTGACCAAATCAATGAAATCATTATGGATGAGTTGCCCAAAAAAAATGGGTGTGAGCATGGGATTCTCCTACCCACTTTCACATTTATTTTTGACTGAGAGTCGCCACCTATTCATTCTAAGGGATAAGTCCCAAGGATTGTTGGATAAGGACTTATGGTCTATTCGAGATTAGGGTAAGCGATTCGATTAAGCACTGGAGAATGTGTTAGGCACCCCAAGACCCCTATTTTTCAATGGTTACCTACTCCCTAAATTTAAGTCAATTTAAGCTCAAAGTTAATTAAAGTGTCTAAGTGGTTAATTGAATGCTAATCCAAGAAAGATAGAAAGCTAGTTAAGTTAGGGTCGAACTCGGGTTGGGTTGTCTACGTACTCACAAGGTGAGATCAGAGCAAGCATAATTCTAGCACATGGGTCCGTGCCAAGGCTAGGGGGTGTGTATGTACATAAGGGTGGCTTAGGGGTTAGCCCGGGGGTTAGGATTGATTAACCGGGGAGGTCAAGTGCATAAGTGTTAAGTCTAACCGTGATTAGAGGGGATTTAACCATGGTTATGTGAGCTAACCAAAGCTAAGGAGATCCTACAAGTCTCTTTTTGGTCTTTTTATATTTTTTATATGTTTTTGAGATTTTTGGGGATATTTGAATGTTTTTAGTATTTTATATTTTATTTGAATGCTTTTAGTATTTTGAGATTTTATCATGTTTTTTTGGATTTATATATAGGTAGGGTTTTGGAAAACTTAACTAAAGTCAAATTTAATCTAAGAGAAAGATTAAAGAAAAGTTAGGCTAAAAGATTATATTTAGGACGTAAAGAGGGGTATGCATTAAGAATAGTAAATTGTCTATTGTCAACACTTATTTTGTTGGATTACTGTTGATAATAGATCAAATACCATTGTCTTTGATATAAGACATTTTGGATAATGTTCTCTTTAAGTCCTTAAACCATCATTTACCTATTCAAAATAAAACATGTAGGAAAAAGAAATAAATAAAAAAGTAACAAGTGGAGAAAATGAAAACTCATCATCTCCTCTCTAATGTAGTCCATTTACACTATTTGAATGATGTAATGAGATTCTAAATATGAAAATTGGAGTGGTGATGAGTTTCCCAAAAAATTCAAGAAGAATGACTAGAATTTAAATGAAGAAACAAAATAAAAAGAGATGTATAGCTTTAGCTTCCACTCTCTTTGCGCCTACCTATATCTACACTAGCGGGTACATAGAAAAGAAAAAAAATATTTACATGAAAGGAAAAAAAAGATGACCTTTTTTTTTTTTTGAGGTGGGGTCCCTCTACACCATTAGATTGGTGTAGAGAGACCCAACTAAACTTGAGAAGAGAGAGGTCTTCCCAAATGGTTCTAGAAAAAAGACTAGAAATAAAAAAAAACAAATAAATATAAAGTAAAGAAGAAGATGAAGAATAAAAGGAGAAGCGCCTACTCCTCCAAGACTTTTTTTCCAATGCTCCAAGAAGTGAGAGGTTTTTAGAGTCCACAAAGGAAAAGAGTAGTGAAGAACTCTAAGCTTTTAGTCATATAATTCTCTACACACTTTAAACCTTAGCTTCTTCTAACTTTCTTCAAGGCTAAAAAGAAATATAAGGGGTGAGATGAGGAAGAGTTAGAGTTTCGACTTGGGATTTTGGAGGTGAAAGAAATGACTTGTGAGAGTCTTGTATTTATAGAGTTTTCAAGGGGTTGTGACAATTTGGTAATTAATAGAGGGTTGGGTGAAAAGAAGGGAGATGATTGGTTGGTCAAAATGGATGTGGTTGGTGATTGGGTAGTCAAAAAGATATTTACTTAATGAGAAGTGATTGAGTGGTCAAAAGGAGTGTAAGAGAATTAATTATATTGTAAGAAGTGTAAGAATGAGTTGTAAGAGGTGTAAGAATGAGTTGTAAGAGATGATTGGTTAGTCAAAAGGGTGTGTACTTGGTGAGAGATGATTGAGTGGTCAAAAAGGTGTGTAAACACAAAAATTGGGCTATTTGGGGTTTGAAGAAAAAATAAAATGTCTTTTGTAGGAAAGTGGAAAGTGAGCTTGGGTTTTTGGGTTTTGGATATAGGTTGAATGGATGTGGGCATGTGGACTAGATCTTATGGATCATGGGTTGTTAGTAGATGGGTCATGGGTGACAATTGAGCCTGGGGTATGGTAGTTAGGCTTTCAGTAAAGCAATTGAGCTTTGACTAAGACAATTGGGTAATTAAGCTTGGCTACTTGGGCTTGGGTAATAGAATTAAGTAATCGGGCTTGATTGAGTTGTTTGGGTATAAGTTTGACCGAATGGGCTTAGGCCTTGGGTAAACCTTGAAGCATTTGAAGAAGCGGGAAGAGAGATAGGGGGTGTAAAAATAAGGTGCTTACAATGGGAAAAGCAAAAGAAAATAGTATTGCTTAATTGACATCGGGGTTGCACACATGGCTGCTCGGTCCGGCCCTTTCCCAAGTTAAGGGTAGGCTAGCAGTGTTTCTTCAGGCTGGGCTAGATTCATACTCAATTTTGGGCCCACGTTGAATTCAGGCTGGGTTTTGGCCAACCCTAGACCAGCCAGCGGGCTTGCTCAAATTTATATATACCTATGGAGAGAGGAGTGCTAAGCCCAGTCGCAATTACTTCCACAGACGCAATTATTTCCACAAACGTTGAACACGTGGGATGTTTGATATTTCCATAGATTAGAAAAAAAAAAAAAAAATCAGAAGATGTTTGCCATTTGTAGGCACCACCTTGCGTCTATGGAAGAATGAGATTGGGGCTAGCAAAATTCATATATATCGAGGTAGAACCAATTTTTTTTTGTAAGGAGACAACCAATGGTCGGTTAATAATGTTAGTAATTGCTGATGGATTTGTGAATAATGATTAAGAAGGTAGAAAATACTCTAGGTTTAGGGAACCCCTATGGGAATTTGAGGGCATAGCCCTCAAGAAAAAAGTTTGAGGACCAAGTTGGTGGTGCATTTCATCGGTACGTTTTGTACATATATATCATACAGGTATTGTTTCTCCTTATTTAAGAGAAGCTACCCTGTATCCTTTTAAATAGTTAAATAACATAATATACAAGATTTTTTTTCAAAAGTTTATGCCGTGTTAAATAATTAACATAGAATAATTTTTTTCTTCAAAAGTTTAGGGACAATTGCCCTGACTCCACCCCTATATATATATATATACCTTATATGAATAAAAGGTTATATATTATAAACTAGTACAAAGAAGAAGAAAAAATAGTATTTAAATTTAAATTTCATGTTAAGCCCAACCTTTAAAAAAAAGGTTTAACTAAGCTGAATTCAAGTCCATCTGGGATTGGTTTGGGCCTAATATAAGATTGGGCTGAGCCCAATCTGGCCTCAGCCCAGCTGACCTGACCCAATGTACATTTCTAGCTGAGAAAAATTAGGGAGAAGCATTCTTTGCAGTCAGTTAAAGTTCAAACCGTTTCCTTTCTTAGTTTTAACTAACTAAAAAGGTAGTAAGAAAAAATAAGAACACTTGTTGGTCCACTGAGAAACTGGGGCTAGCATTCTCCTTCCAAGAAAGTTTATCCTATTCTTCTCATTTTCTTCCTAGTGATCATGGGGATTTGTAGCGACCCTCAGGCCTAAAACATGAGCAATGAAAATAGCTAGGAGGAGACTATCTCCTGGAATTTGATAGTGGAAACAATTCAAAAGGCATTGCTAGCGGAAATTGATGCTACTACCCTCATCTCCCTTCTTTTAATTATTTTCTATCTACTCTTGAGTTTTCCTCTAATGTACAATATTAACGGCCGGATTGTTAGAGTTGAAATCATCACAAAGTTGTTAGAATTGTAACCAAGGGAGCAGTTGCCCCTGAACTTTTGAAAAAAATATACGTTTGATAGGGCATAGCAAGGTGAAGCTATCCCATGAACTTTTGAAAAAAAAAAGTATAGTTTTATAGGGTATAACCATGAGGCATGGGGCAGCTGCCCTTTAAATATTTGAAGAAAAATATCTTTTATACTATGTTGCCTTGATTAATTAATATGACATAAACATTAGACAAGGAGGCAGCTGCCCCCTAAACTTTAAAAAAAAATTATAATATATTATTTAATAGGGCATAGCATGGGGGCAAGGAGGCAACTGTACCCTGAATTTTTGAAAAAAAAAAATCTTTTATATTATATTATTTAATTATTTAACGAGCCATAATATAGAGCAAGGGACAGCTGTCCTGTAAACAAGGAGAAACAATTCATGTAGGATATGTACAAAACGTATATGAAATTGTCATGCACTTGATCGAAAAAAGGAAAAAAATGAGATCAAAAATATTTCGTACCCGCTTAATCATTGTCTACAAATCCATAAACAATTACTAATATTTCCAATCAATCATCGCTTGCCTCCCCTTGCTTTTAACTAGCAATGAGGTAAAATGGCTAATAGTGCTTTTACCATTTCAGAGGATGAAGAGCTGATGTTGAATAATTAATGGTGGGTTAGATGTTGCGATCCTCTCATTTTCTTTCTTACCCCATGAAAATACAAGGTTTTCTCGAGACTTTAAATCTATTATTATGAAATTTTTTGGCCAAATTCTCTCTCTCTCTCTCCACAATTTGTTCTGAACTGTCTTTTTTCTCCCTTGATTTTCTCCAAATAAGGGTTAAGTAATTTTTTTTAAGTTTCCACACAATAAACAAAAAAATAAATTTGAACAAATAAAACTTATTAAAAAATTTCATTTTCTTAACAAGCTTAGACAAAAAAAAAATCTAAAAATTTGCTTGGTTTATTCAAACTTTCAACCTAGAGAATCCTCCTAGCCAAGGAAAAGTAGAAAGAGTCAATGATCCATAAGCCATATTGCACATTAATCAATCAAATGGCAACCTGTGATGATCACACATAATGCACATCAATGAGTGGACCTCCTGTTTATCATAATATCATCATAGAAAGGAAAAGCTTCCCTGAATCATAATATCATAATAGGGAGGAAAAGTTTCATTTTACGAGACTTGATTTTAGAACCACCCTTGTAAGGGAAGCATACCTTGCCATGGTGGAATCTCTAATCACATTCCAGCTTATTGACAGAACAAGACTTGATTTTAGAACTACTGTTCGTAAGAGAAGCACACCTCGCGCCATGGTGGAATCTCTCATCACATTTTAGCTTATAAGATAGAATATAAATTATTCCCAAGTACTAAGGATTCCATATCTAACACTCAAGTTGGTGCAAAAAGACGTTCATAAGTGCGGATCAAGGTTATTCCACCCTTGTGGGATTCCTACCTGTCCATGGCCGATTAATTTATATCTATACCTCCATTTAGGCTGTTAGAGCCCTAGAGGTGCAAAGCCAGAAAAGCTAGACCCCAAAAAATGACCCCCGCTTGTCAAACAAGGGCTAATGGGCAAGGCTTGAGGCAGAAAACCCCTCTCCCACATCCCACCGCCCAGATAATTTCAGCCGAAACAACTTGCTTTGCCATCGCTTTTTGGTTAGTAAAGTTAGAAAGTGGAAGGTTTTGACTTAGAAACGGACTAAACATAATGAACCTATCAACCACCACACCGTCACTTTTAAGTGTGCTGTCTCCCATTAAATGCTGAGAAGCTTTCCACAAGTTAGAATGAGAGGTGATCTCAAGCCAAAAATCAATATCTAAGAATGTTTCAAAAATATATATATATATATTTTTGATTTAAAGGTAAACATAACACGCTCACACCCGCTCACACCAATTAAACTAACAAAAGACTGAGCACAACTCATCTTATCAAAAAGGGCCTTACTCTTGATAAGATGAAGGAGTCCAAAGTAAAGTCTAATGGAAAGATAACCCATTTGATGTTTTTTTTTCTTCCTTTTTTGGGTTTTAAAGGCCAACACAATCACGCACATGGACTAACAAGAAATAACTTGCTCAACTACATTAATAACATCACATCATGGGTAAATTTGTCCCAACATACCAAAATTACAAGAACGGACTCAAAAATGGAGCGGTCGTGGGACCCGTTTTACCTAAATAATCATTTCACATGGAAAGGTAGAAACCCCGTTTTGCTTCACCTAACCCCAATATGGATAGTTCTAACCCCGATATGGATAGCTACTTCATCTACCAAAAAAATATTAAATAAAGATCCGCGTAATCGCAAAGACCAAAGGAACGGCGATAGACACCCGACCCCACCAGCCGACAACCTGACCGCCTCCGCTCAAATCAGCTCCAGCAGTCCCCACTCCTGTCGTCGTCAGAGAGCCAGTCAAGCTATTGTTATTCACCGTAAAGCTGCATCGCCGATTCACACAATCATAAATTTATGAAATTACAAATGCACCCTTAATTAGTAATCTTTAATAATTCAACGGACCTCGATGGAAATTTGCAATTGTGGTGACCTGAAATGTGAAAAAGAAAAAGAGAAAAGAATCCGAGATGAGTACAGCAAGAAGAACAAACCCTAATTTCAACCCTCTAAAAAGTAAAAACCCTAATTTCATATGAAGAAGAAGAGAAATTTCAAAGGGCTTACTTGGATTCAAGGAAGTGAGAGCAGCGGTATTGTCGAAGCGGCAGCTATCTTGGGTCAAGCCGTTTCTGAGGAAGTAATCGTTGAAGGCGTACGATGCAGTTTTCTGGATATCCTTGGGATCGTAACAAGGCCCATCTAGCTGGATTGGCCTGCAATCGGAGCCACCAGGACCACAAGCCCAATCCAAAGCTGTCTGTAAAGCTGTGTCTTCAGCATTGTTCTTCGCCACGCACCAGACCTCCACCGTAATAACGCCTCCATTATTATCAGCCTTCGATTGAGAAATTGGGTTTTTGTTTGAATTCGAAGCAGATGCAAAAGCAGTGTACTGAAGTGGGGTTATGATGAAAATGGAGAAGAGAAGAAGAGAGGGACATAAGATCACAGCCATTTAAAGGTTTCTACCAGAGGAGAAAAATGAAGAAAAGTAGCCGTTTGAGATGGGGGGTTGATCTGTTTTTATATTTTCAAAGTAGGGGGGTCTCGAAGAGGGAGCTGCTGTGCTTGTGACCGTTGGAGATCGGAGCAGAACAAGAGAGTGAATTCAGAGACAACTGGACACGAGAATCTCTGCCAGGTACTTACAGTGTAGCTTCTTTCGACTGTATATTTATTTGGGGAAGAATGTTAAGCATAATCTCGCAACCCTACTACTCTCACTCCCTTTTTTAGTTAATTAATAGAACATAGGACTTTGTGTCAGCCCTGTCACCCGTGTGAGCCCACACGAAGTCCGGTTTCTATTTTCATTAAGGGGTGAGAGTATGGATTATGAGAGTATGATTAGTATTCCTCTTGGAGGATTTAGATTGGGAGGAGGTAGATTTAGCTTATAAAAGTTCAATTTATTAGTTAAATAATTGAACTAACTTTAATGTGGAAATATAAAAGAGCTTGATTAGTGGACTGCGCATTCAGTTAGCTTAGTCGAATGGTAGTCCACGTCTGTTAGGTCCGCCAAATATTTCCCAATATAAAATAGAGAAATGTTAGTCCCCTTTTCAAAATCTCACCGTGGTGATGATAACTATTGCTACATTTTCATTTTACATTAAAAATCGGTATAAATAATAACTTTTTCATTTAGAAACATTTATTTTCTTAGCCTCTTGAAATGGTAGCATGGCAGGTGTTGAGTGTAGAAATAATTTGAATTTTGCGACTTGGGGTAGGACTCTTATATGTAATAACCAATCATATAAAGCTGAAGTTTATTTTTGAACATTTTGCTAATAATTTGATTCAATTTCCAACATAAGCACTAATGAGGTTGTATGCATTTTTTTTTTTATAATACTACGTGCACACACACAAGATCCTCTCCGGCAGATTGGGTAGCATGGGCTGATCGGATTAGCAATGAGAAGCAGCTTAGGAAGTATCTCTCTGTGTTTTTTTTTGGGTACGTTTTATACGGTTAGGCTACAACCCCAGTTCTTAGCAAGTGTGTAGGCATATTAACCCCACATTCTAAGGGACTTGATCCTTGGTTACCGATGCGAAGGATACAACTCCGTCGGCCGAGCAATAAAACAAGTGTGTGCTCAAGATGTGTGTGTATATAAGCGAACCAGGATTTTCATGTGGAGGGCAAAGCCATGGTTGATTGGAAATATTAGTAATTGTGATTGATTCGTGGGAAATGATTAAGTGAATACAAAATATTATGGGTCTAAGGGTGGGGGTTTGGGGCGTAACCCCGGATTTTGTTTTCTATTGAGGACTAAGTTTGGGAGCTATCTCATTTCGTACATATCCCACGAGTAGGGTTTTTTTTTCTTTTTTCTTTTTTGGGGCAATCATCTCTGTCATATGGCTACTATTAAATAATAAAATAACATATTATAAACGATATATTTTTAAAAAAGTTTAATAGGGCAGTTGGCTCTCATCTTATGTCTATGTCCTATTAAATAATATAATATAATGTTTTTCCAAATGTTTATGGGCAACTGCCTCCAGGTTTCACCCTTGGGAGCTATCTCTAGTTAAATAATTAAAGAACATGTTATAAAAGATATTTTCCAAAATTTCAGGAAAGGACTACCCACAGTGACTTTGCTCTGTTAAATTTTTTATAGTTTTTTTTTTTTTTTAATGTAGGTACAAATGGGTCATACTCATTAAATCTTTTAATGAGCAACCCCACTCTAAAAAGATAACACATTACAGTCTTTTTTTGAATCTAACTATTGGGGGAATGGATTACCTCTGTCGGACGCCTAAGGCCCAACCTCGGGCGTCCGTACATCACCTGCCATGTGGTGACAAAAAGGGGGAGATATATCAATTGGGGAGAAGTCGAAAATCAGGAGAGAAAATGAAATGACTTCTCTCATTTTTAGCGCCACATGCTGGATGATGTATGGACGCCCGAGGCTGGGTCTTGGGCATCCGCCAGAAGTAATCCGTTTCCAACTATTGGATGTTAAGGTGGGTCTATTGGGAGACACATGCCAATTTAAATAGTCTGATCAAACATGTTTAGATTGTCTGACTACATCCTACCTAGGCTATAGAAGTGACTGATCCTCTCATATTTGATCGAAAGATTTATATAAATGTTTGATGGAACTGATTTGTTTGCTATATATCTACATCTCATGATTAGATTTTGAAACAATTCATTACATGTCACGTTATTAAAGGCCGTTCATTAAAAGCTTTGTATATTCTATAAACACGACGAAATATTTAAAGCTAGTAGTGTGTTGCCATTTAAAAAATTTTGTTACTAATTCTTAAAAACAGAAACATGTTTACCACAACACCATCGCCGCCACCACCACTACCACTACCACTACACCACCACCCACTACTACCAACACCACCACTCACCACCCACCACCACAATACAACCACTACCACACCACTACCACCATCACTACCACCACCACCACCACCCACCACCACACACCACCACCACCGCCACCCACGCCACCACTTACCACTACCACCACCATGAATTGAAATTATTTAATCATATTTATCAAATGTGTTTTTTTGTTTTTCTTTTCTAAAAATAAGTAACAGTTACTAATACCAAACATGTTTCCTACTTAAAAAAATTGAAAACAAAAAATTGTTTGTAATTTTTAAAAACAAAAAATAAAAACGCGGAAGAGTATCCAAATGGCCCCTTAGTTAACGTAACCGGAAGGTCCGGAACTGGAACTCTGGATCTCGAAGCAACTAGGCTCATTTCCGAAAGTTCTAGCGATATCCAGATGTAATACGCGTAAAAGGCAGATCTCGAGCCTTTACAAAACGACAAAAGTTATAAAAATTTGTCATGCAAGATGCATAATCTCTGCCTGTTAGGCGCCTCAGAACACGCATGCCATTTGAAAAGGAGGCTGAACCGTCACCGGCCACCATGTGTACCCCGGAGAGGAAAAAAAAATTTGGGGTGGGTGGGTCGGGTTAGCGGTTAAACTAAGCCCAACCCTAAAGAGGCTTCTCATAGGCCCAATCCAATGTTGAGCCAAACTTCATTTCTTCTGCCAAATCATGAGAGCCTTCTCGTCATGTCAATGCCTTAGTAACCCAAACTGCCCAACTTACTACCCATTCTTACCATAAAAACCCTTGCTTTTAACAGTTTGAGACCGAAATCTTATCAGGAGTGTGATTTCAACTTTCATAGAACACGGTTTCTCTTTCTTAGAAAGCGGGGTTTAAAGTGAAAGAGATCACAGTTTCACTTGTTTAGAGATCGTGGTATACTTAAAGAGTGCGGTTTTCTTGTAAGGTTCGATTTTTTACTTCTATTTTTCATGTAAAGTGGGGTGTATTTTGTCATTTTCCTTTATAAAATACAAATTTCTTATAAAGTTTGCTAATTATTGACAATCTTACAATTGAATCTGAAATGTTGCATTTCAATAGTTATGTTATTTACTGTGACTATAAATTTGAATGATGAATGATTTTATCAATTCTTTCTTATAGTTTAAAAAGTGAAAATGATTTATTTTTATCTATAAATGAATTTCAAGAACCAAGTATATATATGTGTGTGGGTGCACGCTCTTTATCCTATCCTAAATTGAAATTTGACGCTCTCGGACTCTTGCTTAGGTTCATGTTACCTAATAAGGGTGTAAATGGACCGGGCAAGCCTATTTTTACTCCTATTTTCATCTAAAGTGTGGTGTATTTTTATCATTTCCTTTGTAAAGATACAAGATTCTTGTAAGGTTTGCTAATTATTGATAATCTTATAATTGAATCTGGAATGTTGCATTTCAATAGTTATGTTTTAGTGTGACTACAAATTTGAATGATAAATGATTTTATCAATTCTTTCTTATATTTTAAAAAGTGAAAAATGATTTATTTTTATCTATAAATGAATTTCAAGAACCAAGTATAAATAGGTGTGTGGGTGCATGCTCTTTATCCTATCCTAAATTGAAATTTAAGACTCTTGCTTAGGTTCATGCTGCCTAAATAGGTGTGTGGGTGCACATCACCATTACTTATGTGTATTGAGTAGCTTTCCCGACACAGAGCGAGATGATGTGATGAATCATCTTTGCGCGGGAATGGTGGCAGGTTTGATTTAGAACCAGGAAACGCAAGTCTCAGAGAAGGTCATTCATTCTTGACTGCCTCCCATGTCGAGTGGAGGAAAGAGAGCCATGTCAAGGCAGAACCCAAAGGAAATGGAGCTTTTGATGGCAATTTCCTCACATTGGGTCCTCCTGCAACTACTTTTCCATCTTCAAAACTTCTAAATCTAAGCCACCTACAGCATTTCCTGCTTCCCATTACTATGAATTCATCGGTGTTTGAAGTATGTTTAAACAACAAAGACCCATTTTTTCATGTGTTTTGATTGGATTTCAGGACCAGGTGGGTCAGTTCGACAACAGCCCTTCTACAGCTTCTTTCCACCAAAGGAGCAGATACCTTGAATGACCAGAGAAGTAAAGCAGGGGGCAGTGTTGATCTCAATTCTCAACCTAAAGCTATAACTGATCAGTTCAATCTCATGGTTTATGGCATTCACAATCATAGGATATTCTCTCTATCAAAGAGACCAGAAATGATCCTTTCACTGATTCTGTGTCTCTAGTGGGGATCTTCTCCACAGGTTTGCTCGAAACATATATATGAATTGATCCATGTGAGCATTGTTGTTCCGAATGAATGCAAATACCTGACATCGCTAATCCAATATGTGAATCTGCAGCCATTGATCTTGAAGCCTGACCTGCAACTAAAGCGCACCACATTGATTAAAAAAAAAAAAAAAACACACACCTACACCACAAGAAGTATAAATATTGCAGAGAATTCTGTGAGTTGAGGAGCGGACAAAGTTGCTCTCTTTATGATGATTCGAACTTCCCACTACAATTGCACTGGGTTGCATATGCGATGCCTCCAATATACAGCAGTGTACAGCAATTCTTGACTCAATGTTTGTAAAAGAGATTGACGGTAGAAAACAAAAACAGAACCCACAGAATAGTGTTCTTTTCTATGTTTGTAAAAGAAGAAGAGATATTCAGACTAAAATAAATCCGTTGAGAATTCCTTATAAATCTCATTAGTCACTAACTATGTGCCCAAATCGTAACCGACACCCTCACTAATACTGTAATACACACCTCAAATGGATATAAACCGATTGAATAAACTCAATTGAGTAAAAACCAGTGTTGGGTTTTAGAAAAAAAAAAACCTCAAAAGACCCAATCTAACCTGGCTCGACACGGCCAAGAAAACACCGTACTTTTATTTTGAATCATTTAAATAACAACCATGATCTTGTTAGAATGATTTATTTTGAATCACCTAAATACACAATCATGACTGAGCTAAAAGGACAGACGAGCAGACATAAAGATTTTGGCCATGTGAGTCTTAGTGAGAGAGTTGAATTTTATGGTTGCAGAGAGAGAGAGAGAGAGAGAGAGAGAGAGAGAGATGGCTGGTGTTATGTGATACCATCTGATCTTTCCTCTCCTAGCCTCCATTTCCTTGGCTCTTGAACAGTCCGTCGGAGCCTGTTCAGCTTAGTTGCTTCTACCAATAACCCAGGAAACCATCTCCCATGTTGACACTCCTGTTGCTGCCAAGATTTAAAAAACCTTACTGAGATCTGAAGCACTAGAGATTTTAGCTTTTGAGGACAACACTTCTAAGGTGGCGTTTGGTAACACTAATCTAAATAGGTAGAGCTTATTTGAAAATTTTGCTTAGTTGAACTTTAGATTGTTAAGTTGAAGGCTAACTGCATGTCTACATCTTTTTGAAGTAGAGATTTTAGAGGTAAAAACATCTACTTTAAAAACTAGCTATGAGTTGCAATTAACCTTCAACTTAACAATCTAAAGTGCAACTAAGCACAATTTTCATTTAAGCTCTACCTATTTAGATTAGTGTTACCAAACGCCACCTAAATCTGAAGATATTTCCAATCATAAAGTATGAAGTATCTCCAAGGATCACAATATTTCAAGTCATGCACACAGTCACACTCAAAAAAGAGATATACAGGAAGCATCCGTTAAAAAGGGAATATGGAAGCATAAACAGATATAAGAGGATGTTGATGCCCTGGATTAACAATACCCATAACTACTCAGTAAAGGACTTTCCTACCAGCTTCCTATGACCACCCGAAAACATAGTCAAGAAGATAAATCAGCACCAGGGAGAGCGGGTAGAGTGCATACGCCACTGAACATGTCCAAAGGGGGAAGGTGGTTCGGAAGCTGGCAAAGATACTCATCAAAATGCAAACTATAAGAATGACCAGCACTTCAGCTGAGAATTCCCATGTCAGATCTCTGACATAAACAAGGGCTAAGAAGACAGCGAGGCAAAGGGTGTTGTTCATGGTCACTGCCCCATAGATCTGCAGCAAAAAACTCATAGAGATGAGAGCCTCATAATAACACACCCTTACAGTTCCATATTCATACAGATTGATGTCAGTAAATATTATTGTTTTGTGAGTCTTAACATCTTGTATTATTTTACATTGGCAATGCTTTCTCAATATACTCAGTAATTATGTTATTTTCTTCAACCTTCACCTGGAATATCTAGGAAGATGCAAACAATCCTTAATGCCTATTGTAATCAGGTATGTTTACTCTTTACAGTGACCAAATAGCATTTTTAACACTCCTTTTCTACTATAAATCAGCCAGTGCGGCAAAATCAGCACAAAATGAGTTGAAGCATTTTACCAGGTTTGCGGTGACAGTCCAAATAGCACAACTTTTAGATAGAAATGAGAACTTAACTAATTTTCCATCAGATAACAAGTAGGTTTGGGCCCTAGCTCTTTGTAGGTTCACTCACATATCTCAGATTTAGTTCAGGAACTTTGCACCATAAAATCCAACATAGTGGGTGATAAGTTGACATGGCATTAACTTAAACAAAATAAGAGTCATATGTGAATAGTTCTCAATCAGATTTTAAAATCTAGTAGCATGCATTCACATCTTTTGGAAACAATACTGTGGGTAGTCATCATAAGTGTCATTATCTCTACATCTGATATATTTAAAATGATAAAAGGGAGAAACAAACCTCAGAAAATGTTAAAGAAGCAGTTCTCTTCTTCTTCCGGCTGGCAAAAATAAGTGCTGTAACTGCCTCACTGGAGTTGGTAGCAAAAGGAAGTACAATAAATGAGATGAAGAAAGAAGGTATACTGGTAGCAGTGGAGAAGTTGTCCACAGCATCTACAAGGGGGTCAGCAAATGCAGCTGCAATAGCAGTTCCCAGCAGCAACAATAGTACTGCTTTATATGAAGCCCACTTGGGATTTTCAACACCCTCAATTACCTCATCACTCTGGTCCCCCAGCAGATCATGTTCTTTATTGGTTTGCTGCATAAGCATTTGGATGATATCATTAACACTATCATAGTGCTTAGGATCCGAAAAGGACATATCATAAGACAACTTACCAATTGCAAGTCATCGATAAGCTTTTCCGTGTGAGCGCTTGGAGTGCGACCAGAAAGCTTAGAATGGTTAGCCTCATTAATCCATTTTGAGATTCCCTTGACAAACTCTTCCACATCAATCCGAGAATCTCTAGACGTATCAAAATCTATCATAACTTTATTCGCAGCCTCATCCTTATCCAACTCTCTCTCTTCAAACTGGATTCCTACGATTAGTGCCCATAACTCTTCAGTTGAAAGATAACCATCTGAGTTCTTATCTATTGTTGCAAATAACCTGTCATTATATCCAGGAAAGAGTGATCAAATGAGACAGGGTATTCAATAATAAGAGGTGCAGGAAGTATAGCAAAGATTAACCTTCGTATCATAGTTGTATCAGGTTCACCATCATCTGTGAGGAGCCTTCCTAGTGCATTCTGTTTCAGATAATTCAGAATTCCTGATATTACATGCTTATGCTTTACATATGCAAGTCTTCTCTTCTGAATCCAAGGCTGATAAACCTGCAGCAATATTCGAAAGGAAAGGTGCCAGCATCAATACGGGAAGGGGAGTTGAATTAATTAAGATCACAATCCCAACTTGCTATATGATATTACGATCAGAAACCAATTACTAAAAAACTAAGGGATGTAATTTCTAAATAAATGAGAAAGGGTAATGCCAACACGCACTGTGCATCCTGTTTGACTTTAATCGTTATAGGCTCCCTCCTGCTGGTCACTAGCAGTCATGTTCTCTAATCCATTCAACAAATAGTGTAGATATGTCTTTGCTGTTTTTGTGGTACTGGATCCCATTCCAGGAGTCCCACCCCCACCAATGGATTGTCCAGAATATAGTGGCTAACATATTTCATGACTACATAGCCTTAAATCAACTGCAGTTTAGAACCTTGCATGTCCAGAGCTTTTTTTAAAAAAATGTTCATCTGCATCCCATATTTGAGGCTCAAGTTAACATTGTAGGTGATTAGGTGATCTTTAAAAGCAAATATGCTGCACACACATATATACTGCCTAAAAAAGTACCCAATGCTACTGTTTCATTACATTTTTCTTACCAAAAATACAATTAAAGGATAAAAAACAGTAAATCAATCCTCTTATAATAAAAAAGTCTAAAATAATCTGTAAGCAGTTTGGTATTGAATTTTTCGTCTTAAATTAGAGTCATAATCTTTTTGAATTTACAGCTTTCAAGGAAATCCCTCCAACTGAAATTATTAAATCGGAAATTTGACCACTCAAAAATTTAGAAACTCTCTCTAGACTTGCCGCTCTCTTTCTAGCCACATGAACTGGCAAAAATCAAAATGAAGATATTCCAAAGAGTTCTTCTTCTAGTCCCAAATGTCCCCAGGTGACATCCATCAACTAATTCTTTCATGTTTCCTTCAAAACCCCAAGTAACACCAAGGGAATGCCGAAATGGACTGAATATATTTGGCAAAAGAGAAATGAATGAACAGAAAGGCTTATGTATTCCGCATCTCTGAGTCGTAAGCGCATCTTAGAAAAATACTTCTTATGAGCCAAACTATCGGCAGTGAGGATTTTATCTCAAGCCATCGACCGTGAAAACAATGCTCTCATGGGAGATTTGGGCCTTCCAATTATTTAGACCTGCCTGACATCCACACCAGAATAGATGGAATAAGGAAGGATTCGGGATGACGCTTCTCGAGAAAAGCATAGGACTTAATCAAAAAGCACCATTGTGCCTCCACATTCAAACTCTTCTGTCAATTACTCGCAGATGTAAATAATTAAATATCTTCAAGCTTGGACAAAGTTCAAGGGATTCCATTTACGATTATTTATGGTTCCATCAAATCTAGAACAAAACCAACAAAATGCCCACCCTCAATCCAACACCATATCCATTGTTGAAGCAATTATAGGGTTTATAAAACACTCTTTAAGGAAAGATTTCCAAGAGAATCTTCCTCCCAGGTCTCCAGACGGTAGCCCCCACCCTATATATCTCACTGCCAACAAGAGCACTGTGCTAGTCTTCTTCTAACGAACCCATCAGAACTCATGAATCTATTGCAATCCCAATTCAATATTCAATTCCCATATTTTCTGGTAACCACAGTGTGTTGAAGCAATTTTTCCTTTCCTTTTCTTGATTTTTTTTAAAAAAAATTTATCTTCCATTTTATTTAATCATTATATCAAAGTTCCACGGACTAGTTTTTATTTTTTATTTATTGGTTTCGTGGATTTTTTTTTTTTGGTGCAAGTCATACGGTTAGGCAGCAACCCCGGTTAGCAGTGTTAGTATCTGTTCTAGGTTAGTGGGTTAATGACTAGCATTTGAAGCTTGGCAGAGGGTGGATCACAACCATCGCACCCCTTGGGACTTGATCCAAGAACCTATCCCCAAAGGAGGAGACACATTGTCACTACCACTAGGACAAGCCCATGGTGTGTGGTTCCATGTACTTAATTTTTATCAGACAACCCAAGAGTTATCAGCTTTTATCAGAAAAACTTAGTGATTTAAATTAGCAGTAACAACTGTCTTGAGTCTTAAACTGATCCAGAGCTGAATCTTTAGGGAAACATTCACTTATAAATTGGATCCTTTGGAATTTTTATGCTATGAGGATGTGTTGAAGAAAGTGTTCATGAATATTGCAGAGGAATATGTGCAATTCTAGAAGTATGGATTTAGCCATAATCACATCAACAATGATCATTTTTATTCGACTGAAATTTTATAAGTAGCCAGTTAACCAAAGATATGGCTCATCGCTTAGACGCTATAGACATCGCAGCCAGTTTTATGCTGGCAAGCTGCCACATGATTCTGAGAACCTTTTGCTTACCCACTTTTATCACACAAGTTGAAAGAACATCCTATGGTATTTGTAAGCACCCAATTTTTACACCCCTAGTTAAGTCCCTTAACCATGGCAATCCCTAGTCAAATCCCTTGACCCTAGGAATCAACCCTAGGTTTTTAACCCTAGTTAAACCCTATCCAAACCCTAGAACCTAACCCTAGCCTAGCCCTAGCATAGTCCAAAACCTAGGAAGACCAAGCCCTAGCTAAGCCCTAGGCCTTTAGGGCTCAAACCCAAGCCCTTAAAACCCCATAGGATATCAAGACCTCGGCCTGGGCCCAGGCCCATCAAAATTCAAAACCAACCCCTCCGTACTGCGTGCATGCCTGGCCAAGCCCTGTGGGCAAAAAAACCAATAGGTGTCGGTAATGAGATTACCGACACCCTCTTTTTTCAAAGGTTCGATGGTGTCGGTAATCCCATTACCGACACCACTGGATTTTGTTTTTTGCAGCACGCCACCCCTACAGGGTTCAGGCATGCGGGCAATCACCCTCTCCGACCTACAGAACCTTTCTCCGGCCACTGTAGCTCTCCTACCCTCGTCTGATTACTGGATGTGTCCCTTAGGACCTTCCCTATAAAGGCCGAGCACCCTCAAGCTCAAGGGCATTCCAAAAAAACTCCCATCCGAATCATTGCTCGAATTTCAAACCCCTAGTCCGCTCCTTAGGTCTCTAGGCAATCCTCAGCAACTCGAAGCAGCTTCCCAGCTCGTCCCACCGAGCTCCACCGCCTGTGTCAGCACCTCCACAACGCCACCAGCGGCCACCACCCCATCACCGGAGTAGCAACAGGGTAGGGCTTCCCCCTACCCACTTACATTTTGTTGTGTAATCCTTGTGAGCCCCTAGTCCATTCCAGGGGACTTATCCATTTGTTTTGCAGGTACACTCCCATTAGGGAGGTCTCTCCCACCTTCATAGGTGTGGGGAACCTCCCCAAGGGTACAGTAGCCCTCCAGTGGTCTCATAAGCTTCTGGGGGTCCCTCTCAGCATGAGGGAACCCCTGGTCTATCCCCCATAGCAGCCCCGTCGCCCTTTTTTTGGTTTCTGAAAATCACCAGGAGTGTCGGCAATCTCAGTGCAAACACTCTGGGACATCACTGTTTCGAAGCCTATGGGCCCCCACTTGAGACATTTTGGGACACTTCAAAGCAGGGTTAAGACCACCTGGATCTCCCCTACATTTTTCCTGAAGACCTCATGAACTATAGTTGACAGTAACTAGGGTTAAATCTCAAAAACAGGAACTGTCAAAGGTGTCAGTAATCCCATTACCGACACCTATGATTTTATGTAACAGGGTGACCGTGCCACTTTGGCACACTGTAGGGCCCACATCAGGCCACCTCTGGGGCCCAGCCCAAGCTCTTTTTGTTCCCCTCGTGGCCCTCTTTAAAACCAGGGGTCAAGCACCCCCTAACACATCTCCTAACCATAGTTATGGGGGTGCAAAGTTACCTAAAAGTCAGCTTAACTATCGGTAATCTGATTACCGGCAGTAGGGATTTTTGACTTTTTGGGCCTATACAGTGGGCCCACAGTTCATGGGGGCCCTCCTACTGGACTTGCCTTGACCCCTGGGGCTCACCCCAAGCTTTACCAAACCTACTTTTGGCCTTAACCATGGTTAACTCAACCATGGTTAATTAAAATAACCTTCTTGGAAAAATTCCCAAAAATCCCAAAAAATCCAAAATAATCCTAAACTTTGGAAAACATCACTTTTTAGATCATGCTCACAACTTAACCATGGTTAAGCCCATTTAAATCTTGGTTAAATCCCCAAAAGGCATTCTAAATCCAAATCCAACTTGTAGAGTGTCTAACCTTGGTTAATTGGACTAGCCATGGTTAAACTCATGTCTAAACCATGGTTAGTCCCATTAATTTGGAAAATTTTTGGAAAAACCCCTAAAATCTATAAATCAAATTTAAAGACCATAATACACTTTGGACTTTACCCTAAGCCTATCGGGCTTCCCCTTGGCCTACCAAACCCAAGCCTACCGGGCTTAACCCTAGGCCTACCGGGCCGAACTCATGCCTACCGGGCCCAACCCTAAGCCTACCAGGCTTACCCTTGGCCTACCTGGCCTAAGCCTACTGGGCTTCAACCTTAGTCTACCGAACTTACCCTAAGCCTACCGGGCCTAATCTCGGCCTATCGGGCCAAACCCTAGTCTACCGGACTTCCTCTCAGCCTACCGGGCCCAAGCCTATCGGGCTTCAACCTTGGCCTACCGGGCCCAATCAATCAAACCAAGCACTTGACCAACCCGGTCAACCACCCCTAGCCTCCTGGCTAGACCCTAAGCCACCCTTGGTGCATACACAACACTCTCCTAGCCTCGGCACGAGCTCATGTTCCAGAACTACGCTCGGTCTGATCTCACATCAATGTGAGTATATAGGGAGCCCAACTCGGGTTCGACCCTAGTTTAGCTTTTCCCTTCTTGGATTAGTATAAATTAAATCAAAAACATTTGACTAACAACTAGAACTCAATTGGCTTAAACCTAGTAAGTAGGGAACCGCTGTAAAACGGAAGTGCTGGGGTGCCTAACACCTTCCCTGGACTTAACTGAACCTCTTACCTAGAACTCTAAGCAGACCAAGACCTTATCCATTGTATGAGACTTATCCCTACCGAATAAATAAGTAGCGACTCTAAATATAAAATCAACCGACCATATCGCTAAACAGCACCCTCCTGTGGGTGGGGGACCAAAATCCTTGTTCACAGTATTTTGGCATACCACAATTCACACAGCCACACTTGTATCTAACCTCTATCCAACCCTTTTTCTATTTAATAGATTCCAATCTTGTGAGTCAATTCAAGAATTTAATACACAACTGTGTTTGTTGAAGACAAGGAGTGAAGAGCAGAAGAAAATATTAGTGCGGAAGAAGACATAAATATAATTTAGTAATAATGAAATTAACGTAAATTTCTCTAGTACATATGTTATAATATACACGTAACTTTATGAAGAAATGAAGAACAAAAAAATATTTTATTCATCAGCATTTACTTACAAAAATTCAAATACAGAGCTTCATTTTCAAATTTTCGTTGCATGCTGATTGATCAAAATAGATTCCTGTAACATTTTATGAAGCTTTATGCATACATGTCTGCAATATGGAAAAAAAATGAAAAACTACATATTATACCTGATAAAGGCAGTAAGAGATTAATAATGCAACGGAGATGACGAGTGCAATCAAGACTCCTAAGCGTCTTCCAGAAGATGAATGGAGAAGCTGTGCTAGTTGGACAATGACAAATGGGATCACAGATATTGCCATGATCCTTGCAGCATAGGTAGTCCAGATATCAGTACTAATACCAGACCCTGCAAAGATGGGGAACTTGTGAATTACACTGTTGTTCAGCTACAATCAGAAATTGCCACGGCGGTTAATGGTATACGCAAAATTAAGTTTAAAATCCAAAAGGGGAATTTGTTGAAATTTTGTGCAAAGTCAAATCGAGCCCAGATCTTGTTAAAGGCAGCGACTGGACATTATATGAAAACTATGTGAAAGGGCACCTAGGCACACATAGGCTAGTCACTTATCTGGTTATTAAGACGCCTGTATACGCAACCAGGTTCATTCCTATGAAAGAAACTAGCAAGGTGCATGCCTGGAAACGGGGCAAGAATGCAAGTCTAATATGTTTTAAAACCTTTACTTTTCAAAACTTGAGGGAAAATAAAACCCTGTTTCCAAGCGTGCACCTAGCTAGTTTTCATTCGTTGATTAATCAAATTCAATTGAGCAACAAAGGCACATGCAATTTTTTTCTCATTCTTTTTTTTTTCCTTTTTTCTTAACGAAATAAAATAAGGTTGTGAAGTTCATTCGCCATTTAAGATTCTCTTGCAAGGTTAGTGTATAATTAAAGTTGCATATATGTTTTTCTTCCCCTTTTATATCTCCTTTCTTTTCTTCTTATGTCATAGAAACGACCTATAAGTATTAGTGCATGGGTAAACATCATATGGCTGATTAAGTTTTAGAACTAAGAATACCAAATATAGAGGCATATGATGACATATAATAAGCAAGGCAGAAGAGAAGATAAGGAAATGTATATAAAATTACAAGAATCATGGAGAATAAAACTAGAGACCTAGATCTTGTTAGATGAATTAAGGGCGCGAAGAAAGAGTGTTGCTGAAGAATGAAGGGGCTAAGGAGAGATGGAAAGCATATTTTCAAAAGCTATTAAAAGAAGAGTGCACATGACTACATGAGGCCTCAGACTAGGTGAAAACACTAACTTAGTGGAGGCCAGAGAATGTTGTTACTTTCGTAGAACTAAGGTAACCCAAGTGAAAGAACCTTTTACTAGGATGAAGATAGGAAATGCTATAGGACCAGGGTGAAGGCTCTAATCTCTGTACAATACTACAGCAGAATTGTCAAGATTCTAATCTCTGTACTCAAGTTCAGCAGCCTGAGGGCTTCCTACAAAAGTATTTTGTTGTAGAAGATGATGATCCTCTAATGAATGAGCTTTGTATTACTCTTAATAATTTGCAAACACCTAAATCAGACCCAACTGTTGATGATAATTCTAAGGGTTAGCATGGAAATTTTCCAACTAAAAATTGGGTAACTAAAGCTAGGCGATGTCTCATTGTCTCAAGATAACTTTGGTGATGCCATTAAATCAACTTTAGTATCTGACGAGGTTGAAGAAGCGAGCAAAAGAGTTGATGCTACTCCTATTGTCGAGCATTGAAACTATGCAAAGATTTTTTTACATGAGAAATACTAAATTGACTAATCATCAAAATGGGAATGTATTAGGAGAGCTGAAGCAAGTCAGTGACGATATTCTTATTGAAGATCCCCAAGAAGAAGACGATTTTCAACCAGTGACTTTAAAAAGAAATAAGAAGAAGAATAAAGCAACTGACACTACATTAATAATTGATTCTTCTCAAGGAAAACCAAAGAGGGAGGGGAGGGAGAGGGGGGGGAGGGGGGTTAGGAAACCTACACGATTCAAGGAGTAGTTTTATAATGCATCATCGCTAGCTGGATTTGGGGTAGGTTTCATGTCCCTCCATTGATGTAATTGGCGTTTTAGTAAATAGGTAGGGTCTTGCCTAACCTGCCTTGCTCACCAGGTGATTTTTTATTTATAAAAAAAAGGCTATATGACCAGATGATATTCCAATTATAGTATAGAAATTTATAGGAGAAATTGGCAATCCTGGCTTACGAGGTTGTTCAATAATATTTTGAAGCCTAGAAAAATGCCTACAGCATGGAAGAGAAGGATTGTAGTACCTATCTACAAGAATAAAGGATACGTCCAAAGTTGTACAAATTTTCAAGGGATCAAACTTATGAGTCATACTATGATGTAATGGGAGAGAATGATGGAACCTAGGTTAGATTCATATCGAGGAGGTCTACTATTAAGGCTATTTCATATCCAGTAGATTACGTCTCAACCTAGAGAACCAAACCGGTGCACATGTCACCTATTCCAAGCTAGAAGCAACAACGGCTTGGTTGTTAGAACAAAGGAAAATAAATTCCTAAATTCCTCCCAAACATAGTGACAAAGACAGGGTTCGGGAATAATTCGGTGATGGTCAAGTTTGAAAAATATGGGAACAATTGGGGAAAAAATAAATAATTATAAAAAAAATCCAACTATCTGATGAAATAATATATAAAATAAGCAGTTTACTTTCTCGAACTAAACAAATTATTGCGAAATTCGCAAATAATTCGGGAAAAATCTTGAAATTCGGGAAAAATTCACAAAATCCGCGAATAATTCGGCAAAACTGAAATTCGTAAATAATTCGGAGAATAATTTGCACCTAAAATTCGGGAATAATTCATGATTTTTTTAAAATTCAGAGAACTTTGTTACTATGCTCTCAAAGGGAAGATTGCAAAGGTACTTCCAAAAATTCATATCTAAACCATTCCCCACTTTTACTCTGGTTTCTTTTGAGAAATCCACTTGGATATTCTTGATAGCCTTCCATAGCCCACAGCCATGTGGACCTTTGACCGCATTGGATTCCCAAACAAATCTCTCCCCATGTCTAGATACGAAGACTATTTCTCTCCTCTCCAAAGCGCCACCACTATTTTTTAAGTAAGACTTTATTGACTACCAACAAGGGTTTCACAGACATTCAGCCCACCACACTCTATCGAACACCATACTTTATTTCTTTAAATTAGTATGTCAAGAATTATATTTTCCTTCAATCGTTTATATCAAAATCAAAGTAATAAACTTTATTTGATCAAAATAGGCATATTACATGACATATACTTTTTTCATTTCAAGTTCTTTAAAATTATTGGTGTGCTATGTCACCAAGTGCTCACCTAGGCATTTCGACAACACTAATCTAGACTATAGAGATTCTTACTAAAATGGATAAGGTTGAACTAAATGATTGCATTAATGAGTATTCACGCAATCTAAATATAGGCTAACCAATCATTCTATTGCAATTAACACAAGATTCCTAAACCATTTTTTTATAACCAAACTTCAACTAAACATGAAGCAATTTAGAGTTACTTGTGTTAAATTTTCAAAAATATATTTTTTTAAGAGCTTTGTGTTTTTTATTTGTACAATAACCACATATAGTCCTTCAACACCCTAAAGGAAGTGTGGTGAAAGGCATCTCTTGTTGAATACTGTTTGGTCTATTGTACCTCTAGTATAGTAGACCTTTAGGTGTTAGTATGATAGTGTATGTAATAATGGCATCCTTGTAATATTCATTTTTAGTATATAACCTAATGAATGAGAGAAAAGAACTAAGCTCTTTATTCTTTCTTTTCTTATTCTTCATCTTCTCTTTCTTTCTTCTTTCAAACCTTAACCCTAAACCAAACTAATTAAGTCAACTTGGTATCAGAGCATCGCAAGATCTATGCTACGGCCAATGTATGGATGGCCTAGTTTTTTCTCTCATCTGATGAGCCTTGACGTGTAGGGATTTGTGGTATTAATTTCAGAATTTTTTGAGGCATAAAGATGAGAATTTTGTGAAGTTAGTTGGTTGTGTTTGATCCGTATAGGAATTCCGAATATATTGGTGGAGGTCTCAAGTTGATTGGTGGAGTATTGAAGCTCCGATCAGAATTTTACTCCTCTCTAGTTATCGTGGAAATGTATTTTTTGGCTTATTTGGCAAAATTTTCAATGACAATGTGCATGAGAGGTGGTATTTGATATCCCATGAAGGTAGAGTGCTAGTTGGGTGCCCCCTAAGTGTTTGAGGAAAGTTGTATGAAAGTGGAAAGTGTTCCATGAATGTGATGTTCAAGTTGGGTGCCCTTCAAGTGTCTTAAGGAAAGTTGTGTGAAGTTGGAAATGTCGTTTTGGGCCCCCTAAGTGTTTGAGAAAAGACGTGTGAAGGTGAAAAATGTTCCATGAAGATGATGTACAAGTTGGGTGCCCCCTGCACCCTCCAAGTGTTTGAGGAAAGTTGTGTGAAGTTGGAAATATTGTTTGGGTTGTGTAAACCCTTTGTGTGAAGTTGGAAGTGTTGATTTGGATCGTGTATCCATTTGTGGTGGTAGTTTAAGAACTTGATTTGTGCAAATAAGTCCCCTTAAAGTTTAAGGAGTGACTTGGAAGTGAGCCAAGAGGGGGGTACCATTCATATGCCTAAGGAGACTAATAAGACCTTTGACAAGTGGGAGACAGAGAACGCAACTATCATATCCTGTCTCCTTAACTCTATGTAGCCCGACATTAGCAATATCTACTTGTTCCTTTCCGCAACTAAGGAGATATATGCTGTCACCCAGACCTACTCGGAGGTGTGAAATGGGGCTAGAGCCTACGAGCTACATCAAACCATCTCCAAGTTGAGGTAGGGGGTAGCCCTCTTTCCACATATTACTCCACTCTTTGATGTCTATGGGAAGAGTTGGATCATTACTACTCCTTCCATGCAAGTGTAGTGTCGACGTTGCCGCTCACAGGAAGCATATGGAAGATAGACGGTTGTTCGAGTTTTTGGTGGGACTGAATCCCACATATGGGCAAGTCTGAGTTTAGCTACTATGGAATAAGCCACTTCCTGCCTTGACAGAAAGCTACTAATTCCTGCACAGGGAGGAGAGACCTTGCACTGCGATGCTTGATCCTCCTCCTCAACAGAGGTCTGCTCTATCCTTTATGTCACAGGGAAGCAGAGGCAGAGGTCGTGGTACTCATGGAGGAGACCGTTCTGGTACCTATGGTGATGAGCGTACTAGCATTCGGTGTGGGCATTATGGTCGCCCACGTCACATCAAAGAGATATGCTGGGAACTTCATGGTCGACCACCACAGTGAGGTCCTTCTGGTGGAGTTCGAGGGGACAAATTTAGTGATAGTATGAGAAGCCAATTTGGTGGTAGAGTCCACTCTAGTGCTCATTCTATTATCTCTGTTACACCTGCTCCTCTTCAGACAATAGTGCCTTCTCTCGTGATGAGATGGAGCATATCAGGCGCTTTATAACTCAATTAGAACCCCCATCTTCACCCTCTACATCCTCCTTTGCCTACATAGGTACTTCTGCCTCGTTCATCAGTGCCTTGGTCTCACCACACAATCACTCCTGGATCATTTATTCAGGTTCATTTGACCATATGGCTGGTATGTCTTACCTTTTTACGTCGTACTTTATCTATTCCGGTAGAGATAAGGTTCAGATTGCCAATGGCACTTCCTCATCTGTGCCAAGGAACACAGTATACTTGCTACTCCTTCTATGCCTCTATTATCTGTTCTTCACGTCCAAAATTTTTCTTTAAATCTTCTTTTTATTAGTAACCTTACATAATCGTTAAATTGTAGTGTTACTTTTTTTCCCTCTCATTGTGTTTTCCATGACTTGAAGACGAGGAAAACGATTAGTACAGGACATGAGTAGGGAGAATTGTATGTGTTAGACCCACTGCCAGGTGTTGCATTACATGTCTAGCATATCACATCGGGTGCTCGGCATATTAGTACTCAGGAGTAGCTGCTACAGTGGCATTGTTGTCTTGGTCATCTGTCTTTTTTATTACTTAAGCGTTTATTTGCTCAGTTGTTTATTTCTAGTTTTGTTAGTT
This sequence comes from Tetracentron sinense, assembly GCA_015143295.1. Classification (NCBI taxonomy): domain Eukaryota; kingdom Viridiplantae; phylum Streptophyta; class Magnoliopsida; order Trochodendrales; family Trochodendraceae; genus Tetracentron; species Tetracentron sinense. The sequence goes on from CM026551.1 coordinate 53,422,986, forward strand.
CTTTTTATTGTGATTCATGTGAGTTGGCTAAACATTGTAGAACTTCTTACCCTTCTCGTGGGAACAAAAGTGACTCTCTTTCACAGTGGTTCATTATGATGTATGAGATCCTTCCCCAATTCCCTCATTGTCTGGTTTTTACTATTTTGTTAGCTTTGTGGATAATTTCTCACGTACTACCTAAGTTTACATTCTTAAATCTAAAAGTGAGGCTTGCTCAGTTTTTAAATTTTTTTCATGCCATGATTATTATTCACTTTGATAAGAAATGTAAGATTCTTAAATCTGATAATGGAGGGAAATTTGCCTCTTATTTTGATAGTCATGACATTTTTCACCAGACCACCTGTGTTGGTACTCAGAATAATGGTATGGCTGAGCAAAAGAACCGTCACTTATTGGAGGTGACCAGGTCTTTGTTATTTGCCATGAATTCTTCAAAGATTTCTGGTCTCATGCTCTTTTAACTGCAGTATCTCTTATCAATTGCATGTCATCTCGTATTTTGGATTTCTAGATCCCTATTTGAGTGTTATATCCTCCTATATGTGTTTGTTTCTCATTCCTCCCAAAGTGTTTGGATGTGTTTGCTTCGTTCATATCGCTTGTTATGACCGTAGGAAGCTTGATCCCAAGGCTCTCAAGTGTGTGTTCCTTGGGCCTGCTTCGAGTCAGAAGAGCTACAGATGTTTTCATCCTTCTTCTCGTCGGATATTTGTCTCCGTGGATGTGACATTCTTTGAGTCTATTTCCTTTTATTCGGATAGGAAAAACTCTCTTCAGGGGGCGAATATCAGTGAAGAGATGTCTTCTAAGTTACCCCTGCCAGTTCCAACTTCATTGCCTCTTATAGTGATAGGCAAGGAGAAATTGTTCCCGCTTTGAAGGTATATGAAAGAAGGAAGAAAAACAAAAAAAAAAGGCCCCCATGATCCCCTCCAGGAAGTCTCCACCGATCCATCAATCAAAGGTAATATCCTTCATCCTAGTCATTAGTTAATTGATGATTCTTCCCTTCCTATTACTTTAAGGGTGTTCGTTCTTGTGCTCATCCTATCTCTAACTTTGTCCTTCGTATCGCTCATTTTCCCTTGTCGTTATCTTCTATGTCTATTCCTCGCGGTGTGATAGATGCTCCATCTCAGCAAAATTGATGCCTCTTCCATTGCCTCAGCTAAAGTGGCAATGGAAGAGGAGATGTGGGCGCTTGAAAAGAGTAACACTTGAGATGATGTTGAGCTTCCTAGAGGGAAAAGACTAGTGGGCTGCAAGTGGATCTTTATCGTGAAGCACCTTTCGGATGACCCAGTTAATAGGTACAAAGTAAGGTTTGTTGCCAAGGGATACACCCAGACCCATAATATAGACTACAGGAGACCTTCGCCCCCATAGCCAAGATGAACTCTATAAGAGTGTTGTTGTCCCTTGTTGCTAACCAAGATTGGCCCCTATTGCAGTTTGATGAAGAATGCCTTGTTAGGGATTGAACCCTAAACAGGATCGGTGAGACACGACATATAGACAAAAAAATAACAAGAACAAACATACACAGAAAACACAGATTTACGTGGTTCCCTCAAATTGAGGTACGTCCACGGAGTCGCTGAGATTTCACTATGTTCTGGAGCAAAAGAGAATTACAAAGTTGTGATATAAAATGACAATAGCCGCCCACACCTATTTTTAATAATATTAGGGCTACATAACAGAAATCGAAAATACCAAAGTACCCCTCAAGGCAAGCTCCACACTTCCTATCATGTCTTCCTACATGGTGACTTGGAAGAAGAGGTGTACATAACACCTCCTCTTAGCTTTATGAGTTCTTCAGCCAATGGGAAGAGTGTGCAAGCTAAGAAAGACATTGTATGGCCTAAAGCAGTTTCCTAAAGCCTGGTTTGAGAAATTTTGCACTGCCATGTTGAAGAATGGCTACAAGCAAACCATATCCTATTTACTAAGCATTCCCACCAGAAAGTTACTATCCTAATTGTGTATGTGGATGACATTGTGGTGACCGGGGATGACTATGATGAAATGGGAAAACTAAGTAAGTTGACAGCGGAATTTGAGATCAAAGATTTGGGCCGTTTGAAGTACTTCCTAGGGATGGAAGTTGCCAGATCAAAGAAAGGTAAATTTATCTCTCAGAGAAAGTATGTGCTTGACTTACTTAAGAAGACGGGGATGATGGAGAGTAAAACCAGTGACACCCCTATTGATGTGAACCACAAGCTCAGTAAAGACAGTGAGGAACTTCTTTCAGATTCATGGAGGTACCAGAGACTTGTAGGGGAGCCTAATTTACCTATCTTTGACCAGGCTAGACATTGCATATTCTGTCAGTGTGGTCAACAAGTTTATGCACGCACTAACCTTAGGACATCTGGAGGTAGTGTATAGGATACTCAGCTATCTCAAGTCCACCACTGGGAAATGTTGATGTGTGCTAATCATGGCGACTTGCAGATAGAAGCCTACACAGATGTACATTGGTAGGCTTTATTACAAATAGTCACTCCAAGTTTAGGTATTGTTCTTTTGTGGGTGGCAACCTTGTGACATGGAGGAGCAAGAAGCAACCAGTGGTAGCTAGATCGTAGAAGCAGAGTTTAGAGCTATGACACATGGGGCATGTGAATTCTTGTGGCTTCGATTGCTACTTTCAGAGATTGGGGTTCCTACTCAAGGACTCATGAGTCTATACTCTGAAAACAAGGTGGCAATCAGTATAGCTAATAATCTCGTGCAACATGATCGCACGAAACATATTGAAGACTTGAAGTTGATCGTCACTTTATTAAGGAAAAGTTGAGATTTGGGCGACATTTGCACTCCTTTCGTAAAGACCGGGGATCAACTAGTGGATGTTTTGACCAAGGATTGGGGAGATCTCAATTCGTCACTATAATTAGCAAGTTGGGCATAAGAGATATCTATGCACCAACTTAAGGGGGAGTGTTGAATATTGTTTGGTCTATTGTACCTCTATGGTATAGTAGACCTTTTTAATATGATAGAGAGTGTGTAATAATAGCATACTTATAATATTCATTTCTAGAGGTTAAGTATATAACCTAATGAATGAGAGAGAAGAGCTAAGCTCTCTATTCTTTCTTTTCTTCTTCTTCCTCTTCTCATTCTCCTTAAACCAAACTAATCAAGTCAACTTCCTTTGGAGTAGGCCTCAGGTTCAAATCCCCTCTGGGTAAGGCTGGGCAAGCCTACGAACTTCTTTTGTACCAAAAGAATAAAGATGAAGACATTCCTCATAAAGACTGTTCAAGAATGAAGAACGTCCAAAACTTTAGGTCTCAATTATGTTGCCTAGGAAATAGGAATTCAAGTTCATATGGATATACAAGCATATATACATATATAGTTTATCTTTGAATTATTGCCATAAGTGAATCGTTGATCTTCACTTCACTTTTTCTACTCATTTGTCGAAAAAAATGAAGTGAAGAAAGAGGAGATAATCTTTACAAAGGTTTTCACACAAAATTTCTCCTTATTTTGGTGAAATTATAAAACTAACTCTGTATTTAAGATTTTCTTTCTCAATTGTAGGGACCAAAAGTCAAGGTTACTGAATTCACTAGTTGTGTGAATATATATATATATATATATATTATTTATAAAGGGAGGGAGAGGGAGAGGGAGATGGAGAGAGAGATTTATAATACCAATGTTCAGTACAGGAAAATGCAAACTACAACTTTTTTTCAGCTTATTATAGATAATGAGGAAAGAATATTTCTGCTTAAGTGATAACAGTATGCTCAAGTAAATATGAGTAGAGGGAAGTACCGGTCAAGCTTAATCCTTTTGTATTCTGTTCATCTTTTGCGATCGAATTCTCGAGATCACATTTGCCAGTAACAACACAGGATCCCCATAATATGGTCAGAAGCATAACAGTTGATCCAGCTAGCAAGCCCATTCCAACCAAGACCTGACTTTGAGCAGTTTCCGTACTTCCAGAAAGTCCAGATACTACAAGAACATAAAAAATAAAGAGGACATTATCACCAATATATAGAGCAATAATTCTGCACACTAAGCATTGGATAAAAAAGAATCACTTGTCAATTCATTGTAGTAGAATAAAGATGTGAAACAAAAAAGCTACACTGCAGATATCTCCCTCAGTTCCTTAACCATGTAAGGATTAGATCGAGCTTTCACCATTGGTTTCCTTGTTGGTAAGGCGAGGAATGACTGACTCACCTCTAGGCTCTAAGCATCCTTTCTCTTAACTTTTGGCCTCTCCTTACTGTCAGTGCACAGATGAAAGCCCAGCATTAGTATTCTCTCCATCTCCATCCTATAACCCTCCTCATAATTCTGTCTCTCACACACTTCGTGTGAATATGTACGAACAGACACATTGCCAAGAGCAATTTTGAGTATATTCTCCCACATGAGCAGCGTCGCCGAAATGGAGTATCTGTGGATGATCTTGTGAGCATGTACTCATAAACTAGGACTACCTCGTCTCCCTTACGGCTCCAACCATGAGGCTGGACCAAGTTCATGTGTCTTAAAGCAATTCACCATGGTTGCAAACTCGGTGGTGAAGGGGTCAGTAAAGCAATCAACTTCATTGATTCAACTGAACCTATTAATATTTTATCAAGTCCAAGCCCAGCCCTGGTCTTAACTCATCAAGTCCCGGCTGGGCTGGGCTTGGACAGAACCTGGTGTCAAGACCCAAAATACCCCTTAGGGGTTAGGGATACTTTAGCTCGTGACTTATCATATCAAAACCATCCTGTGAAAATACACAAGGTAAATACATAGCGGAAGCAAAATTCTAAATAATATAAACCTATGATTTGTATTCGAAGTCCGAACCAACAGATTATACACAATATAAAGTCTAAAGTGGGCATTCCCCACTTTCAAAATACCTAACCCTCTCACTCACATCACTCAACAATAGTCTAGATAGGGCCACCTATAGAGCTCCATCATCTTGGTGATGATCCATGGCAGGCTCCGGCTCGTAGTACTCCTCCTCTATCTAAGACTCATGAGCATGTGCATCCACAGAACCTACCGAAGTCAACAATTCGGCTGAGCACGGAATACTCAGTGGGTACAAGCTACTAGCTAACAGTGTTATAAAGCAATAATATCATGCGAGCATATAGAGAATTAACAATTCATATTTCATGCTTTAAACCGAACTTGGAAATCATACTTTTACAAGTGCATAGCGTTTTAAACCCTATCTTATGAGCTTTCGTAGAAAACAAAATGTATCTTCTGAGGTCTTGCGTGAATCAATCACTTATTAGTTCTTATGAGTTCTTATGAGTTGTGTGAGCTTTTTATTGTCCTTGGGAGCCTTATGAACCATTCATAATGCCTTGTGATACTTATGAACATCTATGATCCCTTGAGAGCTTTGTGAAACGATCTTAGAATACCAACCCAATGTTTGGTTTTATCGAGACTTATGAGCATGTGAGTTACCTTATGAATACTTATGAAAAATCTGATCATGCGAGACTAGTGTACATGTGAGACTCGTGAACATCTTAATAGACTTAGAGAACCTTTTAACATATTAGCATAACCCTTTGAAAACTTGGAATATAACCTGTGAGAACTTTGAGCATCATGTTAGACTTAGAAATTCTTAAACATAGTACATAGCTCTTGTGAGCATCATGGAAATCATCGAATACCTTAATAGCATTGAGGCATATGCATAAACACTATTCACGGGCACTATTCACAACACTATTCATAGCCTAGTGAACTTGGTTCCGGGGTTCTACACCTGGCCTAGCCTACCCTGTCCCATTAACAGCCCTATGAAAGATTAAAAACATAATAGATACACTAATTGGTCCTTGAAGCCCAGCGTGAAACAACTGTCCTAATGAATGAACAGAACTTATAGGGCATTAGCCACTGCAAGACATCAACACACACCGCACACTCAAAGTGCAGATTTGTGTTTTTTGATCGATAATGAGAGTCATATATTAATCAAAGAGAACTACAAAGAAAAGAGTTTACAACAGTGTAAGCCCAAGAAAACCAAAGATAAACAGAATAAAGCAAGAAAACAATCGCAACTTATGAACTTAGAATTCCGTTGTATTGTCAACCCAGCAAGGCTCCCAGATCCGCCCTCTCTTGTCGGAGGGCTACCCCATTCGAAGACCAGTAAGCAGGTACGAGAGCAAATACGATGAAGAGACAAATAGGAATCGTCAAAAACTCTCTTGTTACTCTCTTTCCATATCACCCACGAAATAACCCCAAGAAGGACCCGCTCCTTTCGCGTACTATCCTCACTAACCAAAACCCAGCAAGTTAAAAAGTTGTGAAGGGAAGAAGGAAAGATCCAATCCACACTTACTTAGGATAGAAAATACCCCTAGATCACACCCATAATAGGGCAATGCAAAAGCAAGTGATCCACTGTCTCTTCCACTTGAAGGCACAAGAAACAACGGTTAGTCAACCTTGATCCTCTAGATTTTAAGTGATTACAAGTAAGAATCTTATTAAAAATCGCATTCCATAGAAAAAAAAGATATCTTGAGGGAATTCTTGGATTCCACACAATTTTTATGAGGGAACAATGCATAAAGAGCTGACCCTAGAGATTGTAGTACTGACCTAACTAAGAATCGACCATTATTGCCTCTAGACCAGATTCTGACATCTTTGCCCTGAGGCCTCAAAAAGGCAGACCTAAGCCGTAAAGAGACGACTCGGATTGTCAAATATCCCAGTCATTCAAATCCCAATTCAACATTGGGCAAGACACGATCCCTGAATCCTGCAACTCAAAATAATCCCCCCCACTAGAGCGAGGACTACATGTAAATGGTGCTTCTTGAGTCTTTCAAGAGGAATGAGCAATTGGTATTATGCCTATGTCACACAAAAGCTTACTAGAAAAACTGGCACTATATGTGAAAGGAGGAATAAATGTTGTGTTTATTTATTTTGGTCATTTTATGTAAGTTGCACCCATACACTTTAACTTCTACCCAACCGTCTTTCCTAAACTTAATCAAACCTCCTCTTTTCTACTTTATGTTGTTATCATGCATCAAAGTCAAATTAGTTGCACCTATGCGTTGTAACTTCTCCTTTCATTAGCCGATGCACAGTCTAAACCAATTTAAAGATAGGTATAGCTTATAAAAACCCAATAAATTATTAGTTAAAACCTTTTAAATTAAGAATGCCTATTGCCAACCTGCTCTCAAATGGGTGAACTTTGTGACTGAAGCCATAACCCGTGCTATAAAGCAAAATCCAAATACACTAACTGCTGAAACCTTGATCCTAATCTCCATCAGATGCTCCCATAGTCCATGCTATGGCATTTACAGAGTCCCCTATCACTATCGATAGTGAGAGCATGAGATTTTTAAACCTTGAAGAAGGACCTTAGCCTCCACATGGTTGAAGTGAACCATTTGCATCTCTAAGATGCTCCATGCCAAAAAGTATGGGATTTACTATAAGCAACCATGAAAGTTGAGTTTCAACCATCCTCCTTCGGGACTTTTCCAACTCGGTCTAATCTTCTCAATAGATGGACAATGATGCATATCATTTTTCCCACATATATCAAAGTCGGTGACACAAAAATCTTTTAGGCCTTTCGTAGATAGCCTTTAAAACTGATATTGGTGAGTATGATCTGCCAATGTAAGCCCCGGGGAGGGTAAAAGGAAGCAATGCTGATAGAATACCTGTCTCACCATAAGAAAGACCTACTTAATAGGGAGGGTTTTTAAAAGTGAAAATGAGTGTCTCCATAGGTCATTAACGAAGGGGCATTAAATGATATTATGGTGTACATCTTCTTCTCAGAATTTGCTAGAAACAGATGTGGCTCTTCTTTTACATGGGGGAAATAACTTTATTGGGGCTCATCATTTACTTACGTCTCAAATAACAAGGGGCACTTCTGACCCTAGTAAATAGATGGTAAGAGTTTCCTAGAGAATTGAAGGATTCTTGGAATCTAAACCATAACAAAACATATGAAATACATCTTTAGTGAGAGACTAAGAGGGGATTAGTTAAAATTGATAGCTAAGAGATCTCCCAAGGTGATAGTTCCAATATCTCGACCCTATTATTCATATGAGGGAGATATTAAGGAGGATGCCATAGACTTAGAGGCGGGTGGCTAAAGTGATGATGTTCTTCTAGATTGCCACACAACCAATGCATTCTGACTAAACTAAGAGAAAAATTTTATAGGACAACAATAAGCTAGCAATACTTTATGGAGCATATTGTTGAGCAACTAAGAAGAAATGTACATGATCAAAAGTGTAAATAAAATAAGGGAGAGTCTGTTTTGCCAATTTGTAAGAAAACAAAGGAGAGAAAAAAAAAAGATGAGAGAAGCTCCCAATCAAGCAAAAGAGGAGACGAGAGTTGAAGACCCCCCAACAATGACGATCTCAATTCAACCTGCTACTTGATAGATAAATTGTATCTCATCTAATATTTATTTCTAAAATACTTAATTCTCTATCACTAGATTCATTACTATGGCTGTAAGCTTCTTGAATTTTTGTTTGATTGTATATTTATATTGTTTTCTATGCAAAATCTAGAAGATATGGGTGTACAAATACTGTAAAGAGACCAACCTTTTTCACTTAGACCTGGATGAAAACGTGTATACGCATACATTGTTGGGAATAATGGAACCTGGTGGAAAAGATAAACAAGCATACACAAAAGGGAAAACAAGAGATATATGTGGTTCGACAATAACATGCTTACGTCCACGGGTCAAGACTCAAGATCCGATTACTTCTTACCTATTCAAAGAAACCTTGAGGAACTAGTAGAATAACACTCAACTCACATTCTCAATGAAACCCAAAGAAGAATATCTATCTATCATCTCTTCAACCTTTTCACAAGCCCTAGTATGCTTAACCCTTTCTATTATCTCCCACCCTCCATAAGAACTACCAGAGTTCAGCCCCAAGAGCAACTCGCTCTCCCTTGAAACCCTAAACACTCATATTCTCATTTTTCCATACAACACTAGACCTATGAGCACCTATTTATAAGCCTATACAAGAGTCCTAGACAAAATAGAAACACTCCTTTCGAAATAGGAATTTCCAAGCAAATTTCCGGACTTAAAACCGCATTAGACTGCTCGGGCGGCGCTAGGACAAATAGAAACACTCCTCTCGAAATAGGAGTTTCCAAGCAGATTTCCGGATTCAAAACCACGTTAGACCGCTCCAGCAGCACTTAGCACTGCCCGAGCGGATTGTTCCAGTGCCTCCGCACCTGTTGTGCCGCGAAACCGCTCGAGCGACGCCCAGCTCAGTCCAAGCGGTGCCTCCAGGTTTTCTCGAATTCAAACAAACACCTTCAAATCACATGAAAGATTGGGGGAAAGCAGGGAAAACTATGTCGATTAAAGACAGGGAAAAGTTGAAGCATCAACACTAATTCACTATAAAACAGAGTATTGAAAGAAAAAAAATCCGTCTCAAGAATCGTAGTTTTTGTGGTACAGAAATGAAAAATATAGGCTTTTTCATGCTCTGATTGCTCAACAGAAAGCCTAAGACAGTGAATCTCCTAAGCAATGATGTATAGATAAATGAAATAAAACAATCGAGACACTCACAAGTCATTCATCAACTACCTCAAAACACCTTTAACAGTTCAGATGCTATAAATCGAAAATATATCGCAAGAGAAATACTGTTGGATTGAGATGATGATGATGATGAAGTTACCAAGGATGAGCAGAGCATCCGGAAGAGCGCCGAGAATGGGAAGCACGAGACCGCCGATGATACCTGGACCGAGAAGCTGAAGCAGAAGCTCACTTCCATTGGAGAGATAAGTAGCAGCAATGAACATCAAGTATCCATAGACGATGATGAGGAAGATGTTTCCGATGACGCTGCTGGTGCAGGGTAAGAATCCGTACGTCTGGTCGCAGCTATCCGTTGAAAGAAAGCGTTTGAGACGGAGAAATGAAGGTTGCCGGACATTATGGCTTCCATCAGAAACCAGGTCAAAGGACGACCTCTCTGTAATTAATCGACTCTCGCCGGCGCCGGCGAGCACGAGCACGAGGACGACGAGAAGGAGGGACGAAACGGGGAAAATAATTTTTTTAGCCATACTTCGACTCACTGGCTCTGCTTTTGGTAACCTTGGCTCAGTTTTGGATAGTTGCACTTGCAGTCGCTGCTTCATCAAAATATCCGACTTCCAACCTTTTTCAAAAGGTGACGTCGCCGTACAATCTCTAAACTCATATATTCTCTACTCTCTCGGCACTTTCATCAAAACCTTAACTAACTTTGAAGCTTTTGGGTGAGAGTAAGAAAGAGCTTCGAATTGGGTTAGCAGGACTCAAGTGTCTTGACTTTCAACTACAAATATCTAACAATTTATATTTCTCTTTCATTTTCCTTCAGATTAACGAACTCCAAATTCCAAATGTCATCTCGTCTTATATTCTAGGAGTGGAACCGGCGAGCTTTAATCCGCTGCAATAAAGATTATTCACCCGCGGTTCCTGAAATATACTAAGCAATGTTATACCGGACCGGTCATTGAACCGGCTGAGTGACCGGTTCGGTTTGACTGGTTCCACTGTGTCATTTTTTAAGAAATTTTTTTTTTTTTTTTTCATTTCTACTCATTTATGGCCGGTTTCGACAGGTTCTCAACCTATTTTACCACCGGTCCCAGTTCAACCGGTCCGTTCTTCCGGTTTTAACAAAAATGATCGGTTTTTAAGTAGGCCCAGTTTTTAAGGCTTTGGGAATTGGTGAGGAGACCAGTTTCTGATTTTTCCGATTGACAACACTCATACTAAGGACTTTGGATTCTCTCTGACCCGTGCCAGAGAGATGCTCTCGGGCCACTAAGGGTGAAGTCATTTCATTTCTCCCATGATTTTTGACTTCTCCCAATTTGATATATCTCTCCTTTTATCTCACAATTTTATCACCATGTGTCAAATAAATGAGGGAGAAGTCAAAATCATAGGCCCCATGAAATGATTTCTCCCTCCATTTGCCGCTTCATTTGTGGTGGCCCGAGAGCATCTCCCTCGCACGGGCCAAAGAGAATCCAAAGCCCATACTAAGGCATGCCACGCTAGATTTTAGTTTGAGGTTTTGACTTTTAAGTGACACATCATTTAGATAACGGATTACAAGGTCGGCAACAGCTCTTTGCCCGACTTGTTTGTCGCTTTAACTGTAGTTAAAATTTATTACCCACCAGGGTTGGTGCAGTTGGCTAGGTCTAGAGTTTGCTCTCGTCTGTGTGTTCAACTCCCTCTTCGACTTACCTTGGAATCCTAGGAAAGTACGTCGGTGGAATACTTGGAAGGGACTAGTCCTTGGCTTAAAGACTTCGGGACACCCTCCGTTACGAAAAAATAATCTAAACTTTATTTTTAGAAAGAGAAAAATTAGGTTAAGTTGGGGATCTCCTACATAGTGCCTTCCCCGAACTGAGGAAGCCGCCGCCTGAATTCCTTATTTATATATATATAAAAAAAGAAATGTAAAAACTAAAAAATAAATCTTAACCAAGTGAAAAAAAAAAAAGGATACACGTCTAGCAAAGAGGCTAGGTCTGAGCAAGTTTTATCAACAAGGTCAGCTGACCACTATGAAATATTCAACACATGACAATTAGACTAAGTATTTTTTGTTTTCTCTCTTTAATTGTGGTTAAGATACACTAATTTTTGGGATTAAAGAATTGAATATTGGTTTAAAAAAATCTCAATTTTAACTCCCTTTAATTGGAGTTAAGATTCACTAACCTTTAGGGTTAAAAAAATATTTTAAAAAATCAAAATTAGTTAACTATTTTAATTGTGGTTAAGATTCACTACTAACGGTTAGGATGTATTTGTTTGAGAAGAAAGTGGGTGAAAGAAAAGAAAAGAGAAAAAAAAAAAAGCTTAGATTTTTTTTTAAAATAGCTATCAAAAGATTAAAAAAGTTTTTGAGAGAAAATTTGTCTTGAAAAAGTGCAAGAAAAAGAAATGTATTTTCTTGCACACTAAACACAAAAGAAAGTGTAAAAAAATTCACTTATTTTTCTCACTTTATCGTCAAAGGAACACACTCTAGGGTTAAAAAATCTAATCTTTATTTTCAGGAAAATAAATTTTATTTTCAATTCTCTTTAAATTATTTTTCCGTTAATAACAGGAGAGGTGCATGTGCATTTTCTGTGTCCAAAACATCACACCACGACACTCCCCAAAACATAAGCAAATCATCTTTGTCCTTCCCTAGATTTTTCCCTATATCTTATGTGTGGATTTAACATCTGTAAACAGGTTTCCAAGAATGCCTGACCTTCAGTCCTTCACACACTTGAACCATTGGGAAGAATCCTGACAATTTGGTTGACCAACCATTTGGAGGTGTATGTATTTGTTGTGCTTCTAAAAATGAAAAAACGCAATTTCAAACAATTTATGTATATTTAAAAATAAAACGCACTTTTCAACAATATATGATTGCATCAAAAAAAAAAAAAAACAATTTATGTATATTTAAAAAATATTAATTCTATTTTTAAAATATTGTAATATTAAAAAAAACACAAAAAACAATTTTTTAATTTTAAAAAATAGAATTAATATTTTTTCCTAAAACACAAGGATGGATGGGTGAACCCTAGGGTTGGATGACTCTGAACCACAATTAAGGGGTGTGAAAGGGGACACGTGGCCACCTCAAAAGGTGATAACCGGATTTACCGGATTTGCCAAATCCGGTTATCACCATAGAGGATTTGACTCCTATTCAAAGTGTTCAGTTTTTCCTTTTTTGGACGATTTGCAATAAGCTAAGCACTATGAACACATCCGGTCTCTATTTCAAGACAGCCCAATTATTGAAGGGTGTTGCTACGATACAAACTGCAACCCAACATTTGCGGTCACATGTCATGCTATGAATTCCGTAGTCTCGACGGCTCTAACTAGAATTTAAATTACTAAATTTCAAGTACACACCGAAAGATAAGATAGGATAACGGTTAGTATGTGAATCAACCCACTTGTAAGTTGTAACCCAGATAAAATCATTTATTTTATTATTTAAAAAAATATGAGAGTAAAAGAATTGTGAAGCATTCTTCATTAATGAATTTCTGGACTAAGAAATATGTGTGTCGGCTAATTCTATTTGGCTTTTTTGCTCTCTTTTACAGCATTTGTTTGGACCTAAAAGATGATGGACAGTAAAGCCATTTCATCTGAAATTAAAATTTCCCACTGGTTTAAGAACTTCTAATTCTCTCAAGTTGTAATAGGACTCCAAGAGTCCGGTTATGCCCCTGAGCTCGCCATGTGTCCCTATTGACACCGGTTATGCCCCTAAGCTCGCCATGTGTCCCTATTGACACCTCTTAATCATGATTAAGATTAACTCATCCCTAAGATTCACCACCTATCCTTTAGAAAAAAATATCATATTTTTTAACCCAGGTTAAAATTCACTATAGGGTTAAAAAATTTCAATATTTTTTTTCTAAAAACCAAAAATAGGTGGGTGAACCCTAGGTATGGGTTTATCTTAACCATAGTTAGGGGTAGAGTGAGAATTGTCTGGTAGGGGGGCTAACAATGGGGGTTTGGGGGCATAGCCCCGATTTTTTTTGAAGGCCAAGTTCATGAGTCAATGCGTTGGTTTGTGTCCGTTTGTAAGGTATATATTTTTTCTCAGAAGTTTAGGGGGGGCTACCGCCTCCCGTCCTGAGCTCTGCCCCTCTCTCAGGCTACAACCTTATTAATACTAGTATGAATTTTTTTTTCTCCAAAATTTAAGGGAAGGCTTCAACCCCCTGATGTCAATAGGGGCACAAGAGTCCAGTTACAACTTGAGAGAATTTCGAATCTTGAATTAATTGTTAGGTGTAAGATGGTCTACAGCAAAGGATTGTCTGACGATGTCAAAAACAAATTTTCTAGCAATCCATTGATCAACGAACATGTGGTGATAAAAAAAAAAGAGAAGTTATTTCATTTCTCTTCATGTTTTTGACTTTTCCCCACTTGATATCTCTCTCCCTTTTTATCGCCACATGTCCATTGATATGTGGAGTTAGAAAATTTATTTCTAGCATGGCCAAAGACAATCCTTTGCCATGGTCTTCTGCATTGACTATTATCATCTAATGCTAGATGCTCACGTTCTAAAAACAATCCCAGGTGGTACCTACTATTAGGTGGGGCTCAAGATTGCCTCCGGCAAGAAAGAGGTGGTCTCGAGCTATCACACATTATGCAACATGTGGCATGAAAAAGGGGATAAATCATTTGTTTTCTCCCCATGATTTTGACTTCACCCCACTTGATATCTCCCCTTTTTTCTCACCAATTTATCACCACATGTCTAATAATGCATGGAGAAGTCAAAATCAGAGGACGATGAAATGACTTCTATGGCCATGTCGCACACATTATGGTAGCCCGAGACCACCACCATTTCTAGCTTCGCCTGAGAGAATTGAAGGCCTTTAGGTGGGTTAAAAGGCCTCGGATTTACTTTGGCGAAACCAGAAGTGATGGTCTCAGGCTACCACAATGTGTGTGACATGTGGCCGGAGAAGTCATTTCAGTGTCCCATGATTTTGGCTTCTCCACACGTTATGCAACATGTGGTGATAAAATGGTGAGAAAAATGGGGAAGAAATATCAAGTGAGGAGAAGTCAAAATCATGAGAGAAAATCAAATAACTTTTCCGCTTTTTTCACGTCACATGTCACATAATGTGTGGTAGCCCGAGACCACCTTTTTGGCTTCGTCAGAGACAATCCTAAGTCAGGTTAAACCAAGAGTTGAGATCATCCCTTTTGTTGGGAGGGATCGAACCACTGACCTTTTTTTTTTAAAACGGGTTTGAGTTTCATCAGAAGAAGAAAATGCAATGTAATTCTACAAATCTATGAAATAGTCGGTCAATTACTTTGATACTGGATAGTCCCAAAATAGGTGCTGACCTAATTATTTAGTTAATTTAATTTACTTGGAATCATTAACTAGTTCATTGTGACTGATTGGTTTCACTGACTAATTGCATCATATTTCCCAAGCCTAGTTTATTACTCAAGGTGTAAAACAAAAAACAAAAATAAACTTTAGAAAGGCAAAAAAAAAAACTACATTCAATTTAATTCCCACCGAATTGAATTTTTTTTCTTCTAAAAACCAAGAATGGGTGGGTGAATCTTAACCACAGTTAAGAAGTGTCAAAAGAGACACATGGTGACCTCAGGGGCATAACCGGACTCCCCCGAGTCCCGTTATAACGTAGATGATTTCATTCCTTCTATTTTCTTGTTTGCATCTACTGTTGCGTTACTTTTTTTTGGTTAATCGAGAAATAGGCTCTTAAAACAATTTAGAAATGCTGATTGAGTGTTAATTAAGTACTAATTCAAGTGATATTTAGTATTGAGTTAATTCAATCAATATTATCCCACGACTACTCAAGGTTTGTTACGATAAACTTTTATGAGAAGGATAGTACTACTTTAGAATAACTTAAAAAATAATTTATCTTTTTTAAATTTGGGACTTCTCACAAAAGTTGATTGGGCCAGCTTCCCCTTCAAGCGGGAATGGATTTCATTGGCCCTCGCAAGATGAAATCCGTCTGGCTTCCATCCTACTTGTCAAACACATGTTGCTCCTTAATTGTGGTTGAGGTACACTAATCTTTAGGTTCAATCATGTAACCTTGGTTTATAGGAAAAAATATTTTAAAAGTTTTAACATGGGAGTTAAATTTCATAAGGCACAGGATTCTCTCGAGTTGGAACCCCTAGAGGTCGCCACGTGTCTCTTTTGACACCCCTTAACCATAGGTAATGTTCACCCACCCCTAGGGTTCACCGACCCATCCTTCCTTCTTCTTTTTTATATATATTTATTATTATTATTTTAATTAAAAAAACTGTTTTTAGAGTTTTTTTAATATTAAAAAAAAAATTAATTTTAAAAAAAGAATTCATAATTTTAAAAAAAAAACAAGGATGGATGGATGAACCTTACCCATGATTAAGGGGTGTCAAAAGAGACATGTGGCGACCTCTAGGGGTTCTAACTCGAGAGATTCTCTCGAGTTGAAATCGGTTCCAACTCGGGAGATTCTCTCGAGTTGACCTCGAGAGGATCCTGAGCCATTTCATAACCTAGGTTAAAAAAAACTGTTAAAGGGGCTTTGTGAATGGGCCAATCGGTTTTAGTCTGGCGAGGGCTGACCAAATCCGATCCCCCTAAAAGCTAACATTTCAACTTCTTAAGAAAAAATTTTGCTCGGTCCTAATCATTTATCTATATATATGTATATATAATTTTTTTTTTCCTTTTTTGCTTGTCCTAAATCCTTTAAACATCAAACTCACATGATATTGAGCAAATCCAGGATTAATATCAAAGTGACAATGATTTTTAATTATTTTATTTAAAAAAGTTATCTCCGTTCCCAAGACGATGCTTTGCATGTTACGACTGGTAAGTAAGAAGTAAGAACATTAGCTGCAAGCTCCGTCTGCTACAGTGCGCCTGACAGGGGCAACCCCACTAGTTTTGGATCAAACTGAACTTGTGATACAATACGTCAAAAAAAAAAACTTGTGATACAATACGCCACGTTGCGTTTGTCTAATTGATGAATACCAATCTGGATTTCTTTTTCACACGGGAGAAGATCCTGAATCCAAAAGAAAATTCTTTGATTATGGTTTGATGAAACTTTCGAATAGATTTCTACCAACTAACAAAAGTAGAAGTCACTTCTTTGTGATTGATTTGTCATCACTTTAATATATATATATATATATTTTTTAAAAGTCAAGTGAAAAGTCGTAAAACTGAAGCGAGGAATACTTTCCGTAAGTCACTGGACACTGGTTTTTTTAGCTTCGGATATCATTTAACTACGTTAGTAAGTTTATAGGTTAGTTTTGGGGATAGAAGTTCTCGCATATTCATCACCTAAGGGGATTGGATCCTTAGACCTCTCCCTCAATAGAGAGGCCACATCTCACCACTGGCGCAAGAGGTGGGGTGCACTAGACACTGATATTAGTTCACTGCATTTTGCAAAAAAATAAAAAAAAAAGTTTGAATGAAACTTGTCGAATGTGCAAACAAAACACAGGCCTGAAATTTATATGACAAAGTCAACAAAAGAGGTCAGGTTTAGTCCCACCTCGGTTGGGAACAAGACTTCGGGGAGGGGTGCATAAGACGCCATCAACCCTCCTTAAGTCAAGCCCTTTTGAAGTGGTTATCTGGACTTACCTTTATAGTACCTCAACGGTTACCTTAGGTCTGGCTGAGTGCGCGTTTTAGTGTGTTAGCTACATGATAACCTTTTACCTAAAAAAAAAAACAGCGGAGGTCCGTGGACTCACAGTGAAAGTGAAGTCTTTCTTTTCACAGGAAAAATTATCCAAACAAGACCTCAAATTTAAATGGCAAAATCAATAATGAGGTCGGCAAATGGCTGTGGAAGCAAAGTCTCTCTTCCCAGAGAAATTTATCCAAAAAAAGTCCTTAAATTTGTATGGCATAGTCAAGAGAGGAGGTCGGCAGAGGAACACTGAAAGCCGTGGAATCTACCATCCAAAAATTATAGACCTTGGAATCTCCTCTTTTATAAAGATTTGTACGGTTCCAAAGCCCCAAGCAAGTAGCAACCATGGTTTGTGATTTATATAGTGGCGAAAGTTTAGGACCTATCTACCATTTGGTACATCTTACCATCGGATGAGTGCTTGAGTAGACAAATTGACTCACTTGAATGATAATATAAGATGATTTTCATTAGGGTTGGACAGCTAATTGGGACGGACCGGGCCATGTCAGGCCCAACCCGAGTTAATGACATGCTGACCCAGTGTTTCGGCATACTATACTGCATCTGGATTCTGGACTCAACTTCAATTCCAAAGTAGAGTTTAGGCACACGCTTGGGTTTGTTCCAGTTGTAGTGAATCTCCCTTTAGGGAGGAATGTCTCGTGTTTGAGTCTTGGTGTGGCCGTTGAGTGTCCACCCTTGAGATCTAACCCACCTAACCCCTTGAAATAGATAGATAAATGATATAGCTGATTACCAAAAAAAAAATTGAGTTTAGGCTTGGTTCAGGGCAACCTTGACTAAACCCCAACGCATGTTCCTATATACGTGAGAGAGAGAGAGTACATTCCAATATCACCCTTCAACCTCATGGGGGGAGAATTATCTTTATGCGTTTTCATTATAACTCATTGTGCTGCCACTGGTAGATGCGTTGATGTCTTGAGGATAAGTTACACTTTGGATGTGGGTGTATGGATATGGATAAAGAACAGCCCCTGGATAGGCGAGAGGAGGCCGCTAATAGATTAGAGATTGGAGCTTCAAATAAGCCGAGGAAGGGCTAGAGAAGGTGGCCATTGATGGCCCAAAGATAGGCCTTTGATATGCCAAAAATGGGGCCTGCAATGGTTTAAGAAAATATCTCCAATGGGCTTGATAGAAGACACGTGGGTCAAGAGAAGGAAAATGATCTTTGTGGGCATGAGATTGGGCCTATGGTCCAAGTAAGTAATGCTCCTTTTGTTTCGAAGTAAAATAGAGGAAAACAAATGAATTTCGTGGAAAATGTCAGTATACTTGGAAAATGATATTTTCCGTGGAATTCATTTATTTTCCCCTATTTTACCTCAAAACAAACAGAGCATAAGTGAAATACGACTAGGAGGAAAAGAAAGTCTTCTACACAAGTACAAAACAAATGGGCCATATAAAGGTCAAAGAAATGAGGGCCGAAAATGAAATTGTCCAATTAAGGAGGCCTATGACGGGCCAATGAAGAAACGCCTGTATGGACTAATGACAAGGAGGTCTTTGGGCAACGGAGAAGTTGGGCTTATGTTAGGCCAAAGAAGTTGGGGTAATATTATAGGGAAATGCTATTGAGACCACACGAGGGTCAAGACCATTGAGACCGTGCTGTGTAGCACGGGATTTCTAGTGGGGCCCACCATGTGAAAATAGGCCCCGCCTGAAATCCCATGCTGCACAGCAGGGTCTCGGTGGTCTCGGCCCTAACGCGATCTCAGTAGCAAAGTCCAATATTATAAGCCTATCCAATTCAAAACAAGTGATATTGTGTGTAGGTTGAATACTTATATCCAAATTTAAGAAACCAAAAGGTAGGGTGCGTTTGGATTTATGAAATTAAAATTGAGTCAATAAATTGAATTCCATGGATTTAAAATCCATTGAATTAAATTCCATAAAATTTAGAATTCTATCATTTGTATGCACTATTAAATTCATAGAGAAATGAAACAATTGGGCTTTTCTTTCGTATTAAATTCCACAACTACATAAATTTGTCAAATAAGACCTGTTAACTATGGAATTGAATTTCATAGATTTGCCTTTAAAATCACTGCTCTAATTCTCTATGGAATTAGAGATTCTAATTCCTCCCAATTTATAATGTGTTCGATGAAATTGAAATTGTGTGATGGAATTGACAATTCTGTTACTCAATTACATAAATCCAAACGCACCCTTCAGAATTTGACAATTCTGTTATAGATGATGAAAAAGCACACATAACAGAAAAAAATTGTTTCAGCCCCGACTAGATCAATTGAGGAAGATCAAAGTAAGGTTAGGCTCCGATACCATAATGGAAATGAAGTTTATTGATAGTGCTTATATTATTTACAATGACCCCTATATGATTTATATAAATGATTAAGGTGAAAGATTCATAGGTGGAAACATGATTCAATCAAATTCAATTTAATTTATTCTAAAGTATATCTCATCACACCTCATTATAGCAGTACTACATAGTAATGTCTAAAATAGTCCTTAGCTACCTCACCAACTTGCACTGAAGACTAACTTGAACATCTCACTATCTTCATCATCTTCACCGAGTCAATTTATTAAAGAAGAAAACAAATATCATTATCTAATCTCTTTATATGCACATATGACATATCACGGACTTTCTGAGCTCTCGAAACCATTCTAATACCCACAAAGGAAACAAAGAAAATGTTGTTAAATGTCTTAATTTTAGCAATTCTGATTGAAGAGCAGTATTGTCATAACCCGACCGGGCATGGTCCGGTTCCACTGTGTACCTTTTATATAAGAAATCTTTTTTTTTCCCTATTTTTTCCCAGTTCTGACTGATTCCCAACCAGTTCTAGCCTGTTTTGACCGGTTTTGAGGGTTTTGGGAACCGGCGAGAGGGCTGGTTCCCGATTCGACTGGCCGATCCAGTTCTGACAACACTGATTCAAAGAAAGCATGGTCTATTATTTATATTGAAAGCAAGCATCACCTACTTTTCTTTTTTAAAAACATTCCTAGATCTTCAAACTTTCCCTTCTTGACTCCATCTCCATTTTAGATCTTTGTGGTAGAGAGAGGTCCTCATTCAATCATTAATCTTCAGATTGAAAGACGCTTAATTGAGATCAGAGAGAGAAAAAAAAAGAATACCCAGATTAGTAAAAAGGAGATGGCAAGACGTTCAAGTTAAAGATTCTGATGTTATCCATGCACGGCTTTTACTTGCAAACGATACGAAGAAGAAGAGGGCATTATTGTATCTCTTTTATTTTGGGTGTTGCATAATTATAAGAGAATATTATGTATTATTAATCAATACTGTATTTATTCATCAAAATATTTCTTTTCATTAATTTCTTATGGTGACATTATATTTCCATGTACAGATTTCTTGTAGGTACAAATTTACTAGGGTGGTCCAAAATATAAAAAAGAAAAGGGATTAATTTCTTGCATCTCGAGCTCGTTTATATTATGCTCTAGACCCATATCGATGATGTGAGAAACGACTAGGATCATAAACTTCGTCCCTCTATACAAGCTACTTTCTCACGCTCTTTAAGAGCTTCTTTGTGATGAATGTTGCCTCAATGATTCTCCTTTCAATGATTAAGGTATAGTGTTCAAAACCCTTCTTGAGGACGAAAGAAATGAAAAACAAAAGGGAGAGATGCAAAAGTTCCTAGATTTGAAAAGATGGGTTTGAACTCTATACCATATACATGAGTCAATGTATCCTTGATATTGTCCAATATAATATGGGGCTTAACGAAACATGTATATTCACTGTAAAATACATTTTAATATGTAACAATATACAAAAATATCCTTAAGAAATCACAGAATATTAATTATAAACCATGGAACGAAGTTAATTCCTCAATAGAAAATTTAAATATAAGGAGATATTATATTATAAAATACTAATTATAAGGGAGCCTACTCATGGTTTAAAAAAATGACAAAACCGATATGTATCGGTTTTGGCAGAAGTAGAACCCAATAAATTTTTATAACCTATACATTTTTTAAAAAGAATTTTTAAGATTCGCCCGAAATTGATACGTATTAGGCGAGTCCTATTGATACACATTAGTTTCGACATAGGACTCGATGGATACCTTTGAAAGAAAGAGGTTACCTACCCTAAATATCTTCTTTCATTATGTCTATGTTTTTTTTTTCACTTGGTATTGGTTTTAGAAGTATGTGTCTATTTATGCTGACTTTTTTTTTATTATTAATTTTGTATGATATTTTAGGATCTTTTTTTTAAAAAAATAAAAAAGTAAATATTGGCTGATTCAGATATGTATTGGTGATAGATATCTGTTTCAGTTGGAACCTTTACTGTCCCTGAAATCGAGTTTTTTACAGTGTTGTCAGAACTGGACCGGACCAGCCGGTCCAACCGGAAATCAGTCCCCTCACCGGTTCCCAAGCACCCCAAAACCGAGCCTAATTGAAAACCAGTCATTTTTGTCAAAACTGGAAGAACCGGCCGGTTGAACCGGGAACTGGTGGTAAAAACAGGGTGAGAACTGGCCAAAAATGAATAAAAATGGAAAAAAAAAATGTTTATTTTAACAAAAAAAGGACACGGTCGAACCAGGAACCGGCTACTCAGCCGGTTTGACGACCGGTCCGGTTCTGATAACATTGGTTTTTAACACTTGGGCCTACTACGTACATATATACATGTTAAGGTTTATATATATATATATAAATTGGGTCATACCAGCTGAGGGTCGAGAGTTCCCTTGTTGGATTGGATTGAGGAATACCTTTTCAACTTATTTGTTAATGGGTCCATTTCTGGTTTATGGTCTGTTCACTTGGTCAGTTATCGACCCAACCCAACTATTGCCAGTGTGTAGGTGCCCTTGTTTGGCAGATGAGCTCTATAGTCCAGCTCAACTTTATGAATGCAATGTTCATGGTGAAATGCAAAACAAAACTTTTAGACTTCAAAGTTCATGGTTAAATTAAAATTGAGTTGAATTCATCTATTGCAGTGTGAATTTACAGCCATGCATGTAAGTAGATTAATACAGTAGGAAGAAAATGAAAGGATAATATCTTAGTAAGGTGAAAGAAAAATAAAATAAAAAATAAGGAGAATGATATCAATATAACTTGAAATTAATATTGGGCTGCTGGTGAAGATGTAGTAAGAAAATGCCAATTTCTGATTGGATGGCTTGTCCTTTGGATTTACTACCCTCATCCCCACCTCAGTCTCAATCTAGTATAATCATCTAGTCTTAAAACCACCCAAAAATTGAGGTAAGAACATAAACCAACAGTAGAGAGAAGGGGTAAAGAAGATATGCCACAATGCATGTCCAAAGAGGAATGGTGGTGCAGAAGCTTGTGAAGAGACCCATTCCAGTGCAAATAATAAGAAGAACCAAAACTTCAGCTGAGAAGTCCCACGTCAAGCCCCGCACATAAACGAGGGTTAAGAAGATGGCTAAGCTCATAAGGTTGTTCATGAAAACCGCACCATAAATCTGCAGAGATAAATCCAAAGGTCAGAATACACAGGAACTACTCTCCACATACTCTACACAACAAAGATGTAGAAATAGTTTCCTTTAATTGCACCTAATACGCACAGCGGCACAGAGATGCGCCTATATATTTGTTACTGGAGTATTATTCAGTAAATAAAGTGTTTTCTTTTATAGTCCGATGGTTTTAGGCTTAGATAATTCACTGGTTCACATACAACATGATTCTCAGGTAGAACCTTTGAAGCAATAAACATAAGATCAACCATAATTCACATTAATATTCATAGACTTCTAAACAATTGTTTTATGATTAGGATGAATTAGTTTGATTTGATTAGGATTAGATCGGATAGAGTTTTTATCTTAAGACGATGTAATATTTATATAAACCCTCTATGGGGTCATTGTAAATCATTCAATTATCAATATTCAGTTTATTTTCGATCCTACAATCGCATTTCACATAACATAATAGCTAGCTAGTAGTTTAATGTGTACCACTTGACCTTTAACAAGTACATATATAGTAAGTTTGAAAACGGTATAGAGGCAGTCATCATGCATATGTTCACCAAATGCAAAAATTTCATCTAATCATGAAATGAAAGTTAAATCAAAGGGAAAAACAAACCTCAGATAATGTTAAAGAAGCAGATCTCTGTGTCTTCTGTTTAGAAGAATTGATCGCTGACACCGCCTCTCTATAGTTAATAGCTAAGGGCAGCATAATAAAGGAGATGAAGAATGGAGGAATATTTGCAGCAGTAGAGAAATTCTGGACATTCTCTATGAGGGGTGTTGCAAGTATGGATAGAATAGAAGTTCCCAGCAACAGCAGTAATCCAGCCTTGCAGTAACTCCACAAGTGTTTACTAACACCCACCCTATCCCTGTCCTTATGATCTAGAAGCAACTGCTGTTCTTCCCCAGTTTTCTGCATATGCACTTCAAACATCAGGGACACCATAGTTTTGTTAGTATTTGAAGAAAAGCATACCATGAATCAAGCAAGTTACCTGAGAAGAGCTATTTATAAACTTCCGACGGGGATGATGATTTTGATTATTAACTGAATGCTTTGCCTCAGAAAGCCATTTTGTGATTCCTCTAACGAACTCCGTCTCATCAATGTGAGCATCACCAGAGCTATCGAACTCTTCCATCACCTTCTCCATAAAATTATCCGCATTTAAGCCTACTTCTTCAAACTGGATTCCTAGGATCAGCGTTCTTATTTCGGCAGGCGATACAAATCCGTCCTTATTCTTGTCAATTTTATGAAATAGCCTACAATTGTATGCAGGAAATATTGATTAGATGTAGCAATTAAAACTGGTAAAGTCCACATCATCATCGTCGTCCTAGCCTCATCCCAACTGTGATTACTGTCTGCCATTCCACTTTATCAAGGCCCATTTCTTCCAAGGAACGCCGTGGCATGAACTTGAAACAATGAATCATGATCCGCGAAGGGGCTGGACAGAAATTTTTATGTCTGTTTCCAACCCAAACGATGACCTGACTCAACCCTCCTTCGTTAGGGTTGGGATTGGCAATGCAAGGCCAAGAGCTCAACACTGGCAGAGTTGTAAAGGACACAGCATAAAAATACCCAACAGAGAAACTTACTCTATTATTAGGTGTGTATTAGGGTTGCCATCAACAGTGAGGAGCTTCTCTAGTAGGTTATTCTGCACATATTTTTGCATCAAATATTCGAGTCTTCTATCCTGAATCGAAGGCTTGAATATCTGTACCAACAATATTCATTAGAAAAATGGTATGTATGAAGATCACAACTTCAATTTATCAAATGCTGATTAACTGCTACAAATTAATAGAATCCATTTGTATAAACAGATATTGAATAAGACTACATCAGCAAGGGGCCATGGAGTTCATGTCAACAGCTTCGCAACAGTAACTCGCTGATAGGTTTAACACAACATCTCCCAACCATAGCAGAATAATCATAAGCAATAAAGGAAAACAAAAGAATTGTACCACAATATAAGTAGAAGTATATCATATAATTAAAGGAATTACCTGATAGGAGCAATACAGAAATAGGAATACAATAGTGATAACCAGTGAAACTATGATTGCTACGCGCACCCCAGACGCTGAATTGAAAATTTTTGCTAGTTGAACAATGATAAACGGGATTATGGTTAGAACCATGATCCTTGCCGTATAGCTAGTCTCCAAATCAGTACTAACACCAGAACCTGTAAGCAGGATTGAGAGTTAGTGGGTTACCATAACATAAAAAAAATGATGGTGCTTCATGCTAGATGAGTAGAGAAAGAACAGACCAGTTAAGCTCAATCGACTTGTCTGTTTAAAATCTAACTTTGAAAAATCATAACTGCCGAAAGCAACACAAGATCCCCAAATCAATGTTAGAAGCATTATGGTTGACCCAGCAAGCATGCCCATTCCCACTACAACCTGACTTTGAGCAGTCTCTTTACTTCCTGAAAGTCCAGATACTGAAAAAGAACATAGAATCCAGATCACATGCTTTCTTATGATGGGCATTAGATTTAATGTAGAGTACCCTTGCAAATGCATTGAAATTGGAGTAGAATGTATAAGAATTTAAATGCTAATATCATCTTAACAATGTTTCGAGATTCAAATTGACACAACTATGATATTTCAGTGTTAATGAATCATATTTATCCCAGCTCAAAGTCACTCCAGATTTCTACCATTTGCAAAAGCCATTTTTGTCAAAGAAAAGAGAGAAGAATGCCTTCTCTGCTGCATGAAGCTGGATGAGTTCGATACTCATTACACTCTACACAACAGATAATTCTCAAAAAAATTTATTAAAAAAAAAAAAAAGAGTCACCATGAAGTCTAGGAGTAGTGAACTAGTGATGCACCTTGAAAGTGGATTATGGCCAGCCACTGGGCTGGCTAATTTGAGAAGATTAGGTCTTATGGCTTGGACTGGGATTGGGAATGGACTAGTCTAGTCTCATTTTTGAACCCATATGGTTTAATCATGGCAAAAAAATTCATCGATAAACAGCTCTAAGAGTTCTTTTGCTATTCAATTGCATAGATGAATGTACTGAGCAGTGAGCACAGCTAATATTCATATTTGTATAGCTCATGACTACGGTTGCACGGCTCATAGTCTTAGCTTTTTTTTTTTTTTTTGGAACAGTCTAGGGTTAGGGGTTAGTATTTGCTCAACGCAAAGTGTGGGGAAATCACAACGCCCACTAGACGGGACTTCGATTCCGAATTCACCCTCCTAAGGAGGGCCTTGGATTCTCTCTGGCGAAAAGGGCGGTCTGGGACTACCACAATATGTGGGACATGTGGCTGGAGAAGTCATTTCATGGGCCCCATGATTTTGACTTCTCCAAACATTATAAGACATGTGGTGAAAAAATGGTGAGAAAAAGGAAGAGCAATATCAAGTGAGGAGAAGTCAAAATCATGGGGAGAAAATCAAATGGCTTCTCCCCTTTTCACGCCACATGTCGCATAATGTGTGATAGCCTGAGACCACCTTTCTGGCTTCGCCAGAAACAATCCTGAGCCCCTAAGGAGGGGATACACTACCACTGGGCTAGTCCCGTGGTGTGTATAGTCTTAGCTATTGAAGTCTAAGAATTATCAATCCAGATATTTACAACCAATACGACTCTCCATGGGTAGGGATTTTGGACCCATGGTTCGGGTTGGGTTTTGGGCCGGTTTAAACTTTGGATCCGGGACCCATGGGTAGGGCTGTCAACGGATCAAATCCAGACCGGATCTGGCTAGATCCGAATCCGATCCGATTAAGAATCCGATAGATCTGAATCCAATCCAAGATCCGTCAGATCATGAAGTAATCAATCCGAATCCGATCCGATTACATTTGATTTGATTTGATTTGATTTGATCCGATCCGATCCGATCCGATCCGATCCGATCCGAATAAGGTTAATTTTTTTAAAAAAAATTATATTTTAATAATTTAAAATCTAATAATACCTTAATTAACTCTAATATAATGTTAATTTTTTTTAAAATTAATATTTTATGCATAGAAAATCTAAGTAATATATTTAAAATGATTTAAAAAAATTATTATTATCGGATCGGATCACCCTATATCCAGATCTGATCTGATTATAATCAGATTTCACCAATCCGATCCGAATCCAATCCGACGGATCACATATAGGGTCCAAAGTCCGGCTAATAGGATCGGATCGGATCCGGATCATGATCCGATCCATTGACAGCCCTACCCATGGGTCACAACACCTAGTTAAATTATTGATAATTATACACATTTACACAATGAATATATTTATTAATCATTAATTTTAAGTTTACACAATCATCATAATTTGATATATAAATAATTTATGAGAAATAGAGAGCGGACCGCATTCGGCTGCCTAGCCAAATGCGTGGTCTAAAGGCTGCCATGTGTCTCTTTTAACATCCACTAACTGTGGTTAAGATTCACTCACCCTTAAGGTTAATTTAACCTTGATTTGTAGAAAATGAAAAGATATTAACCTTAAATTGATTAAGCTTAAACACAGTTAAAAGTGGACGAAATGTGAAGGCATTCGGCTATGCGGGTCGGCTAATCCCTGGGCATAATTTATTTACCTTTTTTGTTCAAACGAGGGTAGTGTTTGAGTTTAGGTTCCTTATTGGTTTTTTTTTCCTTATTGGGTTGGGTCATATTTTCAAACCCATATTTATAGGTGAGGCTGAATTTTGTTTGATAGGGCTGTAAGCGAATGCGGATATTATCCGAATCCGTTTAGCTGGATAATTATTAGAATAGGTATCCGGCGGAGCGGATTCGGATAGTAAAATATTATCCGTTTATAATTAGATACAAATTCAGATACTGGTATATCTGATCTGATAAATATCCGTCTGATTATATAATGTATATAAATAATATATTTAAAATTTATAGTATTAATATAACCTTTAAATATATTTTTAAATAAAAATTTATATATTTTTAAATTTTAATTTTTTTAAAAAAATAATAGGGTAATTCGGATATTATCCGAATCCGGATATTTTAATCAGAGTCGGATATCATATTTCACTATCCGTCGGATATTTATTCAGATTCGGATTCGAATATCCGAATATATAATCGGATACGAATTCGGATATACCACTATCCGCTCCAAATCTGCTTCATTTACAGCCCTACAGTCAAATAAAGGTATATTTGCATGCTATGCGCTTGACCCGAACCCGGCCAAACCTGGACACAACTCACTTCATTGCACCACTCCACTTGTCCTCAGTAAAATAGTCTGATGATCAGCATATTGCAACCCTGAACTTCTAAGATCTGAAACAACCGCTGCCTATTAATCACAACTTTATTGGATTGGAAAATAATCACCTCCTCCGACTGAGGAGGCGATTTACTATCTTACCCCCTTTTTCTGTCATGTGTCCCATTTTTTAGGCTTGAAATCATCTTCAGTTATAAGTACAGTTATAACCGGACTCCTTAGACCATCTCTAACCGTAGTAGCAAATGGAGTAGCAAAGGACGTTTGTTGTGTCACATCAGCTTTTAAAGCCTCTAACGGATACAACAAACTCCAAACCAAGTTTGCTGTGCGATTCAACCACACGGCAACTTTGTCGTATTTCAACCACACGACAAATCAATTGTTTTAATAAAATATTAAGTGGGCCCCTTAATAGGTAAAAGATAAAAATAATAATAAAATAATATAATTTGCTACCTACCTTTGGAGTGAAAAATTTGAAAAGTAGTAAATGAAAGAAGCAAATATGTATATGGGGTAGCAAATGACACATTTGCTACATCTATTTGCTACTTACCCTTGGAGATGGTCTTTCCGGTTATAACACAAAAGTTTTTTAATTAATAGCTCTTTTAACTCTAATTAACAATTTTAACCTTTAGAGTTAATATTTTTTTCTAAAAACCAAGATTAGATGATTGACTTTAAGGGTTAGTGAATCTTAATCATAGTTAAGGGTATTAAAAGGGACATGCATTGACTTGCGACCTATGGGAGATAATCGGACTCCTTGTAACCCTAGAGAATTCCAAGTTCATTTTTTACTCCATTTAACTGTGATTAAGATTATCAACAAAAAAAAATGTGGCCCTTAAGGTTAAAGAACCAACCCTAATTTTATTTTTTTTTAAAGAAAGTAAAATACAAGATTAAACTTATTAACCATTTTGACCCAAAAAAAAAAAAAACTTTATTAACCATAGTTCAAAGGACTTTGCTATTGAGACCGTAAAGGGCCAAGACCATACCGAGATTGCACATGTGATAAGCGGATCTCAAAATTTTAATACTGATTTTATTTTTCTTGAGATTCGCTTATCACATGCACGGTCTTGGTGTGGTCTCGACCTTTGCAGTTTGTCTAGCATTTCCCTAGTTCAAAAGGGACTGTGAGGACATTTTAGATTTACAACGTGAACCTGAGTTGTTACCTAATCGAGCCATCAGTTTTTTTTTTTGGCTTTGGAGTCTCTCTGGCACACGCGCGAGAGGTGCTCTCGGGCATCCATACATGAACCGCCACTTGGTAGGGAGAAGTCATTTCATGGGGCCATGATTTTGACTTCTCCAACCAATACTTGACACTTAGTGATAAAATGGTGAGATAAAGGGGAGAGATATCAAATGGGGAGAAGTCAAAACAGGGAGAAATGAAATGACTTCTCCCCACCAGGTGGCAGTTCATGTATGGATGCCCGAGAGCACCTCTCTGGCGTGTGCCAGAGAGACTCCAAAAGCCTTTTTTTTGGTTGTCTCCATCACCTTGACTTTCACTGCATTTTGTTTACTTTGTCAATAGCAACGTGGGTTGGAACTTAGTACATAAATAACTGCGTAGTGCTATCCCCGATGCAGGTTTAATATTTATATTTTTATTTAATATATATTTTAATAATCATGATTTTATGTGAGTATTATATTCTTATTAGAAAATAATCACCACCACGGTCGGCGATGCGAGGAGGGGCGTCTCGGTCCCCTTTTCTTACCCCATGTCTTTAAATCTCTTTAATTATGGTTAAACTTTACTTATTCTAGGGTTCACCGATCTATTCTCAGTTTTTATAAAAATAAAATAAAAAATTTAATAATAGGGTTAAAAGAATTAAACCCAAGTTTATGATAGGTAAAAGGCGGCTTTGTGAGAGTGAGGAGTAATAGTTCACTCCTTGCCTGTGGAGCGAACTATTGCTCTTCATTATTATATTGCTCTTCATTATTATACTTGAAGTCTTAGAAACCTCGAGGATTAGGATTAGGTGTAATGGTAAGTTAAAAGAAAAGAAAAATACTTAACGTAGCTGTGATTTCCAATTTGTAACGGAATGGCCGGCCTCATTACTCCATGCCCCAATTTTAAATATTCACCAATTATGTTTAAGATTACTTACCCTTAAGGTTAAGCAATCCAACCTTGATTTTAAAAAAAACTAAAATCTTAATTTTAATTTAATTAAACTTGACCAAGCATAAAGGGGTGTTAAAAGGGACACGTGGGCAATGTGTAATATAAATCAGTGCTACCAAGGGTATTTTGTATTTAACATGACAAAATAGGTCACTCAGTCACTCACGATCCCTTTTCTAGTTCTTGCATTCTTCTATGGAAAATGCCAGTGAGGCTGCAAAGGGCCCGAGGCCGTGCATCACATGCACGGATCTCAAAATTTCAAAAACAAATTTAATAAAATTTTGAGATCCATACATCACAAACACGGTCTCGGCCCGTTTGCGGTCTCAGTAGCAAAGTCCTTTTATTTATGTCATTGTTTTATGTCCAAAATTTATATAAGAGGAGTGCTACACCTACTCTCAAGTGTTTCTTACTCTCAACATGAACCAACCACCTGGCCAAATTCTCTGTTAAATTATTACAATCATTGAAAAAGTATGCAGTGAAATTGGACAAGTGGTTGGTCCATGTTGAGAGTAGGAAACACTTAGATTAGGCCGGCTAGCACTCCTCTTTATATAATATGACGATGCCAATAACGACAATACTGAGTTGGTGTGACTTGAAATTTAAAGAGAGCAAGAGGAAATTTATGGATGTATAGAGAGATAGTAAAAAGAAATTTGATAACACAAGCTTCAACCTAAGATAGGGCCTTTTTGTGTATGTGTGGATAGATGCCTAAGAGCATTCCTAGGAGCCTCACCAAATTTTACTTACCAATATAGCCAAAACTTACTTTTTTTTTTCTATTTTGGCTATCAGCTTTTTTAAAACACTCCCAATAGCCTCATCAATTTAACAAAAAAAAAAAGGGAGAGAGAAATATTATTTTATTTATTTGTCTGGGACCACAATAAAAGAAGGGAGAGAAAAACATTATTTTATTATTTGTGTGGAACCACATATTGAAAGGGAGAGATAAAGATTTGGTTTGGTGAGTGTACAGTAACTCACCAAGTTCCAAATCAAAATGATTTATTTTGAAAAGTTTTGAATAGGCTATGGAGACCCCTTTTTATCATTTTTAGTATTTCTGGATCTTCAAAACAACCTTTGAAGAGTATTGAATAGGCTGCTAGGAATGCTCTAAACTAGTTAGCAAGCAAAGCAAGGACGAGTTTTGAAGCCGGATAGTGTCGTTCCACCAAACTTGCTAGAAGAGCACATGGAGTTATCTACTCCTAAAATAAGGAGAAGGCACTAAAAAGAATATTATATATAGGCTACCAAAACAATGAAAATCACGGCCATGAATATGATAGATACATTAGCTCTACTACTTGGGGCTGTGAACGACGGACACGGATATTATACATATGCAAATTCATTTATTTGAATAATGATTTAAAATTTAAATAGGTATTCAGTAGAGTGCATTCAAATAAACTAATTGGGATATCCATTTGTAAACCTAAGGTTGCCCCCTCAATAACTAATGAGGTCTAGCCTTAGGTTTACAAATAGATATCCTAGGTAGGTTAACTATTTTCCAATTTGAATATTGGTATATCTTATTGATTCTATATAATAATAATAATAATAAAATCCTCTTATTGGTATGAATTTTTACATAATACTAAGATATTAAATTATTATTTTTGATATATATTAAGATAAAGTAATAATTTATTACTTATTAAATGGAATTTGTTTTTTTTTTCTTTTGACATTTTTTGTTTTTGTTTTAATTTGTTATTATTAATGTAATCAAATAATTCCCATTTTAAATTTAAATGTTTTAATCAAAATCAATTATGAATACCACCCCGTATCAAATCACATCCAAATTCGGATGATTCACTGTTCACTTTGAGTCCGCTCGCTTTACAGCCCTATTTCTACCGAGGAAAGAAAGATGTAAGCTTAGAAGATGGCGAAAGGGAGCTTACCAAGTACTATAACAGCCTCTGGGAGAGATCCAAGAATGTGGAAAGCACTAGCACCAAATACACCGGAGCCAAGGTTCTTGAAAAAAAGTTCACTTCCTGCTGAAATGTATTTCTCCCCCAGGAACAACAGGTACTCGTACACCACGATGAGGAAAAGTTGGCCCCAGATATCAGTTGTGCAAGGCAAGAATCCATACATGGGCTCACAAGTCACCGACGAAGTTAGCCGCTCGATTCGATCAAAACTAGATTGGTTTACATGGTCCGTTCCATCGTAGTCCCGATCGCTAGAATTCTCTCTAACGAATCGGCTATGCCCAGAACCGATCATTAGGAGGATAACTGAAATGAAAAACACCGCTTTCGCCATCCTCGCGGAGACGAAACGCAGAGTAGAAGGAGAAGAGAAGATGAACAAATGGGGGAGTTTGGGCTAATTCAGAAAATTCAACTTCTTCTACCCATTTATGGCCATAAATATATTTAACTTATGAAATAATACTGGTTGGTTTGATTTATTAATCTGAAAATAATGTTTTGTTTAAGAGTTAATAGCTGGCATGCTAGCTGATGAAGGTAGATCGTTTTCATTATCGCTTATGCATTTTATTCTGTTTTTGTCAATATTTATTTAATAATCGAGCAGCCATGATCCTCTTTCTTAGAATAGTCTTCATAGCCTTTGCGTAAATTTTTTTAAGGACTTGTATCACACGGCTTTGAAGTTTCAACGTTCTCATATTGACTAAAAATATAACTATGAATTAGATTCTTTAAAGCAGAGGTTTGTAAATGGATCTGGACATCTGGTTCACCCGATTCACCTGACTGATATTTTTTGGGTTATCCATTCTGACCCGATGGGTATTGTCTTTATAAATGGGTCTGTTTAGATAGGGCTCCACAAACCCGACGGGTCATATTACCTGTTGATAGTACTTGATATGTTTAAGATATTATAATCATTTAATTTAAACTCCATCGTGCTACGTTGCATTGGCGATCCCTAAACCTTGGTAAAGGTGTTAGATCTACAACAGTGCAAAAGTTTTTGGATTTTGCTAGACCCAGTCCCAAGTCTTCCGCAGACGCAACTTGGTGTCCACAAATGTCAAGTTTTTCCTGTTTTTTATTTTTTTAGTGTGTTAAAATATGAAACTTCTCCGCGTGGTATGGCTAATCTTCCGTCTGTGGAAACTTTTGGAGTAAATACATTGCGGAAAGTTTTTTTAAAGTCCTATGCAAATCCCAAAGTCTTAAGTACCGATTATGACACTGACGAAAACCAGCATATTATTGTTATATAGTTCACATGTTACCAATATATTCATTTTAAACAACACAAGTGGGTTAATTTTAGGATTGAGGCGTTCCTTGCTTACTGCATTGGAATCGGGGTTGCCTATTTGAACCGGGTTTTTGGGTGGAGGGTATTCTTATCTCGAGATCGAATGGCCAATCACGATTGAACTCAAGGAGAGTTCAATTGCACCCACAAGTCAACACGTATCCTTATAAACTCTTATTAGCGGTGGTTAAGATTCACTATCCTTAGAAGTCAACAATCTAACCTTTGTTTTTAGAAAAAATATTAACCTTAAAGGGTTAAAAGTTAAATATTAAAAAAAAAAAAAAATCAAGGTTAGATTATTGAATCCTAAAGGTTAATGAATCTTAATAACAGTTAATAAGGGCTATAAGGGTCATGTGTTGAATTATGGGTGCAATTGAACTCTCCCCGAATTCAATCGCGATTGGCTGTGATTCGATCTCTGAACCAAGGCGGCACATAGCCACCCCTAAATCAGGTCGCATCAGGAATTGATTATTGTCAAAGTGTTGAGTTAATCGCAGTTCCGTGGTTGGTTAACCTACGGCAGGAATACAAAACGTGCGCCAGCTCACTCCATATGATTACCCTTTATTCCTTGATTAGTTATGGTGGGAGTAGAATGGTTCCATGTTTTCGCCTACTTGCACTAACGTTTTCTAGTTTGAGACGTGAGGGATTTCCCTCACTCACGTTAAAGCCTTGGAAATTTCTTAACCTCTACTTGTTTTTCAAATTCGTCCCTAATTCTCAATTGTACTTATAAACTCAGAAAAGACTGTTCCAACCACTGGGGAGAGAGTCCCTCAGGTCTGGGCCCAATAACAAATCCAATTCTGCCCAACTGGGTCTTGACAAGGGGGTATTGGAACTATTCTGCTAGTTGTATAAGAAGAAATGGAATTAAATTATAAAACTAAGGACTTGAAGAAGGAATTGAATCAAATTATGAAAGTTACCTGACCAATACGCCAAAAGCCTTGGAACTGGAATACGTAAAGTCAAGTCTTATATCTATTTAGAATTGTAACAGACTATCACGTTTCTGTAGCCGATGTCCCCGGCGACTCTCACTCTAGGTAGCTTTCACTCTAGCGGCGGCAACCTTTTTTCTCTTTTTGGGATGACTCACACTCAGGGGTGGGGGGCCATGGGCCCCCCAAAATTTTGAAATTCCTTGTAGTTTTGGTATGAAATAGTGGGCCTCCCAAAATTTTTAAATTTTTTTTAGTATATTTGCCCCCCCCCCCCCGCCCACATTTTTTTTTTGTCTTATGGCCCCCTCAAAATTTTTGGATTTCCTTGTAGTTTTGGTATGAAATAGTGGCCCCCCCCAAATTTTTTTTTTCCACATCTATAGTGGGCCTTCCAATGGAGTCCATTTATGCCCTTTAGGTTGCCACATGTCTCTATTGAGCACCCCCTTAAATATGGTTAAATCGCTCATTCTTACGGTTTACCTACTTATCCTTGGTTTTTAGAAAAAAATACTAAATTTTTTTAACCTTAGGAGTTGGTAAATTTTAACTATGGTTTGAATTTATTTTTTTTAAACCAAGGATATATGGGTGAATCTTAACCACAGTTAAGGGTATCAATAGGGACACATGGCAACCTCAAGGACATTACCAGGAAAAAATTCTCAAAATAAAAATTACCCAAAAAAATATTTCTCGGGGGCTACACCCCCGAATCCCCAAGTTCCATACTTACAAATTCTAGTTTTTTTATACATGTATTTCGGCCCCCCCAATGAAAAATTCCTGGCTCCACTCCACTCACACTCTGCTTCTAATAGTCTTTTCCATGACTTGAACTCGAGACATGAAAGCCAACTCTAATTCCAAATGATACAGACCTAATCACTACGCCAAAATCCTTAAGATTGATAAAATGTGTAAAGTCAAGCCTTACATAAATTTAGGACGGTAACAGTAACCTATTGCACTGTCTGGACTTGTTGCACTAGATCACGGTAGGCAAGTTCACAATCGAGTCCTCCCTCTGGATTGCCCTCCTACAAGGTTCTTGAAAACCCTTTTGATTGATATGTAGTCAAAATATGTTTAAAGATATAGGGACGTAATCATCTCCGGTTGTAACTGGTTTACGAAACCGGTTACACCCCTGAGGTTGCCACATGTCCCTTTTGACATATTTTAACTGTGGTTAAGATTCACTCACACTTAGGATTCACTCACATATCATTGGTTTTTTTTTTTAAATAATAAAATAATTTATTAACCGTGATTAAAACTCATTACCTCCTAGGGTTAAAAAATTATAAATATTTTTTTCTAAAAACCAAAGATAGATGGGTGAACCCTAGGGATGGGTGAATCTTAACCACAGTTAAAGGGTGTAAACAGGGACATGTGGCCACCTCGGGAGCATAACCGGTTTTGGGAAAAACCGGTCACAACCGGAGAAGATTACGAGTCAAGATAAATGTCTAGATTTAGATAACCATATACATTTGGGTCATTCAAATATTAAATATGATTATATTAGATTTAGGTTAGTTTCTTATTTTGATTAGGTTTCTATTATTTACTTATCTTTTAGCCTATTTAAACCTATCTTGGGTTTGGATTGATACAATTTAATCTTTTGGTTTCTCGAAGTTAACATGATATCAGGGCTATTATTTCGATAAGTCTCTTTGGTTGATTTTGACCAATTCAGCAATGTCGTCCATCCGTCTAGTATGAACTAGTTCCAGAGTTACTAGTATAGACTGCTTATAAGTTTGATAGTAACTGGTAGAAATTTGCTTGGATCATTGGTCTGAACCTTTATTGTTGATCTTGTTTTATCAAAACCTTATCCGTGTCTAGACTTGTTGACACACATGTTCCGGGACCTCCCCAATGCTATT
The DNA here is from genome assembly GCA_015143295.1 of Tetracentron sinense. Taxonomy (NCBI): domain Eukaryota; kingdom Viridiplantae; phylum Streptophyta; class Magnoliopsida; order Trochodendrales; family Trochodendraceae; genus Tetracentron; species Tetracentron sinense. The sequence goes on from CM026551.1 coordinate 53,459,508, forward strand.
TAAATCTGTAGCAACCTTTTGTAATCTGTCTCCATTCACCCCATTTTTGACAATGCAACTCTTGGTTTCAATTTGATCACCGCTTGCGTACCATGACTCGTCATCTGATCTCTATGATCTGTTTGTCTAATGTGGGGGAAAAATACCGGAAAGAACACGCGTTAGCTTCAGCTCCACGCTCTGGTTTACCGGTAGAAGGCTGGAGTGGAGGGTGTGGCACCCTGACCTGTACTCCGATGGTAAAGTAAGTAGATATAGAAGATGATGAACAATAAACTCTGAAATAGACACTGAAAATTACACAAGACTCTGGGAAGCACTGAACAAGTATACTCTGAAGTACGGCAAAAAACGTGATCTCAAGCACTAAAAATCACGGGGTATTTATAGGGTAAGGTTGGTATGGCCATCGATGACCATAGATGGCCATAAATGTCCATACCACGTGTTTTGCACTCATTGCCAAATATGTCAGACATATCTGCCACCGGTTGCATCACACGTGAGAGCCTCCTATGAGTTCAGTCGGACGGGATCGGACAGTACGTAGAAGTGACCAGCATTAAATGCCAAGACAGTGCTTTCGGCACAAAACAGCGCTTTCGGCACACATGTCAGAATTATGGATCGCCTCCTGGTCACTTCCTCCTACGAGTCGGTCTCGTTGTTGATTCGAGCTCGGTTACGGTGTAGATGTCTTAAAATACAGCCAGGACATCGTTGTCGGTGAGACAACGGGATCGTTGTTCATGTAACGACAAAAACGTTGTCAAGAGTACAACGGTTACGTTGTGCTTCAGACAACGAGCACGTTGTCAAGCCACAACGAAAACGTTGTTCTACAAGAGAACAAAGACGTCGTAATGCGCACAACGTGAACGTTGTGCATCAGACAACGTGTGATCCCTTTATTTCAAGCACGTGACCCCAACTCGTGTCCATGTGTCACTTTCGTGAACAAAACAACAAAAACGAGCTCGTTCTCCAACGCTAAGTTGATTTTACGAATTTTATCCGTTACAATTTGCCCCTTTATGATGCTTGGAACGTAGTTCGAAGTGTCATAAACGGACAAAAAGATCATACCTGGCACTGCTCCAGAAGATGTAACGTTGCGTGCTTTAAACGCTCGTTGAGAAGATCGACAGTTCACGCCAGCTGGCTGCGCGTGCGAGCCGTCACGTCGCTTTAATGCGGACAGGCTGTCATCATCGCTGTTTCGAATTTCAAAATGCTTTAATAACTCTGACGGTTACTCTCTTTTGGTGAAAAGACGATCTTGCCACTGCTCTTCTCCCCTTTGACACAGGTGTACGGCTCTGATGAAGGGTAGTGGTGTAGTTTCACATATCTGTGATACTTATAAATCTCCATCGAACGCACCTTCTCTTTCACCTTGTTCCTTCAAGTACTGTTACTTTGCCGAATTTTTTTTCTCAACCGAAAGTTCATCTTCCTCAAGCTCTCAACAGTCTTTCTCAGTCGCCTTTTGTTCGGTATGCTCTTCACCCTTCTCCTTAATATTTCTTACTGTTTCTCCCTCTCTTTTCTTCTCTGGTTCTTGGAGTGATTCTACTCTGGGTATTCTTCTGTGTTCTGTTCACTGTTCTTTGTTCTTTTTCGTTGTTTCTTCCAACTACTATGGCTGCCAACATTCCCGTAGAACCCATTAGGTTAGAGGAAGTTAGAGGCCCTACTGAAGATGAGGCCAGTTGCACAGGTAGCGCACCTCATGATGCCTACATCGAACAATCCTCAGCTCTGCGCCAACATCAGTTGGCACATCTGAACCACTACAGGGAACGTTTCGACTTCCCTCCCAACGTCAATCTCTATTTCAAGCGAGATGACGCTCTCATTGATAAGCGTTCTGCTTGTACCGTCGTCTACCTCTCCCATCTCGAGGCTGGCCTCCGCTTCCCTCTCCATCCCGTCATGGATGACATTCTGTCCACCCTGCAACTCGCACCGGGACAAATGCATCCGACCTTCCACAAATATATGTCCATGATGATCAAATTCATCAAGGACGGTTACCCAATAGAAGCTAGGCATATATTCCACTTCTGCCATGCTGTCAGATGCCGAGGCACTGACGATGGCTTGTTCTGCTACTACTCGTGGAACAAGAAACCTCGACATCCAGAACTCGTCTCAGGCATTCTCGATAGAGAAAGAGGGTGGAAAGCCACTCCTTTCGTTGTCTCTGGCGGTTGGAAGACAGAGAATTCCACGGTCCCCAATGTCTTCCGAACGGAACCAGGTATACTACTACGGTCATCCGTTGTCCGTTGTTCGTTGTGCACCACTGTTCTGACTCTGTTTTCGTTGTACGTTGTATGCTTTCGTCCTGCTGACTCTCGTTGTACTCATTCTGCTTTTTTCTGTGTGCAGTTGACGGAAAGAAGATCTCATATAAGAAGTTGGCCCCAGAAGAAGAAGGCCTCCTTACCAATATCAAACGTGTTCGAGGTGGGGAATACATCCGGTGGCAACCACTAGAGCCTGACACGTGGGTCGCCTTCAGCACTCCTACTGCAACTGCTCAACGACGACAACAACAACCACAACAACAGCAACAACATCCAGGTGCTTCTACTTCTGCACCTTCACCAGCAATTAATTTAGCCGAAGAAGAAGAAGAAGACATGGCTGGCATAGATCCACCTCCGCTGAGCAGGAAGCCAAGGTCTGCTCGTCCTGCAGTTCTGCTGCCACCACCGCCACCACCGTTGAAGAAGAGGAACCCTCCTTCCAAGGGTACAGCGACTACTGACCCGAAAAGAAAGCTGCCGACCCAGGCCGAGTACGAGGCCAGAAAGAAAGCGAAGGCGAACATACGCCTAGAGAAAGAGAACGCAGCCACTGCTGCTCCCCCCTCTACCTCTGTCGTTCCTGCAACAATTCCAGGAGCAGAAGCGATAACGGCGGTGCCCGAAGCCAGCTCGGCACCTACCCCCTCTCAACCTGCAACTGCTCCAGCCAGTTCGAGTTCCGCTGTGGTTGCCCTGGCAGCAACGGAAGCTGGCACAACGAGTCTTCCAGCTCGTATGCTACCGACGAGCGCTATGGACTGGTTGCCCGACTTCTCTCGGTACAGGAGACCAACTGTAAACGACTCGGTGCAAAGATCGGACAAGGCCGCCCGAGCTCTGACTCATGCTATGAGGTTGCCCCGAGACATTGCTGAGGTCGGCAAACTCAATCTGGCTGAACTGTCCTACGCTGCCTGCCAGTCTGTGGCGTCAGTAAGTTTCTCACTTCCTCTTCTTCTTACTCTACTGCTGAAATTTTACTCCTCGTTGTGCTAATACCCGGATACTTCCTTGCAGATGAACGTGCTCGTGCACGAACTCTGTGATCGTAGCCATTATAGCTGCAATCACCTCCGAGACGGGATCAAGTACTGGCAAGACAGGACTGAGATGCTGGAGAAGACTCTCGCCGAAGAGAGACTCAAGACAGACTTTGATCTGTCTCAAGCCAAAGCTGACGCTGTTCGCGTCGAGGGGAAGTTCAAAGCTGCCACCAAGGCACAAGAAAAAGCTGAGGCTGAGACACGATCAGCAAAGGAGGCCGAGAAGAAGGCCAAACAGGAGGTAGAGAACGCTGTTTTACGCATCAGCGAACTGGAGCACGTCTCCCAAGCTTTGGGCAGACAGCTGGAGGAAACTGAGGCAGCCAGGACAGCACTGGCGGAGGAGCTCGAGGAGGCCAAGAAAGCTCAAGAGACCATCGAGAGGACCGTGACCCTGAGACTGCAACAACACTATCAGTCTCAGCTGGACACGCTCTTGGAGGAGGATCGGGCAGAGACCGAGAAAGAGACACTTGAATTGCTCCGCCAACAAGGCCGTCTGAAAGAAGAAAATGAAGAGGACGCCATCACGTTCTCCGAGCTTCAGAGCAAAGACATGATCGAGCTAGACAACGAGACCGAGGTCCAAGGCGTTGAGCAACCTCACTCTCTCGAAGGTCTTGCACCTCTCCCAGCTGAGCCGTACTTCGAGCCAGCTGCTCCCGAAGCTCCTGCTGCTGCCGATGAAGCTACTCCAGAAAAAACCCCAACTGCTGAAGCCTCTACTTCTGCCCCTGCTGCAGCGACGACAGATGCTGATCTTGAGCTCGCCTGATCTGCTGCTCCTCTTCACGTTTCTGTTTTCTTTTTTAATGATGTAAACTCTTTTCTTTCCCTCTTATGGGAGTTTGTTGCTGTAATTACTCAGAAATGGGCCTTCTGTATGAATGGATCACTCATTTTTCTTATGTTTGCATTTCTTTTCACCTCGTAGCGTAGCACAACGTATGCACACAGAAAAAGAAAAAATACAACATGAGTAGTTGAATAAATTTTCATAGTCCACTGTACTGATGTTAATGCGGTACTTCGCTATGTGGATGTTTGAATGAGGGTGAAAATCATAAATGTTACACATATTAAACAAATTATTTCGATCAAAGCACTACGAACAGAACACTGCGAGTAGAGCACTACGATCAAAGCACTACGATCAAAGCACTACGAACAAGCACTACGAATAGAGCACTACGAGCAAAGCACTACCAGCAAAGCACTACGAATAGAGCACTACGAGCAAAACACTACGAGCAAAGCACTACGAGCAAGCACTACGAATAGAGCACTACGAGCAAAACACTACGAACAAAGCACTACGAGCAAGCACTACGAATAGAGCACTACGAGCAAAGCACTACGAGCAAGCACTACGAATAGAGCACTATGAGCAAAGCACTATGAGCAAGCACTAATCCAGATACATCATTCGCGTAGTTCAATGTGAATGCAATCTGACAAATAAAATTCATATGATGAACACAATGTAACTCAGTTTCGAAGCACATGCTCAGAGGATGTCATTAGGATAAGCCACTGGATTTGCTCAGATGACATCCTTATATAAGCCACTCGTGTTCGTTATGAGTAGGTTGTTCAGTCAAAATTTTATTTGAATTACTTGCAAAACATTCACAATATTACACTGATGAACCAGACAGAGAATAGTGTAGACAACGAGCAGGCGCATAATATTGCAAGTCATATGTTGAAATATGAGCACTATGACTATGTAAAATCACTGAAAACTTGTAAGCACAACGATGCATGTAGTAGCATAACATAAATTCTATTGAAAGAATTGCCTCAAATTCATAATGTTCCAGGATTTTGAGATGAGGCTACCTTGTAAGTCTTTCAAGTAACAGATTCCAGGACTTCCCAATCGTTCTACGATATAAGGCCCTTCCCAGTTAGGTCCCAACTTGCCAATGTTAAGCTCTCTCGTGTTCTGGAACACTCTTCGGAGAACGAGATCACCGACCTGCAGCACTCTCCGTTGTACTTTCTTGTTGTAGGCTTTCCTCAATCGTTGCTGATACCTCCTCATCTGAATGCTGGCATCTTCTCGCTTCTCTTCTAGTAGATCGAGATGAATAGCCATAAGCTCTGTGTTCAGATCTTTCTCTCCATCCCTCTTCTTGTTGTGCCAAGAACGCACTATAGGCAAACTGATCTCAGTAGGAATGACAGCTTCCATACCATACGCTAGAGAGAAAGGAGTTTCATTGGTAGGACTCCTCAGAGTTGTTCTGTACCCCCACAAAACGTTGTGCAGCTCAGCGGTCCACTTCCCCTTCGAATCTTCCAGTCTTCTCTTCAAGGCATTGAGAATATTCTTATTGGCTGCCTCGGCCAATCCATTCCCCTGAGGATAATATGGGGAAGAGAAAACATGCCTGATCTTCAGCTCGCTGCAAAAGTCGGCAATCAAACGTCCTGAATACTGCTTCCCGTTGTCAGTAATGATGGACTGCGGTATGCCAAATCTGCAGATGATGTGTTCCCACAAGAACTTCTTCACCTCTTGCTCTCTGATACGAGCAAGAGGAACAACTTCAATCCAACGAGAGAAGTAATCAGTTACCACTAGAAGAAAGATCAGATTCCCTGGAGCTCTAGGGAAAGGTCCTACAATATCAAGTCCCCAACGCGCAAATGGCCATGGCTGAGATACAGTGTTGAGCTCTTGAGCCGGAGCATGAATCAAACGAGCAAACCGCTGGCACTGGCTGCACTTCTTCACATACTTCTGAGCATCAGCCTGCATGTAAGGCCAGAAGTAACCTTGCCCCAGAGCTCGATGGGCAATGGTTCTTCCGCCTGAATGTATACCACATATACATTCATGCAACTCAGCAAGTATTCTCTCCACATCTGCAGGATGAACACACTTCAACAAAGGCCCGCCAAAAGATTTCCTGAACAACTCTCCTTGCACCAAGGCATAACGAGGTGCCTTGAATAGAATGCGCCTCGACTCCTTCACACTGATAGGAAGAATTTCATCCTTCAGATAAGCCACCAGCCTTGTCATCCAGCTCGGAACTGGATTGACAAAAAACACTTCTCGTTGTGCCTGAAGAGCTATTGAAGGATACTCTTGGAACTCCATCAGAATAGCCTTAGGCTCGTCAGCCTGCACCATGGAAGCTAGATATGCCAAAGCGTCAGCATGCCTGTTCTCATCTCTCCGGGTGTGCCTGATCTCCACAACGGTGAATGCTTCACACAGCGAACGAACGAGAGTAGCATACTGCTTCATCCGGTCGTCCTTGCAGTCATAAACACCATTCACCTGATTCACCACGAGCTGTGAATCACAAAACACTCTCAACATGGAGATCTGCAGCTCTCGAGCACTCTGCAACCCAAGCAGTAAGGCTTCGTACTCAGCTTCATTGTTGGAGGCAGTGAACCCAAGGCGCGACATCTTCTGCACTTTGATGTTCTCTAGACTTATAAGCACAACACCCAGTCCTGAACCACTAGAATTAGAAGATCCGTCCACGTACAATAACCAATCATTCCACTCTGATGACTCAGCTCCATCCACAACGACATCTCCGTTGTCAACTTCAATAGGAAGTTCCCGAAGATCAACAACCACCTCCTCTGCTTCCTCCTCCACAGGGAAATCAGAAAGAAAACCTGCCATTGCTTGTCCCTTTTCTGAACTCCTAGCCCGATACTGAATATCGAACTCACTCAGAGCCACAGCCCACTTCGACATCCTCCCCGCCAGCTCGGGTCGTCCCAGCACGACTTTCAAGGGATACGTTGTGATGACAACGATAGAATGAGCATGAAAGTAAGGACGAAACTTTTCCCCAGAAAAGACAAGAGCTAGACATACCTTCTCGAGCTTGCTATAATTGCACTCCACCTTGAGAAAGGTTTTGCTGATAAAATAAACAGGTTTCTCCACGCCATCACAACTCCTGATCAGGACGGAACCAAGGGCTTGCTCTGAAACAGACAGATAAAGATATAAGATTTCACCTGGCTCAGGTACCGAAAGGATGGGAGCTGAGCCTAAATATTCCTTCAAGGCAAGGAAAGCTCGAGAACACTCTGGAGTCCACGCAAAAATGGAATCCTTTCTCAGCAACTCGAAAAGAAGTTTGCAATGATCGGATGACTTGGAAATAAACTGATTGAGTGCAGCAATCCGGCCTGTCAGCTTCTGGATCTCCTTCTTCGACTTAGGCCCTGGCATGTCCAGCAAAGCACGGATCTGAGCTGGATTTGCTTCAATCCCCCGCTGACTCACAAGATAACCCAAAAATTTTCCTGAGGTAACCCCGAAGGTGCACTTCTCTGGGTTGATCTTTAGATTGAAAGATCGCAGAACAGAGAAAGGCTCAGCAAGGTCCGTCACCAGAGTACCTCGTACTCGACTCTTCACAACGATATCATCGATGTAAACTTCAACCGTCTTGCCAAGAAATGACCCAAACATGAGATTCATAAGACGTTGATAGATGGCACCTGCATTCTTCAAGCCAAAAGGCATCACTCGATAACAGAACAAGCCCCGCTCCGTTATGAAGGTGGTCTTCTCTCGGTCCGCTTCCGCTAGGAGGATCTGGTTATAGCCTGAATAACCATCCATGAAGGATAACATCTCGTGGCCAGCAGTGGCGTTGATGAGCCTGTCTATCCTTGGCACGAGAAAAAAGTCCTTGGGGCAGGCCTTATTGACACCAGTGAAGTCAATACAAACTCTCACATTCCCGTTCTTCTTAGGCACAGCCACAACATTGGCTATCCAATCAGGGTACTGCACCTCCTGAATGAACCCGAACTGAATCAGCTTGTCAATCTCCTCATTCACTGCATCATGATAAGCTGGAGCAAGCCTCCGAGGTTCTGCTTCACTGGAGGGATAGCAGGATCAACATTGAGGTGATGACAGATAACACTCGGATCGATGTCAGTCATGTCTTTGTGAGACCATGCAAAGACATCAAGGTTCTGCCTAAGGAAACTCAGCAACTCGAGCTCTTCCTCCGCTGTCAAGCTCGTCCCGACCTATAACACCTTTGGCTCTTCTTCCGTTCCCAAATTGACAGCTCTCGTGGGCTCAACGGAAGGTCTGCACAAAGAGGTTTCCGAGCTCTCTTCCACAACGGGAACGACCTATAACTGCTATGGAGGCACAACGGAAGCAGGAAAATCGCACTTCTGCGATGCCAACTGATCACCCTTGATCTCCTGAGGCCCGTCCTGTGTTGGATATTTCAACACCTGATAGTACGAGGACGGAACAGCCTTCATCTCATGGGTCCACCAACGACCCAAGATGGCATTGTAAGGCGATGGCGCATCCAGAACAGAGAACCTGGTCTGAAGGACAACGGGTCCAGCCACAACGGGTAAGACAACGTCGCCTACAGGCTTCATCGAGCTGCCATCAAATCCGAACAGTGGAGTCTGAGCAGAGATGAGAACGGAAGGATCCAGCTTCATCTGGGTGAAAGCATGAAGATACAAGATGTCTGCTCCACTCCCGGAATCCACGAGCACTCTCTTGATGTCGAAATCTCCTATTCTCATGGTGAGAACAAGAGCATCATAGTGAGGTCGGATTACTGCTGCCAGATCACGATCAGTGAATGTAATTGCCTGCTCAACGCTTCTGGTAGGCACTTGCACCTGACACATTGCAGCATCGTGAGACAGCTTCCTGGCCTTCGCCCTGAAGTTCCTCTCCACATTTGCTTCTGGCGCTAGCGCGCGGCAAATGACATTGATCGTGCCCAAGGAAGCTCCTCCACTGGTACTTGGATTACTAGCGGGTTCTCCTCCACGAGATTGGGATACCGGCTCCCTGGCATGCTCCATGCCGCCGTTGCCAGAAGCAAGATACTCTCCCAAGTACCCATCCTGAACCAGCCTCTCCAAGTATTCCCTCAGAATACGACATCGGTTGGTGAGATGACCACGACACTTGTGATAATGACAATACTCATGCACCCAGGGTCCCGATGTAACATCCTGCACAGCCCTAGCCGGCCACTCGAAGTACACCTGATCTTCCATTGACCTCATGATGGTCGCCGGGCTAACTGTGAAATTGATGGGCGGTACTCGATCTGCAAAAGGTCGCCGCTCACTAGGCTGTACGCCTCTTTCTTGCTGTACTTGAGGCTGTACCTGGCATGGCTCATACTGCTGCCTCGCCTGCTGCTGATCATTAGGACGTCTCTCTGTCCTACTCTGCTGCTGATTAAAGTTTACTTCAAGCGGACGCCGAACCGGCTGATCCCGCTGAGTCACATAGACTACTCTCTCCTTCTGCTTCCTTGGTGGTGAGTCCTCAGATGATGAAGACTCGTACCTCTTCTTCTTCTCCTTCCTCTTCGAAGATCGGTGTGTCCTCTCTACGACATCCACCACTCTCGTCCTGGGCTTCGGCACAACGGATACGTCCTCCTCATACCTTCCATACTTGGTGGCACGAACCATCATCTCGTCCATCTTTACAGGATAGTCAAGAGCCAAGGACTTATAGAGCTCGGAATGCCTAGGGATAGCATTCTTGAAAGCAGCGATACAGCTCCCTTCGTCGACTTTATCGATGTTGTGGACTTCATCAGTGAAACGCGAAATAAAGTCCGTCAAGGATTCAGCCGGCTTCATCCTCAAAGAGAAGAGAGTATCTGCACCTGCTTTCTTCTTTTTATTGATAATGAAACGATCAATAAAAGCTGACTTGAGCTCTGAGAAATTACTGATGGAACCAGGAGGCAAGTTCCGAAACCACTTCGACGCTGCCCCAGACAGGCTGTTGGGGAAAGCTTTGCAATACAAGTCATCATCTGGATTGCGAACAGCCATCGCATGTTTGAAATCAAACAAATGCTCCTCTGGATCCGTCCTTCCAGTGTACATGGGGAAGATCGGAGTTATAAACTTGGAAGAAGTATATGACTGATTGATGGCGTCTGTGAAATGAGAGTTCTCAATGTTGTCCTTTGCTGACTGAGCAAAGTAGTCAGGAATCCCTCCCTTCATGCTCTTAACACGAGCACCGATCAAAGCCTCCACCTCCTTGGCAGTCACCCAAGTCTTCTGGGCGTCTGCACCTCCGGTACCCCCTCTCAAGTCTTCTCGCCCTGCCCCTTCTCGCAAATCCACACGATCTGAAGGAATACTCTGCTCTGCCCGAACCTGAGGCTGCCTTACATCCCCTTCAGTAGGAAGAAGCACAAACCTGGTTTCACGGTTCTCCGGTGCAGAAGGAGAAGAAGAGATGTCAAGCTGACGTCTCACGGAAGACCTCTGCTGTGGCACCTCATCCACCTCGAGCCTGCTATGCTCGAACGCCTCCAGCCTCTCCTGCATCAACTGCTGCTGTCTGGTGATCTGATCCAGAGCAAACTGCTGCCTTTGCAACATCGCCAAAATGCGATCAGAAACAGAAAGCTCAACAGGAGGAGGCACGGTCCTCTCTGGTTGCCCAGACGAAGGACTGACCCCAGGGATGTGCACGACAGAAGGTACAAAAGGAGTGACCTGAGGGGTTTGATCCTCACGCCCGAACACCGATGACTGATCAGCCATGATCACCAAGAGCAAAGGGGGGTTCGTTTATTATTTCCCACAGACGGCGCCAATTTTGTGGAGGAAAAATACCGGAAAGGACACGCGTCAGCTTCAGCTCTACACACCCTCTGGTTTACCGGTAGAAGGCTGGAGTGGAGGGTGTGGCACCCTGACCTGTACTCCGATGGTAAAGTAAGTAGATGTAGAAGATGATGAACAGTAAACTCTGAAATAGGCACTAAAAGTTACGCAAGACTCTGTGAAGCACTGAACAAGTATACTCTGAAGTACGGCCAAAAACGTGATCTCAAGCACTAAAAATCACGGGGTATTTATAAGGTAAGGTTGGTATGGCCATCGATGACCATGGATGGCCATAGATGTCCATACCACGTGTTTTGCACTCATTGCCAAATATGTCAGACATATCTGCCGCCGGTTGCATCACACGTGAAAGCCTCCTATGAGTCCAGTCGGACGGGATCGGACAGTACGCAGAAGTGACCAGCATTAAATGCCAAGACAGTGCTTTCGGCACAAAACAGCGCTTTCGGCACACATGTTAGAATTATGGATCGCCTCCTGATCACTTCCTCCTACGAGTCGGTCTCGTTGTTGACTCGAGCTCGGTTACGGTGTAGAAGTCTTAAAATACAGCCAGGACATCGTTGTCGATGAGACAACGGGATCGTTGTTCATGTAACGACAAAAACGTTGTCAAGAGTACAACGGTTACGTTGTGCTTCAGACAACGAGCACGTTGTCAAGCCACAACGGAAACGTTGTTATACAAGAGAACAAAGACGTCGTAATGCGTACAACGTGAACGTTGTGCATCAGACAACGTGCGATCCCTTTATTTAAAGCACGTGACCCCAACTCGTGTCCACGTGTCACTTTCGTGAACAAAATAACAAAAACGAGTTCGTTCACGAATTTTATCCGTTACATCTAATATTCTTTTGATGCATTAAAAATGATGTCTACGAATTCGGGTTATTTTTTTGTAGAGTTTTGCGCTTTTGGTCGTGTGCTATATAGAAAGGGATCAGAGATTATGGTGGAAGTGGTTTTCTGGATGGGGAGAAGATTTCAAATCAAAGGAAGAAAAGGTGGATACGGGTTTTTTGCATTTGTGTATCTCAAATATACATTGATTAATGATTAGTGAATGTGGGTGTAGTACTTTTGTGTTGTCTCGTTCACATGCTTACAATTTGAAGGACCATGTGCATGTAGTCAATCTGTTGGAATTTGTTGCACATTTGTTGGGGCTTCACTCATTATTGGCACGTTGGGGTCTCATAGGCCCATCTGTTTTGGGGTCTTTTGGGACCATTTGTTCTGGGGTTTTTAAGCTCATCAGTTTTGGGTTATTTCGGAGGCCTACCTGTATGTGTTATGATGGTGTTTAGGCTGGGTGAGAGAGTTCAAGCCATCTGTTGTAGGGTGGGGGATTTCTAGTCCATCTATTAGTTGGAGAGCATTTGCTATTTGAGCTGAATCTGGGGTGAGAGTTTGCAGGCCCATCACCTGTTATCTGAATATGCTATTTGGGGTGTCGGTTTGCAGGTCTATCACCAGTTATTGAATCTGCTATTTGAAGGTTTAAGGCCCATATTCTGTGAAGAGTCTACCAATAACGTGTATAAAATCTAAATCAATATGGCATTTGAAATCAGCATCTCGTTCGTGTTTAGCAAACTTTAAATGATGAATCATCTCGAGTTTAAGAGGGAGTGAAGATATAAGTCTAGATTTAGATATCCATATATAGATTTGTTTCATTCAAATATTCGATATGATTATATTAAAATTAGGTTAGTTTTCTATTTTGATTTTGCTTCTGCTATTTACTTAACTTGTAGCCTATTTAAACCCATCATGTGTTTGTGTTCGCAATTTGAGTTTTTCATTTCTCGAAGTTAATAATATAGAAGCTTAACGTTCTCGAAAAGGGTTTTCGATGAGATGTTTTAAGAGAACAGTGATCTCATGGAATGTAATGCTTGTGGGGTAAAGTAAATATGGGTTAGGGAGAGGTGCTCGATGAGGGAAGAAAATAAAGTTAAACCTTATAGTGTTACTTATATAGTTATTGCAAGGCTCAGGATCCTCTCGAGAGAATCCTGTGCAAGGCTCAGGATCCTCTCGAGTTCAACTCGAGAGAAATCTCTCGAGTTGGAACCCTAGAGGTCGTCACGTGTCTCCTTTGACACCCTTTAACCATGGGTAAGGTTCACCCACCCTCAGAGTTCATTCACCTATCCTTGGTTTTTTTTTATTAATTATTATTTTTTAAATTAAAAAAATATTTTTAATATTAAAAAACTCTAAAAACAATTTTTTTAATTTAAAAAATAATAATTAATTAAAAAAAAAAAAAAACCAAGGATGAGTGAGTGAACCCTAGGGGTGGGTGAACCTTACCCATGGTTAAGGGGTGTCAAAGGAGACACATGACGACCTCTAGGGTTCCAACTCGAGAGAATCCTCTCGAGTTGAACTCGAGAGAATCCTGTGCCCACCCCTAGGGTTCACTCACCCATCCTTGGTTTTTTTTTTTGTATTAATTATTATTTTTTTAATTAAAAAAATATTTTTAATATTAAAAAACTCTAAAATCAGTTTTTTTAATTTAAAAATTAATAATTAATAAAAAAAAACCAAGGATGGGGTGGGTGAACCTTACCCATGGTTAAGGGGTGTCAAAGGATACACGTGGCGACCTCTAAGGTTCCAACTCGAGAGATTTCTCTCGAGTTGAACTCGAGAGAATCCTGTGCCTTATTGCAATCATTCAGGATTGGTAGATGAATGACGACTTGACGTTTTTGATGAGATGGTTAAAGGGCAAGATGGGGTTGAGCTACAGATTGAGCACTATAGGTGCATTTGAATGTAAAAAAAAGAGAAAGATGGAGAGAGATTTAAATTGTTACTCATCTAAGGAAATCATGTGTTGTAAAATAATGGTAGACCTTTTTTTTTTTTTTTTGTACTAGAATGTTGAAAAACAAAATCATACAAATTAATTCATATTTTTTTTGTAACATTCTACCTCTTTAAAATAATGTTTTTGTTTATCTCCCTCTCTCTTCTTTAAGGAAGAAAATTGGGAGCGGAAAACGGTTCTCAATCTTGTAAGTCTCCTCCACAACCATCAAACATGATGGATTCTTCTACTAGGTTCTTCCCATGCTCCTCATACAACAAATATTTGTACATAAACTTTATGAAGTTGGATTACTGAGAAACAACAAAGAAAACACAATCATCTCTCTTGCCTTCCCTGTTTTTCTCTATTTACCCCACAACAACAAATCATGCCTTCACCTTCATGTGCAAAGAAAAGAAAAGCTAAGGAAAGGCAGCCAACATCCAGTTTCCAACTAACTCTCAAGGAACTCTCAAGGACTGATGTTACCAGTTGCCACTACTATCCAATCTCACCACACACATACACACACACTCTCTCTCTCTTTCTCTCTCTCTATATATATATATATAAAAGTAGTACTCTAATGAGCCATGCTCATTGATGAGTGGCCCCTAATAATGTGATACATGGTATTTTTTTGGAATCTAATCGTTAGATGTCAAGACATGTTGCTCGAGAGACATGTGACAAAAAATTAGTTCCATTAGACATTTATACACTGTCTGATCAAAGAGGGGAAGATCAGTCATTTCTATATCTTAAGTAGGTTTAGTGAACCCAAAGAAGTTAATGTTACAAACTAGGGTTTAATCAGACGATCAAAACATGTCCAATTGGACTAATTTTTTTTACATATGTCTCGAATAGACCCTACTTAACATCCAACAATTGGATTAAAAAAAAGTATGTCACGTGTCATCCTTCTAGAGATATTGCTCATTACAAGCTTCAATGAACATGACTCATTAGTACATCTCCCTATAATATATATATATAACTCTACTAATAAAAGTAAAAGGAGTATACCAAACTTTATGTAGACATAATTACCATTCACCTTACTTTATTGTAATGTTATTATTATATAAAAATAAGAGATAGTCTTAGACTCTTAATCGAAATTCTAAACACCTCTTTTAAATTGATTATAAGGATTCATTATCAATAAGTTTTTTATACATTTATGAGTGGGACTCATAAATAATCAACTATTAGTAACTATTTCTAATATTAATTTAAATTCATATAAGAAAATTTAAATTTATTTACTAAAATATATTCCCTAAAATATACTAATATATTGTAAAATTAGTTAATATAAAGAGATTAATGTCTAATAAAAATATATTAAAAATTAAAATTTTACAAAAAATCTTTAAAAATTTATGTTTTTCATTAATAATGAAAAAATATGTGCAAAGCATATGCACATTTACTAGTATATAGATATCTTCATTTTGCATTTTATTGTGATTTGGAATTTGTGGGTATATGTTAGATTCTCATTTTTTTCAATTGCTTTCATCTTAATTTTCAGTTTAAAAATCATTGGTAACGGACACATGTATGAGTTTGTGTTTTGATTGCTTAATGTTCATGAAGGGAATGACGAATTTATATATGTTCTTCTTCTATTTATTTTCTGCCCGTTCAATTGGGCAGGTGTTCGCTCGAGTTTGTTTAAGCAGTAATTAATGAACATTAATTTTTACTTATGCTATGCCCATAATTTTGGTTACTCTTAAAACTATTACTTTTAAATAAATAAAAAGGATCATTGTCAATATCTTCTGCTAAGATCTATCATTGGTATACATATTTTTTCTTTTCATATTTCTGTGTGATGCACGCACTTCTTACTAATTGAAATTTAATATTCAGTTTTTGCATTAAATTTAGCTTGTCTAATGGCATGGTTTAAAAAAATTAAAAAGTTAATGATGCATATTGAGAATGAGTTAAGATTATGTATAGTGAGCCCAAATCCCATAAGCTAAACTACAAAAACATATGAGTTGACTGCCAATGTGGAAGAAGACACAATAATTGACCTCCCTAATAAAATAAAATAATAATAAACCATTAAGATCCCATTTCCAAAAGCCTTAAAATGATTCTGCCTAATAGGACCCGATTCCCAAAACAATACCATATCACGCGAACTAATTCTTACCTAGTAAAACATGAAGGAGACAATCTTATGACAAAATTTTTAAAACAAGGAGTAACTATGAACATGAACTCCAGTTGAAGAGATAATCGGAGCAACCCAATCTATGCCTTAATACCCAAACTATGCCTTATGACAGTAGTTTGATAATTAAAAATATAAAAGACTGGTATTTCAAGCACAACTTCTAATCATAGTTAATTTCTTTAACAAAAAAACCACATTACATTTTTCCTCAACAGAATTGCTTATAAATTTTTATTTTTGGAAAGATGATCATCTTTTTAATTTATCTGTTTTAACTAGTGGGATCAAATTGGAATGCTGCAAACAGAAAATATGAAATCTTTAGAGTGTCCAAAATAAAGTTTAATTTTTGTCTCCACCCTTTAAAGTGGTCTCCAAAAAATGGTTCAAGTTTTGACAATATTGTTGTGGGATTCATAGTAATAATACCCAGAGTATAATTTCATAGTAGTACAAATAAATTAAGTTTTAAGATTGTTGGAACAATTGGCTAAAAAAGCAGACTATGAGGGGAGCCAGAAAATTTTCTTTGAGGGGTTGAAGTATATGTATCAAGCAATTTTTGGGGGTTTGGGGCGTAACCATCGAGTTTTTTTTTTTTTTTTGGAGTTATGTGTCCATCATTGTCATAAAATCTGTTAATGTTGCATTCTAATAAAGGTTCGATACACAATAAAAATAAGGACATTCTTTTTTGGAGAGCCATTATATAAGTAAAATTAATTATATTTTTAATTTTTTATTTCATACAATTTTAAAAAAATGAATATGATTATTTTTTGGCATGTTTCGTCCAGTGGAACATGCACGCGGTTATAACCTGACATGTGTCCATTTTAACACCTACTAAATGTGGTTAAGATTCAATCACCTCTATGGTTCATCCATCTACCTTGGTTTTTAGAAAAAAATTAAATAAAAAAATTAACCTTATGTTGATTAAGCTTAACCATAGTTAAAGGAGGCTTTATAAGACGTCATTTGTCCCATTTAACACCAACTAACTGTGGTTAAGATTTACTCAACCCTAGGATTCATCCATCTAACCTTGGTTTTTAGAAAAAAAATATTAACCTTAGGTTGGTAATGTTTAACCACAATTAAAGAGGGCTCTACAAGCCGTCATGTGTCCTTTTTAACACCCACTAATTGTGCTTAAGAGTCACTCATCTATAGGGTTCATCAATCTAACCTTGGTTCTTAGGAAACAAAAATGAACCTTAAGTTAATTAAGTTTAACTACAATTAAAAGTGGACGAATGGGACATATGGGGAAAGAATCGGAACCCAAAAAAATATAAAATTTTGAGGGGCCAAACTTCCTACATAGTCAACAATTACATATTAATTAGGGGGCCACTACGTATAAATATTAAATATTATTTACTTTTTATGAAAATATTATACTAGAAGAAATGAAACTTGTAAGCACCCCACAACAACAGATCTAGCATGGGGCATTTGCGTTTGCCATCGAATCACTGCCCTCCTGACCATTCGTTTCCAACGTCCAATACAAGCATGCCAATCCACAAATTGACACCGACGGAGATGAATGACAGACAAATCCATGACCTTTGCTATAATTGCGACGAACATTTTCATTGAGGCCACCAATGCAAACAAAAACAATTGTTCTTTATGGAAAGCACATGGTCTAGCGAGGATGAGGCACCCATTGACAATGACCCAGGCAAGGAAGATGAACCTTGAGGAAAAGGTTTCGGTCATGGGGGATGAATGATAAGATCCACACGCAATGACGTGTGCATGCTTATCTTAGATCTACCTTAGAATTGTTCTTATCTTAGAAGTCTTTTAGTTAGTAGGTTACATATCTTAATGTTTTTGGAGTTTCTTTTATTTATACTTCTTTTATTAGTTAGTTTCCTAATTGTTGGTTTTCCTATATAACAATGATAATCGGGTTAAATAAAGAAAGAAAGTATTATTATTTTGACTCCATTAAAGGGGCTTGAAGGTGTCGATTCCCTTATATAGAATCGAAGTCTGCATTATATCATCATTTTAATGAGATTTTCTTGAGGATCATATCAGAGTACTCTCCCATTGTGCAGCTAAAAAAGAGCAAACATATGCATCTTTGAGAAGCATGACTTCTTACCTAACGAACAAATACTAGAGATTGAATTGTGGGAAGAGAAGAAAAGGAAATGGCGAATGAAGATTGAAGGAAGTTGTGGTGCAAAGGGGAAGTGAGAACAAATACTAGAGATTGAATTGTGGGAAGAGAAGCAAAGGAAATGGCGAATGAAGATTGAAGAGGAAGTTGTGGTACAAAGGGGAAGTGGGTTGAAGTCTGAGTCCTACCCCAAAGCCCAGCCTATACATAGGTGGGGTATTAATGTTATTTTAAAGTTAATACATGGGTAAAATTGTAAGTGCACATTATAAAAGGGGCAGGTGCCTTAAACTCATTCCTAGCCCGAACCCGATTCGGGTTTAACCCTCTATTCCCAAACCCGCCCCTACCCCATTTAAGAGCGCCTCAAACTCGTCCCAATAGGGTCGGGGTACCCGATTAACCCAACCCATTGCCATCCCTACTAGTCCTAGATGTAGAATCCATTTTTTTCACTCTCAATATAGATGCAACACATGACATGAATAGCCCTTCAGCAGATTAAGTAAACAATTTTTTCAAAAAGAGAAGTCGTAGTTTGGGTAAATTATGCTGATCTCCCTTGAGGTTTCTTGTTTTTGAAATTACACTGCCCTCTCCTATCAAACTCATCTGTTTAACGTTGTTAACAAATGATACACTTTTCCAATTTTACCCCATTACTTGAGAAAACACGTCGTTACGACTTGATTTGAAAGCTCAACCAAAGAAAAATATAAATGTCCCAAACATTCAGTGGGATCCTAATAGAGAAATTGGAAATTTCTCTACGGTTTTTAGAAAAAATAAATAAATAATATTAACCTTGGGTTGATTATTCTT
Source organism: Tetracentron sinense (assembly GCA_015143295.1). Taxonomy (NCBI): domain Eukaryota; kingdom Viridiplantae; phylum Streptophyta; class Magnoliopsida; order Trochodendrales; family Trochodendraceae; genus Tetracentron; species Tetracentron sinense. Next base: position 53,478,517 of record CM026551.1, read on the forward strand.
AACCATAGTTGAAGGGGCTCTACAAGCCGCCATGTGTCCCTTTTAACACCCACTAACTATGGTTATGATTCACTCACCCCTAGGTTTCATCCATCTAACCTTATTTTCTAGGAAAAAAAAATCTTAGGTTGATTATGCTTAACCACAATTAAATGGGGCTCTATAAGCCACCACGTGCCCCTTTTAACACCCACTAACTGTGGTTAAGATTCACTCACCCCTAGGATTCATCCATCTAACATTGGTTTTAAGAAAAAAAATAAATAAATATTAACCTTAGGTTAATTATGTTTTACCATAGTTAATGGATTTATATAAGCCACCACATGACCCTTTTAATACCCACTCACTATGGTTAAGATTCACTTGCCCCCTAGATTCACTCACCCCCTAGTATTAATATTAAATTGATACTATTAACCTTGGTTTTGGAAATATATACTAACCTTAAGTTTATACTTACCAAATGCAATTATCATTTATTTTATTCTATTAGTTGACTTTGTCTTTAAGAAGGGTAATTTAGACATTTTTAAATATTTAAATGATGACATCATCAAAGTGTCGCACTCCAAAATCCCACCTTGGTCAAATAGGACTTTGGACTTGTAACATTGCGTTCTATATCCATAACCATACATATAAGACATACTTAAATGTGCAACTGAAATTTTCTTCATTAATATAATTACTTAAATAAGAATTACATCAAAATCCGATGATATAATGACCAATTTAACCCTAATAATCCAATCACCCATTGTGATCTCAAATACAAGATTTAAAACCTAAGCAACATATTATACTGTCTTATTACATTTATTTCAACTGAATGAAAAACAAATTATCTAAAGATCAATAGTAATGATAATAATCTGGGTTGATCTCCTCCTCAAGATAATCACCTTCTTGTTCTTCTTGATACTCTTCTTCAATGCAAGGTCCTGGAGTATATATATCGAACCCTCATAAAACTACTGACATAAAGGTATAACTGAGTAAACAAAAACTCAGTGTATGTAAAGTACAAATAACTATATAACATATCATGCAGATTCTTATATATCCATACTTTAAATAATCAGAGTACAAAAACATAAGAGCAATGTCCATACCATCATTTCATGCAAAACTTGTGAGACATGAGCATATGCATGAGAAGTTATAACATTAACAGTTAGTTCTCATGTCCATACCAGGGTTCAAGGTTCATATCAGTTTAGGTTTCATACAAGATTTTCATACCAAGGTCCATGCCAATTTTCAGGCAACAAGGTTCATACCAGATTTCAAGATCCAATCAGAGTTAAGTCAGTTTCCATATCTATACATGATCATGTGAGACTCGTGTCCTTAACAACTTACCATGTTGTGAACAATTTGCTAGAGTGTCATAGTCAATTTTGATTAGGATTATCCCTTAGATTCTGATATCAATACATCGAATTCCACCAAATTCATCTATATAACTAAAGATCACAAATTCAAGACTTTGATATCATCTTTCAAGTATTTACCCTTTTGAAAGCATACAATCTTCATACTATAATATTTATCAATCTCGGGGTTTATCGTATTCAAAACATATAAACGGGTTATCAAATTCTTAGTATAACAAGTTCCAATAATTACAATTCTAACATTCTCATTCGATCATCATATAATAATTCACCCGATCAATATCAATTGGAAATCATAAAATATCAGCATATCATCATATTCTTCTAATATTAATATCAAATCCTAAATCTCATCATTTTTCCATCATACAAGGCCATACCATTCTCTTAAACAAAACATAAGAATACATACAAGCATATTTAGATCATATTCATAACTTAGCATCATTGAAAATACATTACATGGAACCTTCATTCATTGTTTCCCTACAAGCTTTCGTTTTAGAATGGTATTGAAGATGATCTTCAAACTTTTCTTCTCCTTGAGATGAAAACTCTCTTGCAAAGCCTTACAAAATTCTCTCTGAGATTTCTAAAAGTCTTAGAATAATGGAAATCTTAAAACCCATGAGTTCAAGGCCTTTATATATACCCTAGAGTCCTTTACAAACCTTCCAATTTCGAAATTCTAAGTCAATTAAGAGTTTCTAGGCAAATCCATATGCGAGCAGTCAACCGGTGGTTTGGAGCGTTTGGCCGGTCTGGTCAAGCATTCTTGTGGTGTTCTCTGCCAAAAATCCTCATACAAAAGTTTTTTTGCGTCGGTCGATCGGTCTTGGAGGTGATCGACCGGTGTGTGTTTTTTTTTTTATACTATTTGGCCATTTTCTTTGCTTTAACCCTTAACCATTCATCTTATAACACTTATAACCATAGTTAAACTTTAAATAATATTACATAGACCTGTTTAGACATAGTTAATCATCAATTAACATTAAACAAACATACTTAAACATAATTTGACATCAAGTGCAATGTTTTGAACACAATATTTTAGATTTCACTTAATGTGCATAAGTTTCAAGAAAAATAAGTTTTGGGTCTCTATACAAAGTCTATCCATGTAATTAACGACAAAGTAACAAAAGAGATTATCTGTTAACAGAAAACTAGAGTTGAGAGAAGGGAGGGGAGGACAATGTAATTTCAGAAACAAGAGGGGAGGTTTTGAAATTACAACAAACCTCAGGAGAGGTCCATTGTAATTTACCCTCGTAGTTTTAATTGGTTTTGATCCTCCAATGAGAGTTTGAAAGTCTACGTAGGACTTGGGCTTAGGGTAGACCTGGCCCGGCCCGCTCTCGATAATAGGCTTTGAGGAAAGGAAAAGCAGGGCACTGTACTTAAAACTTTAAAAGGGTAAAAAAATGACGTGTCGTGATACGAAAAGTGATAGACTGTACTCGACTGGTTCGATATCTTACCCCTAGGCGCTTCGGCGACAAGAAGAATAAAGAATCAGGCAGAGAAGAGCTTTTCTGTATTCCGAATTTAGAAAGAGAAGTCGAATCGGTGAATTTGAAAAGATTCTCAATTTCCATGACCAGGAAGAAACCCAGAAGGAATCTCTCCCTTTCACAGGAGGAAGGAGAGTTACAGATTCAAACCCTTCAAATGATCCCAGATCAATCCCAACCTTCTCAAACCCTAAGCCAAGAAGAAGAGCCAGAGCTCCGTGAAACAGACCAGGAAGAACTCGAGAGCCACGAAGATCCACAACAACAAGACCCACAGGATGAAGAACAAGACGAACCTGAAGGTAACCCCTCTTCACCTCCTGCGCATGGTAGTACTATTGCAGACCTAATTCCAGAAAACCCCCCTCATATGACTTCCAAGGTTTCTCGAAAAGCCTCGAAGAGGAAGAAACCTGTTCGTTACAGAAACCGAGCCGCATTAGAGAAGAAACTCCAGGTTCTGAAAGAAAACCTGCAACCCATCCCTTTCGTACCCAACAAAACCCTAGATTTCTCCAAACACGAGAAGCTCTTCAAGCGCCTAGGGTTATGGGATTTCGCTCATCTCGAATTTGATCGCTCTATTCGGACTGATCTTGTTGCTCAACTGATTGCGAATTTCAATTCCCAATTGCGTTGTAGTTTTGTTAATGAACTTCGTATCATGGTAAACCGAGCTGATCTGGCTCGAGCACTGAAACTACCGGTGAAGAAAGATAAGATAATTCCGTCCAAAGCTCCGGATTCCGAGTCGGAAGTATTGTCTGAAGAATCCATTTCGTTTATTGTGGATTTCGTGTCAAATTGGATTCTTCTTCATGAGGATGCTTGGATGATGCCAGATGAGGTTTTGACGGGGATTCGGTTTATCAAAGATGGTCAGCCGCAGAAAGTCGATTGGCCTGGGTTGATCTGGTTTATGGTGGAGAAGGAGCTGATGCAGGCACCCCAATTGGAGCATTGCTATTATGCTTCACACTTGCAGTGTTTGATGAAATTTCAGAGAGGCAGTCTCTTCATAGAACAACCTAAGGTGGAGATTTCTATAAAGGATGAAGAAGATGCTACTGATGTGATTATGAGTGGTTCAAATGTTTTTCGGGAACAGGAATTTGAGAATCAACCAATTGAATTGAGCCTGGGGCAGGACAATATTGAAAGCGAGCAGGTCAGAGATGAGGACATTATGGATTTCCAGGAATGCAAGGAAGAAGAACCAGGGCAATGGCTTTTGGATGGAAAGAACAATGTTGGTGAGCATTTCTTGCAACATTGTGATCTAAACGGAGTTGGGGGTTTGGAGTGCCAAGCTGAAATGAAGCAGGAACTGGAGGAGGAAGAAAGGTATGACCTTTCTCCGAGATGCACTACTATGGAGAGGGTATCTTCGGCAGATGTTCTTCATTCCATGGGGGCCACAAATATTCCTGATAGTGCCCCTGCTCACCTTCTCGATCCCTCTTCTGGGGACTTTCTTGCATCAAGGGCTGACACCTATATGAATCTAAATGGTCCATCTATGTTTGGTAATGGATACAAGAGAGAAGTTAGCCCTGAGGATGGCGTTCATCATCGTTCTCTCCATGATCTCCATGAGAGGATGAGGAACGATGGCCCGTGGGAACAAAAATCATCAGAGTTCGATGTGTGCATAGAACATGTACAAAGTTGGATGGTTAAAGCTAGAATGATGTACGAGGAGAAAGAGCAGGCTTGCAGGGACAGCCAAATAAATCAACAGATGTTACTTAATGATCTGGAGCAGCGGGATGCCATGATTCGACACTTGGAAAGAACTAAGCGGGAAGAACTACAGAAAAGGGAAGTGGAGATTCATCATCTCGAGCTTGATCTTTATCTCATGGGTAATCTAATAGATAATTATAAGAAGGCTTTGAAGGAGACCCGCCAGGCATTCTTTGAGTATAGAAAATGCTGTCAGCAGCCTGAGGAACCGCTTTATAAGGATGCTGGTGGGACTGGTGGTTTTGTTCTTAGCACCATGGAATTGGAAAAACAGCAATTGGAGCGAGCGGAAGAAGATAGGATCAAGCGTTCTATTATCGAAGAACAGATCAAGGACTTTCAGTTAGCCTGGCGTCATAAATATGAAGTGCACCTTGATGAGGTCAATTCGCTAGGTAAGAGACTATTGGATTTTGAGAAGGAAATGAAATTTCTTAAAGAGAAGTTTGCAGAACATAAGATTTCAGAAACTTGAGCATGAATTCTCAAGATGTGATGAACAGGAATGGTCAGAAAAGCTTTATTTCTGACCTTTTTTTTTTGAGAAGTTGGTTACTCTAGCTCTAGTACTACTGTGTAAATTATCATATATCAATGAAGTAACTTCTCATCTTTATCATGCCGTCAACTATGAGTTCTAACTTAGTTTTTGTTATTATTATTATCAATAATCACATAGACCTACTTGTTCTTGCTAATCAATTTGCTTTCTTTTGGCAATGCCTATTTTGAGTGGATGTTTTGATTTTTCTACAATGTTGCCTATTGAAATTTATTCTTTGGTCGGTTTCAAAAGGTTTCGATGATGCGGTAGATTTTGTACTTTCAAATAACTCTATTTAGAAATGTTTGATGTTGATGTTGCCCGGTGCCAATCTTTGAGTTCCAAGTATCGTTACGGATCAGAACAACCTGAATTCGTACATTAAGGAATATCTGAAATTATGGTTCTGTGCAACTCTTTAATTTTCATTTCTGTTTTTAGGGGACTTGAAGCAGCTCTGTTCGACTAATAGGTAATGGCTCTCACCAAGCTTGACTCCCACATTTCCAATGGACTCTCTTTCAATGATTTCTAAACAAATTATATTCATTTCTGTAACTTGTAACCTATATTATGGCATGAAATGCTTTAGTATTTCCCCAAAGTTATGCTTCTAAGCAAACAGGAGAACTGGTGCCTTATCTGTTCTGTTGAATTGATTTTGTTAACAATGTTCATATTTTCCCATTTATATACAACATGGTATATCAACGTGCTTATAACCCCCACATTTCTATATAGGCCTGAACATACCGAAATTATATTCTGTTTATTGTGGTCGATGCCAAGCAAGGCAATTAGATATTTTATAAGGGGTTATTGGGCCTTCTTGCTCAAGTTGGGCTTATATCAGCATCCTAAAAGGTTGATGCAGATGAATTTTTTTGTGATGCTCCTGTTTGTGTTTTCAAACTAAATTTTCTTTTCAATCAGATTTCTGGATAGGCATCATGCCGACACTGAACATCAAAGGTATGATCTCACTTCCTTTGTCCTTTGTACGATTGGTAATTCAGAACTTCAGATGATTCTGGACATTTGTAACTTTGTGCATACTTACGAATATTTTGACCACATGGGGTGGGAATGCTGATTGCCATGGGAATGTGCACTTCCTGTAGCTAGGTATGACCTCATGTACTCATATAATATTTGTCTTAATTTGAGTTTAGTTTATTAACCTACTAACTATAACTTCTTTTCTTTTTTTTCTTTGTTGAAGTCACTCTCGGTTAGGCCGCAACCCCGGCCAGAGTGTTAGTTTCAGTTCTAGGTTAGTGGGTTAATGTCTAGCATTTGAAGGTTGGCTAAGAGGGTGGATATTACAATTATCACACCCCCCCTCGGGATAGTGCCCAGAACCTACCCCTTTTGAGCAGATGCACTTACCACTAGGACGAGCCCAATGTGTATTACTAACTATAACCTCTTGTGACAGCAAGAAAGTACTCTGTCTTGGCCTGTTGCAGGAAGCGGGAATGGGCTAAGGGATCGGAGAATGTAGGAGCTAGGAAGCAAATTTTGAAATATCCGGAAGTGGAGTTGAGTTTTTTATTCACTATGCATCCTCTCTGTGGCAACCTAGATGTCTACAGTTCAATTCCAGCATCTACATACAGGAATGAAATGTTTGGGGGTAGTATCTTTTAAGCGAAGAATGTTTCAAATGTTATTAAAAGTTCTAGAATTATAACCTATCAGAAAAAATAAAGTGTAGACAGGAATTATAGAATTATAACATATTAAAAAAAAATTCTAGAATTATAACAGAGACAAAATCATGTAATTCAGAAAAATAATATTACAGTGTACACAGATGTATAAAATTCAATTTTGTGTTCTGAAAAAAGTTGCTAACAAATTGATCTAGCTAGTTTATGTGGTAGGTAGTAAGATCTCTGAAAATTTGAATATTTCATCTGCTAACACGGTCTGGCTTGGGATGAACTGTTATCCATGGCTAATTAATTGCATTGGACCTATTTTGCGATTGCTTTAACTACGCAGGAAGTGCAGGATGATCATGTTCACAATCCCAGCTTTTAGCTTCACATTAGAATGAGAAGTATCACATATTGCGCTTCTGTTTCAGTCGCATATCATGAAACATTGAGTTTGTAGGTAGGGGTGTGGCCTTCGATGGGGGGGGGGGGGGGGGGGGTATGAGTTGCAAGAGCTCCACTGCCCACGCTAACCTCTGACCGTACTGACTACTAATGCATGGCGACACTAAAAAAAGAAAAAAAAAAAGAGGTTGCCTTACTACCAACTTGTTTAAATGGAGTTTTTCTAGGCCTAATTGTGAAGTTGAAAAATAAATCAAATATGTAAAATTTTGCTGCTTGACTGAATTGAGAGACTAGGTTCAAAACTTCAAATTCAACAAACTCAAATTCCTGGGAGTGATTTTCTCCGTCTTGTATTTTCTCCTCCCTCGCCCTCATAAAACCCTTTTAAATGCCTTGAACTATGGTTAACAAGTTTTAACTCTTGTGATTAAAAAATAATTCACGATATAGAAATTCTATTTTAAAACAGGGAAAGGTTTAACTTATCATTGCATTTCACTATGTATTGGAATGTGCGATTCTCGCAACCCTCATGTTTAGTTGCCACCGTTGAGTTTGGAACCCTAAACAAACTGTCTGTGATAAGTCGGAGGAAGGTGAGGATAGATTGAGCACCCTTTTTTAGGAAATATAGAATAGCGGGAACATTTGAATAAGTTTGATTGTTTATTGGATCATAATCTCTTCGAGATCGAACATCAATTGCAAATACTTGTGTAAGAAATTCCTGCAATTGGTTTGCCATTTCCATAAAGGTTATAATTGGTATTTCATTGATTCATTCTTCATTTTATTTAGATTTTCTGATTATTACAACATAAATGAAATGTGAAATTCTTGAGTAGTCTACTTCCTTTCGAATGATGAATCCTCTTAAACGAAAAAATTATTTATTTCAGGGTATCTCGTTTGCCATGATCTTGAACCGATCTTACCTGGGATCGAGTTTGTTTACGGAATTTAGTTCTTTTGGGGTTATAGTTGATGATTGTTTCTCAATTCCATCGTGCCCATGGTAAATGCTGGGTAGCCAAGTACGGAGTGGATAACTGCCTTATTAGATTGCTCAATTTTGGGCGATTCGATAAAGGGCAAAATAAAGATCGGCAATTCCATCGTTTATAGTCGAAAAAAAGAGTCAAAAGAGGTTTTTGGAATGTGCGATTCTCGTTGATCGATGCCCCCTTTTTAACACCCATCAACTTTGGTTGATTCACTCACTTCTAGGGTTACCCAATTTAACCTTGTTTTTTAGAAAGAAAAAACAAAAACAAAAATACTAACTTTAATTTTCTTAAACTTAATCATAGTTAAAGGAGTGTTAAAAGAAACACATGGATGCGGCATGACTCAGTTAAATGCATGGTGGGCTAATCGCTGTCCTTCGAAATATTGAGGTTTTATTTTAAAAATCGATTGAAAAAAAGTTCTATTCTATAAATCGTCAATTTCTTCTAAAATCATGACGTATATTAAAAATAACAAGATTACCCATTTTTCAAAAGAGCATTAGTCAAGGGACTATTCTTCCTTGCTTTGACAAAGCCCCTTTGAACTATGGTTAACAAACTTCAACCCCTGTAATTAATTTTAAAAAAAATTCTTCAACCTAAGGGTTAGTGAATTTAAACCATAATTAAAAAGAGCAAAAGAGAGAACACGTGACACAAAAAAGAGGGGGGTGAGAAGATAAATCACCTCCTCAGGCTAAGGATATAACTATTTTTCTTTTCCTTTTAACTCCACATATTTTCTAAAACAACAAAAATACATTTACATGTTTTTTTTAAAGAGTAATAGTCTACTCCTCACGAGGTTATCTTTTTTTAAGAGGAGTGCTAGCAGTAGTTGCATTTACTCCAATATATTCCTTAGACGCAAGATAGGCCTAACACTTGGAGGTGTTTTCTTATTTTAATAGTTTAAAACACAAAAGTCAAACAAAGTTTGACAATTGTATGGCCCCCGTTGCGTCTCTGGAAGAGTTGCGACTGGGGCTAGCAAAATCCTTTTTTTAATTCAAGTGTCCCCTATAACTATAGTTAACTCTTTTAACCATGATTAATATTTTTAACCACAATTTTTTTCTCTAAAAAATGAGGCTAAAAATATGAACCCTAAGAATTAATTAATCTTAACCTCAGTTTAAGAGAATTAAAAAGGGAACATTTGGCGAGGAAAAAAAAAAAGAGACATATCCTCCTCGTGGCATCCAAGGGAATTATTTTTCTTTTTTAAAATACAAAATACTACTCAAATATATTTAAAAATAATATTGTCTTTCCTCACATTTTCCAAAAGACAAAAAGTACCATTTCTTAATTTTGGTTAAGGCTAACAAATCCTTAGGGTTAATAATTTTAACCTTCTTTTTAAAGGTTAAACTAGTTAAAAAGGGACCCCTATTTGCTTTTGGGGGGCCGAGATTCTGCCCCTCATGGGTGTCACAAGGAGCAGATTATCGCTCTTTCCAAAATGACAAATATACCTGTTTACACATATTGTTTCCAAATGACATAAATGTCCCTCTCCGCCTGAATTTTTCAAAATAGCAAATATACCCCTCACATATTCTAAACAATGACAATTCTCCAATTACAATGTTGACAACTTTTTTAAACATATTTTTGTTTGGATGACAAAATTACCCCTTAATACATGTGATTTTTAGGGCGATTGACCATGCAGTGCTCCGGAACGATCTTATTGATCATTTTGTGCTTATGTTGAAAATATTTCTCTGATTATGCTTCCATAAAAAATGTGAAACGTAAAAATACCATTTTACCCTTATCTGTAAAAAAAACTATTTTTTCTTAATATATAAGATATTTTTAATTTCATTGTATCATTTTTTTCTGAACTGTAGAGTAGTGAGAGAACTCTTGTGAAATCGCTTCCGACTCCGGTTACACATCGACAACCGGCCTTTGGACACCGGCAGCAACCTCCATTTCTCAAATCTCATTAGAAAAAATCATTTTTCTCTCTCATCCGACAAACTCGTCCCCAAAAAATGACAGTTAACGCCCACCGACGATTGAAATCTTTTTTTTTTTTTTTAAATTTGGCTAGGGTTTCGATGAGTATTTATTCAAATCACTCTCGTCATTCTCTTGGATTTGGGAGTTCGTCAAACTCTTTCCAGCTTTTGAGGCCATGCTATGGTATTTCTTTCTCTTTCATTTTTGAGGTTTAAACGGTTTTGGTTCATTACCTTTTCCTTTGCTATGCGGTTTGCACAGCTTGGAGAACGTCATCTTTTGAATCCACTAGCCTGAGAATATATAACACCATAAAGTACGAATATCAACAACACTGGACATTATAGAACATTTTTAATAGTTCTGTAAAACGTCTTCTTATGTGTTTAAGTCTTACAAATGTAAAATGCTATCAAATAATTATATCAACAATACTCTGTCACATAGAACGCTTTTAGTTCTTATATAGAACGTCTTCTTATAACTACGGTAGGGTACTCTATATTCTCCAGAGAATAAATATAAGAAGGCGTTCTGTTAAGCACTTGAGAGCGTTTTATAGAACCCAGTGTTGTTGTTATACCTATATCATAACATCCTATCTTTTCATGATCAAAATATGGGAGGGCGTTCCATAGAAGAATTATGAGCGTTCTGTACAGCCCAGTGTTGCTAATATACCTACTCTAGAGCGTTCAATCTTCTAAAATATAAGACGATGTTCTAAATAACACTTAATAGCATTTTATGTGCACATTGTTGTTGATATACTTATTTAATAGTGCTTTATTTTCTTAAAGATTTACTGTACAATGCTAACTGGATAATTTCTTCGACGATTAGAATATGGGTGACAAAATCTCGTTCGTTCCACACACCACAATACTATCCCCACAAAAAAGATCCACAACAAATTTTTGAACATCTTGCATGGTGATCTCATGTTGCAATAGCATTGTCAAAACAATTTTATCCATTCAATCTCACAGCTATGGTCACGGTATGAGGTTCATAATATTTGATCCGATTCTCTACAAATTACTATAGATGAGTTCAGATTTCAAACAGCCATCATTCAGATTTATATAAGATTAGGAGCCACCATTGAAGGAGATTCAATGCTTTGAAGATGAAATCCCCAATTACTGTAAAGGCTCTTAGAGACCTCCACTTTCATTGTAATGCATAAAAAAAATGGTAAATATCGTTGGAATTCAGCTTGCCGGAGAATAACTTGCGCCGGGGAGCCAGCGTTCGGGTTAATTTCGTGCCCTAACATATCTCCACAGAAATTCTAAAATGAAGATAAACAGTGATTCAATGATATATATATCAAGGGTACATTTGACTTTTCAACTTCTATTTTAAGGGTATAATTGTCTTTGCATAGTAAATTTTGTTACAAAAATGCCCTCAAGATATTTTCTATATAAGGGGTATAAATGTCTTTTCACTATCTTCCCGTAATTATCGTTATGTCATTCTAAGCCTATAATGGTCTTTTCGTATTCTATAATTTCATTATTACAAAATTGCCCTTCAGATATTTTGTTTCATATGGGTATAATTGTCTTTTATATTATTATAACCTAATTACCATTATGCCATTCTAGGGCTATAATCGACTTTTCATATTACGATTTATTTACACTTCTACCATTCGAACCCTGCATGGTAAATATGAGAACTTTACGTCCGTTTTGGTGTTTAAATTCAATTCAAAGCATTCTGCGGTAGTTATCCCTTTTTATTTTCCTTTATTCCAAATAAAATTAAAATAAATTGTTTTCTAACTCATTTTCAAAGATGTAATCATGCAACCAAACAATAAAAAATAGGAAAATGCTAGTGAGACCGCAAAGGGCCGAGACCACACCAAGACCATGCATGTGATGCACGGATCTCAAAATTTTAAAAATTGATTTAATGAAAATTTGAGATCCGTGCATCACAAGCACGGTCTCGGTGTGGTCTCAGCCCTTTGCGGTCTCCGTAGCAAAGTCTGTAAAGGAAAATGCTATTGAGACCGTAAAGGGCCAAGACCACATCGAGACCGTGCATGTGATGCACGGATCTCAAAATTTCAAAAACGGATGTAATGAAATTTTGAGATCCGTGCATCACAAGCACGGTCTCAGTGTGGTCTCGGCCCTTTACGGTCTCAGTAGCAAAGTCAGTATGTAAAAATGTTGTCAGCCCCGAACCCAACCCATTTATGTGGGTTTAAAATTACAAACCCGAAGCCAAAACCCAATTAATGATCCCTTTCTTACCCGTTTGTCTAACTTGTTTGTTATCCATTATTTTTAATAAATTATTCAATCCCTATTGCAAATATGACTTGAAATTCTCTATGGTTGGACTCTTTAGAGTCTGGTTACGACCCATAGGTCAACCCGTATCCCTTTTAATTTTCCTTAACAATGGTTAAAGATTTGCTAATCCTTAGGCTTAAACCATTTAACCATAGTTTTTAGAAAAAAAAAATTAACCACAATTAACTTTAAAACTAATATTTTTTATTGAAAACCATAAGTTTAGGGCTGTAAACATAGCGGATTCGGAGCGGATATTGGTATATCCGAATTCGTATCTGATTATATATCCGGATATCTGAATCCGAATAAATATCCGGCGGATAGTGAAATATGATATCCGTATCCGACTTCGATTAAAATATTCGAATTCAGATAGTATCCAAATTATCCGATTAATTTTTTTTTTAATCTAAAAAATATTAATTAATATTTAAAAAATGTAAAAATATATAAATTTTTATTAAAAAATATATTTTAAAGGCTATGTTAATTTTATAAATTTAAAATATATTATTTATATATATTAAATAATGGGACAGATATTTATTGGACCGGATATAACAGTATCCGAATCCGTATCCGATTATAAACGGATAGTATTTTACTATCTGAATCCGCTCCGCTGGATACCTATCCAGATAATTATCCGACTAAATGAATTCAGATATGAATCGGATACGGATAATATCTGCATCCGTTTACAGCCCTACATAAGTTCTTGTATTTAAGGCACCTCTCTTGGCTCTCTCAATTTCTGCTTCGTCTTCATCTTCAAGGCTCCAAGCCTCTAAATTAGTACAACTAGTCAGTGCTATCTATCCTAATTTCCTTCAAAAATCAAGTGCCTTGAGCGCTTGGGGTATGATTGTAGATTTTCAAATGTTGATTAATGGTGATGCGCTAAACAGGTCTTGAATGATGATACTATGCTTACAGTGCTTAAAATGTTTCTTTTTTTTTTGGAAAATTTTCATTGATGATATTATATGTGTGAATGTGTCTTCGACTCTTGATTGCTAAGTGTTGCAACTTATGTAAATGTAATGTGTAAATGATATAAGGTTTGCTGTCTTGAACTCTTGATAGCATAAGTGTTGCAACCTATGTTAGTGTGAATGTGTCAATGATATAAAGTTTATTTTCTTTGATTTTCGCTTGGATATTACTATGTCGCTTTTACTAGTTTACTAAGGTATCAATCTATTTTTCTAGGGTAATTAAATTAAACTGACCTCCCCTAAGGATCAACAAAATTGTAAAAATCACCCTTCTTGTTTATGAAATTACACTGTTGACTCTCATCAACTCAAGGAAACGGCATTGTATAACTAAGTTGATTGACTTTAAGAAGAGTACTTCGAGCATTTTAAATTGTTTAAACCATGACATAATCAAAATCAATCAATGTTAGAAACGCCATACTAAAAAAAGGGGGGAATCTGTTACCAACAATTGAAATAAAGGGGAGGGCAGAGTAATTTTAGAAACAAGAAGGAGGTTTCTGCAATTTCACCACACCTTAAGAGAAGTCAATGTAATTTCAAAAAAGAGGGGGGGGGGGGGGGGGGGGTTCTGCAATTTCAAACCAACCTCAAGGGAGGTCATTGTAATTTATCCATTTTTATGTTTCTTCACAAAATCTTATCTATTTTTTTTACATCGTAACTTGACCAATCCGACCCAACCTAAGTTGTCTGCATTGGTGATTTTCTTCTTTGTACAAATATCTTTAGAACAACCTAGTTAAACAGTTAATTGGCTTTAGGGACTCAATGGGTTTAGAACTGTACCTAATGATTAACAGGTTCGTATAACTCAACCCGAACTTGACTAAATTATCAAACAGGTTGATAAAACCAACCCAAACCTATGAAATATCGGTTGGCTTCACGGGTTTGTTCAAAATTTACCACCCCATTACTAGGGGTGTGAATGAGCTATTCAAAAATCCCAAAAATGCAGGCCTAGGTTTGGGCCATTGACCCCTATCCCATCACTTAACCCCAGGTTTACCAAGTTCGTTGTCTATCAGTGCGAATTGTAAATCAATTCGCAGTTCAGTTCGACTTGGTTCGTGAAATTGAGTGAACCACACAATTGTTCCAAATGGTCTCAATTCTCCGATTTTTCTTAATCGAGTTCGCTAGTATTGTTCTTTAGTTTCGACGAAATTTTCTTCTGAGTTTGCTAACTACTTATAAAATGATATTTTATGGTTTTTCGAAATAAGTAATTAGAAAATATTTATTTACATGCTTTATATATATATATATATAACATATCTTATATAATAATTTTTTTTGCATACTCAAGTAAGTGAACCATGTCAACGAACAAAACTATATAACCTAAGCGAACCATGAAACAAACAAATTATCTCATCCTATCCCTAGTGAGATAAAAGCCTATTCAAAATTTGATGTTGGCGGTGTCCTCGCCAACAACCACTGGAGAGCATCCCGTGTCTTTAACGAGAATCATTCATGGGTAGATTACGGTCATGAGTCTATCTTTGTAGGCTCTTTTAGTCATTAAAAAATCTATTACAATTAAAATCTTTCCTAAATCTAACCCATATAACATCTATAAAAGAAGCAGCCTGGGAGCATGGATACACATCATCTAAAAATAAAGATAAAAAGAGAGAATCAAAGAAGGAAAGTAATGGCGAGAAGTAGAGTCGTCGTTTTGGCATTTCTCATTCTATGCATGGCCATGACTGCAAGTAAGTGAACATGACTTTATCATTTGCTTTTGTTATTGTTGTTGATGAACATGATGCTGATGTTTTGGTGCTTTAAATTTGTGAGGTTGGGCGCAGGATCAGTCAAGATGCTGCGGAGAGTTCCGCATGATTTGTGACCCTATCCGAGAATCTGGAAGAGTACTTTGCGACAACTTCTGCAAACAAGGTTGTCCTACTGGAGGAGGAGTTTGTTCTGGGAAGAGTGAAGGCCCCGATCAGCACACCTTTTGCGACTGTGGGCCTGGTAAGTTCCTGCTAACCATTTTCTCCTCTTTAATGTTTTCTCATTTAGTTCACCTGTTACTAAAACACTTGGATAACTGGATTTGTTCTTTTTGTGTTGCAGCAAATCCTCCAGGGTCATGCTAGAATCTAAGTAAATGAAGTTATTACCGAACGCTTGGCTCTCTTTCTCCTTACAAGTTTTCGGTTAATCATTACTAATAAAGTTTGTGTTCGATCCCGTCCATGTCTTGTTCAAAGAGGGATAATGAATGAATATCCTTTGATCTTTCATTATGAGGCTAGCTTATCTATACTGTGGCTATCTAATTCCTTTCGTTAATATAAGATTTGAGGTATGTATAGGACCTCGAAGTAGATAAAGACCATAATCCAAAAGCTGTAGGCATGGACGACAATGACATTATGGTCAATATGATGGTATTGTGTTGGCAAAAAGTGACATGTGTTCTAGTACGTTATTAATTATGGGAGTTCTCCCAATCACATGCTCCCCTTTTTTGGGGAAGGAAAATGATCACCTCCTCACTGGTGGGAGGTCAGATCATACCCAATTGTCATTGAACAATTACATATGTGTCATGATTTAATTTGAGGGTAAAAAAAAAAGAGTGAAAATTTAAAATTCAAATATTTTTCCTTCCAATAAGATCAAGACACATATGCAATTGAACTCTCTTGAGTTCAATTGCAATTGGTTGTGATCTGATCTCCGCTGGTGGAGCAAAGGAGGCCATCTCGTCCCAAATTTTTTTCTATCACGTGTCACATTTTAACTTCCTTTAATCGTGATTATGATTCACTCACCTTAGGGTTAAGGCATCTAACCTTGATTTTTAGAATATAAAAAATTGAACCACGAGGTTAAAACTTCTTAACCGGTGTTCAAGGCAGCTAAAGGGGCTTTATGAGGGGTGATCTAGCAATAGTCCGCTCCTCACACGAGGAGCATACTATTGCTAGATCTTTCGGGAATAAAAGAGGGTTAAGTACGGTGTCGATGCTCTAAACCAAAAATATCACAGTCTAGGCATGGTTTCAAAAGTTTTACCCGAGAGGGTATGTATTCCAATGTTGGGCTCTTATATGCATACCTAAAGGATAAAAGTGTCAAAAGCATACCATTTTGATAATAAAAATGTAAGGCATGCCCTATTTGATAAATATGTCAAAAGTATGTCCTTTTAGGTTTTTTTTTTTAAAATGCAATCATCTCCGATAATGTTCTCATAGCGCACGAGATCAACCATTTCCTCAAGAGAAGAACGAATGGGTCAAACCTTAAAATGGCGGTCAAGCTTGACATGAGCCAAGCCTACGACCTCGTCGAATGATCATTCCTATTTTCCACAATGGAAAAATTGGGCTTTTGTGAACGCTGGATCAACCTTATTCGGCAATGTTTTACCACCGTATCCTATTCAGTCATGCTAAACGGAGAACCACGAGGCTACATCACCCCTTCCCGTGGGCTTAGGCAAGGGGATCCCTTGTCCCCTTATTCATAATCTGTGTCGAGGCCCTCTCAACCTTACTAAATGATGCAGTACGAGAAAACAAGCTCAGTGGGATTCAAGTAGCCCGTGGGGCGCCCACCATTTCACATCTATTTTTTGCCGACGATTGTTCAGTGTTCCTTCCAAAAAAGTGGCTTTCCGAGGTAAACGCAGCGGTTGCAAAATTCTGGTGGCATCAAGCCCAGAACCACAAGATTCATTGGATTAGTTGGCGGGAACTTTGTCAATCCAAGGATAAAGGAGGTATTGGTTTGAGGGACTTACAGGCCTTTAACCTTGGCTTGCTGGCCAAGCTAGGATGGAGACTATTGCAAAATCCCTCGAGCTTATGGGCTAAGACAATTAAGGCTGCTTATTACCCTCGATCATCCATTCTTGAAGCTAAGATGGGTAGGCGGCCATCATGGGCATGGCAAAGCATACTAGCTGGGCGGGCTGTCCTTAAAAAAGGAATCCGATGGCAAATTGGATCCGGGAATCAGGTTCGAGCTGGGAAAGATCCATGGGTGCCCACTATTCCCTCCTTCAAGCCAATTTCCATTCCAGGGGCTGAGTTGGGAGACACTCCCGTCTCATACTTTATCAACCAAGATCTGGTTTGCTGGGACCTTGAAAGGCTATCTAGATTTTTTCCAAACTCAACCATTTCTGAAATCTAGAAAATCCCTCTCAGTGGCCTCAATACCCCGGATAAACTAATCTGGCACCCTGTGAAATCTGGAACTTTCAAGGTGAGTTCAGGCTCCCACTTGGCCAAATCTATGTTGGAGTCACAAACACCGTCCTCTAGCCGTTTCTCTACCAGTGTCGACGCCAAGCTATGGCGTGTGATATGGAAAATCCCCGTGGCTCCAAAAGTCCAAGTGTGTGTTTTTATGGAGACTCTATCATAATGCTCTAGCTGTGGCAACCAACCTTCGCAAGCCGAAAGTGAATGCTGTTACCTTTGCAGATCGGCTCCCGAGACTATCACACACCTCTTTCTTGAATGCCTTTGTGCGCGCAGTGTGTGGTTTGGCTCCTCCCTCTCTCTCCACCTGCCCCCACAGTCTCCGGTTACCTTTCTTCATTGGTGGCAGCACTGGGCGTCTCTCCCCGATTTTAGGCGGGGGCACAGCCCACTTGCGGTGCGTTTGTGTCTTACCATGTGGTGTATTTGGCTCCATCGAAATGATGTTCTATTCAATGGTGCCACTCTCAATCATTGCTAAGGCAGAGTATATCGGAAATGAGGCATGTAAGCGGTTCTGTACCTCCAGATCAGATCAGTTGTTGGGCTCCAATTCAGGTACTGAAGCATCTAGATGGTGGCCACCAGACCCGGGATGGATTAAAATTAATGTCGATGGTGCGGCCATTCAATCAAACCTCGCAGCAGGAGTGGGTGTTGTTGCTCGTAATCACCTAGGCAACGTTCTTCTAAGCATAGTAATTAAACCCCTCAGTGGCGGGTCGAGTCGTGTAGCTGAAGCTGAAGCTGAGGCCCTTCGCCTGGGGCCTTTAACAAAAGGTTGGAGGCACGCCCTTATCGAGTCTGATTCTAAAGAACTCACTGATTACTTGAACGGGCTGACATCTGAATCCCATTGGGAGGTCTACCCCATATTACAGGATATCAAGATCCTCTAGGGACTTTGACCAAGGGTTGTTCTGAGTTTCGTCCCTCGGCAGGTCAATTCCACCGCTCACAATATTGCGCAGTATGCTCTCAATTCAAGTCTGAAAGAGAAACGTTTTGCTAATGTGTTGCTCAGGCCAGTTGGCCCAATTCTTGGGCCAACCCCTGCCTCTCCTGTACCTAATTGCAATCCTATCTAATGAATTACCTCTTTACCAAAAAAAACCATGCTTTTTTAGATGAAACGCCCAATAAAATGAAAGATTTTATGAACAGCTTAACCTTTCAGGTACCGTGTTGGTTGCCTATCAGGGGCGGAGCCAAGTAGGGGCCTATGGGGGCACGTGCCCCACTGAAATTTTGTAAAAACTAATTTTTAAATATAGCCATAGGATTGGGAGATCAAGTCCAATTGCGATTGAACTTGGTGAGAGTTCCCATAAGCCAACACGTATCCCTTTTAACTCTTATTAACTATGGTTAAGATTCAGTAATCCTTGCGGTTCAACAATATAACTTTGGTTTAAACAAAATATTAAAAAAAAATGGACTATGGTTAAAAAATTTTAACCCTTAGGGGTTAATAATTTTTTAAAAAGTCGAGGTTATATTGTTGAAACCCAAGAGTTAATAAACCTTAACCATAATTAATAAGGGTTAAAAGGGACATGTGTTAGCCTATGAGTGGAATTGAACTCTCCCCTAGTTCAATCAATCACAATTGGTTTGATTCGTTTTCGAGAAAAAGGAGGCCCTTGCCCATGAGTTTTGAGTTCGAATATGTCCAATTGTGAGAACTTAGGATTACACTCACTCACAAAGGGGCGGGAATCAAAGTGAGAGGGTTAGTATGTTTTCTAAAACCAAGGTTAGACTGTTGGACCATAAATATTAGTGAATTTTAACTATAATTAATCGGGATTAAAAGAGACACGTGTTGACCTGTGGGTGTGATTGAACTCTCCCGAGTTTAATCCCAATTGACTTGATCCCAACTCTTTAACTTTAGAAGAGATTATATTTTATACTAAGTTGATTAATTATTTAATTGGACATAATCATGGACAATGGACAATGCCCCTAAAAAATATATTATATTATAGTCATGAGGTAAGGGGACAATTGTCCCTAACATTTGAAAAAAAATATCTTTTATATCATATTATTTAATGATTTAATAGGATGAGGCTATAAAATAAGGAGAAAGTTATCCCATAATTAAGGAGAAACAATACCCATAAAATATGTACAAAATGTATAGATGAAATGACACAATAACTAGTCATCAAAAATAAATTCAGGGGTTACTCCCCCTAAACCCAAAATATTTCATACCTACCTAATAATTCTTATAAAACTATCAACAATTACTATCATTTTCAATTAACCACTGTGTTCCCCCACTACTAGAAAAACTTGGCTCCGCCCCTGGTTGCCTTTGCTGGCAACATGAGTGAACCTAATATTTTGCTCCTAGAGTTACATGCTATCGAAAGGGGGTCTCCATTTAGCTATGGTATTCATTTTGCCAAAAATTACAATTGAATCAGACTCATGAGTGTTGTCTCGTTAACTCTTAGTAATGCGGAACCACCTTGGAAGGTTAGGAGGCTAATCAAAGTTACTAGACAGAAGATGAATATTGATTTTGAGGTGTTTACCATCAAACAGACCGATACAGAGATGAACTACTCAGCCAAATTTTGTATCCATGTAGAAGAATTGCTTTTATTTCCTTCTGATTTTCTAGCTCTCCTTAACAGTTTTTTATCTGACGATAAAGCGGGTTGTAAATATATCTTGGGATGTAATCTTTGTTTTTTTGTTAAATATAGTTGGTCGGTCCGCCTTAACCTACTATCCAAAAAATTAAATGTCCCCCCCCCCCCCCAAAAAAAAAAAGCAAGGAGATCAAGTAAAGTTTTCAAAATACATGTTTTATCTCTCTTAAAACATATTTGAGATTGTAGCCAAACTCAAGTGATCAGTGGGCTACAACAAAATGCTCCACAACCGTACGTTTACGGGTTACTTCTACAATTGGTTAAAGTAATAATCGCTGCTGGTAGTCGCTTATACATTGAGGTTGAGAGTGATGCCCAAGAGATTTTTTTAAGAACAACAACTTATAATATCATTTCATGTGTGTGTAAGAACATACATAATAGATAATCATAATTAAGTTAAAAATTAAACAAGCATACGTTCCTGTTTTTAAGGCACCTCTCTTGGCTCTTTCTCAATCTCTGCTTCATCTTCATCTTCAAGGCTCCAAGTCCCTAAAGTATAACTAGTCAGTGTTATCTATCTTTCCTTCAAAAATGAAGTTCTTGAGTATTTTAAGTATGATTATAGATTTCCAAATGTTGATTAATGATGATGCTAAAAAGGTCTTGAATGATAATACTATGTTTACGGGTGTTTAAAATGCATCAGGTGGAAAATTTTCATTGATGATATTATATGTGTGAATGTGTCTCAACTCTTGGTTGCCTGAGTGTTGCATCTTATGTAATGTGTATGTGTAAATGATATAAGGTTTGATGTCTTGAACTCTTGATTGCACAAGTGTTGCAATCTATGTTAGTATGAATGTGCCAATGATGTAAGGTTTATTCTCTTTGATTCTTACTTGGGTACTACTATGTCGCTTTTACTAGTTTACTTGGTTATCAATCTATATTTTTTAGGGTAATTAAATTACACTGACCTCTATTTTTTTGGAAAAAATTGTAGAACTTTCCTCTTGTTTCTAAAACTGCATTGCCCTCCGCTAAGTTTGGCCAAATTACAAAAACCTCTCCTCTTGTTTATGAAATTACACCGCCCTCCTAAAAGTTTAATGAAATTGTAAAAACCTCTCTTCTTGTTTTTGAAATTATACTAATGACTAGCTTGCCAACTAGAGAAAATGACGTCATATAACTAAGTTGACTGGCTTTAAGAAGGGTACTTCGAGCATTTTAAAATGTGTAAACCATGATGTAATCAAAATTCATCCATATCAGTAACGACATACTAATAGAAGGGAAAATCTGAACTAAAATAGAGGGGAGGGCAGAGTAATTTCAAAAATAATAGGGAGGTTTCTGCAATTTCACCAAATCTCAAGGGGGAGGTCATTCTTATTTACACCTCCTTTTTTTTATATACAATTTTTATCTTCTGTTTTTTTTCACATCGTAACTTGACCAATCCGACCCAGCCCAAGTTATATTTTATTAGTGCAAACCAAACACAAATTTTGACTTTTGATTTTAAGAAGTTATTTCACATGTGTGCAAACCAAACATTATTTTTCTTCAGATTGACTTTTGCATATTTCTTCGAAAATTACTTTCCTTGGAAGTTCTCGTAAAGAAGTACTTCTCTTCTCCGAGAAGCTTATCCAAACAAGCCCTTAACAGTTTACCGAGACTTGCATATTCTTTCTTTCAATGTGAGGTGCAATTTTCTTTTCATTTTTTTTTAATTAAAAAGGAAATAAAAAGAAAATTTCGTGAACCATACAAAAAGGGAATAGGATTTGGTTCGACCCTCATCCCACAGGTTGACACATGTCCCTTTTAATACCTCTTAACTATGATTGAGGTTTACTAACCCTTAGGGTTCAACCATGTTACCTTAATTTTTAGAAGAAAAAAAATCAAGAGAAATTTAACTATGGGAGTTACAAAATTCTAACCAAGGTTAAAATGGAAGTTAAAAAGGCCCTGTAAGTGAGGCTAGACGGTTTTGGTATGGCCAGGGTCAGTCTATATCCATTCTTCACAAAAAGCTGTCATGTTTTTTTTTTGTCATCTAATTTAACAGAAAAGTGGATAAGAAAAAGAATCAAATATGTGGTACTCCCATGCATAGAACAATAGTTAGCTGCACCTCACAGCAGCGCCAGGTATACAAATAGGGTTTGGGGATGAGCAATAGTTTGCTCCATTGGCGAGGAGCGAACTATTGCTCCTCGCTCTCACATAGCCCACCCTTGAACTCCCACTAACTCTGGTTAGTGTTTTTTAGCCCTTTATTTATTTATTATTTTATTTTTCTAAAAACCAATGGTAAATGGGTGAACCCTAATGGTGGATGAATCTTAACCATAATTAAATGGGATTAGAAAGGGGACACGTTGTAAGAAAATGAGAGCGGAGACGCCCCACCTTGCATCACCTACCGACGAGGTGATTATTTTGCTTTGGGGATGGGGTTTGATAACGTTAACGGAAAATCGAGAGATGGATTATTGAAGAAAAAGAAAACATAATGAGTGGAATTAATAGAGGCAGCCATTTGCACTCCCCAATATTGACATTTTTTTTAAAAGAAAACTTTTCATTTGAGGTCGCCACGTGTCTCTTTTGAGACCCCTTAACTATGGTTAATATTCTTCTGAGTCAGTCACGTGTCTCTTTTGAGACCCTTAACTGTAGTTAAGATTCACTTGAGGTGGCCACGTGTCCTTTTTGAGATGGCAAAAACTTAGCTCTTGTGGATGCTTGAGCTGGGCGCTCGGGCATCCTCAAAACATGGGATGTGTGGCGTTTTAAATGAGAAAGATATCAATTGGGGAGAAAGTGAAATGATTTCTCCCCCCAAATTATCGCCAGGTGCTGCAAATTTTGTGGATGCCCGAGCTGGGTTTTTGCCTTTTGAGACCCCTTAACTGTGATAGATATTCTCCTAAGGTGGCCATGTGTCTCTTTTGAGACCCATTAGTTGTGATTAAGATTCACCTGAGGTGGCCTCGTGTCCCTTTCTAGACCTTACATGTGGTTAAGATTCACACACCCCTAGGGTTCACCCACCCAACTTTGATTTTTAGGAAAAAATATTAAAAACTAATATTTTAATATATATATATTTTCTAAAAATCAAGTATGGATGGGTGAATCTTAACCATAATTAAGTGGGTGTCAAAAGGGACACGTGGTGACGTTAGAGGCATAATCACTCCCTAGAGTAACCGTAGAGGACTTGGTTCCCGGTTATGCATACACAATCAGAACATGTCATCCATATACAATCACAACCATCTAATTAAGAATAGAACTCTACTAACCAAAGCAAGTTCATCGTCCATGAGAGCCACATTTCTCCATTTCATCATACATGTAATCAAATAAGAAATTTCTTTTAAAAGATACTTAGTTGGCAGCAAGTGTGATGCACGTGAGAGAGAGAGACCGGAAGAGGGATCCTAGTGAGGGCTTTTTGATAAAAAAAATATTTTGGGTGTGAAAACTTGAGAGACATTTTAGATAAAAATTAAATAAATTGTGAGGGAGACAATAAAAGATAGGGACATTTTGAGAACCAAAAAAACCCTATTTTTTCTCTTGAAAAGTAGTTACCCCGTAGAGAGGGTGTGCCTATGAAAGAGACCAAGGAAGGAGCATGAGAGAAAAAAAGGATAAAGATTTGAGGGAATCGTGGAGATATAGACGGGTTATTATTAGTTGTAGTTGATATTACTTCGATACCCCTATTAACTTTTCTCATGTAAAATATGATAACATAATATCTTAATTTTTTTTATATAGAATTATGGATAAAATAAGAAAAATATAAAAAATTCACCTTACTAATGTCACGCTCCAAAATCTCTCCTAAGAGAATGCGAGATCTTTGGCACGTGACTTACTTATCATACCATCTTGTTAGAAACAATAAATGCATACTAAATTATGGACCTGAAAATTTCTTCAATAGAATTCCATTTAATACCTCAACTGAACATTAATTAAAATCTGTAATTAAATTGAACATAAATAATCTAAATCATCTATCATGATTCTCAACCAACCATTAAATCAAAACATTAATACATAATAAGTCAATTACAATCTTTCTCGATTTTGAAACAATTTCTAATAAACTAAAACAATAGTAAGATCATCCATCGAAGTCTCGTTCCTCTTCAGAATGATCACCTGCAAAATCTTCATTTACGTACTCTTCAACTCAAGGCTCTAGAACACAATTATCAAATCTTGAATCTGTCAATAACAAAGTCATCAGCTGAGTAACAAATTACTCTACGTATATAACAAACAACAGTAAACAATATCTTAAACATTAACTTACATATATTTAAAAATTCATACTTCAGTTCACATATATAAATCAGGGTGTAGAAAACGAACAGGTACATTATGTCAATTACTTTCTTTTCTTTTCTTATTTTCTTACTTTTCTTAATTTCTTATATTCTTAATTTCTTACATTTATTTTTCTTAATTTCTTACTCTTCATACTTCTTACTTTATCGTCTTATGAACAACACATTCACATGCATCGGTAATAAATTAAAATACCGTTTTACCGTATATGGAAAGGAATTATTATACTTTACTTTACTGAGATATCACCCTTCGTACATAATCCGACACGGACGGCTTACTTACTTTGGCATACTTATCGCCTTTTTGATGGTATTCGGTGGTGCAAAACTATAGCAACCCTAAAGTTGTTACGTAGAAATTAGCCTATTCGAGATGACAATTCTCCTCTAAACTATTCTTTAATTCATTGATTGATCATTTAAAGAGTACAACTCTAATATTTATAGACTAAACAAAACTCCTAAATAAATAAATAACATCATAACAATTAAAGATAAGACTTATCCTAATTCTACTCTAATCATATCCAACTAATAGTAATCCTATCCTAATAAGGGGAATGTTACAATCCCGTCTACTTGAGAATAGCCTTGTCTTCAAGGCTAAACATCCATAAATATTTAACTAGTTCTTCATCTTTGCTCTTTTCTTGAAATTGATATTGATAGGCCATCTAGATGGAGGTAAATCATTTCATATTATAACTTGAAAAAACCACTCAACCCATATCTTGATGATCTTTGGTTGGAATAGTTGGGGCTGGATCCAAACGCCATAAATCTTTTTGGATTCAAATCTAATATATATGATTAGAACTGAAAGTTGAGACTGATTGTAAACACATGTTCTTTTAGATCTTATCTGTATAGCATCATTTTCACTTGTATCTTCAACTGCATCTGCATCCTGTGCTTTGTCATTTTTTGCATCTTCAACTGCATTTGTCATCTTGTTTACCATTGAGGTCATCTTCAATTAGATTTGACAGAAAAGTCTTAAAGGTGATTCTAAAGACTGAAAATTTTTCTTTTGTAACTCTCATTTCATCATTAGCAACCCTTAGATCTTCTTTAAACTCCTTCCAAGTATAGATGCCCATAATTTGAATGGATCAACCTTGCTCTGATTCCTTTGTAGCAATCCTAAAGTTGTTACGTAGAAATTAGCCTATTCGATATGGCAATTCTTCTCTAAACTCTTTTTTAATTCATTGATTGATCATTTAAGGAATACAACTCTAATACTTATAGACTGAACAAGACTCCTAAATAAATAAATAACATCATAACAATTAAAGATAAGACTTATCCTAATTCTATTCTAATCATATCCAACTAATAGTAATCCTATCTTAATAAGGGGAACGTTACAAAAACATAAACATTCATTATCGCTTTCGTGTTTCTTTCTTTCTTACTTATTTACTTTGCTTTTGGTATTACATGTAATCTTATTAATGCCATTAATTTTCTCTTTATACATGTGCATATTTTTCATTGGTGAGTACATAATAATACACATTTGGTTAAATTATACCTAAGTCTAACAGCCAAGGGTCATAGGACATCTCACCGTAGCGTCTCATTCCACTATGTTAACCAAGCCTAGGCATGCTTGATTCTCATCAAAGGTTCATTTACCCAAATATATATCACATATAAAAAAACATAAAATAAACACACAACATTCATATTTCTAATAATTTGGCAATCTATAATCACAGTTTATCTTCAATAAACATAAGTCACAATCTAATTTAAATTTCAAAACCCTTTTTTTAATCGGGATCAATATCATAATTATATCACATATTTTATCAATAATAATTCTCATTAATTATAATCACAAAATTAAACTAACATATAATCATAATCTAATAAATAATTCATCTCAATCATTCAAATTCCTTCATATATTTCATTCAACTCCATACATTCATCTCATCTTCCTCATATATCCACATGCATTCAATATAAATTCTTAATCTTTTTTGTTGAAGCATAAACAAAGTATAAACATGATTATTCACATCCTAATTTAACGTTTCATTAATTAATAAATCAAGAACGATAAAAATTCATAAATCTTAATTATCTTTACGTTCTTATTTAGATTTATCTCTTTTAATTCTTCTTCTATATTAATGTTCAAGATATGGAAAACTAGGTACGTTATTTACCACTTGATTGCTTTTTTACGATCTTACGCTTGCGAATAGGCTCGATTTAAGTCTTCATACTCTTCTTCTTGCAAAACCTTTGATTTTCCTTCTTAGATCTCTCAAAAATAATTTTTCCTCACATTTCTTCTCTAATGAGAACTCCTTGAGAAACCCTAGGTTTTTCTTTCATTTTTCTCTCTAATAAGTTTTAGAATAATAAAATACCTAAAATCCATGATTTAAGGTTCTTATGTAGGCAATAACAAAGTTGGAAAGTGATTAGAATTGCTAAAATCACTATTCACAAAATACTATTCATGTAGTTACTATTCATCCTATTTACATTTTTACCATTGAACTTCGAATAATTCTATAGAGTTCAATTCCTATCGGATAACCTAAAATTTGAACCATAGCTACTTTAGGTCATATAGAATCTACCTTAAAATTTTCATAAATTTTGGATGACGAAAATGACCAAAATATCCCTCTTATGATAGAGACAATTTTACCTTTTTTGACCATTTTCTTTGCTTTAAACCTTAACCATTGATCATGCATATTTATAACTTTAGTTAGAACTTTACATAGACATATTTAGACATAGGTAATCATCAATTAAACATTCTTAGACATCAATTAACATTAATTACAATTATTAAAGCAAAATCTCCATATTTTCATTCAATGTGCACTAGTTCCAAGAAAAATAAATTTTGGGCTCTACAACAAACTATGTTCACAGTAAGATACCTTAAAATTGAGACTCATTAGGAATATTAGGAAAAAATCAACCAACTTTTTAACCCACTTCTCCCATTATAATAGTAGAGATGTTAACATCATTGTCAGGAGAGTACAAACTGACTACCCCATTAATTAAAAAAAAAAATATATATATATAAAGCATTTTATATATATACACGTTAACATTTTCTTATCTACAGCAACCCAAACCCTATTTGCATACCTAGCGCTGTGAGGGACCTTTTGCAGTCGGTGGCTGCAAAAGGGCCTTGCAGCTAACTATTGTTCCCATATATACTTCCCAAATTTAACCCTTAAATTCAAATCAAATAACCAAGGTTAAGATTAGATTAGCTTTTACTTATTTTATTATTTTCTAAAGTCATTTATTTGAATTAAATGGTTAGGATTTGATTGCTCTTTTTGGCCAAAGTTAGGGTTGATGTGACTTTAACCACAATTAACTTTTAAAATCAATAATTTTTTTCCTAAAAACCATAAGTTCTTGTTTTTAAGGCACCTCTCTTGGCTCTCTCTCAATCTCTGCTTCGTCTTCATCTTCAAGGCTCCAAGCCTCTAAAGTAGTAAAACTAGTCAATGCTATCTATCTTTCCCTCAAAAATCAAGTGTCTTGAGTGCTTTAGGTATGATTGTAGATTTACAAATGTTGATTATATCTATCTTTCCCTCATACTCAAGTGTCTTGAGTGCTTTAGGTATGATTGTAGATTTGTAAATGTTGATTAATGATGATGCTAAACAGGTCTTGAATGATGATACTACGTTTATGGGTGTTTTTTTTTAAAAAAAAATTTGGAAAAATTTTCTTTGATGATATTATGTGTGTGAATGTGTCTTGAACTCTCTTGATTACCTAAGTATTGCAACTTATGTAAGTTTGAATATGTAAATGATATAAGATTCGATGTCTTGAACTCTTGTTGCATAAGTGTTGCAACCTATGTTAGTGTGAATGTGTCAATGATATAAGGTTTATTTTCGTTGATTTTCACTTAGATACTACTTTGTCGCTTTTAGTAGTTCACTTAAGTATCAATCTATTTTTTTAGGGTAATTAAATTATACTGACCTCCCCTAAGGTTTGACGAAATTGCAAAAACTTTTCCTCTTGTTTCTAAAATTACTTTGCCCTCCCCTAAATTTGGCAAAATTATAGAAACCTACCATCTTGTTTCTGAAATTACACTGCCCTCCCCTAAGGATTATCGAAATTGCAAAACCTCTCTTCTTGTTTCTGAAATTACACTGTTGACTGGCTCGTCAACTTGAGAAAACAACATTGTATAACTAATTAGTTGATTGACTTTAAGAAGGGTACTTCGAGCATCTTAAATTGTTTAAACCATGACATAATTTAAATCAATCCATGTTAGTAACGACATACTAACAAAAGGGGAGAATCTGTTACCGATAACTAAAATAAAGGGGAGGGCAGAGTAATTTCAGAAACAAGAGGGAGGTTTATGCAATTTCACCTAACCTTAGAGGAAGTCAATGTAATTTTAAAAATAAGAGGGAAATTTCTGCAATTTGAAACATTAGGGGAGGTCATTGTAATTTACCCATTTTTATTAATTACAATTTTTATGTTTCTTTACAAAAAAAAAATTTACATCGTAACTTGACCAATCCAACCCAACCTAAGTTATGACAAGGTGAGATCTTGGGTTGGGGGAGGTTGGGGCTTGAGGTCGGGTTGGGCTTGGCTTTTGACTGGGGTTTTATACATAAGATTAAACTTATGGTTGTCAATACACTACTATAAATATGTTTATTAATACAGTTGTATTTTCAAGTACAATCACCGTGTTCACAACAACCGTGATACTAGCCATTATAAATTGTGAGAGAGGTCGCAAATTTTTTTTACGGAATTTTAGATCACGGTTAATAACCAAAGTGTGATAAATGCTTTTCGCAGGAAATATGAGATCGCGGTTATTTATTAACCATGTCATTGCGCATCACCGTTCAAAATAAAAACCGGGGTTCTAAAAATAATCGTGATTGAATTTCCTTTTTATTATTATTTTTATCAACGTAGCCGTGATTGTTTTGATAAAGAGAATTTAATTTAATTATTTTAGAATCTAGTCAAAGTTTATAAACAAATGTGATCGAAATTTCAGCCTATATAAACTTGGAAGGTCTTGGTAATTTTACCATGCGAAATATAGAAGGAAAATATATTATGTTCTCTCTTCGACTTCTCTAATGTTGTCACTTCCTCTTTGACTTCTCTAATGATGTCAAGAATGCGACAAAGAGACTAGTTTATCTCTTCTACTTCTCATTCTCTTTCCTTCTAAGATTGTAGAATTGTAAAACATACGGAGCTTTTTCTAAAGCTTCGTTTTTAAAGTTGTTTTGACATCCGAACTGATGTAGGAGGCAATGTAGATGTTAGTTTTTGAGCAAGGTTGGTTTGAACTATGAGAAAGAAGATGAATATAAATTTTCTTCTATTGGAAGCAGAGCATGCATAAAAGTTTATGTAGGATTTCCAATAGAGATTTTGTATTTCTTTTGTCCATGATCTACTGAAAAATTTGATAATGAAAAAAATGGTGAATATACATGTAACAAAGTTTTTTTTTTTTTTTTCTTATTTGATGATTTCCTGTTTGATGGTTTATTATGTAAAAAACATAGATACAAATGTGATCTTTCATCAAAGATGCTTTCCTTCGTTTTCTGTTAATTCACAGTCAAATTTTTTTTTTATATAAGAGAGTACATCCCAGTAGGAGATGGATATTTTAGAGAAGTGTGAGTATGAATTAGTAAAAGTTCTTGAAGTTTTCAAAATGTAGAAAAATTCACCATTTCATATAAGATCAATGATCACGGTTAGAAAGTATTGAGATCATTACTCACTTCAAAGACCATGGTAATATAAAACACTGTGATGCTTGGCCACATCAATTAAGTAACTTGATTGATTGGTTGCCAGATTGATTGGTCTACAGAAATTAAATAGTTACAAACGACGAAATCTTCTGGATTCATTCAAAATAAAATTCTAATTATTTTTTTTTGGAGTTAGGATCACAATGAAATCTATTGTGTGACATTCATAACAAGGTGTGCGTGAACTATCAGATCTGGTTATGGCATAGCCGTGATGATATATTTTTTTCGTAGTATTTAACATATCACCGTTTACTGGAAATCGTGATAATGGTTTCTTGTTGAATTAAGAGATCATAGTTATTAAGTCACTGTGATCATTAATATTTTTTGTCGTAATTTATGAATCACTGTTTACATGAAACCTTGATTAATGTAATATTTAAGATCACTGTTATATTTGTAAACCTAATAAAAAAATAAAAACAAAAAAAATGCGCGCCGTTTTTGTGTCTGGGTATATCTTTTGTAAAACAAGGTTACTATTTCTCATACTCTATCGATCGTAACTCACTCAGGATAGGTTATACTTTTGTGTTTTTAAAAAAAAATTAAATTTGCTCTGTTGTTAACTTTAAATGCTATGGTAGTTTGTGATTAACCATACATGTATTTGTTATAATTTTCTCATTTTGGAAGTAAAATGTAGTTACCAAAAAAAAAGTATAAATGTATACCAATTTTAGTGTATATATTTTACTCATTTTTTTTTCTTTAGATTTGTTCATTACCCTTTACTCCATTGCGGGATAGTTTTGAGTCACTCACTCTGGCAATTAAATTATGTTTTGTTGTTAACTTTAAATATTATGATAATTTGGCGATTAAATAAAAGACACATTTAGATTTTGATTTGTCTATATATTATTAACATGTCTATTTTTAATTTTCTTTTCTCATGTTGGAAGTATCAATGATATATTGTGTATTCAAATTTTACTCTATATATTTTACTCATACTCTTGTTTTCTATAGATTTGTTTGAAATAGATAAATCTTGAATGTTCAAGGATAGAAGTTCAGAAGCATATGATAAGGGAGTCAACGAATTTATCGAGTTTGCAAAGTGAAAATCTTGTACTGTCTCAGCTAAACTATTATACCTAAGAACCAAATATGTGAATTTTAAAACTCATACTGTAATTGAAGTAATGAACTATCTATTTGTACATGGTATTGATCGAAGGTATAAAACATGGTTCTGGCGTGGAGAGGAATCTTATTCATTGTCAAGTGTCATAGTAGAAGATTCTTACTTTCACAAATTTGAAATGGAGACCTCATCCAATGTTCTAGTCAATGCTCCGACAACAATAGAAACGGTTCAGGTAACACACAAGCAATTTACGACTGATCGTGAGTTGTTTGAAGATGCCAAAAAACCTTTATATCCTGGTTGCCTAAAGTTTAAAAAATTGGCTGCATTGGTAATTTTCTTCTTTGTACAAGTATCTTCAAAACAACCAAGTTAAACAGTTAACTGGGTTTAGCGACCCAATGGGTTTAGAACCTAACCCAGTGATAAACGGGGTTTGTATATATATAACTCAACCCGAACTGGACTTAATTATCAAACGGGTTGATAAAACCAACCCAAACCTGTGAAATACCGGTTGGCTTCACAGTTTGGTTCAGAATTTACTACCCCATTACTAGGGGTGTGAATGAGCTTTTCAAAAATCACAAAAATGCAAGCCCGGGCTCGGCCCATTGTTTCCTATCCCATCACTTAACACCAGGTTTACCAAGTTCGTTGTCTATCAGTGCGAATTGTGAATCAATTCGTAGTTCAGTTCGACTTGGTTTGCAAAATTGAGTGAACCACACAATTGTTCCAAATGGTCTCGATTCTCCGATATTTTCTTAATTGAGTTCGCTAGTATTGTTCTTTGGATTCGACGGAATTTTCTTTTGAGTTTGCTAACTACTTATAAAATGATATTTTATGGTTTTTCAAAATAAGTAATTAGAAAATATTTATTTACATGCTTTATATATATATAACATATATTATATTCTAATTTTTTTTTACATACTTAAGTAAGTGAACCAAGCTTGCGAACCATGAAACAAACGAATTATCTCATCCTACCCTTAGTGAGAGAAAAGCCTATTCAAATTTTGATGTTGACGGCATCCTTGCCAGCAACCACTGGAGAGGTTCCCATGTCTTTAATGAGAATCATACATGGGTATATTACGGTCATGAGTCTATCTTTGTAGGCTCTTTTTAGTCATTAGAAAATCTATTACAATTAAAATCTTCCCTAAATCTAACCCATATAACATCTATAAAAGAAGCAACCTGGGGGGCATGGATACACATCATCTAAAACAAAGACAAAAAGAGAGAATCAAAGAAGGAAAGTAATGACGAGAAGTAGAGTCATCGTTTTGACATTTCTCATTCTATGCGTGGTCATGACTGCAAGTAAGTGAACATGACTTTATCATTTGCTTTTGTTATTGTTGTTGATGAGGATGAGGATGAGGATGATGCTAATGTTTTGGTGCTTTCAATTTGTGAGGTTGGGCGCAGGATCAGTCAAGATGCTGCGGAGAGTTCCGCATGACCTGTGACCCTATCCAAGAATCTGGAAGAGTACTTTGTGACAACTTCTGCAAACAAGGTTGTCCTACTGGAGGAGGAGTTTGTTCTGGGAAGAGTGAAGGCCCCGATCAACACACCTTTTGCGACTGCGAGCCTGGTGAGTTCCTGCCAACCATTTTCTCCTTTTTAATGCTTTGTTATTCACTTCATTTGTTACTAAACATTTGGATAATTGGATTTGTTCTTCTTGTGTTGCAGCAAATCCTCCAGGGTCCTGTTAGAATCTAAGTAAGGGAAGTTATTACCGGACGCTTGAGTCTCCTTCTCCTTACAAGTTTTCGGTTAATTATTACTAATAAAGTTTGTGTTCGATCCCGTCTGGGAAATTTTCAATTGTTTCTATGTTCAAAGGCCAATAATGAATGAATATCCTTTGATCTTTCATTATAAGGCTAGCTAATTTTTTTTTTAATAAAAGCCACTTAGAGGGAGTGGGGGGTTTGGCAGATCCCTACCAGTTTATTAATAATTTTAAAAAATTGGGGGGTGGGGGACATAAAATCTTACCCTACAAGGACACAAAAGGAGGTGGACATAAAACCTTACCCCAACTAGGACATATTTGACTAACAAAACAACAAAAGAAATAAATCTCTACTAAACAATCTAATATCCCAAACCTGCTTTGTCAAGGAAGATAAGAGATTTCAGCAGAGGAGGGCAATGTTGACTAGGAAGAAAATTACCTAAAAGCTGGGAGTTACAACCATGATTAGCAAGAAAATCAGCAACTAAGTTGGCTTCTCTAAAAATGTGATTAAAGGATGAGCAAATATGCATCACTTGGCTGATCTTTTTGTTCCAATACCACACTTTTCAAGGGTGGATAAAAGAACCCGTCCAAGCTTCCACTAGAGACTCTACGTCCGGTCGTGCGTGGTATGTTCGCAATTCGTACAGTACAAATGGAACGCATCGTGTACTATAACCTTCCTTTTTTGGGCTAAAGGGGCTACTAAGCGAGGAAGCCCGATTTCGAGAGGACTAGAGAGGACTAACTCGGAGATAAATCATTCAATAGCGGATAAGAATCGGGTTCATAGAATGGATCAGTTGCCCCAGAAAGAGGTGCCTAAACGGGACTAGGCTTCTTATGAGCAAGTATTTCAGACTGAAAGCTTGAAATTCAAGGTAAGCAAAGAAGAGGGGGTCGCCCTATTAGTCAGTTTCAGCAGAGGACTTAAGTCCATGAGTTGGATGCCCTCCGGCAACCGCCTATCCCAAGGTAGGTGGGAAATTCATTCCGGAAAGAAAGGGGTGGGGTTGTCTTTTGATTGACTCCCAAACCATGAAATGGTTACTTACGGATGTATGCATGCGGTCCGGGAACACTTTGGGGTGAACACCCATCCGAACAAGTAGGGTCAATAGTTCAGCATTTAGGCCGTAACATTTAGCAACAAAAAAATCTTTAACCCAACAAGTGCTCTTTATTTTAGACGGGCGCATTCCCTTTTTAGAGCCCTTCCTTCAGCTGGCCCTTACTAGTAAAGGTCCGAAGTCTTTCAAAAGTTCATGGAGTTCAGAAGCTTAGTGGAGAATGATACTTATAAAGTAAAGGCAAAGAAAACTAAATCCACATGAAGGTAACTGAAACACGGTTTTTCGGTCATTGAAACGAATCACCCTATTTCAATACTTTAATTTAATCCGAATCCTGCATACATATGAGAATGGTATAGGGCTTGTGTCGGATGTCGAATCCTCACTCGGGGTTAGTTAGTTAGTGCAACAAAGAAAATAAAAATAATAAAATAAAGAAAAGATTAAAATGGTAGAGTGGTGAGAATGATGGAATAATGAGATTTTTTAAAAAACACTTTTGTTTGAGAAATTATTAAGGTCTACCACTATCCATGAAACAAGCATAAAACATAATTAAACATGAGAAAAAAAAAAACTAACATTTATTTAGAATGATTCATTAAATTAAAAAGTACTTACAACACTTGAAAACAAAGAAATTGCAAGAACATTCGAAAGTAAAGCTGTAAAAATGGTGAGATGAAGAGCTTTCTTCTTTACTTTCTTTCTTTTTCTCCTTCCTTTGCAAGAGTCACCAAAGATGAAGATATACCGAGAGATAGAGAGAGAAGAAAAGATCCATAGGTGAGAGAGAAGAGATTAGATGATAGAGAGTGAGGTGAAAGAGGAAGTGGGTTGAGATGAAAGTGGTGAAATGTAGGTGAGAGAGAGGTAGTGGGGTGAGAAAAGAAGTGTACGGCCACTACTAGAGAAGAGGTCTTAGGTCTAAGAACTTAGGTTAGAGAGAGATAGAGGGGTGAGAAAAGAAGGGGGCTGTAGAATGAAAGAAAGTTTTGATTCCCTCCTTGTGGCCACCTATGTGAGTTATATAGGGAGAGAAGGATGGATGGTTTTGGAATTAATCAAGGGTTTACAAAATGGAAAGTTTTTGAATTAGACAATGTTTCTAACTAAAGAAGAATGGCTAGAATAGAAGGTGGGAAAGTAGGAAAGTGAGGTGTGGCCACTAATCTCTTAGATATTAAGGTTTTAGGGTTAGTGAAATTGGTGGCTAGGATTTAGGTTTAGTGAAATGGGTGGCTAGGATTTAGGCTAGAAAGAGATGGGATTAGGGTTTTTTGAACTAACTAGGGCTTTGAAAAGTAAGGATGGACGGCTAAGATGATTAAGGTTGGATGAATAGGATGAGGAGAGAGAGATTAGGGTTTTTGAGAAATAAAAGAGAAAAAGAAGAGAAAATGATGGCAAAGGGTTTTGAACCCTGGTCTCTAACACTGTCTCCCATAAATTTCACCAACTACGCAAGCTTTTCTCCTTTGTCCTATATAGTGATCTTTATTACTCAAGTCTTTTTTCTTGGAAATCAACACTTCAGCTCCCTAGGCCTCATTCTGTAATTGTGATCTCTTGGCTTAGCCCACACTTAGCCTGCATCTACTTGGTATAGCCTGGTCGCTCTTTAGTCTTCAGTAATGGGCTTTGATGCTTAACTACGGCCTCCGGTCCTTGAGAATCGTCCAGTTAGGGTTCCTGAGACAAGTAAAACACGTAATGAGAGTTCATCGAAATGGCACAGTATCTAGACATTCAGAAATGTGTTTAAACTATGCAAATATACCATTTTGACCAGAAAATTATGTTTTATGCAATGGAGAAAACTCTTACGTAGAAAAGTTTGTAAAAATAAAAGTTTTACGTATGAGAGTTCAATAATTCTCAAAGGATAATCGGAAAAAAAACAAACACTTTTAAGCGAATATCAGTAACCAAGCCTTTGATAGAGAGTAAGACCATCAAGAAAGGCTCTAGACTCAGCAATATAGTTAGAACAATTTTCATAGAATGCATAAAAGCCAGGAATCATCTCTACAGAGTAATCTTGAATAATTCATCATCCTCCTGATGTTCCCGGATTACCTCTAGAAGCGTCATCCACATTCAATTTTATTCTGCCCTAAGGGGGCCAGAGCCATTTGACATGAGTAATGATGTTTCTTCGAGGAGAGGGAGAGAACATAATATTAATAATAGAAAGGTCCATGAACTTTCTTTTTAGTAAGAGATCCCAACTCAAACATCCATCTCTATATTCTAGCAATGATAATACTAGTAGGCTTATGCACATCTTTGAATCTATGAGAACATCTTTTTTTCCAAATCTCTGAAATAATAATAAGAAGAACTATAAGAACCGCATTATGTTGTCTATCTGAAGCTCTGAACCATCTCATAAGCTGGAAGCATTGAATGGTATCACTAGGATGAGAAGAAACATAACAAAGACTACCAAAATGTCTTTAGATCACATTTGCAATATCACTTTGACAAAGAAGATGAGATAAAGTTTCAATATTATCTTGATTACAACAGGAGCTGCAACTAGCGAATGGAATGCCAACAGATTGAACCATAGAGTCAATGGGCACAACACCATACATTACCTTCCAACCGAAGATTTGAATTTTCTTGGGAGTTATATTATTCCAAACATACCTGGTCCAAACTTTCTGAGAAGTAGAATATCTAATAGACTCCCAAGCTGATTTAATTGAGAATTTACCTTTAGGATTGAGGTTCCAAATGAAGGCATCTTCAGAGTCAGTAGTAAAGAAACCTGCATATCTAATATCTATCTCAAGAGTTTCAGGTAAATAGTTAATAACAATGCTAAAATTCATTTACCATTACCATCAAGCATATCTGAAATAAAGGGAAAATTGGAGGGATATTTATAGCATTAACAATAAGAGGGACATCCCCAAACCAGCATGTCAGCACCCTATTTTTACACCCCCTTAACCGTGGTTAATTAATTTAGCTATGGTACAAACCCTAGTTAACCCTAAGCTTAACCCTAGGTAGTCCTAAACCCAAACCCTAGGTAGCCCTAGCCTAACCTTAGTAAGCCCTAGGTATACCCAAGGCCCAAGCCCATTTGACCAAACTTATACCTAGACAACTCAATCAAACCCAATTACCTAATTTTATTACCCAACCCAAATAGTCAAGCCCAAATACCCAATCACCCAATTGCCTAAGCCAAAGCCTATTTCCATAGCCCAAGCCCAAATGTCATAGTCAAAGTCCAATAATCATAACCCATGACCCATCTACTAATAACTCATGATCCATAAGACCTAATCCACATATCCATATCCACCTACCCTATATCCTACAACCCATACCCATATAACCCATAGTTCACTCAACCCACCAACTCTCTTACATCAACCCATACCTATATAACTCATAGTTCACTCAACCCACCAACTCTCTTACACTCTCTTACACTCCTTACAACACTCAATCTATCAACTCACCTTACAACACTCAATCTATCAACTCACCTTACAACACTCAAGTCTTTACCCACTAGCTCCTTTTATCCCCCATGTAAAAGACACAACCCAACCTCTTAGTTTTCCTATAAATACCAATCCCTTAATCTCTTAGATCCATCCCTCAAGACCCCTAGAAGGTTCTCACCCACTTGTATTTCTCTTGAGTTTGAAGAATGGAGAAGAAACTAAGGTTTAGAGTTTGGAAAGAATTGTAAGGTTAAAAGCTTAGAGTTCTTTGCTAACTCTCTTCCTTTGTGGATTCTAAAACCCTACCCCTTGGAGCATTGAAGGAGAATTCTTGAAAGAGTAGGCACTCCTTCTTTCATCTTCTCTTCTTTTTTATTTGGTTCTCTCTTCTTGATCTTTCATTTCTCAAGCATAGTTGGGTCTCTCTACATCAATCTTATGGTGTAGAGGGACCCCATATCAAAAACAAAGAGATGTTCCTTTTTTTCTTGTACATATTTTTTCTTTTTTATGCACCCACAAATGTGGATATGGGTAGGCCCATAGAGAGTGAAAGCTAAAGCTATACCTCTCTTTTTCATTTTGTTTCTTTTTTGAGATTCTAGTCCTCTTTCTAGAATTTTTTGTGAAAGCTCATCCCCTCCCTAACATTCTTTAGAGCAAGATTACATCATTAATGATGGTGTAAATGAACCACCTTAAAAGGGAGAGGATGAGTTTTCATTTTCTTTCATTTCTTTATTTTTCCTTCATGTTCTATGGGTAGGTGATGGTTTAAGGACTTAAAATAAATGATAGTTTAAGGACTTAAAGAGGACATTCTTAAAAATGTCTCATACCAAAGACAA
The DNA here is from genome assembly GCA_015143295.1 of Tetracentron sinense. Taxonomy (NCBI): domain Eukaryota; kingdom Viridiplantae; phylum Streptophyta; class Magnoliopsida; order Trochodendrales; family Trochodendraceae; genus Tetracentron; species Tetracentron sinense. The sequence goes on from CM026551.1 coordinate 53,517,429, forward strand.
TGATATTTGATCTATTATCAACATCAATTCAACAAAATAGGTGTTGGCAATAGACCATTTACATTCATAAGGCACATCCCTCTTTATGTCTTAAAATATAATCTTTTAGCCAAACTCTTGGATTAAATGTGACTTTAGCTAAGTTTTTCAAAACCCTACCTATATGAAAATCCAAAAAAAAAACATGATAAAAGCTCAAAATACCAAAAACATAATAAAATCTCAAAATACCAAAAAACATTCAAATGTAATCAAAATACCAAAAACATGCAAATATAACCAAAATACCAAAAACATTCAAATATCTCCAAAATCCCAAAAAAATATAAAAATACAAAAAACCAAAAAGAGACTTGTAGGACCTCTTTAGCTTTGGTTAGCTCACCTAACCATAGTTAAATCTCCTCTAACCGCGGTTAGACCTACCCCTTGTGCACTTGACCTCCCCGGTCAACTAAACCATAGCCTTCTAGGCTAGACCCTTTGACCACCCTATACACACACACACTCCCTCCTAACCTCGGCACGGGCTCATGTGCCAGAACTACGCTCGGTCTGATCTCACCATATAAGTACGTAGGCAACCCAACTCGGGTTCGACCCTAGCCATCTAGCTTTCTATTTTTCTTGGATTAGCACTCACTTAAAAACTTTAGACATTCTAATTAAACTTTGAGATTATAATTGGCTTAAGTTTAGGGAGTAGGTAACCGTTATAAAACGGGGGTCTTGGGGTGCCTAACACCTTCCTCAGGGCTTAATCGAACCACTTACCCTAACTCTGATTAGACCATTTGCCTTATCCAAACAAACAAATACCCAGGACCTATCCCTAAGAATGAATAGGTGGCGACTCAAGTCAAAACATATAATTGTGAAAGTGGGTAGGAAGATCCCATGCTCACACAGCAATCAAGCTAAAAACTAATCTTGGTTCCATCACCAATTAAAGAGGTCGAATTACAAATCACATCCTTACAATTTTTACTAATTTGAATCCAAGTTTTAGAAGAACCAGTACGAGCAAAAGCAAACCAAATATGGTTAAATTGAAATTTAGCCTTTAAAAACTTAGAGCATAGATTATTAGAATGATAAAGATTCCAAGCATGCTTCATACAAAAAGCGGCAAAAAAATCATGTATTTTCCTAATACCCAACTCTCCTTCTAGTTGGGGAAGAGAATAAGTTTTTTAGTTAATCCAATGATGTTTTTTTTAATTTATCTTATTGTTCCAAAAAAATTTAGCCAATGATCTATCAATAAGGGCAGTGATAACTTTAGGAACATGAATCACAACTAAAAGATGAGTAGGAATAGAAGATAAAACATGTTTGATAAGAATGAATCTACCACCAATTGATAAAAACTTACCTTTCCAACCCTCAATCTTATTAAGAATTTTATCAACTAAAGGATTAAAGGAACATTTTTTAAGCGACTTTTGTATAAAGGGACACCAAGATAAGTGAAAGGAAAGTTCTTATTTGGAATGCCTACCCAATTTAAGATAGCAACACATCTCGTCCTAGGAAGCTTAGAGGAACAATAAAAAGCACTTTTAGCTCGACTGATCAACTGACCAGAAGAAGACTAATATGAAATAATAAAATCAAAGATTTTTTTTATTATTCTTCTTCCTACCATTGCAAACAATTAAAGTATCATTAACAAAGAGAAGATGGGAAATCAAAATTCCATACCTTCCCCGCTTGTAATTCAAAGGAAGACTCTCAGAAATAGATTTAAGCCCCCTACTAAGAACTTCCTCGACCAATATAAAAAGAGCTGAAGAGAGGGGATCACCTTGCAGAAGACCACGCGAGCTTTGAAAAAAACCTTGGAGACCACCGTTAATAATTATAGAAAAAATTGATTATGAAGACAACCTTGAATCAGTCTCATAACTACAGCATTGAAACAAATCTTTTGAAGGATTGCAATTAAGAAATTTCATTTCATTTCATTCTATCAGAAGCCTTTGTCATATCAAGTTTGAAAATGGCATTTCCCCAGAGACTTCCTATCTATATCCTGCACCATCTCTTGGGCTAAGTTAACATTATCTACCCTTCACAAAACCACTCTGCTCATTAGAAATAATGTTACGAAGAACAATGCCAATCCGATCAGATAATCAACGCAATATGATCTTATACTGTGTCGTTAATACAAGATCTGAGGTATGTATAGGACCTCGGAGTAGATAAAGACCATAACCCAAGCTGTAGGACCTCGGAGTAGATCTAAGGTATGACAACAATGACATCATGGTCAATATGTAGGACCTCGGAGTAGATAAAGACCATAACCCAAAAAGTGACGTGTTCTAGTACGTTATAAATTATGGGAGTTCTCCCGATCACAGCCTCGGATTGTCTCTGGCGAAGCCAGAAAGGGGTCTCGGGGTTCCATACATTGTGCGTCAGTTGACATATAAATGGGGAGAAGTCATTTCATTTTCTCCCCATTATTAGACTTCTCCCCATTTGATATCTCTCCCCCTTATTCTCACACACTTATCGCCACATGTCTTATTATGGGTGGAGAAGTCAAAATCATGGGCTCCATGATTTTGACTTCTCCACCACTTGTCCCCTATTCTATGGAACCCCGAGATAAGCCCTTTCTGGCTTCACCAGAGACAATCCAAGGCCCCGAATCACATGCCCCCCATTTTTCAGGAAGGAAAATGATCACCTACTCGCTGGTGGGAGGTCATATCATAAGCAATTGACATTGAACAATCGCATGTGTCATGATTTGATTGGAGAGTTAAAAAAAAATAAGAGTGAAAATTTTAATTTCAAATATTTTTCCTTCCAGTAAGATCAAGACACATATGCAATTGAACTCTCTTGAGTTCAATTGCAATTGGTTGTGATCTGATCTCCACTGGTGGAGCGAAGGAGGCCATCTCGTCCCACTTTTTTTTTGTACCACATGTCACATTTTAACTCCCTTTAACCGTGATTATGATTCATTCACCCTTAGGGTTAAGGCATCTAACCTTGATTTTCAGAAAATAAAAAATTGAACCATGGGGTTAAAACTTCTTAACCAGAGTTCAAGGCAGTTAAAGGGGCTTTGTGGGGGGTGATCTAGCAATAATCCACTCCTCGCACAAGGAGCATACTATTGCTAGATCTTTCTGGAATAGAAGAGGGTTAAGTATGGTTTCGTTTCCGTGATCTAGCAATAATCCACTCCTCGCACAAGGAGCATACTATTGCTAGATCTTTCAGGAATAGAAGAGGGTTAAGTATGGTTTCGTTTCCCTAAACCAAAAATATCACAGTCTAGGGCATGGTTTGAATAGTTTTACCCAAGAGGGTATGTATTCCAATGTTGGGCTCTTATATGCATACCTAAAGGATAAAAATGTCAAAATCATGCCATTTTGATAATAAAAATGTAAGGAATCCCTATTTGATAAATATGTCAAAATTATGCCCATTTAGGTAAAAAAAAAAATGCAAACCATGCTCTTTTAGGTGAACCATGCTCTTTTAGGTGAAACGCCCAATAAAATAAAAGATTTTATGAACAACATGTCCTTTCAGGATACCGTGTTGGTTACCTACTTGCCTTTGTTGGCAGGCCTCGGATTGTCTCTGGTGAAGCCAGAAAGGGCTCTCGGGGTTCCATACATTGCGCGGCAGCTGGCAGAAAAATGGGGAGAAGTCATTTATTTTCTCCCCATGATTTTTGACTTCTCCCCATTTGATATCTATCCCCCTTATTCTCACACACTTATCGCCACATGTTGATTTGTGTGTGGAGAAGTCAAAATCATGGGTCCCATGATTTTGACTTCTCCACCTCATGTCACCTATTCTATGGAACCCTGAGATAAGCCCTTTCTAGCTTCGCCAGAGGCAAGCCAAGGCCTTGTTGGCAGCATGAGCGAACCTAATATTTTGCTCCTAGAGTTAGATGGTATCAAAAGGGGTATGGATTTAGCTATGGTATTCATTTTGCCAAAAATTGCAATTGAATCAGACACATGAGTGTTGTCTTGTTACTTCTTACTAATGCGGAACCACCTTGGAAGGTTAGGAGGCTAATCAAAGTTACTAGATAGAAGATGAATATTAATTTTGAGGTGTTTACCATCAAACACTCGATCTGTGAAACCAATACAGCGATGAACTCTTAGCCAAATTTTGTAACCAAGTAGAAGAATTGCTTTTATTTCCTTCCGATTTTCTAGCTCTCCTTAACAGTTTTTTATCTGACGATAAAGCTGGTTATAAATATATCTTGGGAAGTAATCTTTGTTTTTTGTTAAATATAGCTGGTCGGGTCCGCCTTAACCCCAGCTTACTATCCAAAAAAAAAAGAAAAACGATTCATTGTGGGCCTCACCCCTAAAGTCACTATTCCCACCCCAAAATATATATATATATATATATATATATATAAAAAGCAAGGAGATCAAGTAAAGTTAGCAAAATACTTGCTTTATCTCACTTAAAACATATTTGAGATTGTAGCCAAACTCATTGAATCAGTGGACTACAACAAAACGCTCCACAACCGTTTACCGGTTACTTGTACAATTGGTAAAAGTAATAAAAGCGGTATCTAATAGTCACTTATACATTGACTTGTCAACGATAATTGACACCTTATTTTATTTTTATAGGTTATTTGTGGAGCCAGTAAAAGCAATAATCATTTTTGATAGTACTCATTACTTTGACCAGTGAGAAACTAGGAGTGCAACTTTGTCGAGTTAGGGCCACCTTATTTTATTTGCAACGGGTTGGATTGGGTTAGATTGGCCGAATTGCAGTGTTAATATTTTAAATGAAACGATAAAAAATAAAATAATTGTATAAATAGTATTCACACTCAAGTAAAAACTAGTGTAAGCGATATATTAGTACCTAAAAAGAAAAATCAACAAAAACCAATATTATATCATTGTCACATTCACACAGTTACAATACCTAGGCAATCCAAAGTTAAAATACACATTCACACTTATAATACCATCAATGACACTTTCATATATACCTAAAGCATATAGGACAACTGTAGACCTATTATCATCATCAAAGATTTGTCTTAAAATCATACCTAAAGCACTCAAGAGAACTTATTGCACTTTGCATGAAAGGAGGGAAAGGACTTATTGGTTGGACTTTGAAGGCTTAGAACTTTGGAGTTTAAGAAAAATCTGAGATGAAAAGAGAGCCGATCGAGAGTGGTGCCTTAGGGTTTTTTCAAAACGAGAGATTAGAGACAGGGAGAAGAATAGTTGAATAAGGTTTCACGTGAGAGTAGAGATTGAGAGAACCGAGAGTGATGCCCTAGAGATTTTTTAAGAACAACAACTTATAATATCATTTCATATGTGTGTAAAAACATACATAATAGATAATCATAATTAAGTTAAAAATTAAACAAAATAATAAGCATATGTTCTTGTTTTTAAGGCACCTCTCTTGGCTCTCTCTCAATCTCTGATTCATCTTCATCTTCATCTTCAAGGCTCTAGGCCCCTAAAGTACAACTAGTCAGCGCTATCTATCTTTCCTTCAAAAATAAAGTTCTTGAGTATTTTAGGTATGATTATAGATTTCCAAATGTTGATTAATGATGATATTAAAAAGGTCCTGAATGATGATACTATGTTTACGGGTGTTTAAAATGCTTTATGTGGAAAATTTTCATTGATGATATTATATGTGTGAATTTGTCTCAACTCTTGATTGCATAAGTGTTGCATCTTATGTAATGTGTATGTGTAAATGATATAAGGTTTGATGTCTTGAACTCTTGATTGCATAAGTGTTGCAACCTATGTTAGTGTGAATGTGCCAATGATATAAGGTTTATTCTCTTTGATTCTTACTTGGATACTACTATGTCAATTTTACTAGTTTACTTAGATATCAATCTATTTTTTTAGGGTAATTAAATTACACTGACCTCCAAAAAATTGTAGAAACTTCCCTTTTGTTTCTAAAATTACAACGCCCTCCACTAAGTTTGGCCAAATTATAAAAACCTCTCCTCTTGTTTATGAAATTACACCGCCCTCCCAGAGGTTTAACGAAATTGCAAAAACCTCCCTTCTTGTTTTTGAAATTATACTAATGACTAGCTCGTCAACTAGAGGAAATGACGTCATATAAAAAAAAAAAAACTAAGTTGACTAACTTTAAGAAGGATACTTCGAGCATTTTAAAATGTGTAAACTATGATATAATCAAAATTTATCAATGTCAGTAACGACATACTAACGGAAGGGGAAATCTGAACTGAAATAGAGGGGAGGGTAGAGTAATTTTAAAAACATTAGGGAGGTTTATGCAATTTCACCAACCGTTAGGAGAAGTCAGAGTAATTTTAGAAACTATAGGGGAGGTTTCTGCTATTTCACCGAATCTCGGGGGGGAGGGGGGTCATTGTAATTTACCCCTCCTTTTTTTTATACAATTTTTATGTTTATTTACAAATTTTTATCTTTTTTCTTAACATCGTAACTTGACCAATCCGACCCAGCCCAAGTTATGGCACGGTTAGGTCTTGGGTTGAGGGAGGTTGGGTTAGAGGTCGAGGTCGGGTTGGGTTGGGTTTGGGCTTTGACAGAAGGTTATATACATTAGGGCTGTCAATAGTATGCCCTTGTTGCTGATTCTGTATGGGCCTTATATATTGGCCTGAGCCTTTTTTTACTCTAGCCTGGCTTTATTATTAGGACTTTGCTATTGAGACCGCAAAGGGCCGAGACCACATTGAGACCGCACGTGTAATGGGCGGATTTCAAAATTTTCATAAATCTGATTTTATTTTTTTGAGATCCGCTCATCACATGCGTGGTCTCGGTGTGGTCTCGGCCCTTTGCGGTCTCACTAAGATTTCCCTTATTATTAATAGAGTTAAGTACTGTTTTGTCACCCAAAACAAAAAATATCACTGCTTAAGACATGATTTGAAAAAAATTACCAAAGAGGGTATGCATTCCAATTTTACCCTTATAGTTTTTGTTTTTATATGCATAGCTTAAGGGTAAATATGTCAAATGCATGCCCTTTCTAGTAATAAAAATACAAATGATGCCCTATTTGATAAATTTGTCAAAAGTATGCCCTTTTAGGTAATAAAAATACAAAGCATGCCCACTTAGGTGAAGTGCCATCTTTACTAAATAAATATTTTATTTTAAGCTAACAGTGTGAAATAAGAGTGTGTTAACATTGTAAAATTAATCTATGATTTGTTTATATTATGTTATATAATACTAGCGGGTGGCACGTGCGATGCACGTGAGAGCGAAGGGAAGGAGATAACCACAGTTAATAGGAGTTAAAAGGGACACGTGTTAACCCACGGGTGCGATTGAACTCTCCCCGAGTTCAATCATGATTGACTGTGATTCTATTCTTTAAATAGATAGATGAGGGTAGTTTAGGAATCAAAGTAAAACATTAAATTAAGTTTTTGTTTTATATAAGGGTAGTTTAGGAATTTTGGAAATTTCAGGCTACCTGCCTCTCCCATTATAATAGTAAAGATAGTATACGCTACTTAATAGGCAGGCTTTTTCCCTGTTGGGCCGCCGCCCCAGCCCAGCCCATTGACACTGCTAGTTATGCTGTGATTGACGGCAACCAGCACAAGTCGCCTCCTACCTACAAGAAACCATACAACTCAGAAACTGAGTGGCCGTATAAGCAATTACAACTAGCTAGGCCTCCATCTAATAGCAATTTCCGCTGGCTATGTCTTTTAAAAGTTTCTTCCTTTTCACGGCATTTTCAATTCCTCCGAGCCGCCTTCTCCTTCCCAAAAAACAGGAATGAAAACAATCTCTAATTCTTTCTTGGAAAAATTATTGGGACGTGATTTAAAACTCTCGATAGTACCTACTATCGAGAGCTGGACAGTTAGATTCAACATCTAATGGTTTCAAGCTTTAGTTGGAGCCCTCCTTAAAAGCACTTGTAGACATGGAACCATTGGATTTCAAATCCAACGGTCCAGCTCTCGATGGTAGGGACTATTGAGAGTTTTTCATCACTTTCCAAAATCATTTCTCTCTGATTGTCTCATGTCCAGTGAAAGCAATGACTCATCTTTGCAGAAACGTGCCGGTAGAGTTCACAAATCTTCCTCAGGGATTAGTCCTTGGGGACACCCCGGGTTTCCAAAATATTAAAAGAGATGAGTTCTTTTCCAAGCCCAGCCACATTTACTTCAAAAGTTCCCACCAGGCCGGCTCATCCATTAAGCCATCAAAGCCCGCGCTTTAGGCCCCAAAGCATGGGCTTTGATGGCTTTATGAACCTGATTTAGTGAAAAGAAATCCTAAAAAATACCCCATTTAAAAAAAAAAAACTCTATTTTATACCGAGTCCAATTTAAAAATAAAAGTTCATTTAAAATTCTTGTTTTAGGCCTCCAAATCGCTTAGGCCGACCCTGGTTTCCACGTACGCAGGTTAGGCATATCACGTGGACATGCTTGATATTTTATCAATTTAAAAAAATAAAAACAAAAAATTTGTGACATTTGTAGCCACCAAGTTGCTTCTATGGAGGCTTCGGATTCTCTCTAGCCCGTGCCAAAAAAGTATTCTCGGGTCTCCACACATAAAGCGCCTGTTGGCTAGAAAAGTCATTTCATGGGCCCCATGATTTTGACTTTTCCAACCTTTATTTGACAAGTGGTGATAAAATGGTGAGATAAAGAAGGGGAGATATCAAGTAGGAAGAAGTCAAAATCAGGGGAGAAAATGAAATGACTTCTCTCTTTTTTTCAGCCAGCTGGTGCTTCATGTATGGATGCCCAAAAGCACTTTTCAGGCACACCTTTGCAAGAAGCCGTCTATGAAAGTTATGAGACTGGGCTAACAAAATTCATAAATAAATAAAATATATATCTTGTGGTACTGATTGTAGGTCTGACCGATCATTGGCTGCCGAGATTCTAGCGAATGCTTCAAAGCTCCCCAATTTGTCAACTGGTAGGCGCATGAACGTTCCCCGAAATGCCATGTGTTTTGAAAACCAAAGCAAACGTCTTTCCACATTCAGTAAGTTATCCTAGTCCTTACTCCTTACCCACCTCAACATGCTCGCTCTGATTGGTCCCAATGCCGCAATAGTCATGGGAGACGTACAATCTGAACTCTGAAGCCCAAATCCCACCCCCCGTGACTGGGTCACGGGTAATAACTTTCTAGAAAATAGTTAGGCCTTGGATTGTCTCTGGCGAACTACTTGTCACCTATTCTATGGAACCCCGAGACAAGCCCAGAAACTAGTTAGGCCTTGGATTGTCTATGGCGAACCACTTGTTACCTATTCTATGGAACCCCGAGACAAGCCCTTTCTAGCTTCGCCAGAGACAATCCACCCAAACCCGAGATCGAATCGGATCATAGTCGATCCCAATTGAACTCTCCCCAAGTTCAATAACACCCACAAGATAACAATTGTTCTTTTTAACCTCTATTAATTATGATTAAGATTCACTAATCCTTAGGATTGGTTTTAGAAAAAAAAGTATTAACCCTAAAAAAAACAAAGGTTAGATTGTTGAACCATAAGAGTTAATGAATCTTAATCATAGTTAATAGGGGTTAAAAAGGACATGTGTTAACCTATGGATGCGAACCAATTTCCTCAAACCCAGTCCAATTATAAACACAGTTCAGAAAACCCATCCCAAACTCTGACTGACCCAAGTCCAAAACCACAAACTTAAGGGTCGGACCAGAAATTCGCACCCCTGGACCCTGGTACTAGATTCTTGAAAGGAAAGCAACCAAGACAGTTCGTTGACCAGAAAAATGTCTAAGATGGTTCAGATCATCAGACTAAGTCGGTTTTTGACTTTGGTATTTTTCCTTGATGGAACGGTGGATCTCGTTGCATTCACAACTGGAGAATCTAAGTGAGGGTCCTAAAAGAATATTTATATGTGCTATAGATTTTCCTTGCCTCTCCACATATACAGGAAGAAATTATCACTACTGCTTAATTAATAGCTCTGCAGAAAAACAAAATGCCTTCATCTTCTCATCTTCTCTCCTTCATGGTCTTACTATTGTTAATTTCATCAAAATCAATGGCGGATGATAGGGAAGATCCTCCTCCCACCTCTGAACATTTTAATGGCAGAATAGGTGCCATTATAGACTACAATTCCCGTATAGGTAAAGAAGAAAAAGTAGCCATGGAGATGGCGATCCAAGATTTCTACAACACCACCAGTCATCGACCGTTTCTGCACTTTAGAGACTCTAAAAGGGAGCCCGTCCGGGCAGCTCTTGCGGGTACGTAATTATATGTTTAGAGAAAGCTTTAATTGCAATAATCACAGCCTCAGAGCTAGAAAACTGTATTAATATGAATTATCGTGGTAGATATGAATCAGGAGGACTTTTTAATATTTATTTTCTATGTAGAGAGGTTCAAGAGTAGTAGTACTACTACTGTTTTTCATTTAGTCCCTAAGTGTTGGAGTTGGTTTGGAGCGAATATGAGGTCGAATGCCTTTTGAAATCCGAAATAAAGGCTCCTGGATAAGAGTGAAATACAAACTCTAATCAAGTCTCTCAAAAAAAATTGGAGTTGAATGAGCTCAAGAGAGATTTTGTTGTGGAGCTGAAGTAATTTACTTTCTAATACAATATTCAATGAAAAATGGACAAGAAGAAGCTTAAGTTTCTAAATATTGTGATCTTGAATGCAGCTATGGAGCTCATGGACAAGAAGCAAGTGCAAGCAATTCTAGGCCTTGGGACATGGGAGGAAGCATCCTTAGTTGCAGATCTTGGTAACAGAGCTCATGTCCCTATTCTTACCTTTGCAGAAACAGCTCCTCCATGGGCATCAGAGCGGTGGCCTTTCCTAGTTCGAGCCTCCGACGGCCAATATGCACAAATGAGAGCCCTGGCTGCTATTGTTGCATCATGGGAATGGCGAAGGGTGACCGTCGTGTACGAGGATATCGACTCTGCTGCCATGGGTGTCATCCCACATCTTGCTACTGTCCTAAGAGAAGTGGGTTCGGAGATCGATCACCTAGTAGCTCTCCCACCTTTTGCTTCTTCCTCATCTTCTCTATCTGAAGAGCTAGAGAAGCTGAAAAGCAGGCAATGTAGAGTCTTCATCGTTCACTCGTCACTACCATTGGCCGCCCGTCTGTTTACCAAGGCAAATAAAATGGGGATGATGGCAGAGAGTTATGTATGGATCACAACAGACACCATTGCCAGTCTTCTCCATTCTCTTGATGCTTCCACCATTTCCTCAATGCAAGGTGTTGTGGGAATCAGAAGCTACTTCCCTCAAACGGGGGCACGGTTTAGGGAATTCTATATTAGATTTCGTAGTAAGTTTCTCTTGGAGCATCCCGAAGAAGAGAATTTGGAGCCTGGGATTTTCGCACTGCAGGCCTATGATGCTGTATGGGCTGTGGCTTTGGCAATGGAGGAGACAATTAAAGTGAAGGATACAGAGAATTCAACATACCAATTGGGTCATGGGGTTCCGATCGAGGGGGGCCAGAAGCTCTTAGAAGGAATTTTACGCAGTGATTTCGATGGCTTAACTAGCAAGGTCTATTTTAGAGAGCAGCAATTGGCACAGACATTTCAGATTGTTAATGTATTCGGAAATAGTTATAGAGAACTGGGGTTCTGGAATGAGGGAGAAGGTTTCTCAGGGAGTAGCAATAAGGGAGGTACCCCTAACGCATCAATGAGAATATTGGGGCAAGTGTTCTGGCCTGGGGGCCCTTGGTTCGTTCCGAGAGGATGGGCTCTTCCGACTACCGCTAAGCCACTGCGAATAGGCGTACCAGCCAGACCCACATTTAACCAGTTTGTGAATGTGAAATATGATCATCCTAGGGGAAACAGGAGTATTACTGGATTCTCAATTGATGTCTTCAAAGCAACCGTGGAAGAATTGCCGTATCACTTGCCATACGAGTTTTTTCCCTATGAAGGCACCTATGACTCTTTGGTGGAGCAAGTTCATCTCAAGGTGAGAGATTTCATATACATGATAGGGGAATGTCAAATTCATATATTTAATTACCTTCTGTTACACAATAATTCACCATTTCTTTTCAACCACAAAATTCAAAAAACGCGCAAAGAAAACTATTGGGGTACAAACAATTTCATGAATTTGGGACATATTTTCTGAAAAGTCGGCTCCCTAGTTGGCCTCACAATTCTTAAGTTACCTTGTCTTAATCTTTCTTCTTCTTGTTAGAGACTAAGACTTGCATTACAGTCACTCATCTACTTGGCTTGGTTCTATGCATGGGAGAAGATCTTCGATGCAGTAGTTGGGGATACAGCAATTGTCGCGAAGCGATTTCAACACGCTGAGTTCTCGCATCCCTACACTGAACCAGGACTGGTGATGGTGGTCCCCGTTAAGTCAAAACTATCAAACAGATGTTGGCTATTCGTGAAGCCATTCACAAAATCGATGTGGGCTCTAACGGCAGTCATAAATGTTTACAATGGATTCGTCGTATGGATGATAGAGCGAAATCACTTTTCTGAATTGAAAGGCTCTGAGACTGTGAGAGATCAAATAGGAATCATGCTTTGGTTATCTTTTACCACACTCTTCTCTTTACACGGTAAGTAAGAATGGATAATTTCTTCTCATATATATTGAAGGCCTTAATTTGAACCAATTCTCATAGTAAGGATGGGAAGAATGTGACACTTCCAAGAGGGTTAGGTCCTACCATTCAATTGGTCTGACCAAGGAGATATTTTAAGGCAGAGCTTATCCCAAACCGATATTCCTGACTAAGCGATTCAATGACTTATTTCTTCTTGACCCTTTGCCATACTACCCAAATTAAGAAACACCAGACCAGATGGTTAGGATCATTGATTGGAAGGCCCAGTCCACTGTAGATGTCGATTTTTTTTTTCCATGCATAATTTCATTAGGGCGTGTTCGTTTGGCAAGAAAGTGAGGGAAAGGAAAAGAAAAGTGTTTTCTTGCACTTCTCTTGCATAAGACATTTTCATTTTTCTTGCACTTTCTCAATTGTGACAAACTTTCTCCCAAAAATTTCATCCATCTTTTGATGGATATTTAATTTTGTGAGAAAATTTAAGTTTCTTTTCTCTTTCCTTTCTTTTCTTTTCTTTTCTTTCAACCACTTTCTCGCCAACCGAACGAATAGGGAATGAGGCATACAATCTGTGACTAACATCCCTTGGTTGATTTGTTTGATTGTAGGGGAAAGACTACATAGCAATTTGTCTAGAATGGCCATGGTGGTGTGGCTCTTTGTGGCATTGGTCATCACACAGAGCTATACAGCGAGCCTCACCAGCATGCTCACTGTCCAGCGGCTCGAACCTACAGTAGCTGATGTTGATTCACTAAGGAATAGCAATGCAATAATTGGATGCAGTGGAAGATCCTTCGTCGCGAAATATTTGGAGGATGTCTTACATTTCCACCCTAAGAACATCAAGAAAATTAATTCCTCCGAAGATTATCCTCAAGCTCTCAAAAGCGGAGAGATCGCAGCAGCCTTTATAGAAGCTCCTTATGCCAAACTATTGCTTGCCAAATATTGCAAGGGTTTTTCTGTGGCAGGGCGAACATACAAAATTGGTGGATTTGGATTTGTAAGTCAATTATCTCTAATCTCTCTCATCTTCTTTTCTGCTTTATTTTTCATTCTTCTATTTGGTTATCGAATGGGCGCCTTCATGTATATATATATATATATATCATGTATGTGTTACAAGTAGCAGAAGTCTAGCCTCCAACTAGTACTAAGATTCTCATGGATTGTGCTTCAGGTGTTCCCAAAGGGATCGCCATTAATTCCAGACATCTCCGAAGCAATTTTAAAGATGTCTGAAAGTGGGAAACTGCGGGAACTAGAGAGTAACTTGATCATTTCTAATAAGTGTTCGAATGAGTCATCTGAAGATAGTCAGGGCAGTCTCAGCCCACAGAGCTTCTGGGTGCTCTTCATTATCACTGGAGGCATATCGACAGTTTCCCTCGTGCTCTTTATTTTTCCTCTCAATTTGCATCTTAAGGACTCTATTCAATCAATACTGGTGTACAAGAGTATGAGGGGATTGATATTGGCCCTCATAAAACATATGGGGGCAGAAAGAGCCAATCCTTCAGAAGAATTGACGGTAGAAAGCCATCGACATCGTCCTCCAGACGTAGAGGGGTGATGTTAGTCCAATCCAGAAATGGGTACTCAATGCCATTTCTTCACCTGATTTTGTAAAAACCTTTTGTTTTACAATGTAAATAGAAATGAATAAGAGCAACCTTTGCTGCTTGTACAAAGACTGAGCAGTTGTATCCCGCCATGCTAGGAAGCACGGATACGGATACCGGATACGGATACGATACGATATGGATACGGCGATACGGCAAAACCTAAAAAAACAGGATACGGGTACGGCCAGGATACGTCTGTAATTTTTTTTATAAATAATAATAATAATATATTTTATATTATAATTACAAAATAACCATTGGTTCAGTTCTCTTTATGTATAAAAAAGATCATGTCCATGCAAAAGCAAAAGAAATAGGGTCATCTCATCATCCATTAAGCAAAAAAGAAAGTCATCCTATTATCCACTAAGCAAAATATAAAGAAGATCATGTCCATGCAAAAACAAAAGAGATAGGGTCACATCCTTGGGTCTCCTAAAAAAAAATTTTTTTTTTAAAAATAGGGTCACACCCTTGGGTCTCCAAAAAAAATTGAAAAAAAAAAATTCTCGTATCCTGGCCGTATCCCGAAGTATCCTGGCGTATCCATGCTGTATCGGAGCCGTATCCTAAATTAAAAAATTGTTTTTAATTAATGGGATACGTTTCAGCCGTATCTCGTACGTATCCGGGCGTATCCGAGCCGTATCCATATCCGATACGTATCGGATACGGGTACGAGAGGGTATTTGAAGTATCCGTGCTTTCTAGCCGCCATGTCTGTGATGTCTCTGTAATCATGCTAATCAATCCAAACCTTCCAAATTTTAGTGGATATCTTGTGTGAGCCATTGTTCAATAATTGTTATCCATTTTTGCTAAAAAAAAATGAGTTATCTTTAACTGCACACTAATAAAATTTATGCACTTAGCAAATAAATAAATAGAATTTAGAATCCTGTAGAAAATCCTAGTTGTGTAGATGGTTTTATTCTAAAGGTGGAAGTAATTAATAGCATATATGTAATTGGATATCTCTAGAGAAAATTTAAGACCTCTGCAGAGAATGTAGAGTCGGTTGTACGTGTATGCCTATAGATATAGAGTTTAACCATGAACAGGAGCTCCGGTTGAACAGTCAAACCTAAGCAACCCAAATGCATTTGAAAGTGGTAGCTATTGTGCGAAAACATGCAAAGACAATGTATCGAATCCAAAAACAATAAACAAATAAAACGAAGCAAAGAACAATCACAAGAGAAGACACGATTTACGTGGTTTGGCAAGATGCCTATGCTCACAGGCAGTGATGATCGATTCCACTATTTCAAAAATGAGATTTCTACAAAACAATCACTCATAAACCATTCTCCCTTTACGCTCAATTTACTGCTCTCTCTTCACTATTTCGAAATAAATCCTAAAAATCTTATATATTAGGGTTACAACATAAGAGACAATAGGAGTAAAATATCCGGGCCATTACGGGTCAAAATTTCAGGTTGTCAACGGGTCATCATGAATTCGGGTAGAATTCATGATAACTTTCCAACAGTAGTTTAGTAAT
This sequence comes from Tetracentron sinense, assembly GCA_015143295.1. Lineage (NCBI taxonomy): Eukaryota > Viridiplantae > Streptophyta > Magnoliopsida > Trochodendrales > Trochodendraceae > Tetracentron > Tetracentron sinense. The sequence goes on from CM026551.1 coordinate 53,533,198, forward strand.
TACGAACATAGTGAAGGGTATTTATTAACACTAAATATTTTCCAAAAATACCCCTTCCCAAGGCAGTTTTTTGGTTGCTCTGGTTGTCTATTCAACCATAGCTCCTGTTGATAGTTATTCTCATAAATACATGTAGTGCAAGTATTAGAGATAGTTTAGAAAGAGTAATCTATAAAAACCCTCCATGGGGTTGTTGTAAATTATCCAAGGTATTCTCAATATATCTATTTGTAACGGATAAAATTCGTAAAAAGGAGCAAAAAGAAGGGGTAAAATATGGATTTCTCATGCTCACAAATTCTGACAATTTAGCCGACATAAGCCCACTTGGGCTATGTGCTAGCTCACTTGAGTGTTGTCTGACAGGTGATCTTATCATGACTGCACAAGTCATGATGACTCGAAATGCCTGTAAATAAGCAAGAATCATCAGAGAGAAAAGATGGATGGTGCGAAAGGCAAAGGAGGATGGTGCAAAAGGCAAGAGAGGAGATCAAGAGAAGAAAAGGATGGTGCGAAAGGCAAGGAGGATGGTGCGAAAGGCAAGAGAGGAGATCAAGAGAAGAAGAAGAAGAAGAAGAGGAAGAGGGAGATCTGAGAAGCTTGAGTCTTTCGCACTCCTTCCCCGAAGGGCTGTATAGGCCATGTCTGCCTGATGCTCTCCATGAATGGTCACACTGCCACTTGCACGGCCTTGCAGTTGATCATCTGATGAGTGCAATCACACGTGAACTTGTGTCTGACGCTGTGAATGGTGCTGAACCCGTCGTAGCGTCATTTGAGCTGTGAATGGTGCCGTACCCGTTGTCGCGTTGCCTGCTGTGAATAGTGCCGAATTCGTTGTGCTGTGAATAGTGCCGAATACGCTGTGCTGTGAATGATGCCGAATACGTTGTGCTGTGAATGGTGCCGAATTCGTTGTCCCGTTGTGTTGAGCATAGTATCGAGCTCGTTGTCCGTTGTCTGATGTACAACGTACCCGTCGTGAGCTGTACAACGTACACGTTGTCTGATGTACAACGTACATGTTGTCTGTTGCACAACGTACTCGTTGTCTGATGCACAACGGTTGTACAACGTATGCGTTATCAGAGCTAGAGCTGCCTTATCTGAGCTACGTTGTATGTGCCTTCTACGAGCCACGTTATCAGAGTGCGTTATCGGAGCACGTTATCAGAGTACGTTATGTGAGCTGCGTTGTCAGTGCCTTCTGAGCTACGTTGTCAGTGCCTTCCGAGCTACGTTGCCAGTGCCTTATCCGAGCTACGTTGTCAGTGCCCTTATCAGAGCTACGTTGTCAGTGCCCCTATCAGAGCCACGTTGTCAGTGCCTTATCAGAGCCACGTTGTCAGAGCTATGTCATCCGAGCTAGAGCCACGCTATCAGCGCTACGTTGTCTGTGCCTTGTCCGAGCTGCGTTGTCTGTGCCCTATTAGAGCTACGTTGTCTGTGCCCTATCAGAGCCACGTTGTCTGTGCCTCCTGAGCTACGTTGCCAGTGCCTCACCAGAGCTCGTCTTCAAGTGCATATACCCAGTGCCTCACCAGAACTCATCCTCAAGTGCCTATGCCCAGTGCCCTCACGATAAGTATCTCTATACTGATGTGTTTGTGCCTTATCATGTGCTTGTGCCTTATCATGTGCTTGTGCCTTATACTGATGTGCTTGTGCCTTATCATGTGCTTGTGCCATATACTGTGCTTGTGCCATATACTGTGCTCGTGCCTTATCATGTGTTTGGTGCCTTATACTGACTTTATCATCGGAGCTTATTTCAGGGTGCACACCCGCCCCCTCAGACTCATTCACAGGTGAAGTTTTGCTATCATTCCTCTACCAGCCAAGCAGCTACAAACGCGTGGCGTGTAAGGGATTTTTTCCCTTTCAAAATGGCGCCGTCTGTGGGAATGAGCCACGTCGTCTGTAGGAAAGACGTTGTCGCGTTGTGCTGTGAATGGTGCCCAATCCTTTGTCACATTGTCTGTGGGAACAAGTGAGAATGAGGCAAAGGGGCTTAGACAATCGGAAATGACGAGCATCTTCTACGTCTGAATGGGGCTTTCACTGAGGTAATTATCGAGTGCTTTTTCAAGTGAATTATCGAGTGCATTCTCAAGTGATTGATCAATTGAACTGTCCAGTGCATGTTCTAGTGAATTTTCAATATCAAGTGAACTGTCCAGTGCATGCTCTAAGTGAATTGTCAATATCAAGTGAATTATCGAGTGAATTATCAGCCTATCGAGTGACTTATCAAGTGAAAGATCAGTGACTTATCAAGTGAAAGATCAAGAGAAGCGACCAGTGCCATATCAAGTAAAAAACATCGTGAATGCAATGTCAAATGATGTCTTATCTGATATGTCTGAATACGGTGATGAGACACTTGTAGCTTCTTGATGACATGTCATCCGAGCAAGGTGTCTTACCACACATTTCAACACATATCTAAGCATGATGCTCACTACGGGACCTCTGTGACTCAGTCAGATGCAGTGCCCAATAAGCGACCAATTGACTTATTTTATGCAATGTCATCTGAGCATGGTGTCATGATGCCCCATTACGAGTCATTCACGTGAGATAGCATTTGTCTATATTTATGATGGTTTTTACTACAAACTCATCCGTGTGTTTATCAAGTGAATTTCTGTGCTTTTCAAGTAAATCTCTGTGCTTATCAAGTGAATTTCTGTGCTCATGCATCTTCACGTGTTCGTGCACATTCTCGTGCTCGCAATGCCTAATGACTTCATTTTTCTTGGTGTTGTGCTACATGTACATTACCGTGCTCTCTAACACATGCTCTGAGGTACTATGCACGAGAAGTAATTGCTGTGACTTGACTAGGGGCTAATACAAGCTCGTCTTCGCTGGCGAAAGCACAACGTATCAGTGACAACGGAGCATCTACAACGGAAGAGAGCGGAGAACGGAACACAATCAGTGTCTGCGGACCAGGTATCATTTTCGGGAATTTTACCCATGGAGTATTCTCGGCACCTCGAACGAAGTTCAAGGCACCGAGAAGGGGCTAAATGTAACAGATAAAATTCTTAAAAATGAGCAAAAAGAAGGGGTAAAATATGGATTTCTCATGCTCACAAATTCTGACAATTTAGCCAACATAAGCCCACTTGGGCTATGTGCTGGCTCACTTGAGTGTTGTCTGACAGGTGATCTTATCATGACTGCACAAGTCATGATGACTCGAAATGCCTGTAAATAAGCAAGAATCACCAGAGAGAAAAGATGGATGGTGCGAAAGGCAAAGGAGGATGGTGCAAAAGGCAAGAGAGGAGATCAAGAGAAGAAAAGGATGGTGCGAAAGGCAAGGAGGATGGTGCGAAAGGCAAGAAAGGAGATCAAGAGAAGAAGAAGAAGAAGAAGAGGAAGAGGAAGAGGGAGATCTGAGAAGCTTGAGTCATTCACACTCCTTCCCCGAAGGGCTGTATAGACCATGTCTGCCTGATGCTCTCCATGAATGGTCACACTGCCACTTACACGGCCTTGCAGTTGATCATCTGATGAGTGCAATCACACGTGAACTTGTGTCTGACGCTGTGAATGGTGCTGAACCCGTCGTAGCGTCATCTGAGCTGTGAATGGTGCCGTACCCGTTGTCGCGTTGCCTGCTGTGAATAGTGCCGAATACGTTGTGCTGTGAATAGTGCCGAATACGCTGTGCTGTGAATGATGCCGACTACATTGTGCTGTGAATGGTGCCGAATCTGTTGTCCCGTTGTGTTGAGCATAGTGTCGAGCTCGTTGTCCGTTGTCTGATGTACAACGTACCCGTCGTGAGCTGTACAACGTACACGTTGTCTGCTGCACAACGTACTCGTTGTCTGATGCGCAACGGTTGTACAACGTATGCGTTATCAGAGCTAGAGCTACCTTATCCGAGCTACGTTGTATGTGCCTTCTACGAGCCACGTTATCAGAGTGCGTTATCGGAGCACGTTATCAGAGTACGTTATGTGAGCTGCGTTGTCAGTGCCTTCTGAGCTACGTTGTCAGTGCCTTCCGAGCTACGTTGCCAGTGCCTTATCCGAGCTACGTTGTCAGTGCCCCTATCAGAGCTACGTTGTCAGTGCCCCTATCAGAGCCACGTTGTCAGTGCCTTATCAGAGCCACGTTGTCAGAGCTATGTCATCCGAGCTAGAGCCACGCTATCAGCGCTACGTTGTCTGTGCCTTGTCCGAGCTGCGTTGTCTGTGCCCTATCAGAACTACGTTGTCTGTGCCCTATCAGAGCCACGTTGTCTGTGCCTCACCAGAGCTCGTCCTCAAGTGCATATACCCAGTGCCTCACCAGAGCTCGTCCTCAAGTGCCTATGCCCAGTGCCCTCACGATAAGTATCTCTATACTGATGTATTTGTGCCTTATCATGTGCTTGTGCCTTATCATGTGCTTGTGCCTTATACTGATGTGCTTGTGCCTTATCATGTGCTTGTGCCATATACTGTGCTTGTGGCATATACTGTACTCGTGCCTTATCATGTGTTTGGTGCCTTATACTGACTTTATCATCGGAGCTTATTTCAGGGTGCACACCCGCCCCCTCAGACTCATTCACAAGTGGAGTTTTGCTATCATTCCTCTACCAGCCAAGCAGCTACAGACGCATGGCGTGTAAGGGATTTTTTCCCTTTCACTATTTTCTATCATTTTGATGATAAAGTAAAAAAATTCAAGTTCTTCCTTTAGCCACTTTAGTGATATTCTATAACAGGGTGCAAATCCTCTCCAGTTATAACCGGATGTGGCACATCCGGTTATAACCCCTAGAGGTCGCCACGTGTCTCCTTTGACACCCCTTAACTGTGGGTAAGGTTCACCCACCCCTAGGGTTCACCCACCTATTTTTGGTTTTTTTTTAAAAATATTAATTCTATTTTTAAAATTAAAAAATTGTTTTTAATATTAAAAAAACTTTAAAAACATATTTTTAATTTTAAAAATAGAATTAATATTTTTTAAAAAAAAACAAAAATAGGTGGGTGAACCCTAGGGGTGGGTGAACCTTACCCACGGTTAAGGGGTGTCAAAGGAGACACGTGGCGACCTCTAGGGGTTATAACCGGATGTGCCACATCCGGTTATAACTGGAGAGGACCTATTCTATAACAACTCATTACCTTTTCCTCTGCATTAGCCTCTCTCTTACCCTCGATATCCGACACACACTACTAGCATTTCGTCTAGAGATTTGTGGGAAACGCATTAGAACAATTCAAAGAAGCCATGCACATAACGAATGGAAATCAAGATTCGGTAAATACCACATTCCGAGATATGTATAGTCACTTGGTAACCGAATCTAGGAAGCAAAGGCCTTTGTGCAAGTTTCTGTAGTCGAGAAAGACAACGGATAAATTTGGAATTGAGTTTGTCTGTAGTAATCACCCAGGTAAGGGCAACATGCACACTAAAAAATTATGTAGGTGTTAGTAGTAAGAGGGTGTTGGGAACAGGCACAACAACCCACAACAATAAACAAGGTGCAAAAAAAAGGGGGGGATTTAAACTTAGTGATAAAAAACTCTAAACCCAAAGTATATTATATACTAGGGTTTCAAACAAGTAGAAAATCTCGAGTTACTATTCTGTCCCTATGGCACTGGCTTGAGCTAACTCATTCTTACACAAGCAAGTTAGTTACAGGATGCGGGTTTGCCTCAATAACTCAAAAAAAAATTACAGTAGCACGTTCACTCGAGCGTATTCATTCTTGTTCGAGCCAACCCCAAAAAAATTAGTCGAGCTATCCCTTGCACCCTCTAACGAGCTAAATGCATGTGTAGCTCGACCTACGACTAATTGCTATATTGCGAACTTGTTGGGCCCGTGCACTTAGGCTCCATATATACATAGTAGAGGGGATCTAAACAAAACTTTCGTGTGGGGGCTTTCCTTGTCGAATTGTTGTTGGTACGCGGTTGATCAAGTATGCTACTGTACCGGAAGCATAAGCCCAAAAACTCGAGTTGACAACTCGGCGAGAGTAGTGTTTTCAGTGTCAACCACATAGTGGCAGGAGCAGAACCCGGGGGTGGGGAGGGGCCCTGCCCCCCCCCCCCCCCCCCCCCCCCACACACACAATTTTTTTTTTTTAATTCTTTACATTATAGGTATAATTTTAAAAAAAATACTTAATATCTAACTTTTGTATATAGTGGCCCCCAAACATAATTTGGTAATTTTTTTATATGTATAATATAAAGAGATCGATTCTTTAGGAGTCCATGTGTCCCTTTTAACCCTATTTAATCCTAATTAAGATTTATTAACTCAAGATTTAATTTTTTTCTAAATTCCAATGGTAGATGTATAAGCCCTAGGAGTGAGTGAATCTTAACCACGATTAATAGGTGTTAAAAGGGATACATGTCAAGCAAGGGTCACCCATATAATTAATTTTATTTATATAATGAATTTATCAGATGAGGACCTTATTTCTTGTTATGGCCCTATATTGGAATGCAATATTAATGAATTTTATGACCACAATGGATCAATTATTCAAATAAAAATTCTCATGGACTACGCTCCTGAACCCCCGAAGCTCATACCCCAATCTCATTAATTTTCTTGATATAAGTACTTTGGACCCCTAAGGAAAAATTCCTGGCTCCGCCCCTGCATAGTGGTGCTTATGTACAGCAACACCATTTTTTGGGGTGTGTAAGAAAAATATGGATACTGCCATAGGGGTAGAGCAATAGACCCCAAAACTGTTGAGGAAATTTCCTTTTATATTATATGAGCGTAGCCGGGGACATGGGCAAAGCAGGGGGGGACAAGGGGGCTCTAGCCCCTTGAACTTTTGGAAAACAAAATCCCTTTGATATTACAATGGCGTAACCTGGGGAGGGGGCAAGGGGGCTCTATCCCCCAACTTTTGAGAAAAAATAACTAAATCTATACTATATTATTTAATTTATGAGGGCTAGGCATTTAATATGGCCTATGGGATTATTTAGTGGGACTATTCCTTTCTTTTCTTTTTCTTTTTGTTTTTTTATTTTTGTTTTCTTTTTTCTAGTCATACTACCACTGTTTTCATTCAATAAAGTCCATTCTTGAGTACCATATGAAACACAATAGAAAATGTTAGGGCCAATCTCGTTAACACCTATTCACCCTGCATAAGAGAAGGTTAAACCATCTTTCGGCTGGCTTACCAAAAAAATGATTTGACCTTCCAAATGCTGTTGAAGTTAAGTCAATTGGTGCAAGCACTTTCCACAGTTCCCCTTCCCTCTTTTATTAAGAGAAAGAATAACAAAGGCATAGAACATTTATCCCAAGAAATAACCACTGAAAAGGTACAACAATCAGACATCAAACACCCCAAGGCAACCCCACCTTACATACATCCCACCCCACCACAACCCCCCACCACCTTTTGCCTCCCTAAATACTATAAACAAAGTTTTAAAAAAATGATAATAAAATACAAAAAAAATCAACCCCCACCCCACCCCACCCCTCTTTTCCCTACCATTGAGAAGGAAAACAATCTTCACACCACAACCCCATCTCTTTCCTAAAGTTCAGTCCACGTGCCCATTTCCTACTGGCCAATCTTGTAAGCTTGCAGGCCCCAAACACAAATAAGAGAAGAGGGGACACATCACGTGATTGTGCAGGTTAGCAGAACGCATCATTGCCTCTCACCTCGCTCTCAGTTGAGAAGCTGCTCCTTGTCAGTACAACCATGGGTGTCAGAGGGTGGTGGTGTAGTACTGTTCATCTTCTTAAGGTTCTGTTGGTGATACAGTTGCCTTAATCTCTCTATTTCTTTCTTCAGTGCTGCCTGGTGAGCTGCATTGTATGCACAAACCATGATGTGTAGGTTAAGCATGTAAGGCCACAAAAATTCCCAACCACCCCAAATTATTTTCATTCAATTAGAGAAACATACTTATAGGTGTCAATATCTTTAGAGTTCAGCTATGTACATACATTGTTCCTAGCTTAATCCATTTGTGTTAGTACTAATCTTGTTTAATAAGTACTTACCGTCCTTGAAAATCTTATCTTGAGCGAGAGCGGCGATCCTTTGCTTAAGAGTGCTGTTGTCGACGTTGAGAACCAAGCGTTGATGGTCTAGAAACGCAACCCGCGGCGACAATGCTGATACTTCAGTCTTCATTTTTCGTTAGCAATATAAAATTTTAGTAAATCTAAGCATTAGATAACGATAATCTAGAGAAAAAGTTGAAGTACATGAAAAGTTTAGGTTGAATTATGAACCTGCAATGAGGTAACACTCCGTTCCAGCTCGGAAATGTATTGCAGCTTCCTTACTCGTGACCTCTGCGCAGATTGCCGGTTTGCCAAGATTCTAATGCAAAAACTTAACGATAGCTATTACGATACCACAAACAAACAAACAAAAAAATACATATAATATGAATGGATAAACATAGAGAGGAAGCCTAATTGCATTGTTATGATAATAATTAATCATAAAATTTAATTTCACTTATATTGTCAATCCGAAAACCGAGATAGAATGATATAATTTGATGTTAGGATAACTAATTAGCATGATATAATTCAATTTCACATATGTTATGGATCTAAAATAGTGCATTGTTATTATAATTATTATAAAATAATTCAATTTAACTTATGTTATGAAACTAAAAACAATGGTAGCTAGATAGGGTGACTTAATTGCATTGTTACCTCTTGACCCTCTTTGGATCGATGATGGAGTCACCGGAGACAATCCAAGGAGGGGGGACTTGTGGATCCGGTTTGCATGAACTCTGAACCTCCCCGGATTCATTCCGTGGTTGCTGGTCGGATGGTGTTGGCTTCTCATCATTCATACTATTGTGATCCGACGGCGTGGAGGGAGTGGATGAGGACACGGTAGGGGGAATATCATCGGAGAACATGGACATGAGCTGCTCGTCGTCAAACCTATCGAATTCATTGTTTCCGGTGGACGATCGCGAGCTCCGACATTCTTCGACCATTGGAAGTTCAAGGAAGGCAATTGAGTCACTTGCTGACCTCCTATGAGATCCACGTTTCACCGACGAGAAATCCAGGAATTCGTCCACCCAAGAAGGCTGTTGGGTGGTGCTGGGCATCAAATTCCCCATAGAGGGCATCCTTTGGTGAGGGAAATTAGGCCAATTTGGAGACATGTTTGGGATTTTGGGAGGTAATTGTGCCATTCTGTCTGAATAACACAACTTAAAGAGAGATAACTAAAAAAAACAAACCAGCCATACAGCTCTAACAAATCCTCTTATACTCAAAACACTTGAGATGTTAAAGGGATGACAGCTACAACAGCATCATAGCTTTCTCTTCCCATCTCATCCACTAAACATTGTTCTTCTTCTCTCTCTCTCTCTCTCTCTCAGATTGTTTTCTATATTTTCCTTCCCTTTTCCAGGCCCAGAGGTTTTGGAGGAGGTGCTCACATGGGAGATTGGAACAGCTAGCAACAGCTGGGAGGGGTTTGGTCTCATCGGTTTTACAGGAAAATCGCAGTAGTTTAATAACTGGCGGAATCAGCGACCACGTGCCGATGTGACCGTCTTTTTGGCGGGAGCTTATAATAATCTAATGAGTAACTTAGAGGAACATCTCCCTCTATAACTCCCCCCCCCCCCCCCCCCATCATACCAAAACTTTATGACTAAATCTACACTGTTCCATCAATTTATTACTCAGCTCATGACCATCTGATCATTTCCTCAAAATTTTCAAAGGACCCTACACGCTTCCATCATCCGCATCGATCCTTCCTTGTTCAATGGGTATCAGATATTTGAGGCATTGGTAATAAGTAGAGAGTATGATGAGGTAATGGTAAATTCATACCTCATTTGAGGGGAAATAATGAAACCCATTGTGACCGTTGATCGGGTGTTCGATGTTAGAATCGTACTGGGGTTTATATAAGTTTTTGGTGTAGGTGAAATAGACATGAGATTACCCTTTGATATGATATATGTATATATATGAAGATAGTGTTGTAGAGTGGGGGTGTGTGTGGGGGGTTTGGGGAGGATGATCTGTGAGAGAGATCGCTTGTATCATGTCCTCCCATGTGAAGTGTTATCAGCCCCCACCTTTCTTTGCTTTGTCCCCAGACCATACTCACATGGAGGGTATGTCTACCTTTTCCTCTCTAACAGTTTCTTGATACCTTCTATCATCTTAAATTGGCATCTATGTTGTTTATTAATGGAAGCTTGTGGGAAACACTAATAATGATTAGAGATAAAATGTATTTTATAAACTATATCAACCGACAGTAGGATTTGATGCTGATAGATCCTCATCCACCATCAACATTCAATAGATGATCTTGACCATTCAATTCATATTTTGCTTTGTTTTGGTCAATAAGAAAAAGTCCAGTGTTCCGAGGGTTATGATCATACGATTATGATATCATCAGGGTGATTATCATCTGATTGTAGGGCTTTAAAATCATCGTCATCGTCGATCCGCTAGAAATGTTCCACTCGATAAATGGTGATAAATGTATTTAATGCTAAAGCATTGCAATACACTAAACTCTCTCTCTCTCTCTCCCAACAATTGAATACTTAAAGAAATTTGAAGTTCCCAAATATTCTATTCCATAGTACCGTACAAGGGAGAGGAGAGGAGAGGAGAGGAAGGACTTGCATGTGGGAGAACCAAAGGAGACACCACTCCTTTCTTCAAGTAGAAACTAGAAAAAGAAGAAATGTAAATTAATGCATTAACATATAGAAAGAGGTCCCACTTGCACCCATATGTGGAAGCTTGCAATGAATTTAAGGAATACTAAGCATATGCTTACAACTCAAAATATTTCCCTACAATAAAACTTATTCACTCGTAGGCCCACAAAAATGGAATTGTTTTAGAGCCATGCTAGCTAGCCCTACTCTCGAGCATTCCTACTCTAAGCCAAAAACCAACATTTGTACTTACGTTAGTTGAAGTACTTTTTGAATCCCTAGTAATATGATATTCTGGCCTAGCAACGTTGCATAACTCACTTTCCCTTTTAACTGTGGTTAAGATTTACTAATCCTTGGAGTGTGTTCATTTGAAAAGAAAGTGCATGTTGAGAGAAAAGAAAAGAATTGAAAAAGAAATTAAATTAAATTTTCTTTCAAAATAATCATATGATGGAAAGTTTTTGTGAGAAAAGTTGTTGTATGGTTGTCATTATTGAGAAAGTGCAGGGAAAACACACCAACCGTTGGTAATGTGCAAAAACTCAATTTTCTTTTACTTTCCCTCGCTTTCTCGTCAAACGAGCACATGAGAAAAAATAAAATAAAAGTGAATTTTCTTGCACATTACTAGCGTTTGGTATGCAAGAAAACATAATTTCCTTTCCTTGCACTTTCTCAACGGTAACAACCCTACAATAACTCTCAAAAACTTGTTCGTCTTTTGATGATTATTTTGAAAGAATTTTAAGTTATTTTTTTCCTTTTTTCTTTTTTTTTCTTTTCTCTCACACTTTCTCAGGTGTGTTCATTTGGCGAGAAAGTGGATGAAAGAATAGAAAAGAAACTTAAATTTTCTTTCAAATCAACCATCAAAAGATGGAGGAAGTTTTGGAAAAAAATTTTGTCACTTCTGAGAAAGTGCAAGAAAATGAAGGTGTGTTTCTTATAGACCAAACGCAAGAAAATTTGTTTTTCTTTTACTTTCCCTCACTCTCTCCCCAAACGAACACACCCTTAAGATTAATGAATCTCACCTTAGTTTTTAGAAAAATAAAATCCAGGTTAATTAAGATTTAATTTTTTTAATTTTTATTTTTAAAATTAAGATTAGATTCATTAATCCTAAGGATTAGTGAATCATAATTAAAAGGAGAAACGCATTCGACAACGAAGTTAGGCCCAAGTAGCGTAGTCGGGCTTCTGCCGGTGGAACCGTTGTCATTTTCAAAACAGAAGCTTGATCAGATGGCTTATTGTCATATGATCATGATTTTTTCCAAGGTGACATACAAGGAGTATCCCAAAAAAAATTTTAAAAATATTTTAGCCCAATTAACACTCTTCACATGACACAAATTGCGTGACACATTAGGCGACACTGCCTGCGCTAATATTCCTTAATACAAATGAACTTGGTAACAATATTATTTTATTGAATAAAAGTAGCTTAGTATCTCTACTATTATAATGAGAGAAGTATGGGTAGGTGGCGTTGATTGACTTTTTTTACTATAACAAATAAATCAAATATTATATTATCATATTACTATTTAATAAATGAATATTTAAGTGTACTAATGTCATTTTAAATTTATTAATATCAATTCCTTTAGATAAACCTAATTCTCTCAACCATCTATTGCTAATTTTTCTAGTCAACTCTCTATGTGTTTTCAACCACTGCACAGCTCACCGTTTCTAACACATTTTATCTCTCCAACGTCTCTTTATAACAAACGTGCATCATGTGGTGCATCGCATGTGCAGCCCACTAGTTTACATAAGGACGGCTCATTAAAGGGATGAGAAAAAACAAAAGAAAGACATTTAATGGTTGGGCATAGGCTGGAGTTGGTCCTGATTCTTGGTTCTTGGTTTGGGTTGGGGTTATCTCGTGTTCTGGATTGGTCTGTGTTGTCACTGGGTTGGACTGTGTTCTCACTTTGGCTTGAGTTTCGTTTTTAATTTGTGTAGCTTTGGGCTAGGGTTTGTATTTCGGGTTGGGCTTGGTTTGCTCTTAGGCTTGGGCTAATTTAAGCTTTTTGGGGCTTGGTTTGATTATATCCTTGGAAGTTGGAATAAGACCAGAGTTGGGCTTGGGCTTCCATTTGGGCTCAAATTGGACTTGGGTTCCACTTCCACTTAGGCTTAGGCTTGATTTTGGGCCTGGCTTGTATTTGGGGTTAGGCTCGGGCTTGCACTTGGGTTTGGGTATGGGTTTGGTTCTAAGCATGGGCTTGTGTTTGGACTGAGGCTTGGGTTTGGGCTTGGGCTGCTCCAGCTTTGCTCGAGCTTGGTTGGCTTGATTCCCTGTGTCAGATATGTACCTTTTCAAAACAATGTCACAATCACTTTATATATGTTATTTAAAATTATGAAATTTAACATTTTTCCTGTATGAACATCCCATTAATCATTTGTTATTAAGTTTCACTTAATTCCAACCCTATACTCTCTGCGATAGCCACTACTCAAAGATTTGGGAGAAAGGAGAACATGTGTCCAGTTATTTGATTTTTTTTTAAAACCAAGTTGAATTAACGTTAAACTTGGGGATAATGTTGTGTTTTTTTTTTTTCGAACTCAAGGTGTCCCAACCCTTTGGGTCAGACTAGGCAATCCCAAGCCATTTGAAGGCTAAAGCGAAAATTTTAAATGAAGTTTTTTTTTTTAATTTTTTAATATTATTAAAAAAAATTAACTATAAATAGGGCCTTTTATTTTTTTTAATATTCTAAATGGGGCCTTTTTAATATTATTTTTTTTAATGGTGCCTAAAGCGAAGGCTTTGATGGCTTAATGGATGGGCCGGCCCTGACTAATCCCCGAGGGTGCGACGTGAGCCCGCAACCCGCCACACAATGTAAGTTCGGTAAACCCATAACTGGGTTAATAGGACATGCTATTTTGCTTGCCAGAATTGTTCTTGCCCAAGGGTGTGACTTGAGCCCGCAACCCGCCACACTTGGTAAGTCCGGGTAAACCCGTAACTGGGTTAATGGGACATGCTATTTTGCTTGCCAGAATTGTTCTCCCTAGCAAGTTTTCTCTGTCTTTCTCATCAAGAAGTATGCTTATAAGCATACTCTCACAATCCCTATTCTCATCATTTTTAGCTAATAAAACTAGTGTTGTAATCGAGCCGAGCTTAGTCAAGTTTGAGCTTGGTTTGAAAGTATTCTGCCAAACTCAAGCTCAAAGTAATTCAAACACGATCCAAACTCGAATTAGCTCGAGCTTGACTTTTAAATTTTTGAAAATTTTTTTGTTATAATAATGATTTTAGCCTAGTTAGTACATGTTTCTCTCCCTCTTCAGCTCCTTTCAAGTTAGAGTTGAGCTCAAGCTCGGCTTGAAAATGCTTAGCCAAACTCAAGCTCGAACTAATTCAAACATGAACCGAACTCGAATGGGCTGAAGCTTAACTTAAAATTTTGAAAATTATTTTGTTATAATAATGATTTTAACCAAGTTAATACATGTTTCTCTCCTCTTCAACTCCTTTCTAGCTTGGAAATGTTGAGCCAAACTTGAGCTCAAACTAATTCAAACACGAACCGAACTCGAATTGGCTCGAGCTGAACTTAAAATTTTGAAAATTATTTGTTATAATAATGATTTTAATCAAGTTAATACATGTTCCTCTCCCTCTTCAACTCCACTTATATATGTCATTTTCACCCTTCTTCTCTTTTCTTTTGAATTTGTCTCATTTACCCTACACCATGTGCCCCAAAAAAAAACAATAAAAGCTTACAGGAATGGGAGCTTTCCTTTTTCCCACACATTCACTCTTTGGGTGACATCCATTAATGATTGTCACTATAAATTTGAAATTATATTTTATTGCAACAAAAGTAGAGAAAAGTTCTTCCATTTCCATTTAATGTGGAACCAAATCCTCTACGGTTATAACCGGATCCAAGGGGAGTCCGGTTATGCCGCTAAGGTCGTCATGCGTCTCTTTTGACACCCTTAAGTGTGGTTAAGATTCATTCACCCCTAAGGTTCACCCACCTATCATTGGTTAAGATTCATCCACCCCTACGGTTAACCCACCTTCTAGCCACAATTAAAATATTTTTATCTAAAACCAAGGATAGATGGGTGAACCCTAAGGTTGGGTGAATCTTAATCACAGTTAAGGGATGTCAAAAGAGACACATGGCAACCTCAGCAGCATTACAGACTTCCTTAAGTCTGTTAATAACAGTAAAGGATTCGGTTCCTTTGATGAGTGGCCTATTCACTCATGTGCATTTAACTTTCAACTTTAAATGCATATTGTATTAGGAAAGTGATTGAATGCGCTCAATCATGTCGTGTGATTGCCGTCCAATGCAGAATCCAACAACGCCATGGCCCACATGTATTAAACGTGGGCGCCACACATGCTATGGCACCGTTGGATTCTACATCAGACGGCCAACGTTCGATGGCATCTGCTATGGATCGCTCCCAACCACTTTACATTTTATTTTACATATATTCACCAAAGGTACATGCATTCAAACATGAATGCGACATTTTTTTTTTTGGTTGAAAATGCGATATTTCATTAAGGCTGTAAATGGAATGGATTCGGAGCGAATATTGGTATATTCAAATTCGTATCCGATTATATATCCATATATCTGAATCTGAATAAATATCTGGCGGATAGTGAAATATGATATCCGTATCCGACTCTGATTAAAATATCCGGATTCGGATAGTATCCGAATTATCCGATTAATTTTAAAAAAAATTTTAAAAATATATAAATATATAAATTTTAAAAAAATATATATTTTTTAAAGGTTATATTAATTTTATAAATTTAAAATATATTATTTATATATATTATATAATCGGATAGATATTTATCGGATCGGATATAATAGCATCCGAATCCGTATCCGATTATAAACAGATAATATTTTACTATCCGAATCTGCTCCGTCCGATACCTATTCGGATAATTATCCGACTAAACGGATTCGGATACGAATCGGATACGGATAATATCCGCATCCATTTACAGCCCTACATTTCATTCTCTTAATTGGGTGTGGCCTTCTAAGGGAAGGTCGGGGATTCAATCCCTCCCGGTACGAGCAGCAAGAGCTCCACTGCCCATGCTAACTTCTAACAGGTTGACTATACTGACGTAGGTAAATGATATCGACTACCCACAAAAAAAAAAAATTTAACTTTCAAATTTAGGGTGATCTTGGTAGCGACCACCAAGACATTTTACCCCTGCATTAATTATCAAAATCCACTAAAAGTAATGGTATTTTAGTCATTTCACATGAGAACAATCATTAAATACATGAGAGAATAAATACAGTTTGACTTTTCTTGCACTTATTCTCTCTCCTATTTAATGAATTGTCTCGTATGAAAATACTAAAATACTCTTGCATTTAATAAAATGGTATTCAATACATAGGGGTAAAATATTCTAGTAAAGGTTAACAATTTCACACATTGAGTAAAGGATAGTTTTTATATTTATTCTCTTCTGCATTTAATGATTAGTCTCCTATAAAAAGATTAAAGTACCCTTACCTTTAGTAGATTTTGATAATTAATGCAAGGGTAAAAATGTCTTGGTGGTCGCTACCAAGTTCATCCACTGAGTGGTCATTAGTGTCGCACAGAAGCCGAATCGGGCCCAAAGGAGCTTGTTTCATTATTCAAACTCAAATGCCGAATCAGGCCCAAAGGAGCTTGTTTCATTATTCAAACTCAAATTATAGCTCGGGAAATATCAGCTTTATTGCAGCCTTAAATAGAACAAAGGACTTTGTCTTGGGGCCTAATTAACACAAATTCAACAGTCATTTGTTTTATTATCTAAGTTTATATTTGGATAGACTTCTAGAGGAAATTTTTAAGACTTTCGGTCAGTAGAAGTCAAAAGAAAATCATAATTGTGTTTAGTTTACTATTTAACTTTTGATTTTTCATCAAAGTTAAAATTCGGTGAAAGTCAAAATATCCACTTCAAAGAAAGCAGGTCATAGGTGACTTTTGCAGGGTTCGACTTCCATGGGAACTTGATTTCAACTTCCTTGAGATATCGATGATCTTTCCCTTGAACAAATGACATTTTTGGAGATGAAGTATAAATTAAATGGGACTCTAAGGCCATATATGTGAGTTAATTGGGATCTAAAAACAAAACCATTTAATAAAACTGAAAAGTTACTCATTGTCAGAAAAAGTCGAACGCACATTTTGACTTCTCGTATAGAGATGTTACTTCTCACATATATACATGGGCAAAACCAGGGGCGAGGGGGTCCATGGCCCCTCCAAATTTTTTGATTTTTATTATAAAAAATATTTTTAATTTTTACTATTGTCTATATATAGTGCCCCCCAAAATAACTCTAGTTAGTTAACTATGTGGGAAGTTTCACCCCTTCAAAATTTTGTAATTTTATTATATGTATAATATAAAAAATTTAAAATATAATTAATTTTATTGACAACGGTAGTTAATTTAATTTATTGTAGTGATTAGTGGACCGCGCATTCGGCTAGATAGTCAAATGTCAGTCCATGCATCCCTTTTAACATTCCCTAAGCTTAATTTAATTTAATTTAATTTAATTTAATTTAATTTAACAATTTTTTAAAAACCAAGGTGGATGGTTGAACCCTAGGATAACTAAATCTTAACCACAGTTGGTAGGTGCTAAGAAGAGGGTGTGGATCAATTAGGACCAGCATTTTGGGAAGTAAAAAATATCCAAGACATTCTGACTAGGAAAAATTGAGGGCATTTTGGATATAGAAACCTGACTTAAGGGCATTTTGAGATTAAAAAATTTTTGGGACATTATGACCAAGAAAATAAAAAATATATTTTTTTTTAATAATAAAAAGACATGATACAATTGTACCGGTCGAACTGGGAACCGGTCACCCGGCTAGTCTGACGATTGGTTCAATTATGAAAACATTCTTTATATATTAATAGAGGGTAATTTTAGAATTTAAGTAAATTTCAATCAACTTTTTAAGTTCAGTATAATTTTTGGTGAAAATTCCCCTTTCTAATTAATAGCTAAAATTAATAAAGGGTAATTTTGGGATTAAGTCAAAAATCAATTAATTTTGGTAAGTATCATTCTCTTTTTATATTAGCAAAAAAGTAGTTTTGGAATTAAGTAAAATTCATTAATCAATTTTTTAAAGTACAATTGTCTTTATATATGAGTAAATGATAGGTTTGAAATTAAGTAAAATTCAGCTAACGTTTCGAACTCATGTGTAAATTGCAATTTTCGAATTAGCTAAAATTTCGTCATTGTTTGAACCTATACGAGTCAAGGTAAATTTTAGAATTAATTCAAATTCTTTCAACATGTGTAAAAGGTAGTTTTGAAATTAGCCAAAGTTTAAACAACATTTGAACCTATATGAGTAAAAGGCAATTTTGGAATTAACTAAAATCCATTCAATATTTTAAATCCATATGAGTACAAGACAATTTTAGAAATAGTTAAAATTTAAGGACAGATTTAGAATTAACTACATCCAAGTAAAGGACAGTTTTAAAATTAATTAAAATTTAAAGATAGTTTTGAGCCTTATATGTATAAAAACAGTTCTGAAATTGACTGAAATTCAACCTACATTCTTAACTGCTTCATTTTCATTATATTAGTAATAGATAATGGCTCTCAAAATGGGCATGTTATAAAAAGGTACATAACATCAACGAATTTTATGACCATAATGGACCCATGACTCAAAAAAGAAATCTGGAGCGCTACATCCTACTCCTCCAAAAAGCAACTTTTTAAAGAAATTCTTCTTCACTATCAAAAAAAAAAATTCGTCTTGCAAATTCCTAGAGAAGTTTATCCGTCTAAGAAGGGTGAGAATATCGATTGTGAAACCACCCCTCCATGTGCTCCATAGTCCATATGTGTGCTGGTATGATATAATTGTACACCGTAGTACACGGAACTTTTTTAACTTTTTAGCACTCAAGAGGCTTCTAAACTCACCCCATTGCATGGGCTTTGCGTCGGTGAAATCAGAAATGCTAGGTGTTACGTGAACGGAAAACAGGCCAGCCACAACTGAAAAAACAGAAGATAAGCAAGCATAAACGTCGTGTCTAGAATACGTACCTCTAATTTTCCTCAAATTGTCCTCTGTTCTTTCTCACTCAGTAAGCATTTCAAGCTAAACTCTCAGTGTCTGTATATAACACCATAACACACACAATGCTCGATCCACATTCATATTGCAACCTAGCCATGGCTACTACTATCCTAGCCAATGCTTGCTTTACCCTTTTGATTCTGTCCATTCTATGGATTCCCTCAACAGCATGCGCCGACGGGAACTGCAACATGCCCGTGAAGTATGACATGAAGCCCATGCTAGAGAGGTACAAGAAGTGGTTGGCCCAATATGGCCGTGCTTACAACGATCAATACGAATGGGAATTACGCTTCGGGGTTTATCAATCCAATGTTCAATTCATCGACTTTATGAACTCTCAGCACCATTCATACAAGCTCGCCGAAAATTATTTTGCCGATATGACAAACGAGGAGTTTAAAGCTATGTACTTGGGCTTTGCAGCTCATGTCGGGCCTTCGAACAAGTTGAAGAACTTCAGTTACTGTGATTGTAAGGGTTTACCCAGTAGTGTGGACTGGAGAAAGAAAGGTGCTGTTACTCCCATCAAGGATCAAGGCCAATGTGGTAAGTTGATACTTTCTATACAACTTTGGCTATAATTTATATGAACGCGCCTAAGTTTTACGGTAATCTAGGGCATCCAAAAATTTGGCTCACGGCCTACTCATCATGTGAAAAGTTCGTGACTTATGTTATTTTAAATGATTTAGTTAAAATAACTTGAATGAGTTAAAAATAATAATTGAATAAGTTAATTTCTATGGTTCACTCGAGTAACTTAAAATAACATGATTCGGGTTATTTTAATTGAATCAGTTAATTTGTATAGTTTCCTCAACATAACCTGATTCATTTTTTAATTGATTCAATTAAAATAACTTGAATCAGTTAAAATAACATAACATGAATCAAGTTAATTTTACAGGGACATTAGGACGTCTCAAAGAAATTGGACGCCCTAGAATCCCGCATCCTTGCGTCCAGTCTTATGTTGCCCTATGACCGGGGAGTCTCATAAGTTTTATTCAATTTATATGAAGGCCTAAACACTAAACTGTAGCATGTGGGGGGGGTATAATGAAATGGTGCCTTCTTCACCATACAGGAAGTTGTTGGGCATTCTCTACGGTTGCAGCCGTGGAAGGCATCAACATGATTAAGACTGGAACGTTGGTTTCTCTGTCGGAGCAAGAGCTCGTCGACTGTGATGTCAACGATGGAAACCACGGGTGCAAGGGGGGATTGATGGAGAAGGCATTTGAATTCATCAGCAAGACCGGTGGCCTCAGCACTGAAGCTAATTATCCTTACACAGGAAAAGATGATACCTGTAACACTGGAGAAGCTGCAAAGCATGCGGTAACAATAAACGGCTACGAACTAGTCCCTTCTAAAAATGAGACGAGCCTGAAAGCAGCAGTTGCCAAGCAACCTGTATCAGTCGCGATTGAAGCTAGTGGCTATGCATTTCAGTTCTATTCTAAAGGGGTTTTCACTGGCACATGTGGGAACAACCTCGATCATGGAGTAGCAGTAGTAGGCTATGGAGAGGACACAGGCCAAAAGTATTGGCTAGTGAAGAATTCATGGGGCACTGGTTGGGGTGAAGCTGGTTATATAAGGATGGAACGCGACATTGCTGATGAGGGAGGTCTTTGCGGTATTGCCGTAGAAGCTAGTTACCCTGTATAGGCTTCTACCTTGAGAAGCCTTGGTGATCATGATCTTGCCTTAATTTCCTGGTACATTGACTGGTGGATGCTGATCTACTTTTGCTACTTCTGATATCCAGATATGTGAAATTCATGACAAACATGCTATTCAGAAGATGGATATATAAACATGTGAAATTAACATTAATCATATTTTACTAAAGAAGAGGGAAAAAGCTATAAAATAAAACATTCTCTACATTTGTGCTTGAACACAATGCTTGTGATATGGATTTTGAATTCTTCATGGAAATAACAAGCTAATCTTGGAGATGAAGTTGTATAATATTGAAAATAAATTCGGAAAATGCAGTCATTCTTCTAACTTCTGAAAGATGCCAGCCTGCATAGTTTTGGGAACGTCTGTGAGTGTTGAGATCACGTGGTCCGATACCCATCTTCACCCTCTAACAAAGTTGCCAACCCCTCCCCCTTATGAAGATAAAATTGTGCACTCCATTCTTCTAGTACTGAAGAATGTACTCGGCCAAATCGGGGTGAGTGTACTCGGGTAAACCGAGGATGAGTGTATTCGTACAAGAGTGTACTCGGACAAGTCGGAATAGGTGTACTCAGACAAACCGAGGGTAAGTGTACTCAGGTAAGTTGTCAAATATGTGACCGTGTAGGTGATCATGTGGCATTGACATATCAAACAGATAAACTTAAAGAATCAAGGTACAAGGGTATCGTATGACGTGATATAGATGATCGGATAATGGAGGACCGCCTACCAAACGGCCGAGCCCCGAGGCTCCCCTTCTTCTTCTTCTTTTTATCTCTCTCTTATTTCCTTTTCACTAGTTTGGCTTTCACGTCCGGCACCCCCTCTAGTTCTCTCTTCTGATATATATAGGCAAAGCCTTTGGGCCGGTGGGTTGGGTCGGTGGAGAATTCCCACCTTACCCTTCTGCTAATTTTATCCCTTACAAAACCATTTCGCTATATAATACAATTGTAAAATATTAGGGCTACACATTGGGCCAAGTAAGGCCGAGGCTGACCCAACCCAAACCGAGTTAAGGGCAGACTCTGGACTGAGGTTTTAGCAGGCTAGGTTGAGTTACTCTCACATTATGAACATGAAAAATATGAAAGAAAGAAGAATCAGTTGGTGGGTAAATATCACGCCCCCCATTTTCTTTTGATATCTTGTTTCATAGACCAAAACGAGAGGTTTCCGTTTATTACTTCACTTTTGGTTGGCTTAAAGCAATGCAATTAAAGATCAATTGTTTGACGAGGCACATTCTTTTCCAAGCTATAGATTATGAAGAATTAAACTAAAACAATTGATCTTGGCATTGCTTCTACTAATGAGTGTCTTATTAAGTGTTCGTTTAGGAACTTTGAATATAATAAGCTCTAATATATTTTTAGAGTTTGATCCTTTGATAAAAACTTTGAAATTTTTCTTTAATATAATAGTCGTATTTTTCTATGGGGAGATATATGAAGAGTAAGAGCATCTCCAACACGGTCGCTAAACCATGAGATATCGGCAAAATGGAGAAGGAATCGGAAAAGAGGAGCTCCAACACCATCGGCAAACACAGTCGCCATTTTAACGGAGGAGATTTCGGTCGCCACGACCGGAATCAAGTCGCCATCTAGCTTCGGTACTCTGTTTTTTCAAAAAAAATAATCATTGGAGTTTGTGGATTGATGAACTAGGGAAGAAATAAGGAGAAGAAAACTTCAACGTTGGAGTTCTTCGTCACCATTTAGGTCGCTATTAGATCAAGCCTCTCCATTCTAACGAAAAAATGGGAAAGAAATAGCTTCTCGGTTGGAGATGCTCTAACGGTATCTTTGAAACTTCTTATAAAAACTAAAAAAATAAAAATCTGATTTTAAGAAATTTATATGTACATTTGTATGAAATATTCTCTAAGTATATCAGAGGTAAAAGGTCTAAAGATAAAAGGAGCCCATGTGTCCTTATTACTTTATGGGTAAAATTTCTACTTCAAAAAATTTTACATTCAATTAAACTTTAATTTAACACGCCAAAAGTTTAAATAAGCTCTAATTATTTTGAGTTACCAAAGTCCCTCTAGGCTCTAAGTCTTACATCTTCTACTCGCAAATTAGTCCTACATCTTCTACTTGAAAATTATGAGACTGCTTAAATGTTCAGTACTGCTCAAAAGCAAGTGAGAGTGAGGCTTATAACATGTTATAACAGTGATGTGCTGATGTGCGTGCATTGGGACTTTTGAAATAATACACTACAAGGGTGGAGCCAAGACTAACTGTTGAACTTGTAAAAATAAAAATAAAAAATTATATTGTGTTATTCAATTATTTAATAGGGCATAGTCATAGAGGCAGTAGACAACTACCCTCATAAACTTTTTAAAAACATATCTTTTATATTATGTTATTTAATAGGGCATATCTTTTATATTGAGTTATTTAATAGGGCATAGCCATTGGGCAATGGGCAGCTATCCCCTAAAGAAGGAAAAACAATACATTTACAATATATACGAAACGTATGGAATAGATGACCTACAAGCGTGATCTAAAAATTTGGGCATATGGCCCAAATCACCCTAAACCCAAAATATTTTGTACCCCTAATTATTTACTAACATTTAATCGACCATTGCTAGCTCTTCGATCTACAAGAAAATCCTGCCACTATCCTCTATGTATATATATAAGGGAAATGTTTAAGTTATTCTACTATGTAGTGGAATTCGTGGTCCTCATTGGTAAGTGCATGCATTTTAACACCCATTAATTGTGATTAAGATTTACTAACTCCTAAAATTAAGTAATCTAATCTTGATTTTCAGAAAGAAAAAAATTAAGCTTAATTTACTTAAGTTTAACCATAGTTAAAGGGGTGTTAAAAGAGACACGTGGACACAATATTTTACTCCATAGTCAAATGTGTGGTGGGCTAATCACCCATTATATAACCCAACTAGCAAAGCCCCAGTGCGATGTATGGACAAAGAAAAATTAAAAGATAATAACTAAAAAAAAAAGTTGAGATAAACGTGAGAGGACTCTTGCGAAATATTGGGAGGAGTCGTGTTATTTGATAAAGACAAAAAATGAATATGAGATACATGAGAGAAAACATAAGAAGAAATCATTGGAGGTTTTTTTGGGATCAAACGGTAGGAATTATAGTATAGATGTGAGAGACAAAAATGAGAAGACTTAAAAGGGAGGATAGAGAGAGAAAAGTAGGGGGAGGGACACATCTCACACACCCTTATCCATGTGAGAAAATAAAGAATCACAATCCCATAAAATCCCTCCAATAATTTTTGACTTGAGAGGAAAACATGCGTGTGAGAAAGTTAACAATTGAGATTAAAAAAGGATGTCACGTGACATCCTTGAAATAAAACTCATAGAATTCAGATTGAAGATTGGAGTGCATTTATACTATAGTATAGATTTTTTATTTTTTATTTTTTTTGGTAATTATACTATAGTATAGATGACCAGTAAGCAGATTCGCACTCCAAACACACCTTTCGGTACTGGGTGCTTTCAGCTCTCTCTTTTTGAGGTCCATAAACCCGGTCGTCTCTTTAACAGGCAAAGGAATGAAAGATGGTCCCAGCTTTTCCTCTACTCTTGTGTGTGTCTCTCTCTCTCTCTCTCTCTCTGACACAAAAAAGCTTTCTCCAAAAGACGCAACTGAAAAGAAAAATCCTAATATAAATGATCTATCAATCTAGACCATTAAGAATATTTTGGATGGCTGTGATTAATTTAAAGATGAGGGTGAGGTTGGTGGGCTCCCTCGTTGCACGTGCTCTGCATTTAAGGACTTGCATTGGGAAGTAACTAGCAAGTGGGGCTCACTCTATCCATTCCATCCTCGATACAATGAAATACGAAAATGCCACTAACCTTATAATGTGAGTCCGAAAGAGGTTTCAAGTTTCAACAGATGACCACCAAAATATGCCTGGGGTAATGTAGGAATCACACAAAAGTTCAAATTACAGAAATGCCCCTTCTTTCGCATACATAGTTTCCAAAATGCCCAAGTAACAAGGTATATTTTAGAGAGCTCTTGGTTATCCCTTAAACCATTACCGGAGCTTCTGCTCATATTTAGAAAATTAGAAAATAGATAATGTTAGCAACACTCTCTTATAATAATTACTTTCTTTTTTTTAATTGGATTGGGTATTAATTGAAAACACGTCCTTATCTTCTTCTTCTTTTCTCTTGATGTCCATTCTTTTTGTAAGACTTATAATGTCCGACACTTTATAAGTTTTGTCATTTGATAATTTGTATTTTATTTTCTGCAATTCTCATAAGACTTTAAATTGAACAAAACGAATGATTTGAACTCTCATAAAAAAATGATAAGACTTGAAATCTCACGATAATTAGAATTAATTTTATTAGAAACTTTGACAAAATAACTCAATTTAGCTAACAACGATCATGACAGTGCAAAGTGTCAAGCTTTATAATTTTCACAAAAAGAACGGACCCTTAATGGAAGACTATAACTTGTAATAAAGTGACTTTGAAAGAAAGTTGAGTTAGCATTACATACCCTCACCTTATTTTTGGTTGCCGAGAAAATAGGTACAAACATGAAAAAGGAAAGGAAAGAAAATTTTAGATTTTTAATATAATTAATTCTTAATTGTGTTTTGTCCAATTTTCTTTTATTTTCTCTCTTTTTACGTATTTTCTCGGCAATCAAACATGGGGTTAGAGAAGGCCCAAATTTTATTTCATTGAAAGTGGGACTGTTAGTCTGTTGTTGAGAAGTGAGAACGAGAGAACGTTCATTGGGGTTTTTAGTTTTGGGTTTAGTTATTTCCAATACAGCTTTTCATCTTCTGAACACCCCTATTCCCAACGATGGTTTCTTCCTCAGACTCACACTTCTTTATGCAAGCATCCATCTCTCTTCCCTCTCTCCATCTTCTCTCCTCTAGCTTTCTTCATATTGTTATTGATCCATTGCGGCAATCACAAAATAAATCTTGCACTGATTACACCATTAAAGCTGCAGAACAAAGCTCTGTTTTAGTTGGTGATAAGTGATAACCACGAGATAGAGGAAGAACCTGCAGATTGTAAGACACTTGCACATATCAAACTTCAAAGCAAGCCTTAATCAAGCATTACAAGGTATACCCACTTGGATTTCAAGTTCAAATCTAGGGTTTTAAGTTCAAATCTAGGGTTTTTAATATTTTTCTTTTGTTTAGTTATAATTTGTGGATTATATGAAATTTAAGTTCAAATCAAGCATTACAAGGTATACCCACTTGGCTATTGATCCATTTCAAGTTCCTACTCAAAATCTGAAATTCTGCTTGGGACAGTAGACTAATAGACTGCTGTTGTCTCGGTAGGGTCTGCCCCATCCCCCTTAGTTGTTTGGGTTGGGGTTTGGATACTTGGATTTCTCTCAAAAAAATTAAATAAATAAAAAAGAGCAATAGTCCCCTGGATGAATCGTAACCACAGTTAAATGGGGTTAAAAAGGGGACACATGGCAAGCAAATGAGAGCCGAGACGCCCCTCCTCGCATCACCGAAGGAGGAGGTGATTATTTTCCAATTAAAAAAAGAAGTCAAATCCTCTAAGGTGATAACTGGATTTGGCAAATCCAATTATCACCCTTTAAGGTGGCCACGTGTCCCCTTTGACACCCCTTAACTGTGGTTCAGATTCACCACCCCTAGGGTTCACCCACCCATCCTTGGTTTTTAGAAAAAATTATTAATTCTATTTTTTTAATATTTTATTATTAAAAAAATCCTTAAAATAGTTTTTTAATTTTAAAAAATAGAATGTGAATTGAGATCATACTGTGAGTCTGTGACAAAAAATGTCATTTTAGGATATCTTTATTTATCCTAATGGATGCTCTACATATTTCATAAATTGTCTGGTAGATTATTTAATCTATTACTTATTTTCAAGATTCTGTGATGGAAAAATAAGTGGTTAATATTCATATTGACATAGTACATCTGATTTAATCACAAATCATATAGATTCACCCACCCCATCCCGAGAATAGAAGAAGTTTTTTAATTTTTATAGAAGGATATAGAAGAGGTTTTTTCATATCAGATGCTAGGTTTATCCTATTCTTGTATATTTTATTACTTATAATATAACTCATTAATTTAAATGTAATTTTTTACTCATATTAATAGGCACAGCTTTAAAGTTCAAGCTTCCTCATTTCCTTCTCAATAAATCAGGTTCTATTGTTTCATACTTTTAGGATTTTTTTTAGTTTCAAGCTTGTATTATATTTTTATTATTATTATAAATAGTGTTCATTCCTTTTGTAATTTTTTTAGTTATAAACAACAAATATGTCTACTAGAAAATAAGAATCTGGCTATTCAAAGCTTTAAAAAAAAAAAGATTAGATAATTTAATTCAATCTCAAAAAGGAGCTCTTGAAAAATTTGTTATTAACAACAAACAAAATATAACAAAAAAAATGAAGAAGTAATTGATCTAAAAGAGTTAAAAGATAATGAAATAATACAAGAAGACCATAACAATGAGAATATCCATAATAGTCAACCATGTAATACAACAATTCTTGAAGAAGAACACAAAAAAAAAAATAGAAGAGCGTGAAAACATTAATGAAACGGTTGATTATATTCCTAAAAATATTTATGATCCCAGTCATTGGAATAATATTGATACAAAATTAAGAGATTTATTAGTAGAAAGAGGTCCAGTTAGAGACAATGATATAGATTTTCCCAAAAATGAACTCTCTATACATTTTTCTACTACACATTATATTCGAAAATTGCCTAACGGAGAGATATATGATAGAAGATGGTTAGTGTATTCAAAAAATTTGGATAAAATATTTTGTTTTTGTTGTAAGTTGTTTAATTCGTATAAGAGCATAGGTAAACTAGCTAATGAAGGAACTAGTGATTGGAAAAATCTCAGTTTTAAGCTTAAAATTCATGAAACAAACAATGAACATATGATTAACATGAGTACTTGGATTGATTTAGAAATAAGATTGTCAAAAAATAGAATAATTGATAAAGATATTCAAGAACAAATTAACAGAAAGAAAGATCATTGGAAAAAAATATTACTAAGAATTATTGCAGTTGTAAAGAACCTTGGTAAAAATAATTTGGCATTTTGAGAGAGCAATGAAAAGATTTATCAAGAAAATAATGGAAATTTTTTAAGTCTAATTGAAATGATTGCAGAATTTGATCCAGTAATACAAGAGCATATTCGACGTATTCAATATGATGAAATTCATAATCATTATCTTGGACATAAAATACTAAATGAATTAATAATTTTGATAGCAAATAAAATTAAAAATAAAATTATTACAAAAATTAAAGAAGTAAAATATTTTTCCATTATACTTTATTGTACTCCAGATGCAAGTCATCAAGAACAAATGTCTCTCATATTACGATGTGTGAATATTTTCACAAGTCCAATAACAATAGAAGAATATTTTATAGAATTTCTAAAAGTAGATGATACCACTGAAAAAGGTCTTTCAACACAATTATAGATACAATAAAAAATTTTGAACTTGATATTAATGATGTACGAGGATAAGGTTATGATAATGGATCTAATATGAAAGGAAAACACTAAGGGGTACAAAAAGACTTCTAAATATAAATCCTAAAGCATTTTACACACCATGTGCATGTCATAATTTAAACTTAGTACTTTGTGATATGGCGAACTCTTGTCCTAAAACCATATCTTTTTTTGGAGTTGTACAACGTATATATTCATTGTTTTCTTCTTCTACAAAACGATGAAAAATTTTATAAGATAATGTACCAGGTTTAACTCTTAAATCATTGTCACAAACTCGTTGGAAAAGTCGTATTGAAAGTGTTAAAACAATAAAATTTCAAACTCCACAAATACGAAATGCTTTGTTGTAATTATTAAAAATTAGTGAAGATCCTAAAACAAAAAGTGAAGCTAACTGTTTAATAACATATAAGATGGAAAATTTTGAGTTCATATTGGGCATGACTATATGGTATGATATATTATTTGCCGTCAACTCAGTGAGTAAAAGTTTACAATCAAGAGAAATGCATATTGATGTTGCTATAAAACAATTAAACGGTCTTATTTCTTTTTTAAATAAGTATAGAGAAAATGGATTTACAGCTGCTATGATATCATCTAAAGAGATTGCAGCTGAAATGGAAATATAACTTATATTTCGTGAAAAACGTATAATTTTTAGAAAGAAACACTTTGATGAGAATGTCAATGATGAGACAACGCAATCTGCTGAAAAGTCTTTTAGAACTGATTATTTCTTATACATAATAGATCAATCTATTTTTTCAATTCAAAGTAGGTTTGAACAATTTCAAATGTATGAAAAAATATTTGGTTTTGTATTTAATTTAAAAAAATTAAAATCATTAGACGATGAAAGTTTGAAAAAATATTGTCTTAATCTTGAATCTATTTTGAAGTATGATAGTTTTTCTGATATTGATGGTTTGGATTTGTTTTCAGAACTAAAAGTGTTAAAAGAAATTTTACAAACAGAAGAAAACAATCCAATTGACGTACTAAGTTATATAAAAAAAACTAGATTCTTTTCCTAATGCATATAGTACTTATAGAATTTTATTAACAATGTCTGTAACAGTTACTTCTATTAAAAGAAGTTTTTCAAAACTAAAATTGATAAAATTCTGCCTAAGATCGACTATGTCAAAAGAACGATTAATTGGATTAGCTATGGTATCAATTGAAAAAGATATGTTAGGAAAACTTGAATACAAAAGTCTAATTAGTAATTTAGCATCTCAAAAGGCGAGAAAAAGAAATTTTAGTTAATTTATTAATTTTTTTTTTTTTTTAAATGTCTCATTTAGAATTCTCGCTTTAGGCCTCCAAATGGCTTGGGCCGGCCCTATTGGAGAATATACTTTATCTTAGTAAAAGAGAAAATTATATACAGTAATTTGCATTTTATATAATCTTCTTAAGACCAATCACCAACAAAGACTGTATCCATCATAATAATAATAAATAAATAGACTTCTCTCTCACATTGTCTATTGTACGTGACAAAAGTTCATTTCATTAGAGATCCATCCAATTTGAGTGGTTAGAAATTTAGAACTTAGTTGTAAAATATTGCAAATTGGGACCCACTGATTATATAGTTGAGGGTGTATGAATATCATATTAGGCCGCATATGAAAATAGTAGGAGATAAAAACTGATGCAGCATGTGGCCTCCTCAACCATGGGCTTATTGGTTTTATGACGCCTTTTTAGGTCTCAGATCATTGTAAATGCATTCTTTCATTCGTAGGGAGCATAAATAATATCTCTAGGAATAGATATTTAAAGCTAAGTTTGTCACCTTAACAAATATTTCATCCTCAAGAGATGAATTTATTATTTAAATTCTTTCAGAAGTTACTTTACTTCTTTAGGACAAGAGGTGCTCACTCTTTAAGTTTTTTTTTTTTTTTTCTTTGCATACACAAATATTTCAATAATTTTTGCACTTAATTAAGAGTCTAAGATCGGGTTGACACACATAGAAATACCACTCTAGTATTCAGTCCACTGGGTAAACATGTGGTGGAGGACAATATGATCTTTTCAAAATAAATAAATAAAAGACATGGGATCTTCTCCAATTACAACTCGCGAGGTGACGACCAGCTCTCTATCATAAAGTGCTAAGCACCTCATATATATGTATTTCAAAAGCCGAAGTCATTCTTTTGGGGGTTGCAAACAGACTTCAATCTTTGACCCAGGTCATAGTCGAATCAGATTCAAAAGAGATCATCGACTGCTTGAATGGTATCTCTGATCACAATTATGCAGAAATTCATCCAATCCCGGTGGACATCCAAGCTCTGAAAAGTCTTTGTGGCGAAGTCGCCTTTAGTTCCATCCCTAGATCCACGAACTCAGAAATGCACAATCTAGCGCAGAATGCTCTTAATTGTAGTATTCACAATCTCTCTCTAATGCAAGGTTTAAAATTTTGCCAAATTTCGGTTTCGGACAACCACAATGACATCGAATCTGGGTTTATTTCGAGAATTAGATTTCGGCCAAAATTTTGAAAATTTTGGATTTCGGAATTTTGGCCGAAATCTGATTTTTTTATTTTTAAATAGTTTTTTTTTATTGTTTTTTATTAAAATTCTGTAATATTCTGAAATTTTTACTAAAATTTCAAAAATTTATATATTAATTTTAAAAATGAAATAATAATATTTATATAAATATATAAAATTTTAATAAAATATTATTTTATATATATATTAATAAAATATTAATATTTCGAATTTCGAAATTTCACCGAAATCCCACAATATTTCAGGATTTCGGTTCAGGTTGGTTGGCCGAAATTGTGGAGAATTTCGAAATTAAAAACCTTGCTCTAATGTTCCCTCTTTTGAGGCTTCCTCTGGGACTCAGGTCAAGAGGAACTCTGATGAATAAGATTTTTAACATCAATTAAATTTCTCTTTTAACCATAAAATTTTTATAAAAAATGTCTTTGCGCATGTCAATTTTAGTTGACTTGCACATTTTTAAAAGCATGCATATTGAGTGTGTGGCGAGCGTTTAGCGTGTACACTTAGCAGTGGTGCACTCGCCGGTTGCAACAGACAAGATCCTAAAGTCTAAAAATAAGTAAAGCCAATCACAAAGGCCAACCCAACAGTGCCAGTGCTGAGATGAGCTTGTAGTCAGAGTTGACCTGACCAGATTTTTGTTTCTTTTAATTGACGGAACTGCCACTAAAACTACTTTTTAATCCGGTCAAGTCCTCAATGTCATTACATGACTCAGATCAGATCGGTTTTGAGCATGTTAACGTAATACCTTATCCTTAATGTAATTTCTGTAAGTTCTATGAGTATCGGCAACAATCGCTTTTTAAAGCAGCAGTATTTTTCTTTTTCTTTTTTTGATGGCATTATCATTTAATTATGATGAGTGCTAACCTTACTCTGAGGTGTTTCCTATTTTTAACATAGACCAACCACTTGTCTAATTTCATTGTTAAAGTGCATACTTTTTCAGTGATTGTAATAAGAAAGAATATGGACAGATGATTGGTTCATGTTGAGAATAGGAAACACTTGAGAGTAGGATTAACATTCCTCTTTAATTATTCTTAATATCAATCATTGGTTAGTCATTAGTTGCGAATGTGTGATACTCTTAGTCTTATAAGATATCATCCATTAAAATTAAATCCACTACCTTTCTCATAAGAGAGACTAAGCAATATCCCCGTTTATGAGTCAATTTAGCATAAACCCGGTAACATTTTTGTAATTATTGAAAAAAATTTGTTTTTAGGAAAATTGTCACTATCTCTTAATAATAAAATACCATCATCATCTAAACATTAAATTAAAAAGGGAGTTCCGCCTCATATTTAATCTCTCTTATAATTTAAGGGCTGTATTGAATCTGAATCTTTGGTAAAGACCTCTACAATTATTTCTTGTAAAATCTAAGAGTATGTCTTTCTTTTAAGATCACAACAATTATGAGATGGTAACACTGGTGTAATTTCGAAAATGCCCTGGATTCTAAGAAGATCGAATTCAGGCCTCTACAAAAGATCACAACTTGTCCTATATTGAAAATTTTTGGTATGTGTCATTATTGTTCCTGGTGTAGTACTGGGCTACAAACACATTGTTGTCAAGGTTTTGCTCCTCTCCACTAATTAATACACTCATGTTCCTCTTCCCTGAATAATAAAAGCATCCCTATGATTTATTTAATAGTCCTCTCTCTCTCTCTGCAGCTTTTTATATTTTGAGCTTCACGGGTCTTGATTCTCCCATACCCATACATGCCTATCTGTTGCGCAACAAAGCTTCACAGCCTGCAGGGCTCACATCTTTATCCTTATTGAATCCTCCTCCTGGCAACAATCATGTCTGTCTCTTCTTCTTCTTCATCTGTTTTCACTGGTTTGGTTGTCTTTCTTGTTCTCCTACGTACTTCAGAATCTGTAATTAGCAACACCAGCCACCACCATCGCCAGCTCTCTGTTGACTACTACTCAAAATCGTGCCCTCAGCTCGACCAGCTCGTAGCATCCGTCACTGCTCAACAGTTCAGAGAAACACCCATTTCCGGACCCGCAACGATTCGTCTCTTCTTCCATGACTGCTTCGTCCATGTAATGCATCAACCCCATATAACAACTTCAACCTTTTTTTTAATATCAGAGGCGCATCTTAGCATAACGTAACTAATGAGCTAACATGCCCAAGGGGCTCCTGTTACCAGCTGAATCTAGCTTTGACAACACTCCCACAGTTTAATATACGCATGTCTTGTCAACCTGGTGCATTTTAGCCGATACCCTCAATAATATTGAATTTATTTCTTGATGGTCTTTGATTTTGTTTGTGCAGGGCTGTGATGCGTCGATTCTGATATCGTCGATACCAGGAAGCCCAATATTAGCAGAGAAGGATGCGTACGATAACAAGAACATAGCGGTGGAGGCGTATGATAGCATAAAGAAGGCCAAGTCCCTTGTGGAAAGCAAGTGCCCAGGCGTTGTGTCTTGTGCAGACATACTTGCAATTGCAGCCAGAGATTTCGTCCACCTGGTATTCCTTTCTTTTTCGATAGCCCCCATTCTTAGTAGTCTCACCAAATTTTAGTCATCAAAATAGTCAAAATTACTTTTTCTATATTGGCTATCCATGTTTTTTAAAACACTTCCCGCCACCTCACCAATTTAACAAGAAAAAAATATTATTTTATCATTTGTGTAGGAAAACCAAAAAAAAGGAAAGGAGAGAATGAGAGAGAGACATTATTTTATCATTGTGTGGTTCCACAATAAAGGAAGGGAGAGAGAAACATTATTTTATTGGACTTTGCTACTGAGACCGCAGAAGGGCCGAGACCTCTAGGACCGTGCATGCATGCACGGAATTTCAGGTGGGGCCCACGTTCACATGGTAGGCCCCACCTGCAATCCCGTGTATACATGCACGGTCCTGGAGGGCTCGGCCCTTTTGCGCTCTCAATAGCATTTCCCTATTTTATTACCGCACAGGATTCTCTCAAGTTGGAACCCCTAGAGTTCGCCACGTGTCTCCTTTGACACCCCTTAACCATGGGTAAGTTTCACCCATCCCTAGGGTTCACCCATCCATCCTTAAAAAATATTAATTCTTTTTTTAAAATTAAAAAACTATTTTTAATATTAAAAAACTCTAAAAACAGTTTTTTTAATTTAAAAAATAATTATTAATATAAAAAAAAAAAAAAAACCAATGATGGGTGAGTGAACCTTAGGGGTGGGTGAACCTTATCCATGGTTAAGGAGTGTCAAAGGAGACACGTGGCGATCTCTAGAGGTTCCAACTTGAGAGATTCTCTCAAGTTAAACTTGAGAGACTCCTGAGCCTTTTATTATTTGTGTGGGACCACAAAAAGGAAGGGAGAGAAATATTTGGTTTGGTGAGTAGTGTACACTCACCAAACCAAAAGGAGCCAAATCATCTACGGTGATAATTGGAGTTGGCAAAGCCGGTTATCACCCTTAGAGGTTGTCACGTGTGTCCTTTGACACCTCTTAACTGTGGGTAAGGTTCACCCACCCTTAGGGTTCATCCACCCATCCTTGGTTTTTTTTTTTTTTAAATATTAATTTTAAAAAAAAATTTAAAACTATTTTTAATATTAAAAAAACTCTAAAAAAAGTTTTTTAATTTTAAAAAAAGAATTAATATTAAAAAAAACCAAGGATGGGTGGGTGAACCCTAGTGAGTGAATCTTACCCACCTTAAGGGGTGTCAAAGGAGACGCGTGACAACCTCAAGGGGTGATAACCGGATTTGCTAAATCCGGTTATCACCGTAGAGGATTAGACTCCAACCAAAATGGTTATTTTGAAGAGACTGTTAGAGACTTGTTTTTGCAATTTTTAGTGTTTTGACTCACCAATGCTCTTAGGATGTGCATACACTCTACTTTGAGCAACAAGTCTTCAAAATTGTGTCAAGAGTGAAGACCCTTTGGTCCACTGCAAATTTTTTGTCTTTAAAAGTATGATTGGTTGTGGAGAAAATAGGTGAAAAAATTGAAAAGTCAAAAAAAAGGGATTTCTAATACAATTTTTAATTGTATTTTATTCAATTTTCTTTTATTTTCTCTATTTTTTCACTTATTTTCTCTGCAACCAAACATGAGGTAAGGTTGTAATCTGACCCTCTAGTAAGGGAATCCTGTCCTTCTAAGCCCACGAAATTTGGTGTCTATTTATTTTTCAAAGAATTGTGAGCAATGTAAGGCCGAATTTTGGAAAACCCTCTAGCATGTCCTCCGTATGCTTTACTACACACTATACACGTATAGTTAGGGTATCAATGGGCCAGACGGGCAATATTTTAGGCCCAATATTATCTCCTTTGTTCAAAATGACCATTGCAGAGAATTTTACTACCCATAAAATAACCCTCGATTTTTGGAAATTATACGGGATAATGGTCAGAAATGATTATTGTAATTTTGACGTTTCCAGTGGGTCTAAGAGACAATTTTGGACTATATGGTATGTTTTCTGGCCCTTTTATTAGGGGTTCTTCTGGCTGTGTATAAGAGTTTGAATTTAGTGTGTATATGTGTGTTTTAGTTACATGATAACATTTGGCCAAAAACAACCGTATGTTTCCACGTGTGTTGGTGTGTTATTGTCTCGGTTTTAGTCCCACCCCGGTTGGGAACAAGACTTCACACGGTTGTATAGTTGTATAAGAGACCGTCAACCCTCATTAAGGCAGGCCTATTGGAATGGTTGGGAAGACTTACCCTAAGGCACCTCAGCGTATATCTTAGTTCCGGCCATATGTGTGAGTTTATTGTTAGTTTACATGATAACCTTTCAAAAAAGAAAAAAAAAATTTGTGGTTCTTCCAAAGTAGCAAGGTTTTTAATTTCGATTTCGAAATTCTCGACAATTTCGACCACCCAACACAAACCGAAATCCCGAAATATTGCGGGATTTCGGCTAAATTCGAAAAAATAATATTTTATTAATTATATATATTTATATAAATATTATTATTTTATTTTTAAAATTAATATATAAATTTTCAAGAAATTTCAATAAAATTTTCGAAATATTTCAGAAATTTAATTTAAAAAATTTTTAAAAACTATTTTAAAATAAAAAAAATCAAATTTCGGCCGAAATTCTGAAATCTTCGAAATCCGAAATTTTTGAAATTTCGGTCGAAATCTAATTTTCTAAATAAACCCAATTTCGATGTCGGTGGGATTGTCCAAACCCAAATTTCGTGAAATTTCAACCAAATTTTAAACCTCCGAAAGTACAGAGAGATTGATAGTGAGGGTAATTTTGTCTATTTCTCCTTAAAACGACCAAATACAGCACAATTTCCGAACAGTAAAAGGACAATTTTTATGTACTTAATTTGTCATAAACAGAGATTGCTTCGGACAGAAAATCATTTTGTGTTCATGTGGAGGAAAAGGGGATGATCTAGTGCAAGTTCTATACAAGATGAAATTTGTATTAGATAGTACATGCTTGCTGTTAAATTTGACCGAAATGCCCTTGTAATAATTGTTACTCCGGTGCAGGCAGGAGGACCATACTATCCAGTGAAGAAAGGTAGGTGGGATGGACGAGTATCAATAGCAACAAGCGTGAGCTCGAACCTCCCACGTGCGAATTCCACTGTCAACGAGCTACTTAACCTATTTACTTCAAAAGGGCTGAGCCTAGAAGACCTAGTGGTGCTCTCAGGGGCGCACTCAATCGGTTTCTCGCACTGCGAGCACTTTGTGGGTCGGCTCTATGACTATCGGGGAACTAAGCAACCCGACCCGTCCATCGACCCGAGGCTCCTAAAGGGTCTACAAATGTCGTGCCCACATGTCGGTGGAAATGTCGATGTGGTTGCGCCATTTGATGTGACCACCCCGTTCGCGTTCGACCATGCGTATTATGGGAATTTGGAGGCTAAGATGGGGTTGCTAGTGACGGACCAAGTTCTGTTCTTGGACCCAAGGACTAGACCTCTGGTTCAGGCTCTAGGGAAGGACAAGCAAAGGTTCTTTCAAGCCTTTTCGGAAGCCATGGATAAGATGGGCTCTATAGGGGTGAAAAAAGGGAGGAAACATGGGGAGAAAAGGAAGGATTGTAGTATGCATATGTGAATTTTGTATTTTCTTTGTTTGGGTTTTTTGGTTTGGTTTGGTTTTGGTGATTAAGCTTTGCCATCCATTGATGGGTTAGTTGGTGGATTTGTAGATGAGAATTTTCTGCATGTTTAGAGAGTTGTTCAGGCTAGTTTAGGGGGGAAAAGAAACATTTCTACAATTTCTTTTATTTACTTCTATTTGTGTGTATAATGTTACAAGGTTTCCATTGATACCTTTTATGTTATTTATTATTTTTACTTATTTTGAGATGTAATGTCATAGATCTGAAAATATGAGCAATTAGTTTGTGAATTTTTGACATTTATCTTCGAAAAAGGGTAGAAAAGTTTAGAGCAGATTGAAATGCACAAGAATGTGCTTTTTGGTTGACAAATCATTATCATCATCATTATAATTAATGTCTTATTTTAAATATTTGGAGTTGACAACACAGATCTTGTTTAACGTTTAGTTCTATAAAAAGTCATAATTTCGGTAAGTTGTGTGTTATTAAATCTTTCTTTATCAATTTACAAATCAAACGTTAAAATTAAATCAAACCGGATTCAAACGGCAACAAAAATTAGTTTGGTTGAAAATAAACTATGCGGCCAAGCTCTTAACTATTCTAATTGGTTCTAACTAAGATTTGCCTACAAAAAGATGCACACCAATATAAGGCCAGGAACTATGTTAAAATGAGAGGAAGGATCCAATGGTCTTGAGCATGATATGTAAGGCTGCACAAAGCCCAATTGGCCCGTTGGTGCAGCTCGGCCCGGTTCGGCCCGAAATTTTGGGCTCGAACAAGCCAAGCCAAGTCAAGCCTAAAAAAAAGCCTAAAAGCTAATTCAAGCCAAGCTCAAGCCCACTCCTGTGCGGCTTGGCCCGACTTGAAGCCCGGCTCGATTGAGGTTCGGCCCGACCCGAACTCGGCTCGGCTCGAATATTATTAAAAATAAATAAATAAATAAATATATATATATATATATATATATATATATATCATTATTATATATATAAATAATATAAAATTTTATTATTTAAAAAAAAAAAAGGATTCAAGCCGAGCTCGAGCCAAGCGAAGCCCGGCTTGAGCTTGAATCAATTCGGGCCGAGCCGGGCTTCAAGCCAAGTTTTTTTTTTCAGGCCGAGCTTTGGGCCGCACAATCGATCATGATTTCGGACCGAGCCGGGCTTCGGGCCTCGATCAAACTAATTCAAGCCAAGCCAGGCTTGGCCAAGCCCGGTGAAGCCTGGCCCGAATACAACCCTAATGATATGACGAACAACTCTAGTACTGCAAGCTTTCTTCTATTTGTTGCCTACATTTTATCTTTTTCATGTTAGGCTAGTCTTGTGTGAATCTAACAATTGAGGACTTCACCACACGATGCTTAGTTGATCTTTCTGAATCTTCGCATTTCATGTTACGCTAGTCCTGTCTGATGCACATGAGAGAGAGTGGTGGGGGAGAGCAACTGGGGAACCCTAGAGGTGAGTGAATTTTAACCACTGTTAAAGAGTGTCAAAAGAGACACGTGTTAACCTGTGGGTGCAATTGATGAGAAAGGAATAGTTTAAGGTGAGTGAATTTTAACCACGGTTAAGGAGTGTCAAAAGGTGTAGATGAGAAAATGGTAGTTTGGGAACTAAGTAAAACATTAAATCAAGGTTTTGTCTTAAGGGTAGTTTGAAAATTTATAACTTTAAATAAATTGTAGATGAGAAAATGATAGTTTGAGAATTTATCAAAAATCAAGCTATGGGGGGAGTTTTGGAATTTCCATTATTAGGGGGGCTTCTCTCATTATAGTAGAGATAATTAAATGTGAAGATTAGATTTAACTTAACTCTTAAAGTATATGAATTAAAGGATCGGGATTTGGGAGTATAATTGAGAGTATACTTGGGAGTACCGATAGATTGGCTCAATTCTAAAAAGGCTAACTCGATCGGGTTGGGTAAGTGAGGCTTGGAACTCAAGCTAAGCTCAAGCTGATAGTTTAAGCTCTAACCAATCAAGCCCTCGAATGTTTAAACAAGCCAAACTCAAGCTAGACCCAATTTGATGATTCTATTCGTTTAGGACTTGATTTGGCTTGAACTAGACTAGACTAGACTAGACTTGAAATATATATATATATATATATATATATATATATATATAATATTTTTAATAATGTTATTTATATGAATACAAAATAATATTTTAATATTTCTTTATTATAGATTTTAATAATTTTTAATAAATAATAAGAACAAAAAATGCTCAAAAGTTAAAAACAGAAATTTTGATCTAACTCTCTACTCTTTAGAATGATACTACTCCCTAATCTTATTTCGTAAATGAATGTTCATTTAATGTGATTTCTTGTATTATAATTAATTAAATAATATATTAATTAAAATTATGTAAAATTAAATAAAATATTTTCATGAATTATGCTTAGACAACTTGAGTTCAGCTTGGCTCGACTTGAACCACGTTCGACCAAGTTTATTAAGCCAAGCTCAAGCCGAGCTCGAAAATGTTCAAGCTTAGCTCAAACTTGACCAAACTCTAATACACCTCTAAATTCGGGAATACACCATGGGACTAGCCCAGTGGTAATGTATCTCCTCGTTAGCAGGGTGAATCCGGGATCGAGTCCTGCCCTGCGTTGTTGATTTCCCCACACTTTTGTGAGCGGATACTAACCCCTAACCCCTAGCCTTGTGAAAAACAAAAACAAAAAAATCCCGCACGTGGGACCCGTAAAATGGCTGGTCCTTGGCCCCACACGTGCGAGTGCCTCACGTGTGTACGTGGAAGGCAGACTGTCCTTCCCCTCGTATTAATAATCAGGGAAATGTTGGAATTATTCTCCCCGCTAGCCCCCTGCTACGGTACGCATCAAGCACACTGGTTTGGCACGAAGGGCAAAGACGTAAAAAAGATGAGGGCCGTAGTTCAGCGAGTTCTCTCTGCTAGCGTTGAGGTCAGTAATAAAATGAAATTTAATTTTCATTTTTCACAAAAGAAAACACCCTTATATCCCTATCCTACTTCAACGGCGCAAGATAGTAATTGCAGGTGGAAGGGCGCACCGTATCGGAGATAGGACCTGGCCTCCTCGTTCTCGTCGGCGTTCACGACTCCGATGTCGATTCCGACGCAGACTACATGTTTGATCTTTTGTCTCTCTCTGTTTTTCTTATTATTTCTAATTATTTGTATTTTAATTTCGAAATAAAACGGTGCAGATGTCGGAAGGTACTGAATATGAGATTGTTTCCAAATGAGAATACTGGCAAAGCATGGGATCAGAACGTAAGATCTTTCATATACTTTTTTTTTTTTTTTTAATTTTAAAAAAATAGTTAATAACTGTTCTAACTGCCACTGTAACTGTATCTTCCTAAATTTTGAATATTTAAATTTTTTTTTTAATATTTATTTCATTAGAAATACATGATTTCAATCGTGGGAAATTCATAAATAAATCATTTTAGGAATTGTATTAAAATACTATAATGGTTGAATTTCATGGAATTTACAGGTTATGCAGAGGAATTTTGGAGTTCTTTTGGGTATTTGAAACAAAGATTACACCTTGTAATTATGTTTTTTCTTGTAAAAAAAAAAATCTCTAATGGTCCCATGACATATAGTGTTAATGTTCTTTGGGTGTTTCAGTGAGTCAGTTTACATTGTATGGGATACTGAAGGGTAATAAGCCGGATTTTCATGTGGCCATGCCGCCACAGAGAGCGAAGCCTTTCTATGCTTCTCTGGTTGATAAATTCTGCAAAGCCTACTCTCCAGATGCAATAAAAGGTATTTACGCTCTTTGTCGTGAACTTCCTTTCAATGATTACTTGGATATATCTTTGAATTGTAAGGTGTTTATATCAAACTAGTAGACGACACTGATTAGAATGTTTTCTATGCATAATTGTTAAAACTAGAGCCAGCTAGTTCCTTTTGAATCCTGACCTTGATTCTATTTATTTATTTATCTAATCAAAGAAACCCAGATAATTGTTCTTCATCAAACTGGTAGACATTATACTTCTACTCCCTTATTCAATCTCTCTATGTCCTTCTAAATCTAGTCTTTGGCTATTTCTCTCACCTGCATTTAGCAAACCAGGCAAATTTAAATGTGAAATCACAATAAGGTGTGGTGAAATAATCCACAAATACAAAAATAGAAACACACAAGATTTATGTGGTTCACCCGATGTGGGCTACGTCCACATAGTGGTCATCTTCTTCACTAGTTTAAAGCAAAGAAATTACAAAGTTCACTTTCTCACAGCCAGCCTATCATACAAACTTTTTCTTTGCAGAATAGAAAACCCTAGTCCAAATATTATTTTATATACACGGTCAAAAATGTAACTTGAAACAATCTCCAAGTATAATTAGGAAATCCCCAAAATTCGTATGAACTGTATGAACCCGGGTGTGCATGTGCTAGACGAAAAGGGTATGAGTGTAACGAGGGGGCCGGGGTGCAGTCTTGAAGTCATAACAAGCTGAATGCAAGACACTTTGCACAACATAAGGAACCACCTTAAGAAAGTGATGTTTACATTTTACAATGAAAAAGGGCTGCAAATATAGGTTTTAAATCTAGGAGTCAAATTTAATTTTCTTTACTAAAAAATAATTACCAATTGCTGATATTTTTAAGCACAATGTCTCTTTTAAAAACAACTGCTGCATTTTACTTTTACCTTCTGGAATCTCGCCGCATCTATGGGCTTGCTTCTTTCTTGCATGCTTTTGAGGTGTGGCCTTTGGTTTTATATTTTTTAGATGCTTTTCATTTCTTACGGTGGTTGGTTGATGATCACTGTCCAAACTGGGTCACTTAGTCTTGGGGTAGGCGTCAAACTTCCTAAACAATTATCAGGTTAGGAAACATAGTTGCTGGAATGCCTGCTAGTTCATTATATGCTTCACAACTCTAAGACTTGACTACTCTGGCAGAATTCCCCTGTAATAAAAATCATGTGCCCATAACCAAAGGAGGGCTCATAAAAGCTTGACTACGTGACTGGTCATTAGAAATCCTCTCATTAGAAATTCTACCAGTTCTTCACAACTTCAGTAAACTACTTTAGAAACCTTGCTTTTCACAACTTCGATAACTAATTTAGAAACCCTCCAAAAAATCGTAAAGACATTCAGATTCATCCCTGCAACCCACAAATTGCTTTCCTTTGATGGCTTCAGACCAGTTGGGCTCATTCAGGCGTATTGGAACAAGGATCTTCTATTTAAAGATAAATATCTCTCACCAACAAAGTCATGTATTCAATGTATTCTACAAATTAGATGCATTTTATCAGAATTTATGCTTCTCAAAGTGTTATTTGTGTAGTAAAATATGCTTTGATGTTGTCATGTAACTGCAGGCATGATTTCTAGGGTCACTATCTATAAGACTATAATACTTTTCCATGTCTAAGGCTCTAAGCTAAAGTTGGGTTCTCCATATGCTAGTGAATGGCTCCACATTTCCTCCATTCGTGTAACTTTGTGTGCCACAAATGAT
Organism: Tetracentron sinense; assembly: GCA_015143295.1. NCBI lineage: Eukaryota > Viridiplantae > Streptophyta > Magnoliopsida > Trochodendrales > Trochodendraceae > Tetracentron > Tetracentron sinense. The sequence continues at coordinate 53,575,531 of CM026551.1, forward strand.
AAAGAGTATTTCTTGCATTTATTTCTCCGATTGTGGCTTTAAATTTATTACTGCTAACTCTCTCCTGTTACTCCATTTTTCAGACGGTGTATTCGGGGCAATGATGAAGGTAAGGTTACCTCACATGGGAAATTTGAAAGTTTCTGCCCGTTTTCTGTCCATTTGGAGCAATGCCCTAACTTTGAATTGTTGCGATTATGGAAGGTTAACTTGGTTAATGACGGCCCAGTTACTATGCAGCTTGACTCGTCACAACCATCCAAGTGAGTATTTACCAACCACAATGAAATAGGTGACTGCATCGTCTTTTATAAAATCTTCATTGTTATTTACATGATCAATCAGCTTTCGAGGTTAAATGGGTCCACGTGTATGATCTAACCACAAAAAGATTGAACTTTTTCAGGGCTAAAAGCGAGGCAATAGAAGGAGAATCAGAATCAAGTTGATCTGGTGAAATGAGATTGATATTTACGACTGAAGTCTAAAATTCTTTCTATGGACCACATGGTTCTCTGTAGAAAGCTTTCTAAGTTCATCAAACTTAGATTACTTTAGCGCAGAGATTTTTCCTTTGCTCCCTTATCTTCATGCTTCCTTGAATCCCGACTTCTTAAATTTGTGTAGTGGTATGCTAAAAGTGCCTGTTATTTCCCATTGGAGGTGATTCTACCAATCCACAGTATGGCATGATTTAAGGTATGCAGCAAAAAAGAACTTGTTGGGAAGATTTTCCACATAAAAAACTGTTTAGATTCCAAGAATTACCCTTGTGCTTTTTGGAATAATTGGTCAGAACTAAAACATGAAATTATTAAAACTTTGTGTTTATCCAGCTTTCCAGTCCAATCAACATTGGTGTTTCAAGCTTTTCAACAATAGTTGAACTGCCCTATCCCAGTTTTGCCAAACTAGCATTTCAGCTCTCAATTTCGTTTATATATCTAAAGAGGTCACAGATTTTCCCCAGTAGAATTTTTAAGTAATATTCCCAAGAAGGATGGTGGATGTCACTGTTGCCTCCTTGCTAAACTGTCAAGGAGATCTAGTTAACAAGCCAATCCCCTCTATAACGATAAAAAAATACAAAGGGATTCACATTGTTGGACAGTTTCAAAAGAATGATATTAAATACATATATGGAGATCAGTTGGATGTTTAAGAACATCAAGGTACGGATTGATTTTTGGCTTAAAAATCCTCCTATATGTACCCATTTAGTGATCCATCACCATACTCGCTAGTGCTTCACAGATACCGTGGCCATTCACATGTACATACCAAGTTTTGTCATCTTGTTCTTATGCTGTCAGCCCAGTGACTGCTACAACTTGGCCAGGCTAATGGTAAGACCAATTTTTAGAGTGCAAAAATCATCAAAAGTGGGTTATGGTGGCAAACTAAGAATTTAAGGTGCTCACCTTGTTAGTCGTTTAACAGCCAGACCTACCCATGCAGCCAAACATTCCACCTTACTTCAAAGATAATTTGTTCTAGAGTATCTCAACTTCAAAAATTGGAATGATCTATTCACAATCTAGCAACTAGGGCTAATTAAGAAGTAAATGGGAGAAGAATAAAGGTTCTAAAACAGCACTTGCAGTCCAAGGGCTAAGACCTCACCTTAAAACATTTTCACCTTATGCTCCGTTTGTTTCTTTCGATGTAAAATAGGGGAAAACAAATGAGATTCATGGAAAATGTCAATTGTCCTACAGAAAATACACGCGAAAAATGATATTTCCGTGGAATTATTTTGTTTTCCCCTATTTTACATCAAAACAAACAGAGCATTAGTGACAAAAAACATGAATAGGGTTTTGAAATAGCAAGCAGCATGGTATAAACTATTTTACACGCTTATTGTGAAATGTTAAACCCTAACATTTTACAAGCAACTGTTCCCTATTTCAAGCATTGTAAATTGTAATAAGGGGAGGTCTCAAACCTTGGACCACAAATCTGGTCCTGTCAGTAAAGCTCTTGGGGAGAAATGCATCCTTCTATGCTACCTTCGCAAAATCAGCTATTTACAAGAGGTGTATGCAATATTTATTATATACAAAAGCTTAAAAGAAGATCCATTTTCAGGCACCCCAACCAAAATGGCGTCAGCATTTCCTCAAAAGCTATTACAGTTTTTACATACCTGTTATCTTCTTCTCTATTACAGTTAGTCTCATACATCCTAGACCTCCCATTACGAAATTCCTCAAAACTAAACCAAATTATACACAGAGGCGAGGCTTAAGGCTGTAGCTCATTTGGACGACGTTTCGTGATGCATTCCTGAGGTTGTGAATTCCATCCCAAACCTGCCAAACATAAAAAGAGTGCATTGATCAGAATCTCCCTATCCGTGATGTACCTGTGAAGTGAGAGTCGATAGACTCTAGATCCACCATTTAATGTTCACCTCCTAGGAGATATGCAAGGAATAATTGAATAATGATGGGAGGTGGGAACCCCACCTGCTAAAGATTGGACAATAGCTCTCTACAGTGGATAATTGAGGATTTACACTGAACATCAGATTGATTGAAGTTTGAACCAATGGATCATTCTCCATAACCATATCATGAACAATCATTTTAGCGAAAACCTAACTTCAAATTTAAGCAAGCATTAAGTGTGTTTAACTCGTATGATCAACTGATCAAGTTGGCTCTGAAAGCCCACAAACCACAGATTGATTCATTGAACTGATTTAGCTAGTTTAAATTGTTCACCTCCTGACTCCGCTCGGAATGCGTAGTGATCCTTTGATTTGTCAACTAACAAGGTCCTTTTAGCACAAACTTAGTTGGATGTCTTAAGCTGAGATTAATATATTAGATCAAAAGTTTTTTTTCAAAGGCGTTTTCAACTAGCCATTGACTGAGTATCTACTTCTAGTGTGCCTTTGCCTGATCGTTCTCATGGGCAGACAATACCAAATCAGTTTTTCTCAAGACACTATTTACCCCCCAATGATAAACCAAGAAATGATATGATAAATTACTTTCCCAACTTGGTACCAAACCTCTCTCCTACAAAATTTCCACCCTGGTAAACTAATGGAGCTCCCAAAACCAAACATGTTACAGTATAAGCGATATTAAGTATAACAACCATTTCCTAGGGTAAGGAATGATGTTCTTGCTCTCAAAGTCCATAGAATGCAATTTAAACTGTTCTGTGTGTGTGCACACGTCTGAAGTGTAACTTAAGCAGGTCAACTGAGTATTTCATTGTCTAGATTATGGTCTAAATGTCATGCTGGCCTAAAATTACGTCAGTCCAAACTCCAAAGCAGCACTTCATGTTGGTTCGTCTTTAAAAATAGAAGTGTACAAAGGAGTTATCAAATAACCTGATAATTTGACAGCCACTTAATTAGGAAAAACCCAAAAAGGTTGTTGCAGTGAGTAGTGCTTCTACGATTTTGTTGAGAGGATGGTTGCTGCAGTGAACAGTGCTTCTTTTGCCAAAGGCATAATCTCCACATCTCTGCACATTACATGAAATTAAAACAAGCTAAATAAAGTTTATAATAGAATATTAAACAATAATATGCATAATAAATATGGGCAAATGAATGAAAATTGATATGTATAAACTGAATCTCACAAGCTTCTCATGTTCTGTCACACTAATTATCACATTTTAGAAAGATGCTTTTCAAGTTGTTAGAAGATTAAGTAGGTAAAGCTTTAAAAAGAAAATAAATTAGACAGAGAAAGAAAAGTAATCAACTTCAAAGTGAACTGACCTGTACATGAAAATTTTAGAAAAACCAAATTCCCTCTTATAAAATAAGTACTGAAATTGCCAAGTTTCCTTCCATGAAAAAGAAAAAAAAACTAGAAAATAGAAATATAGAAGGGAGAAAAGGCTTTTGTACTACGCAAGATCAATTGTATGATGTATACCTCCTTGCAGTGGATGTGGTAGTCAAAGAAGCTGAAGGTACTTGTTTTTACTCTAAATGGACAAGGGACTAACAAGTAACTCCTGCCCTTGAATTTAAAGCTTTAGGATATTATTTAACATTTTGCTATTCAATTCAACTCTGTAAGACTAAGCTTACGAGAGATTCTTTTGTGGTGTTTCAAGACTTGTGTCTTTCTTGGGCTGACCTTTGTCATTACAAAATCAATCATATTTATTGGGAGGATGATCACTTGAGGACATGTTGGTCTAGTTTAGAATTGAGGAGGAGGTTATTTTGGTAATGACTTACCAGAGTACTCTATACTCTAATTGGATATCTACTGAAGTCAAGAGTAGTAGATGCAGCATTAGAATGTTAGATGTTTTGTGGTTTGGAATGTCGGATTGAACCTGCGACCTCATGACTGCTGTGCAGAACATCAACCAATAGAGCTACATGCTCAACCCCAAACTCCCGTCGCAGGACTCGAAAAGTATATGTCAATGGACAGTATCTAATGTAAGACTTTTCCATCTTGTTTATTGCCGTCTAGGCTACAATTGTAAACAATAAAGGATTATAAGTTTAACACTCTTAATTGTTTTGTTACGAGATCAATCACATTTATTCGTGTGGCTGACATGTTCAAAGTTAGCCTGACTAGGGTCTCTGCTACAGTGAGTACTGATATTTAGATGAATACTACTATATCCGTATTCATGTCTTTAACTAATTATATTCCTACATCTATGTGGGGCTATAAATGATTCATATATTGGTCCAGAATCTAGATCCTTCCATTTAAGACGGTCCTGGGACCTAGACAGAGGTCCAACAGGGCAGGTCTGTGTATGTACATATGACCCCGATTATACTGAATCAAATGCAAATTGACACCAATCTAATCCGATGACATATCTGCATATGACATATACACATGCTAATATGCAAAGGTCACATATATGTAATCAATATCTAATTCCCATACATACTGTAGGATCAGACCTAGAACCTGTTTCTTCAGATCCTATCGAATCCTGATCTAATGAACCTGTAATCAGATTGAATCTGGGTTGACTCTGATCCAATAAGAATGCGACTTGTGCTTGTGTCCTTGTACAGAGAAGTTAAACAATTACACTCCTAATAATAGTAACAATGTAACAAAGTTCTCTAATTTTTTCAAAAAGTCCCAAATAATACCTGACTTTTTCGCCAAACGATAAATTCACAAAGTATTCTCGATTTTTTGAATAAATCACGACTTTTATTTATAAAAAAATGTGAATTTCACGAATTAAAAACGCAAATTATTCATGACTTTTTGAAAAGGTCCCAGATAAATATCTAATATATGAAATATGTTTGCTTATATTTTTTCATAATTAGTAATCTTATTTTATATTTTTTTTTCATATTTTGTCAATATTTTCCTGCTTTATTTTCAAATTTATTGAAATTTAACAATTTTTTTAGAAACTCTTCCTAGACGAATAATTCCCAAACGCTGACTTGGTAACTATGATTGGTATCATGTAAATTCATGTTACTTCTCTTTATAATTCTTAAATTTTTTAATTTATTTTTCCCAAAGTTTTCCCGACTTTGCCTTTTTCTTTTCCAAACTGGACCCCACCGGATTATTCCCGAACCCCGACTTTGGTACTATGCTCCTAATAAGCTATAATCACACTGTCACACTACTTTGTTCTGAACTAATCACATGGGACAAATGTTACCTGGTTCGTCGGTTCGCTCGGTTCGAATTCGAGTTCGCAGTTCGCAATTCGCAATTCGTCACTCTACAGTGAACCCGGTTTGCTAGGGTTAGGATGAGACAATTCGTTTTTCGGTTTGCTTAGATTCTTTAGTTTGGTTAGCTAGCTTGGTTCGCTACTTAAGCATGTAAAACAAAATATATATTATACAAATATATCTTTTAAGCATGTAAACAATATATTACAAATACTTATTTGAAAAATAATAATAATAAATATCTTTTTATGAACGATTTGTGAACTCAAAGTATAAATTTGCCGAACCTAATAAAAAATATCAGTGAATTTGAATATAAAATTAGACAAAATAAAATTGTTTTGAAACCACTATGTGGTTCGCTCAATTTCACGAACCAAACCACGAACTAGTTCGGGTTTGCACGGTTCGCTATAGCATGTAGCGAACTTGGTAACTCTGCATGGGACTATAGGCTCTAACAGCAAGTTCCAGAGCTTATGATTCTTCTTGTCTTTCACCTTCTCCCACTTAAAAAAGAAAAGGAAAACAGCATCTCATTCTTGAAAACCATAGGGGTAGGACAAAACAGTATCAATCCATGAGTGAACACAAGCTTGAACATGAAAGGACATGGTTGATGCTTCCTTTCATTGAGGAGATGAGATTCTTCAAGACCCGAAGTGTCAAAAGTTAGCTTGCACCAGTCTTAAAAAATCATTACTGTCCTCAAGCATTTCAGAATGAGAAACTGTAAGATATTTAATACTCCAATGCGCAATAACAAGAATCTTTCTTAGATGTACTTTTTGAAGAGTAGTGAAGAGAGATCGAGGATAGAGCGCATTTCAAATGCTTTGACACTTGAGAACTTGACATATGCAATGCTGTGGATCAACCCGATCTATACTATTGTGTAGGTATGGACTATGGTAAGAAGATCTTAGGAGTTATCTGCATAAAGAGTAATTTGTTAGCTAAAGAGAACTCCTCAACAAGGAGCTTTTTTAATGAGGTGAAAACGCCATGTCAAATACAGGTGGCATTGCATCATTGTGTATGATGCAACCCAAGAGTGCCAATCAAAGCAGCAATGGAAAGATGCTAGAAAAGAGGTCATAGACTTCCAATCCCATAGGAATAAGACAGTAGTTAGCTTCGAGAGGTCAAAACCTTTTCGCTCAAATACCCATTGAGAAGCTGTCAAATGTGTTGGAAAGTACTTCCAAAATCTACAATAGCCATCTCACAACTTTTGTTAAATTTCCAAGGTTTTGAACATCAAAACTGGGTTAGAAGTCTTTCCAAGGTTTTGAACATCAAAACAGGGTTAGAAGTCTGATTCTACAGTTATTGATGACAATGTTAGGCATTTTTGTCATTTTTAAAATATGTTTTTAAGTTATTATAGATGGATGATTGAGATTAGTTTCTTAGCTCTTAAGTTAGGTTTTAGGGTTTTATTTTCTCATAAATAGATGTTATGAAAACATGCTAAGAGACTTGATGTATTGATTGAAGATGTGCCTTTAGGCTTTTGAGCTCATTTGAGAAATTTTGGGTTGCTTGAATTAGCTCCTTGCAGAAATTTTTTCTTCCACGATTATCAAAGTATTTCCCTAACCATCTTGCCGCATAGCAAGGATTGAATATCCGCTACATGATGCGGCATCGAAGCAGGTTTGATTGCGCCGAATTTAAGATCTGAAGTTGCACAAAATACTCGAGAGTTGAGACCATGGAGGACTTGTAGGTGAAGCTGAGTTGTAGGTTTGTGAAAGAGAAATACTAAGAAAATGAGGTAATATCACACTAAATCCATTTATTTTTGCTTGGAGAAAGAAATCGTAGATTGGGATTTGAACTATTTCCCTTACCATCTTTTTTCTGCATAGCAAGGATTGAATATCCTGCAGCATTAGTGCACAAGAAGTTAACTTCTCATGTTTCCTCAGGCTGTGTTTGTTTACATGGAAAATGGGATGGAAATAACTTCCCTCCATTTTGAGGGGAAAAGTTTTCCTTATATATGATGGAAAACATCTACATGAGGGAAAACTTCTCTAGAAAATAATTGTTTTCTAAAACTCCAAACATGAGAAAATAAACTTTTTCTCTAGAAATCATTTTCATGGTTTGTTTTCCTTGCAAACAAACAGAGCCTCAGTGGAATCCAAAAATGTTTCAGGCTTTCAACATGTGACTCTTCGAAAAAGCATTTGTTATTTTCCATCCACATGTTGATATGATTCAAATCTACAAGTTGGGTGGGTAATTTCTTTCCAAAATTAATTAAATTTAATTATTTTGATAAAAAAAATTTAAATTAATTTATTTTAAAATATTATAGTCAATTATATATCATACAATAATTAGGAAAATGTTCTTACTCATTTATCATGATAATGAAGGGCCCCTATGATTATGCCTATGAGTCTCATGGATATGGCACTATTGATAATTCGATAGTCTTTGGTTATGACCAAGACCATAGGTCTTTTTACATGATTGTAGGAGTACTTCATCACCTAAGACCATAGTATTAAAACTCGGCGAGTCAACTTGAAACTCGGCTGAGTCAACTCAACCAAGTTTCGAGTCGAGTTTGAGGTAAAACTTGGTTTTGACACTGAAAACCAAATAACTCGCCCTGACTCATCCCGACTCGCCCGAGTTTTTTACTTTTTTGTTAAAACAAAAAATCGAGTAAACCGGCCTACCCAAGTGACCAAATTATGGTTTTTTTTTTTTTTTAACACACCCCACCCATTCTTAAGTATAAATACGAAATAAAAGAGGGTATTAAGTATATATTGAATTATATGTCTTATTTTAGGCATGGTTTATCATTAATTTTGAATTTATACCATATATATAGTATTAGAAAAGTATTATATATGCCAAAGTTTTAGGTGTCATTACTTGAACGAGTTTTGCCCGAGTTTCCGAGTTGACTCTACCCGGCAAGCTTCCGAGTCGAGTTTTCGGGTTTTAAAACACTCCCTAAGACTACCCACAATTAGGGTGCCTGTGGTTATTGATGCTTAATAGTAAGAGCAGCATATTCGAGATTATTGAGTTGCTACCATAGTTACATAGTTACAAATATTGGGTTCAATAGTGTCATTAATTAGACCAACAACTTCGTGAAACTCGTGGAAACACAAATGATGACTTCAAGCACATCAAAGCTTTATGCAGTTATGAATCATGACTTATGATCTGAGAGTTTTTGAGTGTTATATTGTGACATTCTTTTTTTTTAATGTATTATCATATAACACACCCATCTATGTACACATATGGCTTTACAGTTTCAACAGTACATGCTACTTTGCATGATTCATATATTTGATACTATCCATGCTTCTATGTTATATAATGAGTTATAAATATAAATATGTATTTATGCTTAATTATTCCCTTCCTAAAGTTTCATCTTAAATTTCTAACATTTTCTTAATATTTCCTGCATTTTCTTAACTTTTACAGTATTTTCTTGGACTTCAATAAACTCTCTCAAAATATTCCTACTTCCTTAGTGACTGAAATTTATACCGACACTGAAGTTTAATACCTTGTTAATGATTTAACACCTTTTTGACAAAGCAGTTGATAGTAAATCCTTTCATGAAACTTTTGCGAACTAATTGTATATTATGGCTAATGAAGAAATTCTCCTTTAGGCAGGTGGGAGACCTTTCCTTTTTCTTTTTGCCCGAGAACCGTTTTTCCATCATCTATACTTCGTGTTGGTCAGTGTTTGACCTCATTACATCATATGACATCACATATCTTTAGATGTTCTAGATGTCTTCTTTTCTTCTTTTTCTTTTCTTTTTTTCTTTTTCATTGTGTTTTCTTCTCTGGTTCTTTTTCTTCATCTTGGTGAATTTTCAGTAGTCAACCCAACCTAGAGGAGTGATTTCTTCATGAGGTTCATACTTTTTACATACTGGTTCAGTAGCTGATAAGAGAGAGAGACAAGCTGGAAATGGAGGTGGGCCATAAAGATTCTTCTGGTGTCATCAGTCATACTTATTGTCTTACCTCCAGATTGTTGCTGGGAAAGTCCCAATTTCAGAAATGCACAGCTTACTTTCCATCCAAACAATCTCATTTTTAAATATGGGTGAACCCCTCACCTTGAGTTGTGAGTTCCAAGATCTCCTTCAAATGATAGTGTGCGCCCATGCACATAGTTGTTGACCACTTGACTATGCACAAAATCAATCTCGATAGATTTTATTGCACTACCCAAGGTCAAAAACACAGATTAGAAGCCGGATACAACTTCTATGTAAGTCATTTTACTCCTGAGTCCAAGCCTACTTCAATAAAAGTCATTAATTTGATTCAGCATGCTGTATGCTGACTTCAGCAGTAATAATCTTTACTATTATAATGGGAGAGGCAGGCATAGCCTGAATTTTCTGAAATTCTTAAACTACCCTTATATAAAACAAAATTTTAATTTAATATTTTATTTTAATTCCCAAACTACCATCATCTATCTATTTAAAGAATAGAATCACAGTCAATCGCGATTGAACTCAGGGAGAGTTCAATCGCACCCGCAGGTTAACATGTGTCCTTTTTAACTCCTATTAACTGTGGTTAACTACTTCCACTCGCTCTCACGTGCATCGCACGTGCCACCCGCTAGTAAGTTGGATGATAATTATTAGCCATTGCAGTTATACTGCTCAAGGAAAAAAAATTCATGAACCTTATAGTCTCATGAAGATTTCATAAAAACATAGTCTATATTCATAAAGTAAAAAATAAAAATGTATACTCTAAACATGCCATTGTCATACCCGCGGGAAGTGTACAGGAAGTGGGGCCTCTATTTATATTCAAAAAGGAATATAACTATAGAAGGAAGTGGCCACATATCAAAGTTAAAGAGAACATGCTTCCTATTCAAGTCAACAATATTGTCTGATATTGCATATTAATACAGATAGATCATTAACAATGAAGATATAACATGGCCCTTTTGCGTCTTATTACCCAGCTCTGCTACAAAGACAGGTTTTATAAAATTGAACCATCAATAATGAATAGCATTGCATAAGTAACATGGAGAAATTATACAAATCAAGCATGTACAACTGAAGAACAAGTAAACTAAGAAATTATGGCTAACTTACTCATCCATTCTTCTAAGGTTATGAAAGGCAGAAATCATACTCTCGCATATCTGCACAACAGAGCTGCCTCCGATGTCTTCCCTGGAATCAGCAATGTCTTCAACAGAATGTTGTAGAGATAAATAAGCCTGTAAAATAAATAATAATGAAAAAGGTAAAACCATCGGAGAATTATAAAAAGATGTAAGATGATTGACATTTTTTCTATTAACGTCATAAAAACAATTATTCCAAGTGCTTGAGAAATACATGTACATATATAAATATCATATTAGTTGGCCACATGGTCTAAAAAGTAACAGATGTCGGCAGAATGTGTTGAAATGGAGGCATTCTGAAAGGAAGTCTACCTGCAGTACGAAAATTATATTATATTGGTCAGAGAGTGGGTTATATATATATATATATTGGCCGATGAAGATTAATATATTAATATTAAAAGATAAAAATGTACAAGAGAAGATTACCAGTAAGCAGTGTTACAAATCTCGTTCTCAGGTTTTTATCGGCCGAAGTTTTACTCGGGAGATTTTCAAATCAGAATTTTTTTTCGGGTATTTCTCGCCCAAATCTCAGCAATGATTAAAAAAATATATTGAAATTACAGAAAATAGTAATAAATATCACCACATTATAAATTCATAAAACCAACAACATTGTGGATTTCTCATGATATTTTTAAAATATCAGTTAAATCTCGGCTAAATCTCGTGATATATACGGGATAAAAAGAAAAAATTATATTTCTTGCGAGATTTTTAAAATATCGTGATAAAAACGGAGTTTTAAACTTTAGTTGTTTTTCTCGGGTTTTCTTGGGAGAAATTGGGTATTTCTCGAGAGATTTGTAACAGTGCCAGTAATATAAATACACAATAAAAGCATAAAACAAAGCAGAACAAATTAGGGCACAAACCCTATGCTAAGCAAAAGATAAAACAGATAACAGCTCATGAACATCAAAGTCCACCTAAAGCTCACACCACGACCTCAAAAGCTTAGTGATAGACAGCCATGAACCTCTCCAAGGGAATAGAAAGTTGTCAAAAACAGTCCTACTCCTCTCTTCCTAGACACTCCAACATATAGCCCCAGGCAACATGCCCCACAAGATTCCCCAAAAGGCATCAAATCGTGCATAACCCAGCTTGAGATGAAGTCAGAGAAGCATAAAGAAAAGACCCACTGGGCCCCGAAAAGAGACAGAACTTATCCTAAAGCCATCTTATTTAAGGACAATGAAAGCAGCAGATGCTCCACAGGCTCCTAACTTCTCCTATAATAGATACATACAACATCTATTGGCCAAAAGAGCACAATTAGGGAAGAAATGGAAGGCTCTGGTATCTCCAAAAGTCCAGGCATTCATTTGAACAATAGCGTTGGATAAAATTCTTACTGTTGATCACCTAAGAAACCAGTGGATGTTGATTCCAAACAAGTGTTGCATGTGCAGAGTGTCGAAGGAAGACATGACTCATCTTATCTATTGTCTGGCGGTTTGGGGTATATGGAACTTCTTCCTTTCTCCTTTTGAAATTTCCTGGATGTTCCCAGTGAAGGCCCATGATAACATTCTGGGTGGCCAGACAGGCTTTTCAGATGTAGGGGTAATATTTTGTGGGATATATGCTTCACACTATTGGAGCATATGAAGAGAAAGGAATTAAAGGGTTTTTAGGGGCTAGACACCTCCCTTCCTAAGTTTGTTCATCCACTGGCCGGAATATGATTAATAGGGCAGTGCCCCTACAGGATTTTGTGGGAGTTCATGGTTCAGATTTTTTAAATAGGTGGCCTCATTGTTTTTTACTCTTAACCCCTTTCCTTTGGGTTTATTTTTTAGAGCAAGGCATCATTCCCTCATCTTATTTACATTCCATCCTTTCTAATATAATTCTTGTCATTCATCATAAAAAAAAATATTAGCTGATATTTCCACACATTTGTAAGTGTCGACATGTGTCAGTCATGTCAGTTGATAAGCTACAAATCCTTCTAACAAAATCCAATACTTCGACTGAGGCTTGTTGTCGCTCATTATCTCATTTGAAACTCTACTTCTCTCCTTTTACTTCTACAATAATTTCTTATATTTGTGGAAGAACAGTGACCACAAATGTGAAGGAACTAACAATCAAACAAACTTTATTTATCCCATAATCAAAGATTGAAGGTACTCCAAGATTTGTTTTTAGAGGTAAATTTTCAAAAATATTTCATCAATATTTTGTATTGGGTGTAATTTTGGGTTAGATTTAGTGTTATTTATTAAAAATGCATCACAGAATCAGATCTATGATATATTTATATGAGATTAACACATTAAATTTTAGAGTGAAAGGAGATTTAAAAAAATGGCAAAGCCCAAAAAACTTTCAATTTCTCCTCATATCTCATAAGTAAATTTTGATTAACTTTCATGTTCTAAGATTGTGCCCAATTACACTTGGGTCAAAAAACTTTAGACTTTGCATGATGACTCCTTCTGCAATAACTTGGAATATATGGAACGAAAAGAAAAATGAGATTTGAGAGGATAAACCTGGTTCCTTGGATTTGATGGTCCGCTACATTTCAGCACTCATTTTTCATGGTCCTTAAGAGTTTAAGGCTTATTACATATAAAGAACAATACTATCCTTACTGATAAAAAAATGAATAACACTATTCTTAATAATAATGTTATACTATAAGCTATGCAATGGGAATCTAATTATGTAACTACACTACATTTTTATAGTGGTTGCTTATTAGGTTTCCGTTGGATTTATGATTTATGAATCGATTATTATATTTTATAAAAATCATTATTTTAACTAAAATAAATAAAAGACTAGAATATTAGTATAATTAGGGGACGCTTCCAATTTCAAAAGTCAGAAGCCGATGCCACTTTTTCAGTATTAATGCCACTGTATTAGCAATTATGCAGATTTTAAAGATCAAAATAATCTTTTAGATACAAACATCTTAGGTGGCATTTGGTTCATTAATCTTAGCTGATTTAATCGATTCCAATCAATTGCCTTGAGTTGGGCAGACAATAATCATGGCTGACTTAACACGATAGAACAGATTTTCGTGCATTTGATTGCACAAAGAAGTGGTTTGAGTTTTGACACAAATCAGCCAAGGGGATGATTATGATCTTTGGTAATCACTGTGTCTCACGCGATTATGCATGGATTACGACAAAACAACACGTTCGAGTGAATGACAAAATAAAAAGAAGTGGTTTGAGTGTTGACACAAATCAGCCAAGGGGATGATTATGATCTTTGGTAATCACTGTGTCTCACGCGATTATGCATGGATTACGACAAAACAACACGTTCGAGTGAATGACAAAATAAAAAGAAGTGGTTTGAGTTTTGACACAAATCAGCCAAGGGGATGATTATGATCTTTGGTAATCACTGTGTCTCACGCGACTATGCATGGATTACGACAAGTCAACACGTTCGAGTGAATGACAAAATAAAAAGAGGGTTTTTCCCAAACCCCTTTCGCTTTCTCTTTCCGTCCTTTCTTCCACACTTGCTACCTCACTGTAGTTCTCCTTCACCAGTCGACAATCATTCTTGGTGAACAAAGGATGCATTGTGATCGTTCTTCAGTCCAATGCAACCCATTTTAGCCTTCTATCTTCATTCCTCTTCCCTCTTGTTGCCTCACTCTAGTTCTCCCTCGCCTGTCGCCTGTCGGCCATCAGTGTCAATGAACAAGGAATTCGATTGTTCTTCACTTTTCTCCCCTCATACTGCCTCATTTTTGTTCTTCCTTCCCATACAAAGAACCTCTGTTGCAAGTTCAGACTTTATTCTTCCTTTTCTATGATTTAATCCTTATAAATCCGGACTGTATTGAACATGGACATTACTGATCTCGTTTTAAGGTTTTAAGATTTAAAAAAAAGTGAGTGCATTCAAGAGGATTTGGAAGTAACTACAATAGGTAATGAGAAAAGGGAGAGTTGATTGAGATTGCGTGGACATGTTCAATGAAGAATAATGATGGCACCAGTGCGAAGAAGTGAGTTCGTGCAAGTTAAAAGCTCTAAAAGGCAAAAAGGATGTGAATGGAGAAAGTGAAAAGATTTGTTAATACACGCTCTAGCTAGAGAAATGAAGCCTAAAATGGTGAAACATGATTCATAATGTCAAACCCAAATAGCTGAAGATATGGTTCTCAATAGACTGATGAAGAAGAAGATGAAGAGAAAACTTGTTTAAAATAATTTAGGAAACCTAATGTATCTTTACTATATTAAAGTCATGTTACAATTATCATAAGAATATTCATTATTAAAAAAAAAGTGTTGAAAATAACTTAAAAGTAAAAAACATATATATGAAAAAATAAGTAAAGGAATGAAACCTTGTAAAACAATCATCGTTTATATCAAAGTCTCACTGTGTTTTTCCAAGGTGCTTTCTAAATTATATAACTAAAGAACAAAAAGATGTAATGACTGCAAGTAGCAGGACAAGATGGACAAGAATATAGTGATTTGTAGGGTTTTGTACAATTGGGAATCCATTCTTAAATAGTCCCCATTTGTAAAAGTTTTGATACGTACCGACCCATACTTTTTGCTTTGCTCTTTTTTTTTGTTTTGGGTTATGGGGGAAGGGGGGGTATTATCTTATTTAAATACAACGACCTGTTATTCATTAGGAAAACAAATGAGACAATTAAACCCATGATATTGGAGGACGTTTGGCTGTCGGATTAAGTCGTCTTCACCTTCTTTGTCAAAGCCTTATCCCAGCTATGGGGTTGGCATTTGGCAACACAAATCATGTTCCACAATTCGAGTCTATCAAGAGCCATGGTAGGATTAAGTCTAACTGAATTATATATAACCTTAATAGGGTCTTAACATGCTTGATGGCTCCATCAAGGCCAGGATTCACTCCTAACCCGTATTCCTTTGCTTTCAATTTTTTCATGGTTTAACTCCAACTCCTGTAAAAGGTGGATTTCCCTCAACCTCGTTCTGTGATATTTGGAGGACGTTTGGCTGTCGGACTAAGTTGTCTTCATCTTCTTTGTCAAAGCCTTATCCCAGCTATGGGGTTGGCAACACAAATCATGTTCCACAATTCAAGTCTATCAAGAGCCATGGTAGGATTAAGTCTAACTGAATCTTAAAATGCTTGATGGCTCCACCAAGGACTAGGATTCACTCCTAACCCGTATTCCTTTGCTTCTTTCAATTTTTTCATGGTTTAACTCCAACTCCCGTAAAAGGTGGATTTCCCTCAACGTCATTCTGTTTAAGCACACATAGTACCAAGTTGTTATTTCCATCCCTTTTCTTATCTCATTTTTGTTGACCAGCTTGAGACCTTAAAATTTTCTTCTTATCATGATTTTAGTCCAACCCATCTTTAGAGCCATGACTGCATATTACTGATAAGTGATAACTATCACTTTCAGATTGTAGTTATTACTCAGCATTCAAGTTTGTATTAGTAAATAAGTTCCAATTTTAAACTATAGTAGAGAGAAAAACATATCTACAGGTTTAGAGTATGATATGGAAGCTTCCTAAGTGCTCCTACTACCGAGCTTTTAAGGGATCGATTTTTTTGATCGGTAAATCTGCACGTGCTTCTTCATCTACCTCATGCAGTTAAGATCCATCTTGAATACATTATCCAACATAATGTGGAGAATTAGCCACATCAATTATCATATTTTTTCTCATGAAACTGTCACATTTTAAAGACATTTAGGCACCAATGGACCACTTTGCAATCAATGCGTAAAACTTTTAAATAGCAAATCTTTTCAGATCTTGGCTTAACAGAACTTCTGTTATTTGCACTAACTAACGAAGTCAAAGCATCATCTAAGTATCACCTAGTCAACCGATTCGCCTGGCTCGGATCCCTAGCGCATGTCATCGGAAGATTGGTGGGTGATCGTATTGGCACGGTAGCCTAATGGAAAAAGCGGTGAACCAGGACTTACATAAAGTTACGTGTTGTTTCCTAAAGTAAAATAGTAATAAAACAGATCGTTATAACATAGGGGAAGGGTATAAAAGAAAGAAAAAATATCGACCTGATCTGGCTCTCTCTTTCTGTCAAAGAAGAAAGTGATTGAATTATATTTGTCTATCTCTCCACTTTTATGGCACTAAGCCACTAAATTATTCTACTTTTTCATGTTAGCATGGCATACATTACTTCACTATTTGCCTACTTGGTAGTACATTATATCTTCTTTATTCTTTTACAATAATTGTAGGATCTAATCTATGTTTTATTATCAGCTTTTAATCTTTATTTTCATAATAAATGCTTAGCTTTAATTTTTATAACTTTAATAAATAAAAATAACTTTTGGTTGCCTGGGCGATGCCTGGCCTAGGGAACCCCTATTGCCTTGACATTTTGACTACACTGTTATTAACAAATAACCCTACTGAGTTCTTTTATGATGTGCTAATTGTTCACCGACTTCGTGGTTTCATAACATTGCAGTTTATTCATCTCCCTATTATCAGGATATAACAATCATCCCATTACGGTAAATAGTTCATTGCTGGACATGTAAACTTATATCGCTAGATCTGCAACAGACCCATTTATGGACAACAAAGCAAGTACAACGCATCTTGCATTGGCTTTAGATAGTTGAAATGTTTTTGAGTGTATTCTGTGCACAAAATAAGACCAATCACCTGAAAAGCATGTGCTAAAAGCAGTTGAGATACTTCTGTGCTGATTTTTTTGATAATGCTTTTTGTGTTTGTGCCATTTGAAAAGCACTTCAGGACACCACCAAATGTTGCATCTTCTGAAGAGTTGTTTGACCTCCGAGTCCGAACAGAAGGCTGCAATACAAAAGATAACTAAGCAAATGAAATCATTACAGAGGACCGGGCTGGCTCAAGTACCTTTTAAGTCCAGTCACACTTGGGCCAGGTTTGGACTGAATATGTAGGCCCATGAGCCAAGGACAAGGCCAGATATTTAGATTGTTAATTGATTGGGCTGCCAGGGCAGATTTCAGCTGATCCTACTGCCCTTTGTAGGGCTGTAACATGTTATCAATTTGCCTATTAGTTAGAAAGTTACATATTTCAGGATATGGGAGATCAACTTCAAAGCATTTTTTCATCCAAATGAGTTTCTTGCTTGAGCAGTAAAAAAAACAAAAACAACAACACAAAAAGGCGACCTCTTGAAGGCGATCATAAAGGAAGGCCGAAACTATCAGAGAACAAGAGATAAACACTGAAAGGTACGAACTACAAACCATAGTTCAAAAACTCCTCGAGTCATCCAAGTAACTTGGCTGAGTTACTAGACTCGACAGAATTTCATATCGAGTCACCTTAAAACTCGAATGAGACACTATTCGGAAAGTTAGTCGAGTGACTCGGTCAAGTCGAGTTTTTTTACTAGCCAAACTAGGTCGTGTCACGGAAGGGTATTTTTTATCATTTTCATTTTTTTTTTAAAACCTAAACTCCAACATCAAACTGTTTTGTATCATATTTTTTTGGGGCTGCAAAGCCTAACCTACTATGCCTGCAGGATCCCACTGGGGAAAAAAGGGCCATAATTATAATATGGCTGATCGTCTTGATTGGGGTCACAACCAGGGGACCGAGTTCGTTATCACCCCTTGCAATCTGTGGAAGGGACCATACCATTGCAACACAACACATTTGTCGGGCACACGGGTTGTAGCCATTGTACATATAACAGGGAGGCAGAAGGGTGGCTTAATCATAAGTTATAGTGCCATAGGCTAACAAAGGTGTGTCCTTGTGACATCGTGTAAAGACCCGAATTTAATTCCTCGGCATTTTTGCTATTTAAATGAATTTCCTAGAAAAATGTACATGATTTTAATGTATGTGTTCCTATAGGAATTAATGTGGGATGCCTAGTTGTAGAAACTCAATTGTTTTGAGGTCCTCTCTAGGGCTACACAAAGCCCGATTGGCCCGTTGGTGCGACTCGGCTCGGCCCGAAAGCTAATTCAAGCCAAGCCTAAAAAAAAAGCCCGAAATCTAATTCAAGCCGAGCTCGGGCCAACCCCAGTGCAGCTCAGCCCGGCTCGATTGAGGTGAGGTTCGGCCCGGCTCAAATATTACTAAAAAAATAAATAAATAAATATATTATTTATACATATCATTATTATATATATAAATAATATAAAATATTATTATTTAAAAAAAAAAGATTCAAGCTGAGCTCGAGCCAAGCCAAGCCCAGCTTGAGCTTGAATCAATTCGAGCCGAGCCGAGATTTTGAATTCGGGCCGAGCTTCGGGCCGCACATTCAAACGCCATTTCAGGCCGAGCCAAGCTTCGGACCTTGATCAAAACTATTCAAGCCGAGCCGGGCTTGCCAAGCCCGGCCCGAATACAGCCCTAGTCCTCTCTCTCTCATTCATCCAACTTGATGAGAAATTTTGATCTCCAAGGACTTAGAATTGAGACTTTTCTACTAGACAAGAAATTGTTCTCATTCGAATAACGGTTCCAACGCATTTTGAATCGTCCAATTCCAATAACCAAGTAAAAAGTTACGGGTCTCTTACCGAAGAGGGTTCCGGATCAAAAAAAAAAAACAATCAAATTTGTCAGGGTCCGATCGATAGGAGCTACCAGTCCGATCGATCGGACAGGACCAGTATGGTCCAATCGATCGGTCCTAAGTCCCAGTCGATCGGAGATCGCACACAGAAATTGTGAAAAACGTATTTTTTCGACTTTTAGACTTCCTTAGGGTCCCAAACCCAATATATACCCCTTTAACTCGTAAATTAGAATTCCAAGAGCCTCCTAAACCTAAAAGGGAGAGAGAATAAGAGTTTCTTAGAGATTCAAAGAGAGAGAACATAGAGTTTTTGAGAGATTCCAATAAGAAAAAACCTAGAGATCACAAGATTCAATTGGAGAAGAAAGAAAGGGACTTGAAAATTTAGATCAAGACCATTCGCAAGCGTAAGATCGTAGGGAAGCAATCAAGAGACGTAAATAACTTTCCCTAGTTCTCAATTTTATAACTATTAATCTAAAGTATGAATCTAATGATAAGATCTATGTAAAGAACATGATTAATAAGAAGATCAAGGGATTTTGATCACCACTCATGCAATGTTTTCATAAATAACGTAAGTATGGATTTCCCTTCTATCAATAGGATGATCATTAATATAAATAAAAAGAGATAGTTTAGATTTAAAGTAAGAAACAAGATCAAGGCCTGTTATTTTATGTATATTCCTTATGAAAGATGTTCATGATTTTTAGAGATGTTCTCTTTATGATTTTTATTGTGTATATCAATAAGGGGAGAAGGGAATGAAATTTGTGGTGTACGTATGGATTGAGAATGGAGGAAGGGGTGAATTTATAGAGTTGGATGGAATGTATGAAATAATTGAATAATGGATGTAGATTCTTTGTAAAATTAGGGTTACATGTTAGTGTGTTTTGTGAATATAATCTATGAGAATTATGATTGATAAATTATGTGATGTAATTATGATATTGATCTCGATTAAAAAAGGATTCTTGATATTTAAATTAGATTGTGAATTATGCATATTGAAAATAAATTGTGATTAAAGCCTATTAAATTATTGGAAATATGAATGTTGTTGTGTATTTATATTTATGTTGTTATACGTGATATATTATTGCGTAAAGGAATCTTTGATGAGAGTTTTGCTTGCCTAGGTCTAGTTAACATAGTGGA
Source organism: Tetracentron sinense (assembly GCA_015143295.1). NCBI lineage: Eukaryota > Viridiplantae > Streptophyta > Magnoliopsida > Trochodendrales > Trochodendraceae > Tetracentron > Tetracentron sinense. Next base: position 53,596,068 of record CM026551.1, read on the forward strand.
ATGGAACGCTATGATGAGATTTCCTATAGCCCTTGACTGATAGTCTTAGGTATAATTTAAGCAATGATATATAACCGTGCACTCACTCAAGATAATGAATATGTACAACCATGATAAAAACACGAAAGAGATGAATGCATGACTGAGTTTTGCACTGCCCAAGTACCAAAAAGCCAAAGATCAAGGCAAGACAAGTCGTATGCACTGGATAATGTGCAGACAAACCGTATACACCGGATAATGTGTAGACAAGCCGTATGCACCGGATAATATGTAAACCATGTGGTACCTCAGTAAGTAGGGTATATGTTAATCTCTACCCAATATATAGGGTAGAGTTATTTTAAGTTATTGCACAATGTATGTTGTTCGATTTATTCACGAAAAAGAAAGACAAGTCAAGAAAAGTAAGACAAAAAAGACAAGATAAGAAAAGTAAGACAAGCAAGACAAGCCAAGTAAAAAGATAAGTAAGATAAGTAAAAAAGATAAGTACAAATGAGCACATGAAAGAATTGAAAATAAAAGATGTTTCCGCTCTCTGATTTACATATGTGAATTGTAATTGAACTGTTACTTGTATGCATGTTATCGGTATGATATTATTTACTATGGATTGTTATATACGCGGAGTAACTTGTTACTCAGCCGATAACTTTGTTGTCGGCAGGTTTAGGATTTGATAATTGTGCTCAAGAGCCTTAAGTTAAAGAGGAGTACGTAAAGACAGATCTTGCAGTGATCATTCCGAAGAGGAACGGGATTTCGATGGATGGTCTTGCTATTGTTTTAGTTTATTAGAAATGATTTAAATTCCAAAGAGATTGTAATTGACTTATTATGGATTTATGTTTTGATTTATTGGGTGGTTGAAAATCATGATGGATGATTCAGATTATTGTGTTTTGTTCAATTGCAGATTTTAATTAATGTTCAGTTGAGGTATTAAATGTTATTCTATTGAAGAAATTTTTAAGTTCAAAATTTAGTATGCCTTTATTGCTTCTAACAAGATGGTATGATAAGTAAGTCACGTGTCAAAGTTCCACATTCTCATAGGGGGGATTTCGGGGCTTGACACATCGCTCTTTTCGTCTCTTTTTTTTTTTACTTTTTTTGTACTTTCAATTTTGATGGTAGGCAAATAGATGCTAGATTATCCACTTTATGATTTTGAGGCCCTTGCATCCATGAAACTAATTCTCCATTCGATTGACACTTTTATTCATTCAACCCAAGAGCTCCACACGTTTTTTAATAAAAACATTTTGACATTAAACTTTGCACATATTATATAAATTTACTAGAAATTAATATTTAATAGAAATTTGTTTTATATTAATAGAAATTAATACATGCAAAGCACGTGCACATTTATTAGTATATCTTTACTATTATAATTGGAGAGGCAGGCGTAGCCTAAATTTTTTGAAATTCCTAAACTACCCTTATATAAAACAAAACTTTAATTTAATGTTTTACTTTAATTCCCAAACTACCCTCATCTATCTATTTAAAGAATAGAATCACAGTCAATCGCAATTGAACTCGGGGAGAGTTCAATCGCACCCGCGGGTTAACACGTGTCCCTTTTAACTCCTATTAACTGTGGTTAACTCCTTCCCCTTGCTCTCACGTGCATCGCACGAGCCACCCGCTAGCATATATATATATATATATGCCAATGAGGTAATTTCCAATTTCTTGGCATTTTATCCAAGTTCGAACCATAGATAACCTGGAAAACCTAGTTAAAAGAACCCAAAGTACGCTGGTTTTGCAGCCTCAAACAACCTAAAAACCAGGTTTAACAGAACTCATAGTAGACTGGTTTTGCAGCCCCAAAAAAAATATGATGCAAAAACAATATGACATTTGAGTTTAGTTGTTCTTTTTACTAAAATGACAAAAATACCCTTCCGTGATCGACCAAGTTTGGCAAATCGAGATACTTGTCTCGACAAAGTCACCCGAGTAACTCGCCGATAATGTCTCCTTCGAGTTTTGAGGCGACTCGACTCAAAATTCAATTGAGTCGAGTAATTCAACGAAGTTTTGAGTCGACTCACTGAGTTTTCAAACTATGATCACATCATATAAATTTATAATATACCAGTAAGTAATTCCTATTGTAAGCATATTTTAATCTTGTATTGTTGCTTCAAGTCTACATTAACAAAGTTCTATAAAGATACATAAATTTTATTTTATATTATTTACAAGAGAATTTCTTAACCTTCCCTCCACCAAATTTTAGCTGACTTATGCTCAAAAAATAAAAAATAAATAAGTATAAACCTTTGGGATATCTGAATGGAAAGACTTCCATAAAATGACAGAATATTATTATGCAGATCCATTGCAAATATTAAATAGTGTCTAACCTTTGTGATGTACTTCCAAAAATACTGTAAAATCATTTCCAACTTCCATTTAGGTTCAGAAAATGCCTGAAACATCAAAATTGGCATAAGAAAATGTTGCGAGTAAATTAAGCATATAATAAGCCCAAAATTAGCATATTTTGATTTTAAAGCATGACACAAAGTTTGTGTCCCCTCAAGCTAAGGAACCACATATCATAAGGAATTCAAAAGATTATGATAATCATGATATGAACTGACATAATAGGGATGCATCTGCAAGTAATTTAACTTAAGCTAAAATTTTGAACTCTCCTCAACCCACAAACCACCGACATCGAGGCATCGACCCTAAGATGGTGTTTCCACACAACAGAATGAAGGAACTTTTCAGAATAAAAAGCCTTTTAATTTTTTCATTTAAAAATAGAGAGCTCAGCAAGTAACATGTTTCCTCCCACCACATGGCACACCCATAGACTGTTGGGAACCCATGTAGGTGCTCTGCAAGTGACCTATCACTACTCAATTTAAAACAATTCACCTGTTCGGGATTAAGACTATGCACAATAAGAAAATTAAAATCCACAATTGAGCAACTATATCTTAGCAATTCATTAGAAGCTTTGATTAGTGAGAAAGAAGATACATATAAGAATTTTATTTTTGTAATTGTATTTTCTTTCTCACTAGTCAAAGTTCTTATCTTTAGATGAGTACAGGGTGGAGGATAGCCAATGGTTGTTTCATGTGCCACAGGTCGGAGGAGTCAGTTGACCACCTCTTGCTTCATTGCCCTTTTGCTTCCAAGGTTTGGAGCGATTTCCTATCTCGATTGGGAATCAGCTGAACTGGACCTTACCTTGCTCCTTTTGAGATTTCTTATCGTGTTGACTCCCGGTGTGTTTGGGGGGGGAAGGGAAAATTCTAGTGGGGGCTGTGCTTCCCGGAGTTAGAGCATGGGTCATTTGGAAGGAAAGGAACTCTAGGGTTTTCGAGGGAGTCTCCTCATCCTCTTCTAGAGTTTGCTACAGAATTGGTCAGATGATAGTTCAGTGGGTGTGCTATTCGAGAGGATTTTGATGTTGCCAACTTATTTTTTCTTTTGTAATCGCTCGTTGTGATTCTGATTTACTTTCCTTATTGTTTGTAGTTGTAGTATATCAACTATCAAGTCACTCGCTTGTGACCCCTTTGTATTTTTTATTATGTTTCATTTTATTAATATATGTGGACTATTACCAATCAAAAAATAATACAAATAAGAGTGAAAGAGAATATCAAAAATAAATAAAAATAAGAGTGTGAAAGAGAATATCAAAAAATTCAGATAATCAAGAAAAACTAAGACTCAGATGATTACCTGGAAAAATGGGGAGAGAAGATCCTCATTGTAGGTAAGTTCATCTAGAATTATTTCCACAAGAGGAGTTCTGCACCAACTCCCATTACAATGAATTATTCTTCAAAAATCAAAAAATCACAAATAAGCAAACAAAAAATTGTTACATAAGGAAGTAAAATACCTCACACCATCAGCTCTGGTAGTACAACCTTGCATATCAGCTTGCTTCTTTGACATATCAAGCTCCATAATCTAAAAGGGTCCACACAGATTAATTATTTTTAGTGAAATTAATTACAAGGATCACAATTAAACCTTACCAGCACCAAAAGTTTCTGCACGGCAGTACAAGTTCCCTTTCCTAGTTCAACCAAAGCAATAGACACAGCAGCATCACAACTGTGGATTGTTTTTGCTGAAGATTCTTCTGGAGTTTTCAGATCATAAAGACTAAATCCAGCATGAAGATAACATCTATTAGATATAATAGACACGCAATCCTTGATTAAGCTTTTGTAGCTTATCCTTCTTGACCCCTGCACATTATATCTAGTCTGAAAACCTTCACCTTTTCCCCCACTAATTAACAAAAGGAATGCTTCCTAGAAAAGTGTGACCAGAAAGAACTACAATTTCAGGTAAAAGGTGAGACAATAGAAGATTCATGACATATCACAGGAAGGTATATGAGATAATAGTCAATGGCACTAACAACCATAAAAGAAAAAAGAAAAATCATCAATAATCAGGGCTCCAAAGATGAAAGGGATACCAGAATCATGTTGAGCATGGACTCTCTGAGAAGGGCCCAATTCTTGGTTTCTGTAATGCAATAATAAACTTCTTTAATATGAGTGATTAACCAACGGCAACTCCAAAAAATTTTAAGGCACCATAAACATTAGATCAGAATCAGCTTACCTCTATATGCAGTATTACGAGGTAAGAAATCTCCTTCAAGAACATTGACAAGATATTGGAATGCCAGCATGTCCCCCAGGGGCTGCAACAAGCACATGTAAGCAGATACCAGATCATACTTATTAAGTGAACTGAGATAATGTAAAATCCCTAACATTCATTTTTATTTTTTTTTTACCAAAAGAAAAAGGTAAATGAGCCAGTTATGGTTTTTTCTTTTATATTTATATGTGGATCAAGGTTACAAGTGTAAGGGCGAAAAAGACTTGCAAAACACAAAAAGTGATCTATACACTGTGACCCAATTTCAAAAGAATAAAAACTTTTAGAATCGGAAAATTTTGTAACATTGGACCCAGCATCAGATAGATGCCTTCTAACATATAATGGAGAAACACGTCCAAGTAAAAACCAGAAACTACAGCTCCAGGAAATCTGGAAATTGAACAATGAGAAATGATTAATAAAAGGCATGTCAATAAAGGAATGTTATTTACATCGTAAGCTACACTGTGACCCAATTTCAAAAGAATAAAAACTTTTAGAATCAGAAAATTTTGTAACATTGGACCCAGCATCAGATAGATGCCTTCTAACATATAATGGAGAAACACGTCCAAGTAAAAACCAGAAACTACAGCTCCAGGAAATCTGGAAATTGAACAATGAGAAATGATTAATAAAAGGCATGTCAATAAAGGAATGTTATTTACATCGTAAGCTACTAGTCATAGTAACAAAATTCTTTGAATTTTTGAAAATTCACGAATTATTCGCAAATTTTAGGTGTGCTGAATTATTCGCGAATTTTAGATTTGCCAAATTATTCCCGAATTATTCACGGATTTTGCAAATTATTCCCGAATTTCACGAATTATTCCCAAATTATTTGTGAATTTCACAATAATTCGTTTAGTTCGACAAAGTAAACTACTTATTTTGTATATTATATAATCAAATTGTTGGATATATTTTTATAATTATTTATTTTTTTCCCTGAATTGTTCGAATTTTTCCAAACTTGACCCTTGACGAATTATTTCCGAACCCCGACTTTGTCACAATCATAGTAACAAAGTTCTCGAATAATTCCCGAATTGTACCCGAACTATTCATTTTTTAAGGGGTGCCGTTTAAAAAGGCTTCTTTTTCCCGAACTAACGAATAATTCCCGAACTGACGAATTATTCGCGAATAATTCTCGAACGAACGAATTATTCCGAACTTATGCCGAACTTATTCCGAATGAAGATTTCTCACAAATTATTCGTTCATGCTTATTCAGAATTCTAAAATAAAAATGAGGATAAAATGAATTTTCTATTAGCAATAGAATTATTACTAATAACTCGAGACTTATTTCACACCGAGAAATCTTCATTTGATTGAAATCACCAACTGATAGAAGAATGAGAAAACTCTATTCGAGTACGCTATTTTAGGATTTTGACTACATTCGATTGAATTGAGAGAAAAAAGATAATTTTGCAAGTTGGTTAGTCTGTTGAATTTCCACTGAATTAAGAGAAAATAAGATTTGTGTTATTTATTCTGAGCTATTTTTTTATTTTGCTAAATAACTATGTTATGCCAAACAAATACACTCATATATTGCTTTTCTAATTTTATCTATTCAGATTATTTTTCTTGTTTTTATATATTTTTGAATTATATAATTTGATTTGCATATACAAACATATAATCTAAATTATTTTTTTTCTTAAATTACATAAAGCTTACTTAAGCCTTATGTAATTTTTTTCTTGAGTTTGCGAGTTTACATAATGCTTGTTTTTTAGAAATTGGAATAAATGTTAACATCGTAAGAGATGTCAATACATATAGATTGGTAGATGGATTAGTAGGCATCACGTTCTTATTTTTTATAATTATTAATTTTTATTTTTTCGAACTTTTCCCGAACTTAACCCGAATTTGCCGATTTTTTCCCTTTTTTTTCGAACTTAACCCCTGCCGAATAATTCCCGAATCCGAACTTTGTTACTATGGTCACAATGGCTACTACTAATATTTAATGTCTTGTAATTAGTTTCCTGAAAGCATTTGAGAAAGAACGGACAAACAAGAAATGGTGTATGAAGTATGAAAATAGACCTAAATAGCAGAGTTTCAAGTTCTGAAGCCATGAATTGTGATGAAAATGCTCCCCTACACAAGGAGATACACTGGATACAACAGACTGATACCATTGCACTTGAGCTTATAGTATCACGACCACTTCAATGCACTGCCCTTTGACATAATAAGAACATGGAAAATAATATATAGGTTCTTATACTGACACGTAACATCCAACAACGCACAAAAACAGATGCTTCATAGATACATGGACGAGTTCTTTTCTTCTGTTTTTTCTTCAGAAGTAAGAACATTGGAAAGGTAGGAACCTGACCCATCATCCATGAAGGGTTTATATGTCTTTATTTCAGAGAACTTGTGGTTACTAAACCAGCTTGCTGACAGACAAACAAGACGCCATGCAGTGACGTCAAAGATCCACAAGACCGATAAGGGCTGCCTTATGCACCCAGTCATGAGACATTAACCCAAAGAAGTGAAATCTGTGATTAGTTGGTTACTAAACCAGCTTGCTAACAGGACACGATGCAAGGGCGTCAAATATCCACATGACCACTAAGGGAAGCAGTATGGACTATGGACACAATCATGAGATATTGACCCTAGGAAGTGTAATCTAGAGAAGAAGCATATAACCAGTGTAACCGCCTCGCCGAGCCAGAAGTGCCTACTGGCCCCACTCAAGGTCCATGTGAGCACTTCTTAAAACAAGGTTGCCTAGTGGTACCCAAGCTCGTCTCCAAAGCACTACAGCACTAGTGACAAAGGCGCTTGAGACCACATAAAGTTAGATGTCATTTACAAAACATTAAATTTATAAGCGTGCGAGGCTTACGCCTCGAGGCTCGCCTCGGGGCGAGGCTTAAGGAAAACACCTTGAGGCTCAAGCATGAGGCTTAAACCCCATAAGACTCACATGAGGAACACGCCTCATAACTTTAAGCTCGCTTTATGTCTATGACATACATCTCATACATTAACTAAAATTAAGTTTCTAGCCACAACCGAAACTTAAATATTATTTTTTATTTGTTTCAACAAATTTATATAATATTTCCTATGTGTACACGTGCGCCCACACGAACACATACAATGTACACAAATGCATGCATATATATATATATGTCTCTCTCTCTCCCTCTCTCTCTCTCTCTCTCTCTCTCTCTCTATATATATATATATATGTATACACTATAATATTTCATTAACTTTTTGAATCTTTTTGTAATGTTTCTTATATTTTATTTATTTGTTAAAATGAGAGAGCATGAAACTTTCTTGTGAGGCTTATGCCTCGAGGCTTACGCCTCACGCATCTTGAGGTCCTAACACCTCACCTCACGCATTCGTGTTTTATATATATAACATATTTACTTGATAGATTTTTTCTATGATTTGTCAAGACAAACCATATTTCATCAAAAGTTTTGCATCTAGCTCTCTCCTCCCCGTTCTCTGAACTATGTTCTTTCTTTTTTGCAGGGACATTAGTCTTGTATATGCTTTATTTCTATTTTCTAATAAATTAGAAATAAAGAATACACACATTGAGTTGTAAATTATAAATCTTGTGATGGTTAGCACCATTCCGTTGAGCTGATTTGAGTTTAGAAAACCTTCTAGATGTTGACCATCAAGTGAAAGAACTGGATTCAATAGAATACGCACCACCTATACATACAAGTACAATGGAAACTGCAGATGGAGCCCAATAAATGTGTGTGCGTATGCTGGAGATACACATTTGCATGTGAAATAACTAATTGATGTACCAACTCAATAACTAAGACCTTTGCACCAGTCCAAGCTTGATGCAGCTTCTACGCAAATGGAGATGTTTGACTTATATCTAGTAAGTCATGTGAATTATGTAACGCCTACTATCCAGAAGTTTATCGCACTTCATTCGATGTAATTTAGTATAACAAAGTTTAAAGAATTAATAAATTAACCTTTGTGTCAAACACTTGAAAATTTGCTCCATTAGCTACTTGAGCAATGTCTTGTATTAGAAGATGGAACCCCTGAAAATGGCATAAATAAACTTCAACAGAGGCTAAAATCCCAATATTCGACTCCAGTGATTGAATTTCAATGACAAACACCCTAAAGAATAAAGTGAGAAAACATTGGACTATAAAGGGAAAAGTAAAAAAGGAATACTCTATATTCACACTCAATAGACCTCAGGTAGTGATTCTTTATTTACTAATTTTATCCAATATTATTTCAGAAGAGTACGTGGCTAGGACTGCATATCCATGTGTATTCATGTGTTCATAATTCATATGATACATTCGGAAGCACATATGAATGTGCAAGTTTCTGCACGATTTAGCAATTTGGATTGCCATGTGTAAACACTGTAAGTCACACTCCAGCATTCATGATTTGCATGGTGTATGAATTCAAACAATGGAGAATTATGATTAATCAGCTTTAAGTATTACCTACTTCATTAATTGATTCTAATATTACTCCATTTCTTAATATTGCTTAGGCTTTCTCTGGAAAAACATGATTGCCTTTGGAAACCATTTAACCTACTTCATAACAGAAAGATCCATTCAATCAAATGAATGGCCACATCCTTTTCTATTACTATATGCACTTTCAGCATGCATGCAATGTGGACCATAATTTCTCATGATTCAGATATCGCTTAAGTGAACTACACAAAAAAGTGTGCACTAACAGAACTGTTCTGGACAATAAATGGCCTTTTATGAAGGTTTGAAATCATTTAAAATATCTTTAGCGGCGTGTCTTGGTGACCTCAAAATAGGACACATATTGGGGTATAATATCGGTATTGTAAAGATATACCGAAAGTGTGAAGATGACAATAAACAATAAATCAAAATTGTTTATTGCTTATATAAAGTAAAACTATGATCCTAATATCGATAAGACTACCATTTGAACTATATACTAAAAAAGAAAAGTGTGTTTGTTCATGGTTAAACAAATACAAAGCAGACGTATATTACTATAAGACCAGAAGTAAATGGTAATGTAATATATAAAAAATAAAACAACTAAATGATAACGTACTAGAAACATAAATAACTGCATATAGTGATGTAATTCAGAATTTTGAGTACAGTTTTATTAAAAATCATGTATAATCTTATAGAATTGACTAGTTAAGTAAATCATTCTCCTGAATTTGGAAATTATTTCACAATATTATCTTAAATTTGAGAAATCTAGAAAATCCATGCAAATAATAAAAATTTGTCATGGAATTCATAGATCTCCCACTCTGCACAAGGATATAGCAGTAAATTTTACTCTTTTATTTATTCATCTGTATCAGGCATTTCTGGAGGACAAATTGGTTCTATCACCCTCATGATGGATCAGCAAATTATTGGGCTGAGCTGGATTTGAACCAGCGTAGTGCCAACGAATTTACAGTCCGTCCCCATTAACCGCTCGGGCATCGACCCAGGAAGAATCAATTCTAGGCTTATTGATATTCCATGATTAACTTTCTTTCATTTACCCTACCTCCCAGGGGTATTTGAATCTCCGCTGCCTCCTTGAAAGACAGATGTCATGAACCACTAGACGATGGGGCCATACATATTATAAGCACTGATGATTCACACACACACACACACATATATATGTATATAAAGAGAGAGAGAGGGTATGTGTGTGTGACATTCTATTTGGCACCACTTACAAGTCACAACTTGTAGTGAGTAACCCCAATGGGAAATGGACATGTAGCATTATTTTAAAAATATGGGAAAACACATCTAAGGTGGTCCCATTACAGACTCGTGGAAAAAAATCAGCCCTAATGGAAATGTATTGACTGTCCGATCGAACATTAGAAAATCAGTGTTTCTACAACCTAAGTTGGGTCAGATGAACCCTAGGGGATTAATGTTGACCAACTAGGTTAAATGGGAATGATTCTAACATTCAGGCGGTCTAAACATCTCCGGTGGGGCTGATTTTTTGTCACGTTTCTCTCAGAAGGCCCACTTTGGATGGATTTTACAGGTTTCATGAATTCACTGCCATGTCCATTTGTTAGAGTCTCGCTCACCAGAAGTTGTAGTGAGCGGTGTTAGTGCCTTTTAGAACTTCTCCATGTGCGTGTGTGTGCATGCGTGCATTCATGTGTGTGAGTGCGTGCGCGCATGTGTGTGTGTGCGTTCATAGTCCAATAAAAAAACATATACATCAAGAGTTCACAAGTATACTCAAAAAATTAAAGCAAATTAATTAATTAAGTATCAAAAATAGAAGTACACGCCATGGGCACCCAAAGATGTTAAGAGTTGAGCTATAATGGTAGGTCCCCTACTTCCACCATCTATTTGAGGATGAACACCAATACAATATTAGGTGTCGGATACTCCTACAAAGAAGAGAGTGGGAGGTGGAGAGATTGTCAAAAATTCTCGAGTTTCTCTCCTCCCAAATACCACATGCTACGTTGCCCGGAAAAAATGACTAAATCACCCCACTCAGGGTGTCCCAACTCCAAACTCACCAGGGGCCAACAGGATAAGAAGTCCTAGAAGGAAGAGGGAAAGACCCAATGAACACCTAGGCCCTAGTCGAGAAAGGAAGAGTCCCCAAATCCCAACTACAATATATATAAGATATATTAACTCGTATTGAAAGATATATATTGATATTTAAAACCATGATCATTATCCTATACAGTTTGATAAATAGGTATTTGTAGCTTATTCTTGCTCTTGCATAACCAAGCCCAAATAGCAAGGACAAGGCTTGGATGATGATGATGGTAGCATAGTTTTGCAGGTTCTCAAGTCTACGCCTACTTTGGTATAAAAAGCTCTTTGGTTATACTCGATATCTGTCATGAAATTAGGACCAGAGAGTGTTGAAACTTAAAGAAAAGAAGTTATGTAGGAGGAAGCATAGAAACCAAAGTAGATTCTCGAAAGCCGGGTTTTGATATAATGGGATTGGAATAATTAATGTAGGATTGAAGTTAGTGAATGCAGGGCTGCAAGGTAGAGAGAAAGTTAGTTTGCTTTGGACATTTGGGTCAATGGATGGTTGAAATATGGTTTTAGCAACAATGGAGTTTAACAGGGTGTTGAGTAACCCAAGTCTATCAGCTATCTAAGACATATTTAGGGACAAGGTGGTGTGGCCTGTCTATTCTTACTCATGACGTCTTAGGGAGAGTTTTTCTACCAAATTTGAAGCATTATGTTCCTTTGAAGGACTTAAAATTGCTAAAGGTGGGAACCTACGAGTTTGGTTGTTGAAGACAATTCTAGAAATGTCATAGGTTGGGCTCTTGGTAAAAGAAAAAAGTTCTCTATGGTTATTGCATATCATCCGACAAAAGAAGCAAGAAAAAACCCAAGAACAGAATCTAGCATATACCTAACATTAACATCTTTTCACAATAACATAAATAACAGAATTATGCGGACGAATACCAATTTGGTGTAATTATTAGCTATAGGAGATTAGGAGTATCTAAGGGAGGTTGTATTGTGTTGTAGGTGTTCCAGTGTTAACTTTAAGTATTCTCATTTGTATTTTGTTTTTCTTCTCTTATATTCTTTCCCTCTTTTTATGATGAAGCTTTATTTAGTAATCTAAAAAAGGGGGGGGAATAGAGAACACGTACAAAGGAAAAAGAATTATTCATCTGAAACTTTTCATTACCAATAGACCTTTCATATCAAAAAACCAACACAACTTAACCAAACTTCAAAATCCTAATGACCTAGCCTTTGATTTTTTTTTTTTTCCCTATGAGACTCAAATTAACAGTTCTTTAAAGACCAAGTAATTCGATACTTCAATAAAACCTAACAAAATAACTAATACTAAAGGTACCTTTTTCGCCACTAATCATGTCCTAGATTTTATGCTACATTTTAGGATCAAAAGGACAAAACCTCACAAAATTTTGAAATTGAAGCTTAGTTGGTACTCAGTAACTATGAAGGTAACTGGAAATAAGCAACAACAAATACCAAATCAACTCACAAAGGAGTCAAGCGGTTCACTCGAGTGTTTGACAGCTGCCTCCCTTCCACTATAAACACCTTCAGAACCAAGAACAAATGGTGACCAAGCCTGACATACAATGAAGAGGAAGTTGAATATCGTCATATGCACAAGTAAGATACAAACAATAGCAAATACAACATTATATCTAAAAGAAAAGGCTATATTTAGGTTAAATCAAAAGAACAAATTCAAAAGAAAGAAGACAAAAAAAAGTCATACCTCTTTAACCACAAGTTCGAATTGCTTAGTACTGGATAACTTGGATTTATCCGAATGGGATAAATACACCCGAGGAAAATGCTACATAAAGAAATAAATTTACCCGACAAGGAAATGAAAAACTATTAAAATCTTTGAACGCCATGGCTTCAAAAATTACTGGGATTAAGGAATTACCTTATCTAATGCATTCAAGAGCTGGTAACTTGCCATTGTCAGTTCTAGAGATTTGCCATCCTTTAGGATCTGGAAAATTGCCCCTAACATTTTGCTTTTCCACCAATTTCATATAAAAAATTAGTTATGTTTCTTGATAGGCGATTATGTTTATGTGTAGGTGGTTATTCATAGGCAGTTACTAACATAATCCCATTCTTACGACTGTTATTAACATCTAGTTGCTCTAAACTAGAAAATAGATTTTGTGGAAATAGTGAAACAGAAATGCTAAGAAGACATATAAGTTAATAGGGAAAGAGTGTTCTTTATAATCTACATACCTTAGCTAAGCCTTCTATAACAACTTCCACTGAAAGAAGGCATCGTGTGTGATCATCATTCACGAAAACCTCCCACATACTAAAATCTATCCAAAGGAAAATGATTGGAATCATAAAACTTTCCAAATAGAAGAGATTCAGTTTCAGTTTCTCAAAGCATTCCCATGTAAGAAATTACATACAACAGTGAAAGAAATTGCATACAACATTGAAATACTTTTATACGACTTCCCAAACTCCCCGAGCATACGTCCCTTGTTTTTAACTTAATTTTCTTCACCATTTCTTTCGTGTTTGCAATTTTCTTCACTAATAGGAATGGGCAAAATGCTATGCCAGGGAAAGTCATCCTCCTCTGCACGGCGAGATTCTTGTGATTGATGATCAGACACAATCTTTCTTTCAACAGACATGGGAAGTTGCTACAGGAGGCTAAGCCAAGGAATGTAGGAGAGATTTCTTTGCCCATTCACTTATATGTCCTCTTAGCATTTTTTCCACACATTTTGTGAATTTCCCATTGGTTTTACAATTTCTCTATAGGGGATTTAAATGCATAGATGGTAAGCAAACACGCAAAAAGAATGTAATCATTGAACTGTATCCCTCTAAAGGTTATTTGTACATAAATTGACTAGTCTTCTGAATCGCAATTTGGAAACCACAGGAAGGAAAACAAATCAGATCAAGCAGAATGAATAATAAATTCAAAATGAATTAAGGCAGCTAAAAGAAGAATAGGGTAACATAATCCCCAATATTCGAGAAACAAGGAAGAATTTTTCAGTAGATTTGTGGAAATAGAGTGAAATACCCATAATAAACCTGACTTCTGAAAATCATCTACAATACAGTTTTAGACCACTAAAATGATCTCACCCTTCTGGGTACTCTCAAATTGATGACATATGCTCATCCACACTTCAAATTAAGGGTTTTTCAGATCGTGATGTCTATCAACTAACGTGTAAACAAACAGAGGATCAAAATTCTACAGAAAAAGGAAATAAAAATAGTTTTTCTATTGACCTAGGAAGATATTTTTAAAAAATATTATAAAAAACGGAAAGAAAACACACACACACACAGAGGACATTGAAATACCCGGTTGGAGCAGTTCCGCTTTCCGGAACTATTGAAGAAGCACGAACAGCTTCGAGGAAAGAAAGCCCTACGTTTCCATTTACAGAGAGAAAATAATAAGAATAATAACACGAAACAAATCCAGGAAAAGAAGAAGAAGAGATTTTGAAGAATACTGTCATCGTCGACGTCTTGAGCGTCCTTAACACCAGAGGCATCAAGAATCGCCATGGTGTTCTCTTCGATTCCTCTGTTGTTTCTTTTAGAGTTTTCCATTTCCCCTTCTGCAACTCAGAAAACGGAACCCTAATTCGCCACTTCCGGTAGATACTGACAGTGATAGACTGATATGCTTTGTTTCCCCGCCAAAATTTCCTCGAATGTGTTGGTTATGTACAAACGGGATCAACGAGGGAAAAAGAGCTGTTTAACTTACCGCCGCATTTGTTAATGAACTCAGATGTCCGGTCCTCAATCCATACCCTTCTTTTAACACATCAATTATGGTTAAAATCCACTCTCCTAAGGCTAATCAATCTAACCTTCATTATTAATTTTTTTTTTTTTTTTTTTTTTTTTTTTAAGATAAATAAATTTTCATAGAAATAATCAAGTAACACAGGTCAGACTCATTTTCTAAACTTTTACCTATTTTTCGGCATTTTGAGCAGCCTGATTGCAACATCTTCTTGTAAAGCATAATTTTTCATCCAACTTGAGCAGAGAATAATTTAACCTTGATTTTTAAATATTAAAAACAGCGTAATCAATTTTCTTAAGCATATCCAAGAAAGCATGGATACTTCAAATAGATCCTCGTACCCGATACGGTGGGATACATATGGGATATGGCTTAGACGTATCCAGTTAATTAAAAATTATTATTTTTATTTCAAATACGGCATGGATATGCAGGGACATGGACTTTTTTTTTCCTTTTTTTCTTTTTCTTCTTTTTTTGAGACCCGGGGGTGTGACCCAATCTCTTTTGTTTTTGCATAGACATGGTCTTCTTTATATTTTGCTTAATGGATGATATGATGACTTTCTTTTTTGCTTAGTGGATGATGAGAGATCCTATTTCTTTTGCTTTTGTATGGGCATGGTCTTTTTTATATATACACAGAACTAAACCAATGGTTATTTTGTAATTATAATACAAAATATAGTATTATTATTTTATTTTTTTTAAATTACAGACGTATCATGACCATACCCGTATCCTTTTTTTAGGTTTTGTCGTATTGCCATACCCGTATCCTATCGTATCAATATCTCGTATCTGTATCTGTGCTTCCTAGAGCATAATTAATTTTCTTAAGTGGAATTACAGCTTTTTGGGGTTAAACTCTAATCATTTTCTTAAGCTTAACTATAGTTAAAGGGGTGTTAAAGACACATGGACACGGCATTTGACTTAGTGGTGGGCAAATCACTGCCGAGGAATAAATTTTTAAAAGTGCCATTCTTCTCCAGGTGTAACTGATTTTGCCAAAACCGGTTAAGTTGGCTGAGGTGGCCACATGGCCCTTTTGAACCTCTTAATTGTAGTTAAGATTCACTCATCTCTAGGGTTCACCCACTTGTCTTTGGTTAAAAAACAAAAACAAAAAAAATTTGTTGACCGTGGTTAATATTTACCAACTCCTATGATTAATTTTTTTACAAAAACCAAAGATAGGTGGGGGAACCCTAGGGTTAGGTGAATCTTAACCACATTTAAGAGGTATAAAAAGGGACACGTGGCGACCACAGGAGCCTAACCGGTTTTGCCAAAAACCGGTTATAAATGGAGAAGATGACTAGTCAAATTCACCCACCCCTAGGGTTCACCCACCCATCCTTTGTTTTATTTCTAATAATATTAATTATTTTTTAAAAATATTTTTAATATTAAAAAATCTTTAAAACAGTATTTTAATTTTAAAAAAAGAATTAATTTTTTAAAAAAATAAGGATGGGTGGGTAAATCTTAACCACAATTAAGGAGTGTCAAAAAAGAAACGTGGCTACCGCAAGAGGTGATAACAGTAGAGGATTTGACTTCTTTTGAGTTATATTAGTAATAGAGTAATAGATAAATAAAAGTCAAAAGGGTATTTTTGGAATTAATATCTATATTTATACTATATACTATAGAAATAGGATGTCTAGGTGGCATCCTCTTTGATCTCCATTTTAAGATTTGTGATGTCTCATCATCACATAGTGGTAGCCATAAATACCCTCTCTTAACTTTCCATTTTCTCTTCCCATTATTAACTCTCTCTCATGCCCCAACAAAATTCTTCTACTCAACAAAGATATTCTCTCTCCAAATCCCAACTCCACTTAAGTGGAACTCATACATACAATTTCTTAACTACCCACTTTATACTTTTTTTTTAATATTAAAAAAAGAAAAAAAAATTATAAAAACCAAGGATGAGTGGATGAACCCTAGGGGTGGGTGGATCTTAACCATAGTTAAGGGATTTCAAAAGGGACACGTGGCGACCTCAGGAGTGATTACCAGATTTGCCAAATCCGGTTATCACCGTAGAGGATTTGGTCCTTTGATATTTTTGTTTTATAATTTATACTAATTGAATTTCATAGAAGGTGAGAAATCTTTCAATTTTAGAATGATACTTTATCAATTTTGATTCTTAAAAAAATCAGATTTTTTATTAATTTTTTCCTTGTAGACTACTTTCATAAATTTGCACTAATCTCTTACAAAACTTATTTACTTTTTAATCAAATGATTTTGGGGGTGTTTAATGTTTTGACTTTAAGGTTTATATACCAACTAAAGTTTCAGATTTTAGATTTTAATTACAAATTCTTTCTAATTTTTTCTCATTTTCGTAATTGGTTGGAAAATTACATTGGATACATATAGAGTTTATTATTTTCAGGTTAATGCATTTTTCGTTTCATATCTCATTAGTTGTGATGATTTTCCTTCCTTATCTTGCACACGCATATCTTAAAATATATGTTTATCTCATTCTACTTTATGTCCGTGCATTACACGATGGTTTTGTTAGTAAATATACTAAAGAAATAGGAGTGCCAACGTAGCACTCCTCTTTGATCAATATTTCTAATTCATTTTGCCACCTCATCAATCTTATATCTCTTAATAAATCTCCTAATGACACAACTCTTTCCAAATAAAGAATTAATCATCTCTGAACATGTACTCAAACTTTCTCATTTGATACCCCTCTTTTTAATCTTTTTTTTCATCTTTGTGATGTCACGTCGTCACTTAAGTGGACCACACATTTACTCAATATTTCTCTCTCACAATTTGTCTTTCCAAGAAACACTCACTTAACTCCTAACTCTCCCTCCCTCGCAATTCTTCTCTCTCCACAATAAAGCCCTCCTCTCTCCCCACCCCTAAGTTTGTCTTCCTAATGTATCTTTTTCCATTGTCTTTCCATGATATCTCCTCCCATGTCATCCCGTACTATAAAGGGTTTAGAAATCCAATAAGAGAGCTTGGAACTTCTGCAGTATGCAAAGAGTCTCTTCATAAGTCCTAACATTTCGTCTCCCTATGCGGCTTCTCTCCAACTTTTGTTAGATTTCCCACCTTTCCCTCTTCTTTCATCCCTTCTGCACATTTCTTCATTTTCTCCTCACCCCCTTCAAAGTCAAGTGTGCAACGTCTACAAGAAGACAATTGATACTCGAAAGAAAACGAAAATGAATTTGCTTGCGAAAACACAAACCCTCCATCAAGGCATGAGAGATTTTGGTCAAGCAACAGAGAATGAAGAGACCACTCTTGACAGTTTGTAAGGATTTGGCTAACTTTGTTGTTGCTAAGGGTAGTTTGGATGACATCACTGTGATGATCATCCTCAAGCATCATCTATCTTAATCATACTCTCATATTACATGTAATACAACAAGTTTAATTATTGAATCGAGCATTACCAATATATGATTTCGTTCTTATGTTTTTTTTATATGCATTCAACAATACTGCTTTGACCATTCAAATGCTACTGACTATTCTCTCTGGAAATTCATTTTGCTTTGAGATGTAAAACAGTCACGATGCGATTGCCAACAACCGATCGTGGCTCTATCTGAGTTGGCTCAGCGATTCTATCTATAAGAGCCTCCTAAGAGGCATCCTTGGGACGGTAGAGACAGATAAGAGAGAGATATCTGTTGGGTTTTTCAAGTCTTTAAGTCTCTGTATGCAAATGCCTCATATCTTTGTGTTTTACAATCAACATTGATGAGCTTGATTCTATTAGTGACACGTAGCACTCTACAGAGTACATACGGCATTGGACTCAAAGGTCGACCATGGAGTACTACTGATTTTGGTTTTTCAAGGGTTTATTGACTCAATATTGATTTTGTGTTTTGCATTTCTACTGAATGGTAATCTCCTAATAAATTTTATCTCGACCCATTGTCGACTAATCTTTCCTAATCACATGAATGTGCTTTAATTAATTCATCTAGAAACTTCTTTCCCATTATAGGTATTTCGTAGTAGTTAATCTATGTAATTTTATTTTTTATCCCCCCCCCCCCTATTTCTCTCTCTCTAACCACCCCCACCTCATTGATTCCTATTTAAGTTCAATTTTAAAAGTCTGAATATTTGGGTCTATTATTTTCAAAATTTTATCATACCAGTTCGAGATCAGGGCTACAGGAGTGCTTGCAAGTTTAAGATCAAAACTTGGTGGAGAGACAAGAAAAATGGAGGAGCTGATCATTGGCGAGGTTCAAATTCTACTGACTTCGAAGGAGGATTCAATCTCAATGCAATCACTTGGGGTTAGTAGGGTTGTTTTCTATTTTTTTTTTCTTGGTTTATGTGTTTCAATTTTGTTTGACAACAGAGGTTTGTTGAATTTTAGATCCTTATTGAAAGAGCTGTCTCAGTACATATCGAAGCTTGCTTTTACATAATTGGTTTTTGAGAAGATGTATGCTTCCCTCTTATGTTTTTTTGCTCTATTTTCCTATTTGATTAAAAATAAATTTTTCTTTGAATTATTTATAATTTTTGCATACATTTTTTTTGTGGAATATCATTTAAATCTATAGGTGAAGCTTGAGAAGGAACCGTGCAATCGCATTATGTGAAGCTTAATAAGGATCAAGCGCAATTAGAGGAGGTTAGGCCAGGATAACTCAATCAGCATGTTCAAGTTCCACTGGTCAGATCTTCTTTTCTATTTATTTTTCTCCAAATTTTTTTTTGATATATGGAGTTTTCAATATTTGTATGCTATGTGTGTTTCAAGTTGCTTTTGATTGAATCTTAATTCTCAATTTTTGGTCTGATTTTGAGAATTTAGGGGCATTTTTCCATATATTTATAGGGTGTGTAGTCGACTGTTCCAAACAGTGTGTAAATGTCGGTTTTCTGCATATTTTTCAAATAACCAATGGGGGTAGTTGATATGATGTTTACAGAGATCAAATTGTGTTTTTTTGCACTGTAGGTGGTTTTCGCAGTTTAAGGAACATAATCTGGCACTTGCAATGGCATATCCAGAGTTTTAATATTAAGTAGATATACTCAGGCAAAGTAAAGGACAACGTAAAGGAATTTGGTTGATGATTCTCAATAATTTTGAAATATATTTTGTATGATTTATTGATAGAGCTATAATACTAATGTACATTTTTTATTTGAAGAGATGAGAATTATAGTACAGTTGCTACTTTTGTACTATCAGACCAACATTCATGATTTCGTTTATTTGGAGGATCCAAATGATGTTTTGGATATATTTGGATTAGGCAAAATGCTTAAATTTCTTAAAGATGTTGTTTTGATCGAATTTCTGATCATGGGGTTATTGATCATGGGGTTATTGATCAGTTGGCTGTTCACACTTCACAGATGCAATGAGTATGGACAGTATAATTTGAACTTATATTTTGAAAGCTTTAAGAGTAGTGCTATCCCTAATCTAGGGAGCTATTTATTACTATGTTATACATTTAGAGATCCATATAAAAATTTCAAATTATGTTAATGTATTGACTATCAAATTTATTCAATTCATGCTTCAAGCCTCTCAATTGCTCTATTTTTTTTTAATCATCAGGAATGGATATTCATATGCACGTAAATTCCGTTAGTATGTATATATATAACAAGAAGATTTTTTGGGGATACAGATTATAGGAGCGAATGCCAACACATATCCAAATACTTCCATGATGAAGACAAATCAGATTGAAGGAATTGATTTACATTCCACACATGTAATTTTCATAAATAAATTTTTTAAGATGAAATCTCCTGTATCAGTATTTTTTAAAGTTTAGAACCAAACAAGTTTTAAGCATTTATTTTTCTTAAGTTTTTTTTTTAAAGTTTGCTTATGTTATTTGGGATGTCCATTTCACGTATTTTCTTATATATGTTCTTATTACAATTTTATTAACATAATTCTTCCATTTTATTATATTTCTATGAATATTATTTTCAATTTAATGCTTTGTTTTCTTAACCCATGCATCACACGGGGTCTCCGCTAGTTAATATAAATATCAATGAACGTCTTCAACAGAGGAATCTCTGGAAGTAGAAGAGATAAATGTGCACTGTTACCGTATAACAGTGTACACGTACACTCTTATACCATAACAATGTCAATGTGGAAACGTTGACACTCCGTGATTATGTAGGTATACACACTGTTGTGTATATGTTTTTGGATTTTGCTAGCTGCAGTTGCAGATCTTCAAAAGACGCAACTAGGATGCTACAAATGTCCAACATCTCCTGACTTTCACTTCTTAAACTGTTAAATAATCCAAGATCTCCATGTGTTAAGACTCATCTTGCTGCTATGGAAAATTTTGAAAATATTAGAGTAAATGCGGCTGGGCTAGCACTCCTCTATGTTTTTAAATATAAAACCCATAACATAATATAATGAGGAATGCTAGCCCTACTCTCAGTCAGCCCATACTTTCACCCTTAGCCAACCACCTGTCCACTTTTCGATGAAAAAATGCTTTAATCACTCCAAAGTGGACAAGTGATTGGTTGTTGGTGAGAGTATGGGTTGACTGAGAGTAGGGCTAGCACTCCTCTAATATAATATATTAATTGAGTATAGATGGCTGGTCTGAGCCGGCCCGGTAATAATAAGCCAGGCCGGCCCGGCCTAACTTAAAAAAGGCAAGCTTCGGCTTATATATATATATATATATATATATATATATCAAGCCTATTAAAATTGGCCTGGCCCATTGACAGCTCTAATCCACTGCATTTCAAGCCATGAGACTTGCCTCAAAACCTGGTGCTATCCCGTTAAAAAATCCCAAAAGAAAATGGTCTGTTTGACAGAATCAAAACTCAAAACTCCTGACATTGATTAAGCCATCAGACATTCCTGTCATCACCGCTTCAAGCTAGCGCATTTCTTGCACCACCTACTCAAGCTTCCTCATTCACATACATTGAATTTGGAGCACCACAAATTATATAATATCATTTTGCTTCAGTAAGAGTAATCCCTCATCTTCGGTCTTCCCCTTTAGTCCTGGCTGAATATACGTGCGGTTTCTATTATATTTCCTTTCCTTGTTCAATCTTCCCCTTGATTCAAGGTGGCCATGCTTGGGTCACAAGACACGGCCGAGTAACGGATTCTCTGTTGATTGATTTAAGATGCACCCCAGTTTGGTATGGCAGACTAATATGCACTTTGATTGATTTAATGGGTCATGGTTAGCTAGTAGTTACTCCGACACATTGGGCCGAGTTCAAAAAAACTTTTATCAATAGATTGAGTTCATTCCAAAATCGACTCACTCCAAAACATCAATCAAATGAGGGCACACATTCGGCATCTTGGGAATCTTTTTTGTGTATATTAGGTTCATAGAGCCACCACAATTTTTTTTATAAAGCAAAATACATAAGGCAATACAGTAAGAGATGTTTACAAGTATATAAACTCAAGGGAGAAGCAAAGAAATAAACATGCCAAGCACCCCGGAGGCTGAAAGAGAATGCCTAGTGACTCGACCAAAACAAAATCAGCCCAACACCTCTCCTAGCTCATCCCACAGAATGGAACACCATTCATAGAGCCTCTACCATTGAATCAATAGGCCCCACTTGACAGCAGCCCAATGAGATGATCCTGACCATCTGATGAATTTTCTCTATAGTTTTAGTACATACTATGGCAGGGTCCTATTTTTCCTCAACGAGTAGGTACCTTATTTTTTAGCAGAAACATCAGAAAATGGAGAAGTACTTAATTAATATAATAGTAGGAAATAGGAAAGGAATGTCCAGAAATTGGATTTGCAAAGAGTCTCCATGAATGTAAGGCATTTTAAAAGTTTTTATGAAGATGAGTATCTCTCAAGAAAATTCTCTCTCTCTCTCTTAAAATTACACAAGCCTTAGCCTTGACAGTGCAGCAACAACTATAACAGCAGATAAAATAGAACTCAACTACTATTCTAACAAGTTTCCAATTCTTCTTCTCAGAGTTCCTTACACTTGCAGGGAAGGTAAGGTTTACAATAAATGATACACATATAATATAGTTTTGTACATAGAATAAGCCCCACAAATGATTAGTACAGCCACAAAAGTCATCAAAAGAACCCGAATTAACAACCCCATCTCTTTCTTTATAGTCTGAATCCTAATTATCCTCCATGAATTCAGTAGGTCAGTAGTTTGGAGCACAAGTTTCAGACTGGGTTCCCATTCATGGAGTAGGATAAAACGTAGCAGAGCTGTTCCCATCAAAGATATGTGACTTGCATTATATTTCTCAAACTCCAATCCCTCACCCTCTTGATTCTTTCTGTGAATTATGCGAAGGGATTGCATTTTGGAACCAGTGACATGAATACTGAACTGAAGCACCATGCAGAAAACGATACACTCCTAGAGAACGTGTGGACGAATTTCATTGCAGGAACCGTAGCAGCCGATGGAGGAACAGGCAAGACATCTGACTCGTCACAAATATGGGACGAACTGCCTCAGCTTGATGGGAAAGATGGGTCAACGGAGCTTCTACAGAGGCGGCTAGGAAGATGGATATCAATGGAAGCGGAGAGCTGGGAGGAATTGCTCGGCGGAATAATTCCTGCAATCAATATTGAACCATCTGGTCATCTGGAGCAGGAATGGAGTGGGGCAAGTACAGCTCTCAAACCAGATGCTGTGAGGGTTAAGAAGGTGGCTACCAAGCACTACAGAGGAGTGCGGAAGAGACCATGGGGGAAATACGCAGCAGAGATAAGGGACTCGTCAAGAAAAGGAGTTCGAGTTTGGCTTGGAACCTTTAATACGGCTGAAGAAGCTGCCTTGGCTTATGATAAAGCTGCTTTAAAAATGAGAGGGCCTCGGACTTACCTCAATTTTCCACTGAAGATGGTCGCTGAGGCAATGGGAGGTGCTCCTTCAGAACAAGATTTGAATTTTACCTCAACATTTTCTCTAGCAAGTTATGCTACAAATCTAAATGGCTCCTCTTGCACATTTCCTGGGTGCACTGAGACAACTTCTAATCATCACAAAAGATCCTTTACAGAGTGGGATGAAAATGATGAGATGATGAAAATAGAACCGCCTGCATGGAAGAGAATGACGAGTATGGAGGAGATATTAGTGAATGATTTTGATGTACTGGAGTTTCAGGACCTTGGGAGTGATTACTTGGACAGTTTACTGTCCTCTTCATGAAAAAATCTAGAATGAGGACACAACAGAAGAAGAGAAGACAATGAAAATATAGTCTTACACCTATCTTTACATACTCCTGGTTTTAACTGGGAATAATTGTGATGTCTGACATTCTTAGCTATGTGGACTGTACCAGATAGACTTGAGCAGTCCAAATTCATTTGTTACAAGGCATCTCTGCCTAGTAAGGTTTTACTGCATATAGACCAAAACTACAAGAGAATTTAGCAGAACACCATATATTTTCTTTGCACTGATGTTTCTTCTATATAGAAGCATCAAATAATGGTTTGTCATGAGTTTCAACTCATACTAAGGTATCTTCACCAAAAAACATTTGGAAAAATAAAGTGAGACAAGAAAAAATGGATAAATAAGACATAATTGCAAACCTTCACCTACATTTGAAGTTCTGACAATTGAACATTACTGTCTCCAATTCTTGTCACAAAATAATCAAACTTCAGTGTTTCTCAATAATCCTGATTAGTTAATGTATTTGAAGCATAAGAACATTGTTTCAAGTGCACTTTCAGTTGTATTTTATTCTATTTAAGCTTTCTTGCCATTTTTTTAAAGAAAAAAGTTCCCGTATTTGAAAATTTCAATCAGTTGATGTTCCATTTCTAAATGTATCCAAACTCATTCCACTTTTGGAATAGGCTGGGAAAATGACACTTACAATTCTATCCACCAGAAAATCTCTAGCCAGTAGCCTCCATCACCACAATAGTCTCAAACCTCAATGCATCTCCATCTTTCTCTATTACCACCAAACACACTTGCAATAAAATGAAAGATGCTGAAAACTTGCATTATTATACCTCACTGCGTGTCGCAAAAAGTTGCTCCATGCCTAAGATATGAGCTAAGGAAAGTGGGTAGAGAAGAAAACGTGGGGATTAAAACCTGAGGTGACGTATGAAGGCAACCTCCAATTATTACCAGCATAAATTTCTTGAGTGCCAAGCCCTTCCTCAATTTGAAGCAACTGGTTGTTCCAAATTACTCTGATAGTGGTCTTTATTGCCCCAATCATCTCCCTATATTCAAAATTGTTTACGACCATCATTACAGCACATCTAGGGCATTGGTTTAGTCTTTCCCAAAACGGAATGCCACCAAATGGATGGGGTTTCGGGTGAGCCAGGAAAGAGGTGGGAGGAGATTGGAACGTACCTAGAGGTCAGAGAAGGCACTTGCAGGCTATGAACTCCTTTTTTCATGAAGTGGTCCCCTTTTCTCGAGCTATGTCCCTTGGTTTGATTCTCGATCACTGGAGTCTCTTTCCTGTCTTTCTCTCTTTATTGCGAATCGAGATTCGGATGGCGGAGCTCAGTAAACTGCGCTCGCACGCTAGGCTGAGTTGGAGAAATGAGCTTCTAATCAGCCAGAAGATCATAAATAATATAGAATAATTCACAATTCCTTTAACTGAGTTTCATATAATCCTTCATCTTCAGTAGTTTTCAGAAATGAGACAAATTCAATTTCTGTGCAACCACATACACTTAGGCATCCCCTTTATTGTCACCTTTTTAGTGTGGCTGTCCAAGAGAATACAACAACTTGTCTGCAGAGGAACTTGGGACATCCTCATATCCGACCTCCCGTGCGAGACAAATGATGAGCATGCAAAATATCAGCTTCACCATTCAAGAGTCCCACCTAGGAGACCATCTAGGCTGAATATTTTTACCTGATTGGAAGATATGTAAGCCATGTGGAGAGTAAAGGCAGGTCATGGTAAAGGCTAGATGTGACCAATTTTTTTCCCTCAAAAGAGGGGTGGGGAGCAAAGAGGTTAATTGCGAGTAGATTAAGAGGTGAAGACAGGTCTTGAACCCATATATGTGGAATAACACTCAACAGAATTTATACCCCTTAGCAAGCTGACATATTTAAGATATGCTTCCCTAATGAAATCTCGGTTATATTGAATAGACAACTACAGTTGTCCAACAGCATAAAGTAGCATATTTTACTGCAATCTTATATCTTACAAGAATAAATATATAAATAGCTTCCACATACCCATCCGAAGGATAACATAATGAAAGGATAGACACGAATCTGCAAGTTTTGCTACGGGACTATCAGAGGAGGGAAGCAGAAACCACAAAAAATATAACTGTTATGGGATAAAGGGTCTAACTTCAAGATCTTCCATAAGTCCTTCAACTTCAAATATACCATCATCAACCCTGAGCCCAATAGCTTGTATCACCTGGGGTACCATATGCCTTCTATCAAGGATTTTGGTTCTTGGCTCATCACAACATATTTCCTTTATACAAATTGTGCTGTTTTCAAAACCGATGCAATCAACTTCCTAATCAAGGCATGGTCTAGTTGGACACAGCGGATTTTAAATAGGTACATGGAGAAGAATAACCCCAAGATCAAGGTAATTGATGACTTGCCAGAGCATCTAAGCTGATGTGAAACTTGAACCCTGCAGATTCAAGTCGATTACATATAGCTGAAGGACTCCATAACGAAAGCAACCAATGCATTGATAAAACAACCTGAACTATCTCTGATAGGGCTAACTTAATATGGCTATGCACATCAGATAGAATTGAGAAAAACAATACAGGGATTAGAGAGTATTATGCAAAATCATAACAAATAATGATAAAGAGATAGAGAGCTCACAGATGGATTCCTTCCACGATAACGTCTTCTTCTAGACCTGGCACGCCGATAAAATAGCCGGAAAGCCATCACACAACTTATGAGAACTACCTCCAGGATTACTACCATCTTCAATCCTGGAACCACCAAACCCCAACTTAAATTATTGATGATTTTCAATTGCATCCAAACCCTCATAAACCAAGAGTACCTTTTAGTTTCTGAATCAAGTCCTCCAGATTAACTCTACTATTAGTTTCCTTTGCATGAATAGTACCCATATCTGTTTTTGTTGAGTTATGATTGTCATTATTGTTCAGAACATTCCCATCCTTGAAGCACGTGTTTGGACAATGGATGCTACCATCATACTCATCACTTCCATCACAGCAATCTACAAATATTCACTCAGCATATAGAATAAAAAAATTGTGCATAAGTAGGTCACTTGAACCGTGTCCTGTGCACATCAATCACTATGATGCTTATCTGTGTGCCTACTCAAAAAAAAATTACACTAAAAAAGCCTTGATTAGTTGTCTGAACTCCAAAGGAAAAATCATATGGGAAGTGGAAAGTAATGCTGTTGGGAATCCTTACCACACAAAAGATCATTCACACGTGATGAAAACAACAACTGAGGTTTACTTCCTACATTTCTGCAATAAAATTTGCCCTCGGGACAGGCTGAAGTTCCTACAAATACCAAATAGAAAGACCACATGTCACCTAACAATAAAAATAACATGGAAAGATACAATCAATCAAAGATGAAGAAATAAGCTAAACTAAAGACAACAGGAACAAAACCAATAATCTTATGAATTAGTTCAGACTTCTGCTTTACTCAAATCTTTGGAAATCAAATAAAAAATTCACAAGCTTAAAATCTAAATTAAAATACATGAAGCAAAATTACAATAAAATTTTCAACTCTTATACAACCTTCTTGAACTACTCCTCGAAGGGTGATAAGAATATTGGAGATGGATAGCAAAATTGGACTTCTAAGCCTAACCTTCAAGATAATCCAGTAAGTTATAAGCTTGATTACTTTCTTATAACTGGGCTAGGCTAGTTTCAGTGTTTGGTTCCTGAATCCATGGGATGGGAGTCATAAGGTCGAATGTGTTTACCAAGATTAGGTCCTTAATGCGCAGGTAGAAATAGAACAAGAGTCGCAAGGTCATTGCAGGCAGAATGGTAAGAATTGTATGGAAACATTGTCTAAGAAGTCTTTCCTAGGCCAGTTTTGGACCGTTGTCATATATCGCTCTCTACAGAAGCATTGTCTAAGAATTCCTTCTTAGGCTTGTTCCGGACCGCTATCCTATATCACTCTCCACAAAAGGCATCATAAAAGCCATCCTCCCTTTAGATTTGAGAACATGTGGATGTCCATCCCATCTAACATTTAAACAGGAAGTGGGCAAGTGGTGGCCGGAATTTCATGTTAGTGGATGAGTAGGCTTCTGTCCTATGAAGAAGCTCAAATAGAACCAAAACAAAGATAAGTCGGAAAAATAAAACATTCACAATGGAACAACAAATAGAGAAATCAGACGTGGAGGATAAAACCCTTGATGGTCTGCTGTACTATTTTGTAAAAAATAGAAAATATAGTGTGTCGTACAACAAGAGGGGTTAGACATCCCCAATTAAATAATTAAAGAGATAAAATGTCTATTGTACCCTTAGATAAAATACGATAGAAAATTTTAATCCATAGGACAACAAACTAATCAAACATTTTTTTCTTTCTTTCTTTACACAAAATTTCAAGCCGAACATTCTTTGAAGAAAGTGAAAGCTTGTCTAAGCAATGGTGCATGAGAAAGACCTTTGGTGAAAATATCAACCACCTGATATGAAATCTATACTATAATATAAAGAAATAAGTGCCACCTAACCCCCTCTCTTTGCTCTCTAATCTTCAATCCCAAGAATCTTATGAGTTCAATTTTAAGGATGCCACGTGGCACCCTTCTTTAATCTCAACCGTTAACTCTCTCTCTCAGTCTCTCTCTCAATTCAAACACCATTGGAGGGATTTTAGGAGTTTGTTCTCTCCATCGTTGTATCTCTAATCTCAACCGTTATCTCTCTCTGACACCTCTAGAAAGGGAGAGATTTTAGGTGATTGTGATAAGAGGGATAGAGAGAATGTAGAGAGAGGTTTTAGGGGATTGTGATACGAGGGACAAAAGAGAGAATTTTATGAAATTGTGAAAAGAGGGATAGAGAGATAGTGTAGAGATTTATTTTTTATCTTTTTTATTCACACTCGTCCATCGCACTGGGTTTCTGCTAGTAGGTACATATAATGGTTGTATTTCTTTATTATCAATCTTCTCCTGAGTCTGATAATCCAGTTCAATGTGTTTCATGTGAACAAGGAACATAGGTGCTGATGGCGCCAACTGAACAACTTACAAAGTGTATGGTCTGGACAAGGCAAGGGAACCACATGGCACAATATGATTAAAGAAATACGGCATTTGACTCTCGCTTTGAGCATCTAGTTCTTTCGAGTGCCAAGATTGATTAATGACTCTATGGAGAGCTTGCCATTGTGACTAAATTTTTTTCTCTTCCTTTCTTTTAAATAATGCTATGTTTGGTTGTCGAGAAAATAAGTGAAAACATGGAAAAGAAAAGAAAATTTCAGATTTCTAATTCAATTCGTAGTTGTGTTTTGTCTAATTTTTTTTTCTTTTCCATGTTTTCACTTATTTTCTCGGCAACCAAACATAGGGTAAAGGTTTCCTTTGCTGCCTATTGAAAAGAAAAAGAAATTCTAAATGCCTATATGACTTCAAATTAAGGAAGATATTCCAATTTTTTTTTGCATCTTCCAATAATAATCAAACTGGACAATATTCTGGCATTTTGAGTTCTTCAGAAGGCAGAAACATCAAGTAAATGAAATTGTAAATCAAGGTCTTCATATGCAAATTCAAAATTTCCACTTCATTTGTAAAACAAAATTTATCCCTCAAACAACCTCCCCAATTGGGCGAGCATCAATTGTAGTATAGTAAACATGACTGTCATAAATTTGTTTAAAAACATGGACATTTGTTGCTCATAATAGCTTAAAAAGAAGGTAGGAGAACTAGGGTTTTTTCATTTCAGTTACCAGGCTCGTCGGTGCCGTCAGAACAGTCGCAGAAACCGTCGTTGAGACGGGCTCTGGTGAAGGATTTCGTCCCGTCCTTGCATTTGATCACCTCCGATGCAAAATTCTTCTCCTCTGCAACCACAGAAATACTTCAATTTGTTAGAGATTAAAAAAAACAAAAAGGCAATTTAGCGCTCAAACCAGAACCAATCAATCTGATCAAAGCTCTATTATCTCTGCAATTCGACGTTTGAAGTCTCAGATCGACTGATCTAGGTTTGGCGGAGAGAGAGAGAGAGAGAGAGAGAACCTTGTGGGGGGATTCCAAGGAGAGGTGAAGTAGGTAGAATCGAAGCAGAGTGAGAAACGATAAGGAAAAAACCAGAGACGAGAGAAATGAAGTGGCGACCGGTCTCCATTGTAGTTCTGGATATGGGCGTCCATGGTTTTTCTCCAAGGTCCTGATACAGGACTTAAACGGCCACTTTAACGGCACTATAAGTCTATAACGGTCAATGACGGTAGAGGGCACTGTTGCTAGAACCGGACCGACCGGCCTGGCGTCTGGTGAACCGATGAACCGGTCGATTTCAAAACCGTATATTTATTTTGAGGAAATTATATTTGGTTCCTTGTTAATAAGTTGTGAACACTGGACTGCACCACCTGTAACTCTTTGGAATTTACCTTCAAATGCCTTGTTGCTAACACCCATCCATTGATAACTAGCAGTTAAGTTTTGTAATGACAACAGCCCAAACAATCCCTATTTTCTTTAACTACTTTTCGGTTACTTTAGAACCGTTTGAGACCAAATTTCATTCTTTGAAAGAAATTGTTAAGGGGTTGTCAACGATCACAAAATTAAGAGCCTGTTTCGGATTATTTTAGGCGATTTAATCGCATAAAATCGATTTCCCCATAATCTTCCACTAAAATCGTGTTTGGTTCGTTTGGCGAAACGATTATGCCCCACAACGATGGGTGTTAACACCGTTGTTTCCCGAATCGGCTAAAGTGGTGATTATTGGATGGGAGATAAAACGATTTGGTATTTCGATTGTTGCGGGGATTATTTGACAGAAACACAATTCGGGATTTACGACCCCCTCCCCCCCAAAACCCTCTTGAAGGTTTACTTGCTAGGGTTTCAAAAAGGAGAAGACACGAGAACGCTGGTGTGCAACCATCCGAGAAGACGTCGGAGATCTCGTCTACGTACGGGTACGCCTATTAAGCTCGACCTCTTCTTCTTTTCCAGTTTGTTTGGAGGTTTTCTTCTTCTTCCACGGTATGGTAGGGTTTACAAATGTAGGGGTTTTCTTTTGTGGAGGTTTTATTCTTTGGGGTTTTCATATTTTGCATTTTACTCTTTAGATCATGATATATATATATATATATATATATCTGTTTAGATCAGATTTTCTGTTTGATACTTCTCAAGCAGCTGTGTGTTTTGAACTATGATAAAAAAAAAAAAAAACAAGAAAGGATTTTTGGTATCCAAGCCCCTAATATTACAAGAATCTTGATTAGATCTAAAATGAAAGGATTGAATACCCATTCACTGTTTTTATTTTCAGTGGATTTGATTTTATTATGTTGAAAACTCATTTGGCTCTCTGGTTCTTCTTCTTAGTTTTAGTTTATGTTTCTCTCTAATTCTCAAAGGTGCTTTACAATTTAGTGGGAATTTTCAGTCTCCAAATTTGTTTATGCCGATTAGAGTATGTTCCCTTTGTTGTACTTTGTTTTTTTTTTTTGTAGTTTAGAACAAAGTATGTGCTTTGAGATTTAGGCAAATGCTCCATCTGGTGAATTGGTATAGAAGACCCAATGAACACCAAAGAGCAACAAGAAAATGCTGCCCTAAATCCCTAGTTACTATTATAAGTACTGATTGTTGGGGTTTTAGCAAACTGCATTTGTTGGGGTTGTTGTTCAAGGTTTGGATAATATAAGGGGAGATTTTTAGCTAGGTTTTCACTATTGCTATTAAGATTGATGTATGATTTCAACTTCAATTTCATTTCAAATCTCACAAAAATAAAATTTCTTATCTCAACATATAAACTCATCATCCATGCAAAATCCAAACAGATATTACAATTAGTTGTGCATGGGGTAATGAAGTTTGAATTATCATTTCCACCAATTGTCTATTAGTTATATCTGGGTTAAGGAAGATTTAATTATTATGTTCTCTTTAATTTTTAGGTGGGTATACCTATATCTCAATTTCTCAATTCCCCTTCGTTATTATTTTCATTTCACTTGAGTTGTTATTTTGAATTCTAGAGAACAAGAATAACATCATCCAACCTAGTTGTAGTAAGAGGTCAGGTCAAGCACATTGGTCCGATTCTTACACAAAACGTAATGATTGCATACTCCTTTGATATGCGTTTTACTTATGTTCTTGCTGGGTGGGAGGGAACTGCAAATGATTTTAGAATTTTATTGGATGCAGTTCACAATAATAAAAAGAAATTATCGCATGCCCCTTCAGGTAATAAAGAGCCTAAAAGAATAGGTTGTGGATGCATATATTGTTAAATTTGAATCTAAATATAATTTTGATTACAGAAAAATATTATGTTGTTGATGCTCACTATCCTAATATGAGGGGATTTCTTACATCTCATCGTGGGATACGATATTATTTACAGGACTATAGAGGTGGTAGGGGTCCATTTGATGCAAAATAACTATTTAATCGTGCACATTTCTCATTAAAGAATGTAATAGAACATTGTTTTGGCTTATTGAAAATACGATTCCTATGTTAAAGCGTATGACTCCATATCCATATCTGAGACAGAGAGATATTATAGTGTCTGCATGTGTTCTACACAACTTTATTTGTTAAGAGACTCTAAAAGATGACTTGTTCGAAGAGTATGAAATAGACGAATTCGTCGTAGACAACAACGCTTCATCTCGTGAAAATACTTCAAATGTGGATGAACAAACACATCATCAACAAAAATCAGAGATGATAGCTTATATGGATAACTTCACCGAAAAAATGTGGAATACATATCTAAGTGACAATTATGTTTTCCACTAGACCTTGACAGATTTACATGTTTTGGATAATAGCACATCGTAAATGATTACTATATTTTGTTAATATATATGGTGCAGATGACATTGCTCTTTAATTTTGTTATATTGTTGAAATTCTGAAAATGTTTTTATGAAATTCAGAAAATCTTTGACATTTTACTATTCCTTGAAGTTACATTGTTTTACATTTTTATAAGTGCATTGGTGTGTGGTTGAAATTACAGTATTATGGTAAAAAAAGGTTTCCAGAAGTTGATGTGTCTATATGGTATGGGTTATATGCGAGTCCATGAGGCTAAAACAAAACAAAACTATGGTCGCTTATTTTATAGATGTCCATTTTGGCAGGTAAAAAAATATAATAAAACAATATATCTGTAATTTTATATTTGCATTTCCTTAAAACTTTATTTCTATAATGAATGGAAAATCACCCTGAATCTTTCATGTGAGTTGATGAAGAAAATGGTGGTGCTCAGAGCATAACGATCCAACATAACAATAATATGATGGAGGAACGTAGGCAATACTGAATGCTTCTATGTGCATCATGTAGATGCATAATAATTCTGACTGTTATTACTTTTTTTATGTCACTGTTATGGTTTGTAACCATTGTCTTCAAGTAGGGACTTATGTCACTTTTTATGGTTTGTAATGATTATCTTCAAAGTAGGGACTTATGTTATTTTTATGGTAACAATTTTTTACAAGTAGTGTCTTTTTTGTTCAATTTCAAGGAATGATTAACATTTTCGGAATTTCAGATTAGTAATCAGTTTTATGTTAGGATAATCCAAACACAATTATTTTGTACAGAATCGATTTCCTACAAATAATCGATTATAGATAAGATACTTCCAAACATGATTATTTATAACAACACTTTTAGCAGACAAGATTATTCATGACAAACCTTTTTGTATAATCAATTGTGACTTTCATAATCCGAACCAAACGGGCTCTAACTCATTAATCCCAACTACTGAATATAGATAAATTACTGTTTTCTAATATCATTTTTCATGTGAGTGGTCTTGGGATCAAGTCACAAGTGAGAAGGTCTTCCTTTGTAATTTTATTTTGAGGTGTTAGCTCAACAATTTTATTTTTTTCCACTCTCATCGTGGCTGCAACACCTATTGTTGATGCTAGCCCACACATTAGTAAATGGTTAGTGGATTACTGCTTCACTGATCAAAAGCTTCCCTCTTCTCTAGGACTACCCATAACAAAATGGAATACCTTCCCATTTAAGCTACAATCGCCTGCGGGTTATAAATAGACTGAACGTTAGTCGCATCGATTAATTGTTTGTATTTATCACTGGCCTCTCATTTCGTAATTTAAACTTGTTAATAGCCCAACGACGGAAGCAAATCGTCTGTTCTTACTTGTGGCCATGAGCGTTTGACAGCTAAGATCAAATCGTGTAACAGCTGTACAAGAGATCCTAACCTTCTAACACTCAGGCCATAGGGATGAACCCAGGGAAGAACACGTAGAGACAATTTGGTTCCCCCAACAACAGCATTAGAGCAACAAAGCTCCGGTTTTGGGAGACGAAATTTCATTATATTTATATTTCATATTTCATTAATAAACACAAGGGGAACAAAAATTCTATAACATGATTGGGAAGAAACAATCCCATATGCCTTCATAATGTTCTCTTATCTCAGACCCTCTCTCAATTCTATTGACTCCACCCTGCATTGCTCCCTAATACCTTCCACAAATGCTTCTAGCCTTCCACTGGAACACATCTCCATTGTTGCAAACAAAAACTTCATACTGATATGGATTAACCAGCACCATATAAGATTCTTGGTGATCATATAAAAACTCGGTGGCTCGAATCATCTAGGTTCGTATACTAGGGGCAATATCGGTCAGCTAGGAGAGCTAGGTTAAGGGTTTATTAGAATTTAGATTTAGGAGCCAACGGACAACATAGTAGCTAGACCTTTTAGGAACCTTTGGGAGTGTAAGTGTCAAGCTGTGTCCACCAATGCCACCTAGTGGATCCTCTAATACTTGGATGGGTCATGGACCCTCTTCACCAGTGCCTTTGAAATCCAGAGAGGGAGATACAAATTTTCATATTATTGGAATTTTGGGGCTAGAGAGTGGGAGGGGAAGAGGGTTTCACATGCCTGAGAGCTTTGGCCGGCGATGGGGCTAGAGAGGGAAGAAACCATTATTAGATTTTACATAGAGAGACCACTCTTAGATCAGTGCAGTATCCATATCTTACAAGCAATGCAGCATGAGGTAATTTTCCTTTCAGTTTTCAGTAATTTTTTTTTGTAAAAACATAATGTGGTGGGGAAATCTATCTACCTGATGGAAGAAAAACATCATCTTCTCGAGTGAGGAAGAAAAACAATTTTTGAGTACCTAAGGGCCCGTTTGGCATAACTCCCAGGGAATAGAGAATTGCTCCATAGGAGTGATGCCAAACGGGCCCTAAGACAAACATTATGTTCTTGCTACATAAGAAAATGTTCTAATGAAAGAAAAACATTACATATTTTACATGTTAAAAACCAGGTAGATACTTTTTTTGTTCGAGGCATCATTTATCTACTCTTAATAGTTAGGGCTAGTGGGTTGGTAAATGGTGAATGGATTCATGTTGCCAGATTGCCACGTGATTGAGGAAAGTGCTCACTTCTTAAGACTTCATCCAAAGATTACCCTCATGAGATAAGCACACCTCACCAACTAAGTTAGAGTGAGTGTTTTTAAAACTAAGCTTTCTTTCAAAATCAAATTTCAAAATGGCAAAAAAAAATAAAAATAAAAGAAGAAGAAGAAGATGATGAAGATGCATGCATGAAAAAAGATAGTCACCGTGCTTTTACTAACCTTTTGGAACACGTTGAAAAATTATTAAGGAGGTCGTGATATTGATTCCATATGAAATTGAATGAATTTGGAAAAAGTCCTTCAGGGTAATACGTGGGTGGCCTCAAAATAGCATAATTTTGCTCCATATATAATCTCAAAAAATAAAAAGCTCCCAACTGAGGTGGGGTTTTGGTTAAATAGGTAACTATCCTCTGTCTATGCCTTGTAGGAAGGGCTTATTTGGTACAAATTATTGCAGTCATGACCGATTATGTTGACATTACAAGAAATCTCATTTTTAGCAACGGTAATAAATTGTCACTATTGCTCATATTACCATCGTTATTACCATTAGCGAAGGAAAATAAACCATTGCTATTACCATTCATGATAGCAATGTCATTGTTGCTCATATTAAACCGCCGCTGTTACCATTCATTATAGTGCTTATCATGAATAAGCAATAACAGCTATAATCTTGTTTGATTGATACTCTACTGATGAGATGAGCCATCATTTGATCATTTTGCAGGGTACACTAATCATTTACAAAATTATTTTGAAAAATCTCTCTCAAGCTTAGTAGATGCTTAATGGGCATAAATTTGGATGCTTACAATAATTTTCACATAAAATAAAGGTGCATAAGCGATTATGCTCAACATTAATCACTCTCTTGCGATATTATGAAATCAATAATCATAATTACATAACCGCTTATGATGAGGTGAAGCAAACACTATTATCCAGACGAAACACTTATTTTAATCCGAACCTAACGAGCCCTAATTAGAGAGTGCTGCGATTACGGCGGGCTGCAATCCCTATCCAAAATTACAAAGCTTTTAATATTGTTAATTAGGGTGAGGTCAGTGCAAGCATGGTACTACGGCAGCTAGTAAGCTTGACTAGTTTATTCACAACCAGGGTGTTGTTGAATGGGACGCATTCAAGCACATTACCAACTCCCTTCAATAATATAAAGTCTCACACCTTGACCAACACCCCCATTCCCATTGTGATAAAGCATTTGGTCTTAAAGAAAGATCATTACAATTCATTATTACTTTGATATCGAAATCCTTAATTTGTTTCGCGGAAGCTCCACAAAAACAAATGGATCAGATAAATAAATGAGAAGACAATCACAACACCAGATTCCTCGTACATCTATGTATTCAACGTTGTATAATTATGGAGGTCTATTATCACTAGTAGACTGTTGCAGGGTTACCAAATAAATGAAGAAATTAATGACAACATCAAGTGACAGTGCAATAATACTTTGCTACATACATTTGCGAGTAAAATTTGGTAGCAATGGTCTTTGTAGCTATTTTGACACAATAGAAAAATTGATAGATATACAAAAACTCTTCAATAATGCCATATCAATTATTTATTATTTAAAAACTTGCACATATATGACACTTTTTTATGTGTTTAAATGTTATTGGTCTTTCAGTAACACTAGGCTACAAAAATTATTCTTACTAAAGTTTGCTCTACATGTGGTGGTGCCATATCATTTGCCCATATGGGCAACAACTACCAACTCTCTCTTTCTCTCTCATTCTCTAGCTGCCTAAAGTGTGGCCCTCTTTGCCATTTTTTTTTTGACTTCGTCACACTTGGGTCTTCAATTTACTTTCCACCTCTATAATAAGAAATTGAATTAAAATTAAGTTAATTCTTGGGCTTTTAGTTTTGGGTTTGAACATGAGAGGTAGGTAAGCCTAGTTGGTGATAAGATTCAAAATAGATAAATGTTGTTTGATTTGTCTATAATATTAGAAGTGATTTGGGTATCGGCACTAGAATTAGACTCACCAACCAAGTTCTTAGAACATATGACAACTATATATATATATAAAGTATTTTTCTGTGGATAAGCTCGACTCAAACACGTGGTTTATTGTTTGTAGCTCATCTATGTGAAACAGCTAAGCTAGCTAAGCTACATGCTCGAGCTATAATAAAAGAAAAATAAGTTAATTAATGAATCTATGTAAAAAGAAAAAAATTGTTTAAATATGATCAATGGCTCTAATTCAACAGATAATCAGAGCTTTACATGATCGTAGAATCTAATCCCAATAGTTATGTCTTGCAAGAGTGCCGCTCTCCACCACTAGGTAAATGATAACGCCAACAAAAAAGAAAAAGAAAAAAAAGACAAAGGTGTATTGGGAATTACTGTAACCACAGATTCTTACAAACGATATTCATATCGATTAGTGTTAGGTAATCTTGGACCATATATCTTAAAAGAGGAGTTCTAACCCTGAGGCATTTCAAAAAAAAAAAATTCTAAACTCTCACTCTAGATGCAATACTTATAATTGCTTCGGCAAGGGGATCCTTTATCCCCGTATCTATTTATACTTTGTTCTGAAGCTCTATCTGCCATGCTTGACTCCACCAAGAGAACTCACAAAATATCAGGTATTCGGTTAGCTCGCACTTCCCCAACCCTAACCCATTTATTATTTGCAAATGATAGTCTAATATTTGTCAAGGCTGATTTTTCTGAAGCTTCTAATCTAAAGGACATTATGCGAAAGAATGTAGAAATCTCGGGTCAGGTCATAAATTTCTCGAAATCTAGTCTATCTTTCAGTCGGAATGCCCCTTGGAGATTTAGGGGCCTTCTTGCGGAGTATATACAAATGAGGTGTGCAGTTAAATGTACCTGGGGCTTCCCTCGAGCTTGGGTTGGAAGAAGACTGATACTTTTTCGAAAATCAAATGAAGAACTCAAAGTCGTATGATGGGCTGAGAACAGAAGATTCCCACTCAAGCAGGTTGCGGGATTCTGATAAAATCCGTAGCTCAAGCTCTCCCTAGCTACGCAATGAGTTGCTTTCTTCTTCCTTTAAAAACTCTTAAGGAGCTTAATTCCTCGGCGGCAAATTTTTGATGGGGGCAGACTCAGGATGATCATAAGATTCATTGGCTTTGGTGGTCAAAGCTGTGCAATACAAAGAGAGAGAGGAATGGGGTTTCGGGAGCTAGAACTCTTTAACAAAGCTCTTTTGGCAAAGCAAAGTTGAAACATTCTAAGATCTCCCCATTCTTTACTAGCTCAAGTTCTTAAGGATTTGTACTTTCCTCTGGGTTCTTTTCTTGAGGCTGAAGTGGGGTATAGGGCCTCATGGGGATGGAGGAGCATTTTGGCTGGTCGGGACACTCTCTTGCCAGGTCTCCGGTGGCAAGTTGAAAATGGCAGGTCCATTAGCATCTGGAAGGATCCTTGGATTCCTGATTTGTCAAATTTTAGACATTTCTCGACTCCAACAACAGGGGCAGAAGATGATCTTGTTGAATCTCTAATGGATGTTCATAGTGGCTCGTGGTGTACTCAAGCGTTTCGAGGGTTATTCTCAGAGATTGAATCTTAGGAGGTATTAAAACTTCCTTTCAGCACTCAGGGAGCTCCGGATCAACTTATATGACATTATCATAAAACGGGGATATTCACTGTCAAATCTGCTTATCATGCAGTGCATCTTAGTTCTGAAGCTCACTCTGATAATCCGGGATTTTCCGAGCCGATAGTCAGTCCGGAGGTGTGGAAAATTCCTATTTCGCCCAAGTTCCAACATCTCATTTGGCGTGGATGCCTAAATATCCTTCCAGTGGCTACAAATCTGATCAAGAGAAGAGTGCTCGTGGATCATGAATGCTCTTTTTGTCGCGCAGCCCCAGAAACAGAAACTCACTTGTTTCTCCATTGTGCTTATCCTCGAGCTATATGGCTGGGGTTATCTTTCCTTTGGAGAGAAGAATCGGCATATATGCAAGATTTTGCTAAATGGTGGATGCATTGGTCATTAGCACCTATGTTCAGT
This sequence comes from Tetracentron sinense, assembly GCA_015143295.1. Lineage (NCBI taxonomy): Eukaryota > Viridiplantae > Streptophyta > Magnoliopsida > Trochodendrales > Trochodendraceae > Tetracentron > Tetracentron sinense. The sequence goes on from CM026551.1 coordinate 53,635,866, forward strand.
TCAACAAATTACAATTTGGAGGTGCGTCTTGCAACTGCTATTTGGGCTATTTGGCAGGCCCGAAATAAACTTGTATTCTCTCAGCATCTGGTTGATCCCATGAGCACTGTGGATTGGGCACTGCAGTTGGCAAATGAATATCTACATCCGAGTTATCCTAGGCTGCCCATAGAGGACCTTGTATCTGATTATAGTAACACAGTGGAAAATTTTAGGTGGCAATGTCCTGAGATTGGGACTATTAAGCTGAATTGTGATGGAGCTTTCAATCTTTCAGATGGGGCGGCTGGGATAGGAATTGTGGTTCGTGATCATCAGGCAACGGTTCTGTTCAGTCTCTCGAGGGTAATTCAGTCTGGTTCTTCCCTTATGTCGGTGGTCTTTGCGTTAAGGGAGAGTTTAGCTTTAGTAGTTCGGTAAGGGTGGTCTCTCAGTACCATTGAGAGTGGCTCTCAATTGCTAGTGAATGCCATCAACGACGAATCTCCTCTTTCGGTGCAAGAGATTTGTCCTATTTTTTAGGATATTTCCTCATTTCTCCACCTACTCCCTTCAGTGAGAGTAGTGTTCATTCGCCATCAGGCGACTATTGTAGCGCATAACCAAGCATTTCAAGTAGTTAGTAGATTTCGGTTTGCTGGTCCAGTGGTGGTTTCCACTTGGTTCCCGAATCGACGTCAGTGTATCCCCTTTAACCCAGGGATAAGGGAAGCTATAGGAAGACATCCTCTTCCTAATATTCCTCCTTAGTGTTTTCTCCTTGTATTTGAGTTACATTTACCAAAAATAAATGAAAAGGTTAGGAAAACAAAATTTCCAAAGAAATTTTTTTTATTCAACATATTCTAAAGATAACAGGAAAAAGTAATAGCACATGTCCCTGAAGCAGTGAGAGTCTCAAAGTCTGTTAACAACCAACTACTCCAAAAGACCGATCTGATGGAGAGAGTAGTAACAATGAATATAAGAGGGTCACGGGATAAATAGGGCGGGATACGAGGCACCCAGAAGCGGAGGCGATAAACAACACTCAACACTCCCCTTCACCCAAAAGGTGGAAAGAATCGAACTCGTGACCAAATTGCAACCAGAGCTTTGATACTATGTTAACAACCAACTACTCCAAAAGACCAATCTGATGGAGAGAGTAGTAACAATGAATATAAGAGGGTCACGGGATAAATGGGACGTGATACGAGGCACCCGGGAGCGGAGGCGATAAACAACACTCAACAAAGTCTGCCTCTAGGGTTTCTCATTGTGAAGGCATTATATTTGTATTGTAGTGTAATTACGTTCTATAAGATTCATTAGTCCGTGCATAATTTCCTTGAATCAAACTCAAAGATAATTGGATTCTCATAAAAGCAACTAAAAGGACCCCCCATTTGTAAATCCCACTCTAAGTTCCCATAAAGCACGAGCAGAAATTTAGAAAGAGTTTGATAAGAGGCCCCAGGTCCTCTTTCAAGCTGACCACACAAATCAAGTTTCAACACACTAGGAAGGAGAAATAAAGTTAATTTGTAATAAGACATCACCATGGACAACAATAGTTCTTCAACCCTCTATAAACTAGTTGGTGGAAGCTAATTATATTTTAATCGTTTTTTCTTTAATTGTTTTTTTTGCTTAGCTATTTAATATTTTAATTATTCACCTATTTTATGAATATGTTAAGAACATATAAGCTTCACAGCCTTGAAAACAAAAACAATTCTTTTGGTGATATAGAGAGAGAACCTTAATCTCCCCTACAGAATGCACGAGTTGGGAAAATTGGAATTGCCCTCCCAATTGTAAGGGCCAGGTTCATAGAATGATCAGCTGAATCGCTGAATCTAGGCGCACCTCACTTTACGGTCAAAATTGACTCTATTGGGTAAATTGGAATTGCAACTCCCAATTATAAGGGCCAGGTTCATAGAATGATCAGCTGAATCGCGGAATCTAGGCGCCACCTCACTTTACGGTCAAAATTGACTCTATTGGATGATTGTAACCACTCGATCTATTAGATCCTTTTAGATCTTGAAAAAAAAAACACATAGGAAAGATCCAAGAAATATCTACGTCGAAATCAATCATACTCTTGATCTTGGCTTAGGATATCTCGCCTGTCCGTGAAAAATCTTGGCTTTGTCCCAATGGTAGTGTATTCCCTGCGTTAGGGGAGAGGTCCGGGGTTCCATTCCCGCGACGGTGGGAGTCGTTTATACTCTCCCCGCCCACTAACCGAATAGATAATAACACCTAACCCGACGTTGCAGCTTAAACGTATATCTCAAACTTAAAAAAAAAAAAAAAAGTACATCATCTAACGTTCGTTCATAGTTCGAGAATGGCCCAAAATCGGATGGCTCAAAATCGCGGCATAAGCACCAATTACAGGAATTACTGTAGGGAACATTGTGTATAGCCATATGCTCTTTAGCATACTCCTAACCTCAAACTACATATTTAAGATTAGATTGCAAACAAGGTGATCTTATTAAAACAAGATGTATTTTTTCTTTCCTTCTCCTTTTCGTGTATTACATGTCTTCAGAGTTATAAAAAAACCATCAAAGGAGGAAAAAAAAGACTTTTAAAACTCTTTACTCAGCCTAGTAAAACAAATCTTTCCTGACCAAAAAAAAAGAGTAAAACAAATCTTTCATGCCTCCACATTGCCTAAGCGACCAGAGGAGGAGGAAATGAAGTTCTTCTCTTCATCTAAGAACAGCTTAACAAATTCTCCAGGAAATCTGACCCCATATCTTGCAACTCCAGAACTGAGCCACTCACCGATTCCGATTCCTCGGTCAAGGTTGAGTTCGATAACCCACTAGAACTGCCAATTGAACTTGAGGCCTCTACATTTAAGCTTGAATTCGGCTTAAACCTTTGCGCCGAGGAAGCAATCATGACTTCCGCTGGGAAATTGAGTAAAGCCTTGGCACCCCGCATCCTAAACGCAGCCCTATCATAGGCCAAGGCGGCTTCTTCAGCTGTGTCGAATGTTCCTAGCCATACCCGTGCACCATGTCGCGAAGAATCTCGAATCTCGGCTGCGAATTTCCCCCACGGACGACGCCTCACACCTCTATAGTGCTTCTTTCCGATGTGCCGAATCGGTTCAATGCCGTTTCGGCCATAATTCGGCCCCCTAGAGGGTAACCATGAGTTGTTGATGACCATGGCTTCATTTAGGACCTCATAGAGGACCATGTCTAGTGAATCATTCTCATTGAGGGGAAGAAGCTCACCTTGTGAAACTCCAATTAGACTTGATGAGCCTTGTAAAGGAGGAACCATTTTCTCTATTGTGGTGGTGGTGAAATTTGGAGATTTAGCTTCTCCTATGCGGATGAAGTGAGCTATGTTTGGTGAGTGGTGTCTATATAAGTACGGAATTTGAGGGGAGCAAAGGAAGGTGACAGGAATTGGAGATGAAAGCCATCTTTTTCCTACTTTCTCGTTTGTTTGGCAGTTTGTGTGGAATGATACCTTGAGTTTACCCTATGTTATCTAATTCTATTACATCAATGCCATCGACTTTATTAGGTTCTTCTAGATATGAGAATGTTCTTTGGTACCATTTGAGGAAAACGTGGTACTGGAGCTTATGGATGTTCATACAGAGTCGGGCATCTGCCGTCTTATCAAGTGCCAACGTCCTGAATTGGATCAGCTCATTGATTTGGCATTATACAGTCCGCAGCAGGGCCTACCAAATATGGCCCATCTTCAAATAATATTTACATTATCTATTTTTTTTTTTTTGGTTAGAGAGAGTCAATTATAAGCGTCTAATTAGGAAAAGAAAAATGAGAATATATCAATTCGAGTTAGATTTATGAATTTCATATTGGTGAAAAATAATTTTAAATTTTGATTGTACTAACTGTTTATTACTGCTAAATAAAAGATTTTTAAGTAAATCTTTTATAAAGGTGTATATATTTAAGTAAATTAAATTGATTTATTTCGACTTTTCCATATTGCCCAAGTCCTGATCAGAAACTTCGTCAATCTCTCTTCGTTATTCATAGATCCTAATGGTAGTATTTTATGTTATACGGATTATAAGTTAAGTCTTTTTTAGATATTATTTTATATTTTTAGATATTTATTCTATAAAAATCAAAGCATTAATAAAATTCCTTATTGAATTAAGTCTTTTTTAGATATTATTTTATATTTTTAGATATTTATTCTATTAAAATCAAAGCGTTAATAAAATTCCTTATTGAATTAAGTCTTTTTTAGATATTATTTTATATTTTTAGATATTTATTCTATTAAAATCAAAGCATTAATAAAATTCCTTATTGAATATGTATGCGTACAATGGCCATGAACCCTTGAATAGATGGGTTTTATAAAATATGCTCAACTCAACCCTTGGGCTTTAGAAAAAAGAAAAAAAAAATTATTTTTGTGATCAACGTATCGACCTAAGGATCAATAATTTTTTTGGCCATGATAGACGGTCAGGCTGCAACTCCAATTAATGTGTTAGCATTTGTTTGAGTTAGTGAGACAGATGGATCACTCTACCATCACACCCTCTCAGAATTGGATCCCCGAATAAAGGTAGGGTTTACAACATGCACAACCAATGGGGTGGCAAGCTTTCACTTCCCACCGAAGGACCAAATTGACTGCCCTAGTTGCAGCAGATTGCCACCCCCCCGGTGGCTCCCACACACCCTTTCCCTTCCCCGTGATATGTGGAGGGGGTTCCTATTTTCTAACACAAACCAAATGAGCCTGCTTCCCAGTGGAATCAAAGCGTCAAGGGTAATTCTGAAGTTATTGGGAAAGGGAAGGGCATTTGACAGATAAATCTTCTAGTCTATTCGTGACGTGGATTTAGTGACCTCAGGGATGAGACATTTCTTGGGCATTACTTCGATATTTGGAACATCGGAAAACAGTAGAGCCTTTGCGTGACCTAAGGACTGTCGTTGATGTCTTTGCTGGTGGGTCCCCGACAGCAACCTCGGTCTTCTCCTTGACTTTTCAACGATTTTCTAAAATCTTAGATATGGAAAAGAAATCAAATGAACTGTGAGAGTCACTGTTGTTGCCCCGATGCATTAATCTGTATTTGGTGTAATTCTGGAATCCACTCTATTTAATTGCGCGTTCATGAGGGTTATCTTATGATCTCATGTAAAAGCATATGATCTGTTTCTTACACGCACTAAATGCGCGTGAACTTAGTTCTGACGGTTAAAATTAAAGACACCTTTTCCGTCGTGGAATCACATTATAAGATAAGATACATGTGCTTTGAAAGGAAGATGGTAGGAAGTGAGGAAGTCAAAGTGAAGATGCTTGTGTTTATGATATGAAATGTGTTGGCCCCTCAAAATCCCTAATAAGAGCTTGGCAAACTTAATTGAACTCTTTCTTGAACCAACTTTGAACAACCTAATCAAATTTGACGCTTTTGGTGCTTGACCCTTGGGGCCCTAGCATTGGGTCAGGATGATTGAATGATAGGTTAGGTGGCACTGTGTTGTGTCGTGTCGTGTCGAGTTGGGTTAGTGACGGATATTACAAATGTTCCTTCAACCCACTGCCTAATTCATGTTAAAAAATAGTGAAAATTATTTATTTCAAATTAAAATGATGTTTTAACCCTAATTAACATGTTGAATTAGAAACTGCTGCTCCCTTAATTGTAGATGCCACGTGGTTGACTTGCCGACCTCCTATAATCTCTTACCTTTGTAAAGTGATGCCAATTAGTTGGTTTGTAGTATTTACTCTTCTTTTGTTCTTTCTTTTGGGTGAATTAGATGGTTAAAATAATTAGAATACATCTGAGACACGCTTGTCATCAGGGCTTAACATGTCCCTCAGGATATTTTGGTGTCCTAATTGTACTCTAATTTAGGGCACAATTTGAGTCTTAAATTAGGGATCAAAACACTTGGGGCCTCATATAGATCCTGGAACACAAATGTGCTCACGGCTTGTTATGGGTTTTTTTCTTTTCTCAAATAAAAATATGAAATAAAATAAGAAGGAGATAGAATTAGATCTTATTAAAAGAATATTTATACATTTTGAATTCATTCGAGAGAGTCCAACACTTCCCAAATCTTTCTTTCGAAAGAAACTCATCTTAATTTTTTTTTTAAGCCACTCTGAGAGTGGGGGGTTTGGCAGACCCTTACCTGTTAATTAAGAAAAAGCAATAGGGGGCATAAAACCTTACCCTATAAAAACACAAGAACACAAATATATACGACTTTACTAAGAACAATTCTTACATTACCAAAGAATAAAATTACTCCTTAAATCGAGTTGGTTTCTTAACCTCCCTCTTTAGTCTTCTTTGAGAAGAATCTTTTGTTGATGCTTTCCTCTTCTTCTCATTTCTCCTTGATGTCACTAGTTGAAAATCGTCTTTGTGGGCACGAGATTTCACTCCCTTGGAAAAATGTGTCTCAGAATTTAGAGTCGCTACCTATTAATTCAGAAGGGATAAGTCCCCGGGAAATGTTGGATAAGACTTGGTCCGCGATCAGGGATCGGGGTAAGAGGTTCGGTTAAGTTCGGGGAAGGGGTTAGGCACCCCGACACTTCCACACTTGGTGGTTCCATACTTGCTAGGTTTAAGTCAAAATAATTCAATGTTAATCGAATGTCTTTAGTGTTTAAGCTAATACTAACCGGAAGAAAATAAAAGCTAACTAGGGTCGGGCCCGTGTTGGGCTGCCTACGTACTCACATTAGGGTGAGATCAGACCGAGCGTAGTTCTAGCACTTGAGCCCGTGCTAAGGCGAGGGGGCGTGTATGTGTGCACCAAAAGACGGCTAATGGACCTAATCCAGTAGATTAGGGTTTTGCTTGACCGAAATTGGTCAATGTGCAAAGGATTGGGACCGGTAGGTCGAGGGGTAGTCCGGACGACTAGGGTGAGGCCTGGTAGGCCTAAAGTGAAGCCCAGAGGCAAAGTGAGGGGTTAACCGAGGGCTAGGGTTGCTAACTAGGGTTAAGAGGATGTTAACCGTGGTTAGAGTTACTAACCAGGGTTAAAAAAAAGCCCAAAAGTTGGTTTTTTTGGTCTTTTGCATTTTTATGGATTTTTTCATATTTTTTTGTGGGGTTAAGTGGTGTTTAACCATGGTTAAAAGTTAATTGGGGGTCACTTTAACCATTGTTAAGGCTCATGGTCAGTCAAGAGTGGGCCCAAAGGGTATGGCAGGGCCTAGAGTGGCCTCCTACCAGGTTTGGGTCTTACACAAAGCTCAAAATCAGAAAATTTCAGAATGGAGGTAATCAGATTACCTCCATTTCTATAATTTTTTAACCAGGGTTTGTGAGATTGTAACTGTAGTTAGGGACCTCCCCTGGGCAAAGTAAAAGCAAGGTTAGAAAGGTGGGAGTGCCATCTTTCAAATGGTATAGGTCTCAACCTCAAAATTGGCCAGGTGTGGGTCCTACAGGGGTCCAAAGTTAGGTAAAAATAAGTCTGTAATGTAGGCAATTGAACTGCCGACACTGTGAATAGTGTACTAACCCATGTTTAGGGGCCTGCTAACCATGGTTAGGCTTGATCCCTGAACCTGAAATTTTGCAGGGAGCTAGAGGGGGTCAAGGGCTTTCCAACAAGCCTGAGGTGGACCCCAAAGCACTTCACATGTGCCCGAAGTCAGTGCCAAAATAAGCTCAAGTGTTGGTAATCCTTTTACCTACAATATGAGAACAAGGCAAAAAATAATGGAGGTAAAAGAACTACTGACCACTAGCAGTTTTTTGCAAAAACCTTATTTTCTCCACTGGCCTTGAACCAAACAAGGGACTAAGGGTTCTCTCATGGACTGAGGGACCCCTAAACCCTGGTAGGGAGTCTTCCATGCACTGGTGGGTGTTGAACCCGAGTTACACGCCTCGAGGGTGTTCTCCAAGCCTATGGTGGAGGCAGGAGACCCCTGTCCCAGGCGGTGGGAACCAAAGTTCATGAAATAAAGCAAGAGTGGGACCCCTGGAGAAGGATCAGGGGTCCCTTACAACTCAGCAAGCAAGAGGAGAAGGGTGGGACGATCCCTACCCACTGGTTTTGCGTTCTGTGGCGTCTGCAGTGATGGTGGCGACCGACAAGGGTCTGGTAAGTGTCCTAGGATATCTAGGAAGGTAAGGGGAGGCTTGATGCTCAACTGAGGAGGCTGGTAGAGCTTCAGGTGGGTTGGATGCAACTTGGCAGGGGTTTGACGTGAAAAATGAAGGATGATTTTTGCATGGGGGAGGTTGGTATTTATAGAAGAGGTGGGAGGACTGCCCATGGGTATTTCGGACATTTAGGAAGGTTAAGGAGACCAATGGGGGAGGTCCCAAGTGGCCAGGATGGCTGCAGTGCAGCCTGCATACGCGATTTCTGCAAATCCACGAATGTAGGTAATTGAATTACCGACATTCACAAAATAGGCCAAAATTGGAATGTAGGTAATTCAATTACCGACATTATGCCACTTATGCTATTTTGGGCCAGGCCCAAATTCACTTGGGCCAAAAGGGTTGTGGGCACCTATTTTGGGCAATTCCCGCCCATTTTGTGTGGGTCCCACCCATGTGGTTCTCATGGGTGGAGGTGGGCCCCAAAAAGTGTTTGGGCTTTAGGTTTTTTTGAGTTTTTTGGACTTTTGAATGGGCCTCGAGCCCATAGGGCTTTTCCTAGGGCTTGGGTTTTAGGGATTTAGGGCTCACCTAGGGCTTGTCCAGGGTTCTATTAGGGTTTGTCCTAGAGTAATGGGCCTTGGGCCCAAGGCTTTGGTCCTAGAGTTCTATGGTCTAGGTCCTTGGGTTCTAGGGTTTAGGTCTTAGGTCTAGGGCTAGGTTTAGGGCTCTCCTAGGGTAATGGGCCTTGGACTGGGTGTAAAAATTGGATGCTTACAGTCTTCTTCTTCAAAATCTTCAACAAGAATATTGTTACGAACTTACTCTTGATTACCAAGTCCACTAGGAAGCTCAACCTCCCATTGACCTTCAGAAAATATACTCTTAGAGGCAGCTACACGTGCTTTTGTTCCATATTTCACCTCTAAAATTTTGGTCGGACTGGATTCAGAGTGACATGACTCGCCTCGAATAATCTCCTTAAGTTAGGCAAACTCCTTCTGTTTAAATATCCATCTAGGTTTTGTTGTTAGTAGAGCATTGAGCAAGCTTTGGTGTTCTATCAGAAAAGGATCCATGAACGTCTCTCCTTCAAAATTTAAAGTATCCTCCACTTCGTCTAATAGAGAAAGATCCTTAGAAGAATTCTAATATGTACAACTCTTAAATTGACATAGAAGTAAGTCATAAAACTACCCACTACAATAAACCACCCCTAATTACTACTCATTTACAACACCCACTAAACTCACTAGATAAAAACATAACATTCCATCCCTCTTAATTTGACATTGTCCTCAAGGTTAAGTTAATAAATTTATTTTTCCATCTTCTTCATCTTTATCTTCAATTTCATCTTCTTCTTTCTTCTTTTGGTGTGCACCATTAACCATGGCCATAGGAACGAGGCTTTGATACCATTTGTTACGTGTTTCTTTCTCTTCCAAAAATGAGAAATTTAATGAGAAGGGGATAGAATTAGATCTCATTAAAGGGAGATCTACACCTTTTGGGCTCATTTGAGAGAGTCCAACACCTCTCAAATCTCTCTTTTGAAAAAAAACTCATCTTAATTCATTCATTCTAAAATAAAGGATTACAACTCTTAAATAGATATAGAAGTAAGTTATAAAACTACCTACTACAATAAACCACCCCTAATAACTGCCTATTTACAACACTCACTAAACCCACCAGCTAAGCATATGACAGGGCTCCACTAATTTTTCTAAAATCATTTGGTTGGATCGATTAATATGACTGATACTTGCTGCTTTTGTAACTCAGAAGGCAAAGTGAGTGGCTTGAGAGGGAGATTCTAGGACAAAATGTATTGAATTTTGCTAGCCCCAGTCTCATTCTTGCATTGAAGCAAGGTGGTGCCTACAAATGGCAATCCTGATTTTTGAAATTTTTAATATATTAAAAAATCAAACATCCCATGTGTTCCACCTATTCTTGCATCTATGGAAGTAATTGTGACTAGGCTTAGCACTCCTCAAATGTATTTCCCCATGGCTCCACTAGCATTTTTCTAGAGAGACTAATTTTGAGGTAGAGCTTTGCTTCATGGGCTACGACTAAGTTTTGGTGGAGCACTGATCAGGAGAGAAAAATTTCTTGGTTAAGTTGGAGCACTCTTGGTAACCCAAAGCAGATGGTGGTATGGGCTTTCTGGATTTCCAAGCTTTTAATCTTGGTCTCTTGGCTAAGCAAGGATGGATATTATTAACTTGTTCAGACTCTCTTTGGGCTCAAGTGTTTAAAGCTATCTATTTTCCGCGTACCACCTTTCTTGAGGCAAAAGTGGGTGCCTGCCCATCTTGGGCTTGGTGGAGTTTGATGGCGGGGCAGGATATTGTGGTGAAAGGTTATAGATGGCAAATTGGGTCGGGTGAGCAAGTGAGGGTGGGGATAGACCCTTGGCTGCCTATGCTCCCACAATTTAGGCCTATTCCCCTCCCAGGAATTCAACTTAACATTATGAGAGTTTCAGATCTTATTGATAGAGATACAAATCGATGAGATCAATCTATTCTAGAAGGACTTGTGACTCAGTCATCTTGGACAAAAATAGCTAAAGTTCCACTTAGCTCTTTAGGAGCCCAAGATTGAATTATTTGGCATTTTTCAAAATCCGGTTCTTTTCAAGTTGGATCAGCTACTCATATGGCAAAACAGATTTTGGACTCGGTGAAACCATCTTCTAGCTTGAGGAGTGAAGTCTTATCATTCAAGTGGCAGATGATTTGGAAAATTTCGGTTCCTCCCAAACTTCAAAACTTTCTATGGAGGTTGTGTCAAAATGCGGTTGCTGTGGTTGAGAACCTTAAGCGGAGGAGGATCCGGATAATGGAAGAATGTCCTCTATGCAAAATTTGACCTGAAACTGTTGTTCACTTGTTTTTATAATGCCCATGTGCAAGAAGTATTTGGTTTGGAACATGCCTCCCCTTAATGCTTCCAACTAATGATGGTTTTTCATTCTTACAATAGCTGGATCAGTGATTTAGTCATCCTCAATGGGGAGGAAGGGCTCAAACTATAACTATTCACATTGTCTCCACTCTTTGGTATATTTGGAAACTACAGAACGCAGTGGTGTTTAATGTTGTTCAACCATTGGGAAGCTAGAGAGGTTCATTGCAGAATTGGAAGCCCCGATCTTAAAGTTACACTTAGATGCGGGTAGTAGGAGGGTGTCTTGGACGGCTCCAACTCAGGGGTGGATAAAGGTTAATGTATACGGTGCAGCCTTGCTTAATGGTGCTACAGCCGGAGTGGGCACTAGCGGAGCCACATGGGGCCCAACCCCCCTGAATTTTTTTTTTTACTATAGCAATAATAAGGGTGTAGCGGTGTAGCCTAGGAAAGGGGTGGAGCAGCCCCCCCGAATTTTTGAGAAAAAAAATTTTATTTACAAAACGAACACAAATAGAGGTGATGTCCCATGAACTTGGCCAAAAAAATAAAATAAAATTCGGGGGCTACGCCCACAAACCCCTATTGTTAGCCCCCCCCCCCCCCCCCCAAGAGAATCCTGGCTCCGCCCTTGGGAGTGGGGGTAGTGGCATCAAATCACTTGGGGGAAATTCTATGGCGTTTGAGCAAACCACTTCGAGGAGGTTCCAGTCGGGTTGCAGAAGGGACGGCCATAAGAATGGGTCTTATCTCAGCCATTGATCATGGGTGGAGGCAGGTGATTATTGAATCCGATTCCAAAGAGTCAGTGGATTGTTTGAAGGGTATCACTCCTACTCAGTGTTCTCAGAACCGGACTGGGCATCGAACCGGTAGAGTGGTCGGTTCCCTGTTCGACCGTGTACTTTTTGTCAATTTTTTTTTCATTTTTTCCCCTAATTCTTCCCGGTTCCCAACCGGTTTTACCACCGGTTTTGATGATTCTGGCCGGTTCTTAAGAGGCCCGATTTTGAGGGTTTTGGGAACCGGCAAGGGGCCCGGTTCCACCGGCCGGTCTGGTCCGGTTCTGACAACACTACTCCTACTCCTACTCCTACTCCACAATGGGATATGTAGATTTTGATGGAAGATATATTGAGGTTGTCTTCCCAGTGTGATGACGTTTTGTTTGAATTTATTCATCCTCATATCAATTGCGGAGCTCATAATGAGGCTCATAAAGCCTTAGTGTTGAGCATTAGATCTATTTCGGATACAAATTGTGCTCCTGATGCTAGCGTTTTTATTCCGGGGATTTCTCAGCCTAATCCTTGTAATTTGGGACGTTCTTCATGAATATATCTATTCTCCTGTTAACCACAAAAAAAAAAAAAAAAAAAAACTAGTGCTCTCCTTTTAAGTGTACAGTGGTGATACTTTTGTAATTGGTGGAATAAGGTATGGACAATTTTGCACAATAATTTTTCTCTATAATTATACAATTGCCACTGTCAATCACTAAAAAATGGAGCTCTACGTCAACGTGGTGAAAGTTCACCTTTGTATTTAAACTATTTTTCTAAAATTATTTGGTTGAATTTTTTTCTTTTTCAAAAGGGTTCGTAAAATTGAGGAGGTTCATGAATGAGAACTAAGTACCTAATAACACTCACACCTTGGGCTTGTCTTAGCGGTAGTGTATCTCCGTTTTCCAGAGTAGGTTTTGGGTTCCAATTCCGCGGGGTGTGACTGCTAACATGATAGGCATTTAGAACAATACTAACCTAGTTAACCCAAAGAAATGAGAGTGACCAAAAAAAAAAAAACCCAGAGAAATGAGATTACAAAAAATCGAAAAAATAAAAACTCACCGCAACTTTTTTGTTTGCTTTTAGATATCATTTACGTGAGGTTCGTAGAAAGGGCTAGTTGTTTGCAGTGAGGAGTGGAGCTCTAGTAAGTCATCATCCAATCGGAATGGAACCTAGACCTATCTCATACCCACCATTGGACAAACCGCACGGGGTGTACATAAATGATGCTTCGTACGTTGTACTCAAAAGAAAATGGAAACTGGTGAATGATGCAAGTCAAAGAAGGCCTTGGATTCTCTCTGGCGATGCCAGAAAATGGACTTAGGCTACCATATATTGTGCGACAGTTGGCATAAAAAAAGGGGAGAAGTCATTTTATTTTCTCCCCAAGATTTTGACTTCTCCCACATGATATCTCTTACTCTTTTTCTCACACACTTATCATCACATGTCTCATTATGTGTCAAAAAGTCAAAATCATATGCCCATGATTTTGACTTCACCACCACATGTCTCCTTTTCTATGGTTGCCCGAGACAAGCCCATTCTGGCATCGCCAGAGAATCCAAGGCCGTCAAAAAAAGGTTAGACTCTTTGAAGGAAGTTTCTTCAGGCAAGCGATTTAACTCCTGACAATATTGCCAAATTTATATACATGTATATAACTCAGACAAAAATGGTAGGTGTAAAAGGAATTTTGAGCCCATGATCTTTTTATGCTCTTTGACTGCTAATTTGATGAATGCCGAAACATCACAGTCAGGAAACCATGAATTTAGACCCACCCACCCACTCACCCACCTACCCACCCACCCACTCACCCACCCACCAAATAAAAAAAAATAAAAAAAGAGATAGGAAAGTTTACCACTGGTAGGGCTGTCAAAGGGAATAGGACAAACCTAAGTCGTAAATATTTCTGTGTCCGGCAAGGGTTAAACCTTAGCTTGGTCCTAGTTTTCAGAGGGCCTGAATTAAGCCAAAGCCCTGTCCTGAAGGGCTAGACAGGGTTAAGAAGAGATCAATTTTCCCCCATATGTGGCCATTGGATACCAACATGAAATTAACTATTCTCCTTCATCAAGTCTTGGGACATGCGATACAAGGTAAATAGCTTACTTGTTGACGGAGCTGAATATATTTCTTAGGAAAATTATAAAAAAACTCTTTATAGTACCTACTATCCAGAGCTTGACCGTTGGATTAAAAATCCAATGGTTGCCTTTGTACACATGCTTTAAATGATGGGGCCCACCTAGTGCTTGCACCCTTAGATTTTTAATCCAATGGTTCAACTCTCGATAGTAGGTACTATCGAGAGTTTTAAATCACTTCCCTTTTTCTCAATGTAATACATTCGATATTTTGTTATGTTTTTTACTTATATGTTTTTTCTATTCATATATTTAATTTTGACACATGACTAACATAAGACATATAAATAGTATAAATTTTATTAAGTATTAAAAAAAGTTGCTTCTTGCGTGAATGGTAGGGATGTGGCCTTCCTTGGGGAAGGTCTGGGGATCTAATCCCCCCAAGTACGAACAGCATGAGCTCCACTGCCCAAGCTAACTTCTGACCGGTTGACTCTAATGACGTAGGTAAATGATATCCACTACCAAAAAAAAAAAAGCCATAGTACATGGTAAATTAGTACTAATTTTGACATAGTACTAACATAAAGGCATAGTAACACAAATTATAGTAGTACATATCTAAATGTAGTATAGTACTAACCTAAAGACATTTTGATACAAGGCTAAAATAAGGCATAGTTTTAAAGTGTAACTATGTTAAGTATAAATAACTAATATCTGTATAGTATAAATCTTATACTATAGTGCACGTGAGAGAGAGAAAAGGGAGAAGACTGGGAAGAGGGACCCTAGTGGGGCATTTTAAAAAGAATAATTAAGAGATATTTTAGGTATAGAAACTTGAGAGACATTTTTGATTAAAAAAAAATTGTGAGAGACACGTTGCTTGTTAAAATATGATGGTGGAACATTTTAAGAACCGAAAAGGTTTAGAGACATTTTGGGTATAGCAAAGAAAGGAGGTGGGTGGGGCCTTGGCAAGACTTTCTTCTTTCGGAACATTTTGTCAAGACAGTGAGGAGTTCAGTTACGTCACTGAGGTCGCCATGTGTCTCTTCTAACACTACTTAACTGTGATTAAGATTCACCCCCCTTAAGGTTTATAACTTCAAAACTTATGTTCAAGTTCAACTTGTCAAAAATCTTAGATTCGAGTTGGCTCAGCTCAACACTAGAGTCCTTCCTTTCTTTCATGTGAAAAACGTACTATTTTTCCCCCCGAAGAATGCATATATACAGTTAGACCACATCCCCAATTAGCAAGGTTAGTATCTATTCTAGGTTAGGGACAAGTCACACGAGTGGTGCCATGTACACACTAACAACGGGACAAGCATTGCTTCCTTGCAATGGATTTTGGAGAAGGCTTATTTAAGGGAAATGTTTAACTTACCCTGAAATTTGACTATGTAATCAAATGTAAGGTCCTCATTGGTCCATGCCCTCCTTTTTAACACCCATCAACCATGGTTAAGATTCACTCACTCTTAAGGTTATGCAATATAACCTTGATTTTTAATAAGGAAAAAAAAAATTTATCTTAATTTTCTTAAGCTTAACCATAGTGTAAGCACCTAATTTTTACACCTCTAGCTAACTATGGTTAAGTATCTTAGCCATGACAATCCCCAGCCAAGTCCCCTTAACCTTAGGATTTAACCCTAGCAAACCCTAGGTATTGCCCTAGTCAACTCTAGGATTTAACCCCAATTAAACCTAGGCCTAACCCTAGGACTTAACTCTAGGTAGACCACCCTTTGACCCTAGGCAAACCCTAGGACTCAACCCTAGTCCAAGCCTAGCTAAGCCCTAGGCCCTTAGGGCTTAAACCCTAAATCCCAAAGCCTAAAGCCCTTAGGGATTGAGCCCTAATCCCCTAAGAGTCCAATCCTCGGCTTGGGCCCAAGCCCAGGCCTAATAAAATTCGAACCCCCCGTACCACATGTGTAGCCTGGGCCAGGCCCTTTGAGCCAAAACCAATGGTGTCGGTAATGGAATTACTGACATCCCAAATTGCACTAGTTTGGGAATGTCGGTAATCACATTACCGACACCCCTGGTTTTGCTTCTTGCTGCACACCCACTCCCCTACGGGCTCAGGCACGCCTGCAACTCCCCTCTCTGGCCTCAGTCATCCTCATTCCGGCTACTGTAGTCCCACCAAGTTCTGTCCTAATGCCATGGGTGTCCCCCTTGGTCTCCCCTATAAAAGGGCAGCACCTCCACCACCTTGAACCACCTGCAAAAGCGCCCAGTCGAACCCCTGGCCATTTCCGGAGCCCTAGCCCCCTCTTAGGCATTCCCAAAAGAAATCCGAAGCTCCCAGTAGCTCCCCAAGCCTCCCTCACCTCGTGTGCAACATCACCGAGCCCCACCGCCACCAGGCCACCAGCCTGTCTGAAAGCAAAGCAGCAGGATTGGGCTTTCCCCTTACCCCATTTAGTCTTGTTTTACACTTCATGTGAGCCCCTGGTCCTTCCAGGGGACTTTTCATTTTCGGTTTTGCTAAAAATCCAAGAGGGAGGGCTCCCCCACCTTCATCATAGGTGTGGGAATCCCCCTAGTGGTAGAGCAACACTCCGAGCAGCCTCAGAGCTTTTGGAGGTCCCTTAAGTTATGATGGAACCCCTAGAACCAACCCCGTAGCTGCCCATAGGGCATTTGTTATTTACTGGAAAATTCCAGGGGTGTCGGTAAACTCAGTACTGACACTCCTGAAGGTCTTTTTTGCAGCTGCTGTGGGCCCCACTTGAGCATGCCCTGATCTATTCCAGGGCCTAAATTGGGTCCCCAAACCTTCCCTTGATCTAACCTGAGCTTTTTAGGTCACTCCCTTTAACCTAACCACGGTTAATTTGTTGAAAACCAGAAACTTTCACAATGTCGGTAATCCCATTACCGACACTTATTATTTTATATACAGGAGACTTTGAGCTCATACTAGGCCCACATAGTGCATGGCCCAGGGCCCACAACAGGCTCAGGGCCTTCCCTGAAGTTTGAGCTTCATTCCCATGGTCCAGGACCCTCTAACTCTTCCCCTAACCCGAGTTACAAGGCCTTAAACTCTGGTTAAAAAATACAGAAACTGTCGGCAATCCATCTGCCGACAGTATGGATTTTTGTCTTTTTTTGGGCTTTACAATGACCCACAGCCCATGGGGGCCCTCCATTAGACCTGACCTGACCCCTGGGCCCATCTCAAGCATTCCCGAGCCCTGCCTTGCCTTAACCTATGGTTAACTCAATCATGGTTAAGGGTTAATCATGATTAGTTAGCCTAACCAAATAGAAAAATCCCAAAAATTCCTAAAAAATCAGAAATATTCTGAAACTATAGGAAATATCATTTTTGAATTGTGTGCTCATGTCTAACCATGGTTAGATGAGTTTAACCATGGTTAATACTTGGTTTAACCATGGTTAAGCCCATTTAAACCCTGAAAAATCACAAAAAATCATAAAAAATCTAAAATGACAGTATAAGTCAAAATCCAGCTTTGTACACTACTTAACCATGGTTAATCGGACTAACCATGGTTAAACTCATGTTTCAACCATGGTTAAACTCATGTTTCAACCATGGTTAGCCCCATTTAACTTGACAAGATTTGGGAAAAATCTCTAAGAAATGTGCAAATCTCATTTAAGGACCATAAACATACCTTGGACCTTGCCCAATCCCCGTTAGCAATCCTAACTGCGGTTAAATACCCCTTGGCCTATCGGGTCTAACCTTAAGCCTACCGGGCCTAACCTTGGCCTACCGGGCCCAACTCAAAGCCTTCTGGGCTTACCTCGGCCTACCCAGCCCAATCCAAAGCCTACTGGGCTTACTCTTGACCTCCGGGTCCATCCAAAGCCTACCGGGCCTAATCTAGGCCTATCGGGCCCAAATCCTAGCCTCCGGGCTTACACCCTTGGCCTACCGGGCTCAGTCTTGGCCTACCGGGCTCAAACCCTTAGTCTATTAGACTACCCCTTGGCCTATCGGGCCCAATCAAACATAACCAAGCACTTGACCAACCCAGTCAATCACCCCTAGCCTCCTGGCTAGACCCTAAGCCACCATTGGTGCACACATAACACTCTCTTAGCCTTGGCACGGGCTCATGTGCCAGAACTACGCTTAGTCTGATCTCACCCCAATGTGAGTACGTAGGTAACCCAACCCGGGTTCGACCCTAGTTTAACTTTTCCCTTCTTGGATTAGTATAAACTGAATCTAAGACATTTGGTTAACAACTTGACATTAAATTGGTTTAAACCTAGTAAGTAGGGAACCGTTGTAAAACGAAAGTGTCAGGGTGCCTAACACCATCCCCGAGCTTAACCGAACCTCTTACTCAGAACTCTAAGCAGACTTAAGACCTTATCCATTATATGAGACTTATTTCTACCGAATTAATAAGTGGCGACTCTTAACATAAACCATGTGGGTACTGAAATCCGTGCTCACACATAGTTAAAGGAGTGTTAAAAGGGACACATGGACACAACATTTGACTACATAATCAAATTTGTTGTGGGCTAATTATTGTCCCTTATATATATAATTTTATATCCACATAATCCTATCTACATATATATAATTTTATATCCCATGGACTGAAACATTCTCATATTTTTGTGGACATGTCTATCTATGCTAATACTATATGCCGGTTGGTTCCACGTGGCACACTCCATTGGTCTCTATTCTCTTGAAATTGGTGCCACGTGGCACACCCAATAACCAATAACTTTATCCCATGTGTCACCTATTCTCTTTATTATCTTACCCCACTCAAAGATTTGGTTGTGGACCCACTAATTTAATTATTAAAATTATTATTAATTAAGTCATTTATTAAGTGAGATGGGTAGGGACGATTCACTCTCCCAACCCTTCTTCTACCTCACCCTACAACCATTCTCTATTGATCTATGCATTCTCACCCGCTTAACTTTTAATAATAAATCACCTTAAGTGAAGGGACGTTCACCCCCCTAGCCCTTCTTAATATTAATTGGAGTCATTATTATTAATTAATGAGTCTTATTAATTGGAATCATTATTAATAATATTATTAGTTACAATATAAAATCATCTTCTAAGGCACTAATGAGTCCCACTGAAGTAATTGACAAATTATATTAAATTAAATAATTAAGAAAATTTTGAGATTTTAAACGTTACCTGTTACACATAGATCACCCTTCCGTTCCATCTTAGACGTCATTTGGTCTCCTTTTGGCCCTTTATACCCCTTTGGTCATTGTATCTATTTATACCAACTCTCATTCTCTCCATTCTCTATTCCTACTCATTTGACGACACCCTCTCTTCTCTATTTCTACTCATTAAAAGTCAAGAGTGTCGTCTCCTTCTAGACCGTTTCAATGAGTAGAAATAAAGAACTTCTACCCTCTATTCCGGTTGCTTATCCATCACTATTATTGTTTGTGGAGATTTGTTATTTCCTTTGCGGGATCTGATTTTATTATCTCAGCTTATCTTGATCACCATGGATTTTTCATTACCAAGATCCAGTTGATATATGACTATATGATTAGTATAGTGGCCTCTTTTACATGTTATATAGCTTCTTTCAATTATTTCACTTGTGTATTTAAATTTAGAGATTTAATTTCAAATAGATTTTTCTACTACTATTATGTGTTTCCTCCATCCAATCTTATACTATTCACCTCAATACAACTGTCGTTTAATTATACAATATGGTCCATAGTGCTGCAAACTTCAAAATGGATCCCAAGAAAGAAAGATCACAACACTTATTGATCATGAATGATATCATCTTTTGATGGCTTCATTTTTATATTCATCCTTTGCTTTTGTATTAGATTAAGATATAGTCTTTTTACGAATTAAAATTAGAGAAGTTACCACCAATTCTACATAGGCATTTGATCACGACATTTAGATGATCATCATATAAAATTAGTTTATTCTAGCTAGAAATTTTAATCACAGTGTTCTCTTCGAGTGTCATTCACAGTTGTAAAAAAAAAAGGGGTTAGTTTGGCACAGTGGTCATATGGTAAGATGACTTTTATTTTCTTATATTCAGTCCAAGTTTCTTTATATTTTTTTCCCTCCACATCTAAGTAACGGAGGAGATATAACACTTCCTCTTCTATACTTCGTGTTGGACAATCTTTAGATTGCATAATACAGAATCAAAGGTTTCTATTAAAAAAAAAGAAAAAAACATGCATTGTAATACAATGAGAGTTATCCATCCAAATTGATAAGTAATATCGTAATTGCACATGCTTAAGATAGAAGAGTTATCCATCAAAAATTAATAAGATAATTTTTGTAATATAATTTATTATTAATATTATAATATATACAAATAATTAAATTTTCTTAATATTAATAAATTAATCTTATAATGTTAAATTCAGGGACTTCCCAACTACCTCACCCCTAAGAGACTAGAATCAATGTGTCTTTTTTATGCTATACTTGTGTAACAACAGATTATTAAATATTATTTAAAAAATCACTAAAATAAGCTGAGAATGTGTGGCAACTCAAAACTGCAATAAACGTCTAACTACTAACCAGCTAACTATGAGCAATACAAAAAAAAAAGAAGGAAAAATATCTTTTAAAAATGACATTTGTTTAATCTATTTTCAAACCCTATTTACAGTGCATCGCACGGGATTTTTGCTAGTATATATATATGTGAAATGATAGGTCTTTTATATATATATTCTTATCACAATAGCCATTAACTATGACCATCCAATGACTAACGAGTTTAGTATTTGTCGAGCCGAGCACATGTGTCTTTGAGCTCGGCTCATTTATTAAACGAACTCAAAAATCATATTAAGTTCGACTCATTTATTAGATGAATGAACTTTTAACAAGCGGAGGTCAAGCTGTTCACAAACTCCTTTATTCATTAACCAACTCTAGGGCAGAGTTTTCATTAGAATATATGTCTATTACTAATATAATGAGAATGCCCCACTTAAAAACGTAAATTAAGTTTTTTTAATTCCAAAAATGCCCTTATCATATATATGTATATATATGATAAAAGATTGATTTTTTCTTAATTTCAAAGCTACCCTTATCATATATATTAAACAAAAAATTGATTGAATATTTTGCTTAATTCTCATACTACCCCTTAATGAGAATAATCTGTTAAAAATGTAAATTGATTTTTTTAATTGTCTATTACTAATATAATGAAATGCCCCACTTAAAAACGTAGATTGATTTTTCTTAATTTCAAAACCATCCTTATCATATATATAAGACAATAGATTGATGTTTTATTAATTCCAAAACTGTCCCTTTTCATATATAAGACAATAAATTCATTGAAATTTGTGCTTCATCCTAAAATTACTCCATACTCATATAATAATGAGAATGACTGTATTAAAAAATTGTTGATTATAATTCCAAAACTACCCTTTACTCATGTAAAGACAAAACGTTGATTGATTTTTTTGTTATAAAAATGCCTTTAAGTTAGGTTTTTATACCTAAAATGTCCTCAATTTTTTCCTGTAGTTAGAATGTCCCAAATATTATTTAGTTCATAAAATGTCCCTAAGTCAAATATTCATACCTAAAATGACCCTCACAATGTTTTAACCCAAAATGCTCTTCAAGTTTGGTCATATTTTATTTATTTTTATTTTTAAAATGTCTCTCAAATTTATATAACCAAAATGCCCTTCATTTATTCTATATACAAAATGCCCCTAAAGCTTTTTGGTTCTCAAAAATGTCCATACGCCATTTTCCATAACAAATGTGTCTCTCAAAATTGTTTATCCAAAATGTCCATTAAGTTTCTATATTCGAAATATTCCTTAATTTTTTTTCCTAAAATGTCTTCACTAGGGTCCCTCTTTCCAATCTATCTTCCCTTCCCATCTCTCTCACGTGCATCGCATGTGCCTCCCACTAGTGTATATATATACAGTGAAGTTGACTAGTACTAACGATCTATATATATATATATATATTTGCGAATGAGAATACAAAGCAATCACGTAAACATTTTCAAACTTTATTAGGGGTGCGTGAAGCTAACGAGCCTAATTTCTTTTTTTTTTTTAAGTATAATTGATAATAGGTAGTGCTCCTCTGCATCGCAAGGTTTAACCCCTAATCATTTAGAATATTGTTGTTACCGTAAAAAGAGATCATATTTCTTGGTAGATTGGGATTTTCTCCTGTTGGTGTTGGCGAGGAGATTGCTAGCACCACTTGGAATGTGCCACCTACATTTACCAAGTCTATCCATGCAAATCCACACCTCAATTAACGTGTAGGGAGTTATGTGGCACATTTCGAGTGGGTGCTAGCAGTCTCCTCGCTAGCACCAACGGAGAAGATCCCATGCCTTCTTGATATAAAATTCTCAAATAACCCGCATCACATGGGTTAACCACTGATCATTTAGAAAATCACTCGAGGAGTCTACAATGTTTCTTCAAAGCCAAAATGATGGAAAATTTGCATGAAAATATAAAATGTTAGTTTTTAATATAAAAAATTTAACTTTGGTTAATAATTTTTAACTCTTATAGGGTTAATGTTTTTTAAGTCAAGATTATATTGTCGAACCCCAAGAGTTAGTGAATCTTAACCACAATTAATATGAGTTATTATGTGGGTGTGATTGAACTCGAGGAGAGTTCAATCGCAATTGATTGTGATCTGATCTCCACCACTAGAATCGGATTGGCTGAAAATAAATTGAGACGGTTCATACCTGCCGTCAGGGGAGGCTATGGGAGTGGGAGTAGGTCGCCAAAACCACCAAGGGAATTTTATTCATCGGTTTAGTCATCCCTTCATGCAGGGGTCTGCTTTAGATGCAGAGGCACAACCAGGGGACATTGCAATGGTTGATTGAAAATGTCAGTTATTGTTGATGAATTTGTATAGAATAATTAGACAGGTATCAAATATGTTTGGTCCAGGGGATGACAAAAAATTGTCGACTAAATTTGTGGGCCATTTCATCCATACGTTTCATTTATGAGGCAATTGTCTGCTTATGACTATGCCTAGTTAATTAATTAAATAACATAGTATAGAAAATATATTTTATTTGCAAAAGTTTAGGGCCCTTAGCCCAATGGCTATACCCTATTAAAATAATGTAGTATAATTTTTTTCAAAAGTTAAAGGAGGCATATGCCCCTTTGTCTCATGACTATGCCCCATTAAATAATTAAATAAGATAATATGAATTATAATTTATTTATTTATCAAAGTTCACGGGGGCAGCGGACTCCAATACCCCCATGACTATGTCTTATTAACTATAATTCTGTTTTGTTTTAATCAAAATTTTGGGGGCAACTACCCCCATGAGGCCATGCCCCATGCTAATGCCTTGTAAAAACAATCACTTGTTTTTCAAAAAGTTGGGGGAGGGGCGCCATGTGCGGGATAGGGAGGGTTCATACCCCTCCCTCCAAATTTTGAAAATTTTCTTATATAATAGGTGTAAATTTTTTTATAACAAATAATACCTAACTTTTTTATGTAGTGGCCCCCTAAATTAGGATGTATTTGTTGATTATGTGGGAAGTTTGGCCCCTCAAATTTTGTAATTATTTGATATGAATAATATAAAAATTAAAAAGAGTAATGATTATTTATTCCTAATTAAAAAATAGTATAAATTAAACTGACCTCCCCTAGGTTTGGTGAAATTGCAGAAATTTCTCATCTTGTTTATGAAATTACACTGACCTCCCTTGAGATTTGTTGAAATTGCAGAAACTTTCCCTCTTATTTTTGAAACTACACTAATTGAAAGTATGACTCTTTTTAATTTTAGAAAACACAGTTCTTGGGGGGCATATATCGAATCCCAAAATCTGACTAAGATTCTAATTGATTTTATTCAAAGAGAGTAAAAATCACAATCACCTTTGCGACTTTGAAATTGTTAAGGCAAATCCGCGATAAAAGCGATACCGGTAAAACTTCACAAGTGTCGTCTCTTTCGCAATCCACACGGACCTTCTTTTCCTTTAAAGCTTTCTCTAATGGAAGCTACTGACCCTTCCAAATTTCCAGCTCTAAGATCTTGAAATAAAGATCCAATCTTTATTGTCAAGATAGACTTTCTTGATCTTTTTTAATGTTCAAAAGCTAGAACACAAGATAACAAGAAAAGGGGAAAGAAGGGGGTTGACCGTACACCTTGAGGAAGGGAGAAAGGGGCATGAGGTTATGAGGAGAGGGGAGAGAGAGATTTCCAAAAATCTGGAAATTTAAAAGTGCCCAAAGCCTTGGACGTCCAAACCTCTTTATATAGATCCATCTTGGATCTTATCCCTATTCTAATCCTATTAGGATACCCTCAATTTGTTTCTTACCTGATTTCTCCATAATTAATTAGGATTAATCAAAATAGAAACTAATCTTATCTATTAGTAACCAACTAACCATATCCTTATCCTAATCCAATTAGGATTTTTTGATTAGCAAAAAACTAATAGAATCCTTGTCCAACAAGGAGTCTTTAATTAGTAACTAACTCTAACTAACTAACTAACTAACCTTATCCAATAAAGATATTAGTTATTAGAAACTAATTAATAATAACAATTATTATTTCCTCTTGGAGTGGGTGTCCCACCCCACACGCCCCCTAGGGTATTAAACCCTTTTTGGTCACTTCAATTATTCTTTTAAAATAATCTCCAATAGGTCCTACTCATTTGGTTTTTCATATCTAATGTGATTCCATCTTTTAGAGCTTCACTATACCATATAGTGATTACTTAGAGAAATTAATTAATTTAATAAATAATTAAATTAAATACTTTAAGAAAGTCCTTGTGTATGGGATCTAAAGGGATCTCATATTTCCGGTTGTGGGACCAAGTACTCAACCTTTTGGTTAAAGCATTGTTACTAGGAAACCTTTTTCCTATACTCCATTAGGATTATAGAATGTCATCTATATCCCTAGGCTTCCACCAATCATAGTTAATGTCCATTAACACAATGTGATTAACCTCCAGAAAATAGAGAATTACTTGTAGGTATTTCTATCTCAAGATTTGTTTACAGATGGGTCCCTTCACTTCCAATATTGTTATAAGTTTACGAGACAATATCTAACATTGTCTTTAATCCCTGGCTTATATTGAGAACCCATTCTCTTTTGATACTTTTAGTCAAACTTGGACTTTCAAAACATTTTATAAATTCTTTAAAAGAAATAATAATAATAATTATTACATTTCTTTTATACAGAAAATAAATTCCTAGATAAAACCATTTCATCGATAAATACCAGCGCTGGGTTTTTTAAGTCCGGTTTTGACAAGTATCAACTCAATATTATTTACTCTATTTAGAGTAGTGGAATCTTTATTAAGCGTACACATATTTCTTCTAATATAGCGTACATAACCCAACGAGCCCATATTTAGTCCGGTGTATTAGATATTGACGATTGATTACATCAAAGCTACATAGGCAAATATTAGAGAAGATGTCGACCTCTCAGGTTAAGGACAATCTGTCAAATGGACTACCCTAAATATAAAGACAGTATATTTCTAAGGGTATCTATTGAACGATCCAGTTGTAAGCACTTCTTACTTATATCCACATCTTAGCCAAGAGACCATTCTCTCCGTGATTGAGATTATCACTCCATCATATGGAACCAACAATGTGTAAGTTATTAGAAATATATTATCCAGATGTATCCTGATTAACTTAGAACAATTTTAGGTCTACAAGGAACCGGAAAAACCATATCTCCTTAGCAATCAGTTATCAACTAATTGGATTATTTTCCTACACTGTTACCTAAGGGACAAAGTAGTCTCATCCAATGAGATACTTTTGATATATTATCCAATGTAGAAGACAATGTGTGAATGTAAAATATGCATTTATTGATTAAATAGATAAATACAATTCCGAAATGGCTTTCGTGGGCATATATGTCTAACACTAACCTCCCTTGAGGTTTGGTGAAATTGCGGAAACTTCCCATCATGTTTCCGAAATTACATTGTCCTCCCCTTTACTTCATTTGTTTGTAACATATTCTTCCTTTTGTTAGTATGTCGTTACTAACATGAATAGATTTTGATTACGTTATTGTTTTAACGTTTTAAAGTGATCGAATTACCTTTCTTGAAGTCTATTAATTAGGTTACACGATGTTGTTAAAATTAACTTAAGCAACTGCAGACAAGGATTGACACAAATTTCTCTCACTCAAAACGTGAGTAGAGAGATGAACTCTATGGAATATATATTCACAAGTTAAAATAGTGTTTCTATATTGAGATATAGAAACAATACAAAGGGAATAATGAAAAGTTAATAAAACAGGGAAGAAAGTCTTGACACGTCCTATACATGGAGAGGTCTATTGGTGTATTGCCAAACACTAGGGGATTCTTTCCTCTATTAGGTTATCCCCTTGCATGTATTTGATTTATCATTAGATTCAGTATCTTCCTTTCCTTCTAGAGGTGTAGTGGTGTTTAGAAATTTTTTTTATCACTCCCCCTCAAGCTGAGGTGTTGAGTAGAGTTAACACCCAGCTTGACACACAGACCACGAAAAACCTGCTTGGACAAGGGCTTGGTGAGGATGTTGGCAAGTTGATCGGCGGAGTGAACAAAACGTGTGCCGAGAGAACCACACACAACCTTCTCTCGAACAAAATGATAGTCCAGCTCAATGCGCTTTGTTCTTGCATGAAAAACAGGATTGATGGACATGTAGAGAGCACTCATGTTGTCACAAAAGAGAGTGGCAGGACGAGGTAAGTAAACACCAATATCGCGAAAGAATAAATGATATCCAAGTCAATTCTGCAGTAGCAGCTGCCATGGAGCGATATTCTGCTTCGACACTTGATCGAGTAACAGTAGGTTGTTTCTTAGCTGCCCATGAAACACAATTAGAGCCAAGAAACACACAATAACCCGTTGTAGACCTTCTAGTGAGAGGACATTTTGCCCAATTAGCATCAGAAAAGGCATAGAGAACAATAGAGTTGTGGCGAAGGAAATGTAGCCCATAGTCAAGAGTACCTTGAACATAGCGTAAAATACGCTTCACAAGTTGAAGATGACCAACTGTAGGAGCATGCATAAATTGGCAAACTAAATTCACGGCATATGTCAAATCTGGCCTAGTTAGAGTAAGGTATTGAAGAGCTCCAACTAAGCTTCGATATTCAGTCCCCTTGTCTAGCAAAGTAGTTGTAACACTGTAACCATGTTTGAGCGCGAGAGGAGTAGATATGGATTGACATGTGCCCATAGAAGCATGAGAGAGAATTTCTCTGGCATATTTTTCTAGTGAAAGAAGTATCCCGGTAGGTGTAGGAGTAACTTCAATACCAAGGAAATAATGAAGAGCACCCAAATCCTTCATTGAAAATTCTGAGCCCAATATAGTGATGAAGGAATGAAGTAAATCAGCATTGCTCCCAGTAAGCACAATATCATCCACATATAGAAGCAATAAAATAATTCCATGTGATGATCGCAAAATAAAGAATGAGGGATCATGCATACTGCAGGAGAAACCAAAACTTCAGAGAAAATTGTTGAACTTATCAAACCAAGCTCGTGGTGCTTGACGAAGTCCATATAAGGCTCTCTTCAGCTCATAGACATGAATAGGATATTTGACATTTGCAAAGCCGGGGGGCTGCTCCATAAACATGACCTCTTTAAGATGACTATGGAGAAAGACATTTTTCACGTTGAGTTGTCGAATAGGCCAATTATTTGAAAGAGTCACTGTCAGAACAACTCGAATAGTTTGAGGTTTTACAACTGGACTGAAAGTCGATCTCCTCAAAATCAATTAATGCTTTGAAGTTGATTGTATCCCTTGGCAACAAGTCTCGCCTTTAATCGCTCTAACGAGCCATCAGATTTTAACTTGGTCTTGAAGACCCAACGACACCTCACTACATTCATGTTTTTGGCACAAGGGACAAGAACCCAAGTCGAGTTTTCTTTCAATGCTTTTAATTCTTCTTCTATGGCAGACACCCGTCCAGGGTGTTTGAGTGCCGACTTCATAGTTTTGGGTTAAGAAGGAATAGATTCATCTATGGCTGCCAAAGAAAATATAACTTTTGGTTTTTGAGTGCCATCTCGCGTCCTAGTATTCATGGGACGTAAGCAGGTAATACATGTGAGCACTGGTTTCGGGGAAACCCTGATTCTCATCTCACGGGGAGAATTTAGAGTCGCCACCTATTCATTCAGAATGGATAAGTTCCCTGGATTTGGATAAAGTTTTGGTCTGCGGTCCGAGATCAGGGTAAGAGGTTCGGTTAAGTCCGGGGAAAGGGTTAGGCACCATGACACTTCCACTTTTCATTGGTTCCCTACTTGCTAGGGTTAAGCCAAATTAATCTCAATTTTAATCAAATGCCTTAAGTATTTAAGATAATGCTAATCTAAGAATAAGAAAATCCTAGACTAGAGTCGAACCCGGGTTGGGCTGCCTATGTAGTCACATAGGGGCGAGATCAGACCGAGCGTAGTTCTGGCACATGAACCCGTGCCGAGGCTAAGGGAGTGTGTGTGCACCAAGGGTGGCTTAGGGTCTAGCCTGAAAGCTAGGGGTGGTTGACTGGGTGGGTCAAGTGCTTGGTATTGGACCCGGTAGGCCAATGGGTAGTCCGGTAGACTATGGTTGGGCCCGGTAGGCCAAGGGTGAAGCCCGGTAGGCTGGTTCGGCCCGGCAGGCCTGGAGGAAGTCCGGTAGACAAGGGTTAGGCCCGGTAGGCCATGAGGGAAGCCCGGTAGGCTAGTTTGGCCCAGTAGGCCTAAGTTAGGCCCGGTCGGCCAAGGGGTGAGGCCCAGTAGGCCCAAGGGTGTTTTAACCAAGGGTTAGGGTTGCTAACTGGGGTTAAAAAGGTAGTTAACCATGGTTAAGGGTGCTAACCATGATTAATAAGTCTAAGGTCAGTATTTTTGGTCTTTTTAAATTTTTCTAATTTTTTTTGGAAATTTTCTAGATTTTTTCCAGTGGTTAAGAATGCTTAACCGCGGTTAAGGGAGGAGGTCACCATGGTTAAAGGTCTTAACCAGGGTTAAATGACCAAGTGAGACCATTTTTGGGCTTCTTATTTTATTTTGGAATTTTTGAGAATTTATATAGATTTTTTTCTGGTTAAGGATCGCTTAACCATGGTTAATAATCAACCCGAATGGAGGTTTTGACCGCGGTTAAGGGTCCTAACCAAAATAAAAAAATCACCAAAAATATTTCTAGTTTTTAGGGAATATTTTTTATTTTTTGATGATTTTTTCAGAATTTTTTAGGTCCGTGGACTTCTTAACCATGGTTAAATATTAACCACAGGTGGGTTTAACCATGGTTAAAGATCCTGCTGAAGCAAAAGTGGGCTCAGGGTCCATGGCAGGGCCTAGACTGGCCTCTTACCCGGTCTGGGCCCTCACAAAGTCTAGCAAATGTAAAAAAACCTCATATTTTATCCAAATTCTAATCATGGTTAACGCGAGTTTAACCATGGTTAAAGGTGAATCCCGGGAATCCGAGAATACCAGGGGTAGCCTGAAGAGTAGTGAACAATTTGGGTCCTTTTGGGGCCCAAGATGATGTCATGGGTGGGCCCCACATGGGTCCAAAGTCGGCCCAAAAATGACCACATAAAATGATAGATTTTTAATAAAAAAACCCAAACAGTTTTTTGGTGATCCTTGCGGCGATTTGCCATGGTTTGGCTCAACCCTAGGGGGATCCGAGACTACCATTATTGTAACGACCCCAAAATCCTACTAAGGCTAAAATAGGACTTTGGAATCGCCACATTACTTAAACCTGCTTACAAACCATGCATACAAGGCTACTACACGAGTCTCCCAAAAATTAGAGTAATAAAATTCCGATATATAAACCCAATCCAGCCTGCACAAGTCTAAGGTCTATATATACAACTCACGATGAACCAACAAGTCTGATACACAACTAATAAGAAGTCTACTGAGCAACATCCTCTAAAAGTCAAATACAAAACTCTCTCAATGAAAGGAAATGTAAACTAAGAGGTGTAGCCGCCCAAATCTCCGGCTCCCTCCTCAGAAGGCTCACCTTCACCTCCTTCCTCGAGATAAGTCTTCTCAACCCACGGCTCCGCCGTGTACTCCTGTTCTATACCTGCCAAGACAAAGTCCGGCTGAGTACAAAGGTACTCAGTGTATATAAAATCCAATCAACAATAATAATGTACCTGCACTTAGTCAGAAACATATCCAATAGCATAATAACATAATCAGAGTGCGGAAGAACGTGTGCGCATATACATCATATCATCACCTTGACTCGTGTACTTGTGAGAATCTTAGACTTGGAAGACAATACACTTATGAGTTGCTTATGCTTATGAGACCACGTGCTTGTGAGATGCTTACGCTTATGCTTATGCACTTATTCAGATCATACAAGGATGAGACATGCCGTTCTTGGCGGATATGGACCACGCCTTATGCACTTATTCAGATCACACAGTAATGAGACATGCCGTTCTTGGCGGATACGGACCATGCCTTAGAAATCATATGGTTGACATGCCGTTCTTGGCGGATACGGACCATGTCATGCTTATGCTTATGCTTATGCAGAATGTCATACGTATGTCATGCTCATGCTTGTGGGCCACGTGTGACTTGTGAGACTCTTATCTTAACATACACGTGCATATGTGCTTAAGTGTCGAAATTAACATTCGAGTTGGTAATTGCTTAGATTTCGATCTCCCACCATAGAAACTCCACTATACTGTCTCATACCAAATAGTTAGAGAATTCCCGGTTTGAGAGATGTTCCTCTAAGTTCTTACCTTCCCGACTATCAATTTCCATGCAAATAATTAGACATACTTAACAAACCATTCACATATACATATCTTATCATAATCCATATCGCAATTCATAATCATTTTACCACCATTTCATAAGAGTATAATAGCATTTATCCTTTCAAGCATTTTCACAAACACCTTGTGTACGCATAATATGAATCAATTTCTCCTCTATATTTTCAAGCATTCATCAAACCATATTTCATCCATACAATCAATTCACTATTCACATCCACATATTAATCCCATCCTCCATACATTTCCCATCCTCCATATATTTCTCATCCACATCCAATCCACATTTTCATCCACATTTCCATCAATAATTAGCTTACTTCATAGAAAATTAGGGAAAATGCATCAAACATCTATTTCTACCATTCCTAGCATCTTAACATTCACAAAACCTTAAAATAAAGTTGATTAGGATAGTATATCGACCTTAGGAATCCTTCCCTTGGATTCAAAATGCTCCCGAGGAGATTTGGAGAAGCTTTGAGGACGATCTCTAAGCTTTCCTCTCAATCTTCTAGCAAGCTCATTCTTCTCCAAGAAAACCCTCTCTCAAAACCCTAGGGTTTCTCCCCCTTTTTGCCAAATTAGGTTAGAACTAGGTGGAGTATTTTAATATTTCGAGTAGGACTCCCTATTTATAGCCCCAAGGTCTGAGAACAAAAGACCAAAAAGCCCTTACTAAATTTCTGTAAAAACACGAAGGACCGAGCGATCGGTGGTTATGACCGAGCGATCGGTTGCCTACCGATCGATCGGTGTTTATGACCGGGCGATCGGTCAAAAACACACTCTCTGGAAAATTTCCCCATACAAAAATTTGGACCAGTCGATAGATACCGATCGATCGGTTTTGGACCGATCGATCGCTAGTTCTGACCGAGCGATCGGTTCCTGCAGGTTTTGACTCCCTTTACTGTTTTGGCCATAACTTTTTACTCGTTCATCGGATTTTGACGATTCAACTTAGGTTGGATTCGTCTTTTGAAAACGAACATTTCTGGCATTTTAGAATTTCTAATTTCCACTTAATTTATAGACTAAAATATCCCTAAAATTGACTGATCTATAATTCCATTAGACAAAACTCACTATTGACTTGACTTAAACTCAAAATGAGGAAAAACACTAAACATGAACCTCGAAGAGGGTTCCAACACCTTTCTAATGGTTCAAGAATCACTCACTTCCCGTGAACGGTGCCAAAACTAGCGCTTCCTAAAGTTTAGGATGTGCTAAGACATCCATCCGTTACAAGTTGATTAAGCCTAGTTTACATCACCATAATTAGATATAAATACACACACTTTAACACCTTATAAAGACTAAAATACCCTTAATACAATGCACTAAAAACATGAAAGAGATTCGGGTCTCTACAATTATGAAGCTGGCCAAGAGGAGAACAATTTTTGCCTTTGTAGGGCCTAAGAGGAGTGCGGATGTGGGCCCCACAGAGGTGCAAAGTTGCTCTGCCACATCTATTTTTCTGCACTGTTGACCCCACTTTGGGGTCGATTTTACCCGGGTTAAAGACGGAGTCAAGGGCTGAAAATTTACAGGGAAGTAGCCCTATGTGTGGGGAGTCCACCCATGGCCCTTTTTTCGACCAGGGGCAAGTCTAACTGGGGTTAAACGTGGGTTACAGGCAGTGACCCGAATCTGTTTTTCCAGAATTTTTTCTTTGAAAAAACTTATTTGGGACTGTGGTGCTAAAACCAGGGACGATCCATGGGGTTCCTCATGGATTGAGGACCCCCCGGACGTCTATGGAGGTTGTCATGCACGCTGTGGTGGTGAGGGTGGTGATCCCATGACTGTATCTCAAGGGAAGCTCCCCTCATGCCTACTGTTAAGGCAGGGTTAGCTCCCCCTAATCCTAGGACAAACCCTTAGGTCAAACCCAAGCCCTAGAACCTAAAACCTACGGGCTCAAGGCCCATTAGCAATCCCTAAGCCTAAACCCTAGGCTAACCCTAACTAAACCCTAGGTTTAACCTTAGGTAAAGCCAAGACCTAACCCGAGCCTAAACTCTAGCCAAGCCTAAGGTATGAGCTCCATGGGCTCAAGGCCCATTTACAAAACCAAACCCTTGAAAAACCCTAAAACCTTAGGCCTAGACCCTTGGTGGGCCCAAGCATGGGCCCATGATCATCAAGGGTCCACTGGGGTGGTGCCCACACCTTTAATTCAAATTTTTGGTGGTTAAACCCCCAAGAGTGGCAAACAAGTCAGGTGGCAACCCAGGTGTGTGCGGACTAGGCCCAATTTAACAAGTATCAGGGAATGTCGGTAGAGGAACTACCGCCATTCCCATAATACACTGTTATGGGAATGGCGGTAAACCTTCTACCGCCACCCTGGTTTTTCTGCTGCAAACGCGTACAAGCCTTCCCTGCTCCACCTGGGTTCTCTCCTGTTGGTTCCCCACACCTGAAAGAAACCCTAAACTACCCCCAAGCCCTACTCTTCACCTTATAAATCCTCCACTTAGCCTACAGTTCAGACACCCTTCTTCCCCATGTTGAAACCCTGTCCATCTTCAATCACACCTGTCCACAACCCCTACCAACCTTGTACCCTCCTCGGGCAGATCTTAGGCATCCCAAGAGTAGTCCTTGACCTACTTCCATTACCGTTAATCATCACCACCGTACACCACCGCGTCTCGCCACTGTTGCAGACGCACCAAGAGGGTAAGGGTCTGACCCTACCTATTTTTCTTATTGTTCAAGCACTGTGAACCCCTGGTTATTCTACAGGGGTATTTGTTTTTCCCTTTTACTATTTTTTTACTGCTTTGAGACCAGGGACAGAGGTCCCCCTACCTCACTGTAGGTATGGGGGACCCTTGAGGGTGTTTGGCTTAGTTCAAAGCCTTTAGTCTGCGTGGTTTGAACCCCTGGTCTTCTGGGGGACCCTCAGGCAATGAGGGATCCCCTGGGGATGGGTATGGTTCAGGCCCTTGAGGGAAAAATCGTTTTTTTTGTGAATTTCTGTAATGACAGTAAACTAATTACTGCCATTACTGAACTTTCACTGTTGAAGCCCACTTAACCATGGTTAGCTTAACCCCTGGTCAAATCCAGGGGTATGGTTGTGATCCCCTATCTGTCCCCTAACTCCCATTAGAATTTCAGGCCTTAACTCACTATTTAACCATGATTAGAGGCCCTTGATCTACAAATTGTCGGGAATGGCGGTAATCCAATTATCGTCATTCATGATTATGCGCTTACTGTGTTTTGGGCCTACTCCAGGCCCATTTCAGACCACCTCAACCCATGTCAGGGCCCAACTAAAAGCCCAATACCTTCTGGACTCACCCCTGACCAAACCTAAGGGTCCTTGACCCTGGGTTAAGCCCTTAACCTGAGGTAGAAACCCCTGCAAAAACACTGTGCAAACTTGCTTTTTTGGCAGTAGTATGCCTACCGTCATTCCAAACCATGAAGGATTTGGAATGGCGGTAAACATTTTACTGCCACTCCTGACTTTGTTTTATTTTGGGCTTTGTTATGGGCCCAGCATGGGTGGGAGGCCAGTCTAAGCCTTGCCGTGTGTACTACGCCCCACTCTTGACCTAACCACTTGTTTAACTAGGGTTAGCTCAACCCTAGTTACCTTTTTAACCTTGGTTAAGATGCTTAACCCTTGGAAAAAAAATCATAAAGTACCAAAAAAATCAGAAAATATAAAAAGACCAAATTCATGCTTGCTTGTTTTTTTTAAACCATGGTTAGGCCTCCTAACCATGGTCAAACACCATTCTAACTGCAGTTAGACTCTATCTTACACTTGACCAACCCGGTCAGTCAAACCCTAGCCATGGGCTAGACCCTTGACCATCTTGCACACACACACACCCCTAGCCTTGGCACGGGCTCATGTGCCAGAACTACGCTCGGTTTGATCTCACTTTGTGAGAACGTAGGAAACCCTACCCGGGTTCGACCCTAGCCATCTAGCTTTCCATTTTTCTTGGATTATCACTTGATTAAACAACTTAGGCATTTTAATTAAATTTTGAGATTGAAATTGGCTTAAATTTAGGGAGTAGGTAACCCTTTTTTAAATGAGGGTCCGGGGGTGCCTAACACCTTCCCTAGGACTTAATCGAACCACTTACTCTAATCTTTGATAGACCACTTACCTTATCCAAATAATTGCTTACCCGAGACCTATCCCTATGAATGAATAGGTGGCGACTTTTTAAGTCAACTTGCTTTTTATGTGAGCGGATCCAAAACCCGTGCTCACACCTGGTTGAGTAAAAAAAAGTGTGATTTATGCAAGTAAAATCTACAATTACTGCATTTAGTTGTAGTGACTTGAACCTTTAATCTC
Source organism: Tetracentron sinense (assembly GCA_015143295.1). Lineage (NCBI taxonomy): Eukaryota > Viridiplantae > Streptophyta > Magnoliopsida > Trochodendrales > Trochodendraceae > Tetracentron > Tetracentron sinense. The sequence continues at coordinate 53,671,052 of CM026551.1, forward strand.
AACCCAAATCTGCCTAAAAAGAGAAAGTCACTTTACCAGGGCTAGCAAAATCCAATTTGTTATTAGATTCCCACACTTGGCAGATTTTTTAGCCAACTTTAGGGTCCTAGGGTTAACTAACCTTGCCTTAGGACACATAACAGTTTAGGGTTTTGTAATTTCAAAACCCTAACTGTTTTGTGCCACAACTTCTGAGACAAGGTCTTGATTACCCTAGGATTTTACAGTCCCAAAAGCTTTATTTTTAGTTTTTAGAAATACCATCTTCTTCAATTTGGGTTTTTTCGACCACGTTTCACTGCTCATTTTGGATTAAATTTAAAGCATTATCCATTTGAAGTTCCTCTAAGTGAAGAATGACAATATGTGGTGTAGTACTATTTAACTTAGTACTAATAGTATGATATCAGTCCCCATGTTTATTATATATAAAGATAATAAATTATATATATTTTTAAAAAATTTCATTAATCATGTTCATCATATGCTAACAAACACATCTGATATGGAAATCACACGCAAATTTTACATGTTTTTTCATCTTATAATTGTTTATTTCTTAAGTTTCACTTAGAAGATACTAAATGGTGTTTGGCAACACAAAAAGAGGTACTGTTTAGTTAATCCCTTTACTTTATTTACAAGTTCAGAGTGATGATTTTTCATCATCTCATTACTTTGAAGAGATGTACGGTTTGGCAAAGTTGAAGATGGATAATTTAGCTTATCATTTCTCCTAAAAAAATTGTGCAATTAGTTTTTTTGTTCTTTCTTGCAAAGACGACTCTCAAAAAGTCAATTTTCATTTAATAATTGTCTGTCAAAACTTTTCTTAAATGTCAATATTGTGGAAATTAATCATTCTAGTGAGTAATGATTTTGTTGCCTTAGAAGTCTATTCTAATTTTTCTTTTTTGTTCTTTCGAAACAAAATTGTATGCAAAGAATGCCATATTGGTGGAATCAAATTAATCATTCTTGTGACTATTGATTTGTTGCCTTAGAAGTCTATTCTAATTTTTCTATTTTGATTTTTCAAAACAAAATTATATCCAGGGAATGGGATTGATTTTGATGGAAATTTAAGAAAAATGAGGAAATAGTAAAAAAAATAAAATTACAGGTGTACAGTTCAAAAATAACCTAACAGAAGTAAGAATAACAAGGTGATTTTCTAGATGTCTAATCGAATGATTAAACTCTCCCTTCTTGATCACAGGTCAACCTAAACCTCGAAAGAAGGGCCGTTCCGACTTGCGGCGAAAAGAGAATAAAATGACAAACCAAGATGATTGAGAGCACACAAAGAGATTGAGAGTACTGAGATGGCTTCTGTTTAGCCTTGTCGTACTTGAATTGTCTCTTTTGGACTCATAGTTCATTCTATATATTGAATTTGAAATGAGAGAAATCAATACAAAGATATTTGAAACAATTGAAATGATCATGACATTAATTATATTAACATCTTTTAGTTAATCAAGTGCCAATTAATTAGCAAATATCTTTTTTTCTCAAGTGCCTTACAGTAACAATTTACTCTTCAAAATGCTCTAAGTGAGTTGGTAAAGGCAGGATTCACACTTCCTTCTTTGAAATGTTTGGTGGTACGCACCTCAACCAACGAACCTCTCACTCTCTAATCCTTAAATCCCTTTTAACCCCATTTAGAACTTACAAAATCTATGCTAACGGCGTATAGATTTATAGTCAAAGGTGTTGTGCCTAAGACTAAAGGCGCAATCACCAATGCCTTTTATCATGTCAAAGGCGCATGAGATGTTGCTTTCTTTAATAATTTAATAATTTATTAAGGCGTCATCATCTATATAAGATGTTGCTATATCAACTAAAGTTCCTCCTGGTGTAGCCATGTCATGTGCTTGCGTGGCTTTCACTAAATGACTCATCAACAAAGTTTTATATTTTCTTAAGGATAAAAATGACCATGTCTATAGTATGAGAAAAATGGTGATTTTTGTATTATAATTTTGGATCCAACATTTAAAACTTGATGCGTATAATTAAAATTTTGTAAGTCAAGTCAACATAAACGCAAAATTCCTCCAAACCATCTTAGTTAATTTTTTCCTGTTCCGTTGTACCCACATACATAAATATGTTTTCGAATTGTATTGATTGAATCATACTGATTTATTTATATATAAGAGTAGAAAGAGATCATTTTCTCCCGAAATAAAATAAACAAATAATGGTATCGATAATACCATTTTTTTTCCTTCTAAAAATTAAGGTTAGATGGTTGAACAGATCTAAGAATTAGTGAATTGTAATCACAGTTAAGGGGTATTAAAAGGGACACGTGTTGACTTGTGGGATGTAACCGGACTCCTTAGAGTTCAGTTACAACTTGAGATAATTTCGAGTCTCAATTAAAACCCTAGGGTTGCCCTAAGTGTGCCTTGAATCAAGCCCTCAACAAAAATATTGGCTGCAAGTTTAACCTTTTCATGCCTGGTCTCCAAGGCATTTTCCTAAACTGAGAATAAACCATTTTCAGAAAAGTAGTCTAAGGAGAAAAAAAGAAGGTAGTCCAAGGGAATAAAATGGAATTGCATGGGATATACTTGGCCTAACTCCAAATCTAAACACTCTCAATCTTTTACTGAGACTCAAAATACAATCACAATTAGGATTTGAGTAATGCTAGCAGCACTCTCACTTAAAACACCTGCTAGGTAGACAATTGATGCGGGCTGTGAAGAAATGCAGTCACAATTATGCTGTGTTTGGTTGCCGAGAACATAGGCTGTGAAAAAGAAAAGTGAAAGATGATGAAATTTTCTGGTGTTTGGTTACAAAGAAAATTTTTGTGAAAAAAAAATGGAAGAAAATTAGCCCATAATTTTCTTTCAAAATGAGGATTCTATTTCCTTCCAAAAAGCTTGGATTTGGGGAGGATACAAAGAGAAAATCTTTAACTTCATGTCTTGTCTAAAAAAAAAATCTTTCAACTTCATGTTTTGTCTAAAAAAAAAAAATTTACATTTTAAAATTTTATTCTATTTTGTTACCAAATTTTCTTAGTAACCAATCAAGGTGCAAAAAAATATTTTTCCTTTCTTTTCCCGTACTTTTTTATTTTTATTTTCTTGGCAACCAAATATAGCATCAAGCTAAGCGCATTAATTGGAGCCTTCTTGAAGTCAGCATAATGTTGGCGTTTAAGGTTTTCTGTCTTGCCTCTATCGCACGAGTTCGGATGGGCAACAGTGCTCGCTGTTGCCCCCTTGTGTCTGAAAATATGGGGCCCACGTTCAATCAAGGGTGGCCCCCACATCAACAGTGAATAGGCCCCTGATATTTTCAGATACAAGGGGGCAACAGTGCAACAGCGAGCGCTGTTGCCCATCCGAACTCCTATCACACTGTTGTGCCGTGCCTTATAATTCGCCCCACTGCAGAGAGTCTTCAAATGCAAATAGTTGTGAGTTGAGTTGCTTGTTAACTCACCTGTTTGCACATATAGTGCTGCTTTCTCAGTTCAATTTTCACTCCATTTGAAATTGGATCACACCTAAACCAGTTAAAGCTTTGCGTCCTTAATCGGGTTGTGCAGTTGCGCTCGAGAAACCTGCGTGTAAGCATGCTAATCTTTATTTCTCTAAATAACTCGATGTCTACAAATTGAATGAACTTTAGAATGTTAGGCAAGCTATCCATGTTATCATGCCAAATTAAGATTAAGACATGATGTCATTTCATAGGAAAAAATTAGTTAGGTTTCCAAGATTTTGATAAACATCAAAGTATGCGCTTCGTAATCGTAACCCCTTTAGATCAAATGTATTGGCCATTTTCAATGGCCAAATTATAATAATGGCTACATACTATATCCAGATGATAACCCACAAGGGTAGCTCAGTTGGTTTGGATCTTAAGAGAGATCCCTAAGATCTCGAGTTCAACTCCTCTTGGGTTTATCCAATACACACGTGATTTACGGGTGATTCCATGCATATGAGAAAGAGTAATACTTCCTTGTCAGGGTTGGGACACAAAAAAATAAAAAGGGTTGGGACACAAAAAAAAAAAAAAAATCCGGATAATTTCTCAATCTCATAATTAAGTTTTTCTACCCACGTATTATTCATGTTACTTGTCGTGGAAGCAAGATCAAGCTCATCACTTAAAGATGCCAAATCCACCTAAGTTTCAAATGCCTTCTAAGTTACAATTATGACAAGACTTGATGAAGAGTGTCTGAATAAAATGACAAATCGTTTTTCAAATCAAGGTTTCGCATTCTAATTGGAGACGCTAAAAGACAACCTAGTCTTCAAGGGATGGGGAGTGCTAGCCCCACTATCCGCTTATCAATCATACTCTCTCTTGGGGGAGTTCGGATGGGCAACAGCGTGCGCTGTTGCCCCTTTGTGTCTTACAAAGGAGGGCCCCACGTTCAACAGGGGTAAATTAGGAATAAAAAAAATGGACCCCATTTTTTGTAAGACACAAAGGGGCAACAGCTTGCGCTGTTGCCCATCCTAACTCCTCTTGGGGCAAGAGGACAAGTACACTAAGCCAAGTAGTTGTGAGCTCCACCACAAAATCTTTATCTTTTTGTCCCAAATAAGGGAGAGTGTAATAGGGGAAAGTGAGGCTAGCAAATTCCTTTAGGAGTGGTGCTTCTCAGGCATTCCTTGCTCTCGGTCAAAAATCAACACACATTTCCTTGTTTTAACCTGTGTTGGTTTTTGACTGGAAATAAGGAATGCCTAAAGTAGAGCCAGCATGCCTCTTCCAATATTGGACCTGATTTGGATTTCACTAGGTAGGCTGGAATCTAATTCACAATTACCTTTAATTCCTATATAACCTTTTCAATAGATACAAGAAATATAACATTTGTATGTTAAGCTTAGCTTGCGTGTAATGGGAACATGTTCGTGACTCATGAAAGTTAAATGCAACACCGTAGGGGTGTTTGCGACGAACACCCCCCTAATAGAGGTGTCAATGGGCCAAATTGGGTCCTAAAAAACCTCTTGTAAACTGGCTGTACTTGGGTCGGACCTATTCAAAAATACGAAACTCAGGCCTAAGCCTGGCCCATTGATACCCCTACTCCTAACAGTATGCTTTTATTACTATATATCAGCTAACTCTACACCCAACTAACTGGAGCCCAAATTGTATGTCGTGTTTAGGCCAATGATTCGAAGCCGATGTGAATTTTTTATACATATACCAGCTCAGAGTAAGCAATTGAACGTGAATAAGAAAATATGACTGTAAAAGGTGTATATTGTATGGCATCATATTAACATTTTTTTTTTTTGCTTCGAAATATTAGCATATGTTGGATGGATTGCATTGAGGTCGTATTATAGTAAGTTACCACTTGAGCTATGTGATCTTTTTTTTTTGGTTGAACACAACACCACCACAAGGTGTTACTGTAGGCAATTGAAAGGAAGACACACACCACACTCTTCCTCATAAAGTACCATTGGGCCTCAAACAGTTGGTACCCGTTTTAAGGTTCACTTGGGTGAAGCTTCATGAGTTGAGTGGATGTGTGTGTGGTCTGCATGGTGTATGTGTTGTGTTTGCATGGTGTGTGCCATGTGATCTCCTTGTAGCCAGTAAGTAATATCAGTATGTACTTTATAAATTAAAAAAACTAGATGTATTAGAGCCCAAGAATGAGGGAAAAAATGCCTCCTTCCTGTATAGCCCTATTTCTATAATGGACCTCAATAAAGAACTAGTGGGCCCTAACAGGCCAGCCAATACCAGCCCAAACCCACCAATATCTAAAACTCTTCCCCTAATCATGCTGACAACTGACACCCCATAAAAAGTTCAGCTAATCTTTTTGGCTTTTTCTTTCTCTTTGCTTAATTCCATCATAGTGTTTTAGTTAACTAAGCAATTTTTTCTTTTCCATCATTCAATCTTTCCCTTCTCCAACACTTAACCAACTAACACCAACACCAAACCAACTTTGTTGGTCATTGGCTCTGGCCTTGCACTTAAAGAAACAGAAAGCCATGGACAATCATTGTAAAGTGGATGAGGTACAGCTAAAGTGGGTTATGGGTGCGTAGGTTATTAAAATCCACCCTCCTCCCTCCTTTCTTTTCAAAATTCAAACTCATCACTTCCCTGGAATATCACCAAATTTTCTCTCTATCTCTGTGTCTTCTTTTGTATAATTTTTCTTTTGAAGTTTCTAAGTAGAAAAAGTTAGAGAGAGACTTGTTTTAATGGAGGACAACAAGAGACGATACTCTTCTAAGTGAAACATTTTAAGGCCAGGAGGTGAAGAGGAGGAGGAGGAGAAGAAGAGTTTCAAAATGACTACGGCGAGATTCATAAAGTGTGTGACCGTTGGCGATGGAGCGGTCGGAAAGACATGCATGCTCATTTCCTACACTAGCAATACCTTCCCCACGGTATGATTCATGACCATGACTAAAATGATGTGTTACTAGTACACCTGAAATATTCCATGTCTATGAAGTAATAATGGTGATTATGATTACACTGATGAGAACCATAATGATGCTTTTCTTTTCTTTTTTTCTTTCGGATAGGATTATGTTCCGACAGTATTCGACAACTTCAGTGCTAATGTGGTGGTAGATGGGAGTACAGTGAACCTTGGATTATGGGATACTGCAGGTCAGTCGATACTCTAGGGGCTGTTTGTCCGCAAAAGTATCTCTACGGGCGTAATTGCAGATCATCTTTGTGGCAGGATAGGCCTAAATTAAGCGCCCAAATTATGCTGCTTTGGCATGTATTTCCATGCTTTTGTGGGTGAAACTGTATTCTCCGAAAAATGATTTTCTTATAACTCAAAGGGGATAGAGTTATCGGTACAACCAAGCACTCCACATATGCTTTCTCTATTCTTCTTCAAAATCAAAACAATTAATTCTTCCAGTATAAGTAAAGATATGCTCTTCACCATGATATCTCTTAACTTGATTGTGCCCCTCAAAACACCAAAGAGGCGGCAGCTTTGAAGCTCCAAAGCCAATAATGTAACCTAGGCTATAGATGTTGTACCCAAATTGCCTGTCCACACAACCCATTCTCAGATTATTATAGTCGACAGCTCGTTTTTCTCAAAATTTCAAGGGATAAATTCAGAGTATTCAAGGTGAAATTTAGTAAAACTAAGATTACCCCTGTGGGTTGTCGAACGCAATTCCATGACAAAAGGCACTGAGCTCTCTTTTTCTTTCTCATTTTGGTAAACAGAACTGAACTCACTTTTTATATTTAAAATATCACTCATTTTCTCTTGTTTGTTCTCATAATTTATCGACTTTGAGGTGGAGTCTTAGTTTAGTTTGGTGGATACTGGATAACAGGACAGGAAGATTACAACAGGCTAAGGCCTCTAAGTTATAGAGGTGCTGATGTATTTTTGTTGGCCTTCTCTCTCATCAGCAAGGCCAGCTATGAAAATATCTCCAAGAAGGTCAGTTCCTTTCCTCCCCACATTCTTTCTTTATGCCTATATATATATATAATTTTATACTATGATATCCACAACTGTGGGATCTGATAAAATTGTTGGTTACTTGACTAATAGTGGATAGCTGAGCTGCGACACTACGCTCCGACTGTACCAGTTGTTCTGGTGGGAACCAAACTTGGTAAGATCATCAATCTAAGAACTGTTACAAGCATTGCCATAGTGAAATGGCGGTTACCCATTGGATGACATTCAGCTTGCTAGTATTTATTCAGACTAATGCTAGTTCCTTAAATTTTGATGATCTGTTGAAATTTAATATAAATTTAACTGTCACCACTGCAGATTTACGAGAAGACAAGCAGTTCTTGATTAACCACCCCGGTGCAACGCCAATCACAACTGGCCAGGTAAGTCATCCATGGCAATTGAACAAACTGTATAATCTGTTTATTGAGTTTGTCAAAATTTGTATAATTTTTCCTTTGGATTTAACAACGAGACTGGTGTGCAGGGTGAGGAATTGAAAAAGATGATTGGTGCAGCTGCTTACATGGAATGCAGCTCCAAGACTCAGCAGGTGGCTAGTTCTTCTATACATGATTCAAATTTCCCCTAATTCAAAATCTTTTGTACTATCTTAAATCATTTTCGTTCGGCATAGTCGGCAAAAAAAAGGGACATTAAATATATACCACCTCATCTCAACAATATATATATGTACCACCTCCTTTGCGAGCGGTAGGATGTGAGAATAATGGCATCACACCCTACACCATTAGTATGACATCGAAGCGAGCTAGCCACTGGATATGGGGATAATGTGATTTCGTTATTTCAGACCCAGCAACTACCATCTAAGTTGGTGTTATGATAATTCGCTACCTTGGACCGCTAGGGAAAATTAAGTGGATTATAGGCTATTTGCTGATTGTGGGGGCTGCAGCTTATTCAAGTGGTCCCCCACAGCCTGATGGGGCCAAGCTTACTTCCAAGAGAACGACAATGAGGTTGGAGGGATAAAGAATTAAGTCCGATCATTCTGCGCTGCAGTATGAAATAGAGTAGTATTTCAGGTATATAATCTGCCGCTGTTTTGTCTAACTTCTTATTGTGACTCTGGATTTTCAGAATGTGAAGGCTGTATTTGATGCTGCGATCAAGGTTGTTTTGCGACCTCCGAAACCGAAGAAAAAGCGATACAAGCCAAGACCATGTGTGTTTATCTAAATCAAATTTCGTGTTAATTTCCTCCCTGGAGTTGTCACAGACCTTTTTCTAAGTGTTTCTTTTAATTGTCACTCTGAGGCTAAAGAAGATCAATATATGTCTTGGAGATCTTATATATGCTGCTAATGACATTTTAGTGTTTGCAGTATTTCCTCTTGGTTCTTGCTAGAGAGGGTTATATATAAGGCAGCTGTCATGCCCATCAGTCCATCACTATCTTATTATTTCATGCTTACACACACACTTTGTACCGAGAAATACTGCGATGCCTCGGGGCTAAGTTATTAATTTTGATAAATCCAGTATCATGTTTAGCAAGAAATACTCCCTAAAAGCATGCACAGATTTTGTAAGAAATGATGAAGTTGAAATGCACGAAGATATTCGAGAAGTATCTAGGTTTTCCATTGGAATTTGGTAGTAATAAAAGATAATTATTTTCAACTCAGAGCTCAAGTGGGAGCCATGCTTGAAGAGTGGAAAGAAAAGCTCCTATCAACAACAGGGAAATAGGTGCTTATAAAAGTTGTCACCCTGCTATCCCAACCATGCCATGTCCTGTTTCAAAATACCTAGTGATGTTTGCATGAGATTAAATCAAAGCCAAAGGAAATTCTTGTAGGGAACCAAGAATGGAAAATGGAACCGAAAATGGGTTAGCTGGGCTAATATACATCGATCAAAATTCCAATTATTCAGTGAAAATGGAACAAATGAATGTAGCCTTACTAGCTAAGCAAGGCTGAAGAATAATGAAGAGAACAAGAAGTAAATACTTCAATCAGGTAGACTTTCTAAACGCCCCTTATAAAGCCTCAGCATCTGATGCGAAAGTATATATTTATCAAACAGAAGTGCTATGGCAAATAGGACTAGTAAGCAAACCGAGCTGCTCGTGACAAGCTCGAGCTCGTTTAATCTGGTGTCCAAATAAGAATGGTATATTTACAGTTAAGTCAACCTACCATTGTGGAATGAACAACTCAACACACACTGCTTGCTAGACAACAGGGAGAGAAACTCAGCAACAAAGTCTTCTTGACATATGGGACAGTGGATACAATCCGATATTTTCCTCTTATGCTTCGTTTGTTTTGAAGTAAAATAGAGGAAAACAAATGAATTTCGCAGAAAATGCCAGTTGTCCTAAAGAAAATACACTTGAAAAATGATATTTTCCGTGAAATTCATTTGTTTTCCCCTATTTTACATCAAACAATGCTCCGTTTGTTTGATGTAAAATAGGGGAAACAAATGAATTTCATGGAAAATGTCAATTGTCCTAAAGAAAATATGTGGGAAAATGATATTTTCCATGGAATTCATTTGTTTCCCTATGTTACATCAAAACAAACGGAGTATTGATTAGCGCGGTTTGTCCCTAGCTACTAGGAGTGCATTCAATGCACTGCACCAAAGGAACCTTTGACTCTTGCCATCACCGGGAATTTCTCATAAGGTTGAACTGTGCCGTTCTGAGTGAAACTTAGCAATAATGGCTGTGGTAACGAAGAGTATGAACAACCGATGCCTTCTGAACATATCAGAAAAATGCCATAGCTAAAAAGCCTGGGAATGTTACATGTAATTCCATTCCACGAAGGACTGGATTAATGGCAGGCGAACCACAGATGCTCGAGGCATGGGAGAGTATTAACTCACACTTTAAAGAGATGGATCAGCTCCAGATTGAGACTTGGGAGATGCTGGAGGTTGGGACATCCTGAAGGCGGATGGTGAAGTGTTTTGCAAGACGGTTAAAAACAAGTTTCTCAGTAGCAGAATTTTGTAATCGAATGGGTTAAAAGTGAAATACCAAACCCAACCATATAAGAAACGCTCCTAATCCTAAATATTTGTAGCCGGTAACATGAATCATGTTTTACTGTTCCATGTTATTAAAAAGCCATGAATTTTAGGTAAAGTGTGTGCTATCAAATTCGTTCGTACTATATCAATTCATGCCATTGAGCATATGTGTATCTAATGTGTAAACCAAAAAAACTGAATGGATTTGTCCCACATCGGTAGGGCTGTCAATGGATCGGATTTGGACCGGATCTGCCTAGATCCGAATCCGATCCGATTAAGAATCCGACTGATCCGAATCCGATCCGAGATCCGTCGGATCATGAAGTAACCGATCCGAATCCGAATCCGATCCGATCCGATCCGAGTAAGGTTATTTAAAAAAAAATAAATCTATTTTAATAATAAAAAATCTAATAATACCTTAATTAATACTAATTAATGTTAATTTTTTAAAAAATTAATATTTTATACATAGAAAATCTAAATAATATATTTAAAATAATTAAAAATTATTATTATTATCGGATCGGATTTTAATCGGATTGGATCACCCTATATCCAGATCCGATCCGATTATAATCGGATTCCACCAATCCGATCCGAATCCGATCCGACGGATCACATATAGGATCCAAAGTCCAGCTAATCGGATCGGATCCGGATCATGATCCGGTCCATTGACAGCCCTACACATCGGTGGGGTTCCTCTAAGCTTGTGAGCCCTTATAGCCTCACATACCTCTCTTTTTGAGAGAATAAATGGGTGCAATAGCCTTGTGGCCTGAGTGTGTGTTTTTATTGTGTAAACCCAAAAAAAAACATCTAGAGCCTTTTCTCGAACCTTTGTGACCAAAATAGGACGTCGTAGAACAACGGTATACAAATAAACGCATATATAACTTTTGAAACTCAATCAATCTTTTTTATCTTTTTTACTATTATAATGGGAGAGGCGGGTGTAGCCTGAATTTTCCGAAATTCTTAAACTGCCCTTATATAAAACAAAATTTTAATTTAATGTTTTACACTAATTCCCAAACTGCCTTCATCTATCTATTTAAAGATTAGAATCACAGTCCATCGCGATTGAACTCGGGGAGAGTTCAATCGCACCTACAGGTGAACACGTACACGTGTCCCTTTTAACTCCTATTAACTTTGGTTAACTGCTTCCCCTCGCTCTCACGTGCATCGCACATAGGCCCCTGCTAGTTCATATATATGAGAGCATAGGACATAATAAACATGGTAGCTAGGTCTCCGCATTCATTTATCTTAGTTAAGAATTTATCTAGGTTTAGAGTTCGGTTAGTATAAATGGTAACTGCCACAAGGGGCTTACATCCTTCATCTGGGATTACTCTATTGGTCCGAATCCAACGATTACAAACACCGTAGCATTTTAATCAAATGAAACTAGGTCTATGACGTTTGATCTCAATAAATACTACATATTCTGTCCTCCTTACTTGATTGAGTTGAGCACAAGAAGTAGGAGCTGCCGTTGTAGTTGAAATGGCGGGTCCGTTGCTACGCTCTATATGGTCTTCCAGTCGAAGATCCATCTCCTCCCAATCCAACTCTAATCGATCAATCCATCTCAACACTTGTATACGCTCCTTCTCGGCTGCTCCGGCTCCTGCCGCCGCCGCCGCGCCGACTAGCTTCTTAGACCCTAATCGGATTCGGAACGTGGCGGTGATAGCTCATGTCGACCACGGCAAGACCACCCTCATGGACCGCCTCCTCAGGCAGTGCGGTGCTGACATCCCCCACGAGCGCGCTCTCGACTCCATCAGCCTCGAGCGCGAGCGAGGCATCACTATCTCTTCTAAGGTCTTAAATTTCTGAAACCCTAATTATTTATAATTCTCAGTTAGTTTTTAGATTGTTGTTTTAGATTTCATGTAAAGTTGGTGTCTTTTAATGTATAAATGGGAGGAGATGATAATTAGGGTTTGGCTGTTGCTATATATAGACCCCTGCGATGCAAGGGAATGTTAGTAAGGAAAAAATAAATTTTAATTCTAAATTTATATAGTAGTCATAAATTGATTAATAAAAAAAAGTAAAAATTATTGTGTTTCAGTAAATGAAAAATAAAATAATTTGGGGAGTGCTAGCCCCATTCTGCTTCCAATATTTTTTTTTTTTTTGTTGGGTGAAATCAGTTTTCTAAGTTAGTACAAAGGTGAGCTTTCAACCGCGACATCTGCAAATAGCCTCACAATAGACAATTTACTGAGAACTCCGCAACAACAATCCAACAGTCTATTGTCTTTCTCAACCTCTCATATCTTCACGTCCCTCCTAACCTCTTTCCTTTATTCCCACTCTCTTATTTTAAAACCCAAATAACAAGCCAATTTGTGAAAATAGAAGAGCATCCTATCATATCGTCAAACTGAGGAAGCAAATAACAGATAAAGGATGTTTTATTTCTAAACCAAACATCAAGCCAATAACAAACAAAGGGCAGATATCAATTTTTTTATAAAAATCATCATGATAATCCCTAATCTTAAACTAACCTCTTTATTTCTTCCCCGCTTATTTTTTTTTTCCTAAATCCTAAACAGTAATGAAAATAAAAAATCCCGTTATGGTAATATCTAACTTTAAACTAACCTCTTTATTTTCTTCCTTTAGTTTTTTTATATCCCCAAAACCAGGGCAAAAAGGAGGGTGTGGACCAATGAGATTGCAATCCATTTTCCATATCCCTATTATTTTATTTTATTTTCTGTAATTTTTTTTGTCTAGAATTTCTAACAATCTTGAAATTGAATAATTTTCTACTTTCTAGACAATAGAGTTACAGTGTCAAATGCTAATCCCATCAACTCAACTCTCAAACAAAATAAAACTGAAATTCTATTGGTTGACAGTTCTCGTGAAGCCTGTCACCCTTGGTATTCAAAATATTTATAATGCCTATTGGATACAACGTAGTGGCTGTCGGAACCATAACATTCTCATACATCGACTGTTGGTAAGGTAACCGTTGGATTTGAAAGGGTGTTACGCGTAAGATACTCACCATGTATGGGGATGGGATTTTGTTTGGCCATCGCCATATGAAATCCGATCAATACTTCAAACCGAGGAATGACATAACTGAAAAGAACGCATTGAAGATCGCATTATGATAATCCCTAACCTTAAATTAACCTCTTTATTTGTCTGCTTGCTTTTATTCAAAAATCAAACACCAAGCCAAATTTGAATACGAAAAGGGCATCCGATAAAATCTTCAAACCGAGGAATGGCATAACAGGAGAAAGAACACATTGAAGCAGAGTTACGTGGAGATGGGGTTTTTATCATAAACTCATTAATAAAGCCTTACGCTCCTTACAATTTTTTTTGGACGTCGTAACCGTTCTCCCGCTGGAGAAAAGGGGTATAGTTTGTATTTAATGAATTAGTAGACATTGTATACCAATAGACGTGGTGGTTGGATGTAGATTGAAGTTGAGAGAAAGAGAGAGAGAGAGACGAGGTTGTGTTTTGTAACATCACACCCCATGCCTTTCATAACTGCCGCTCACAATCCTCACCATCATAAGTATATGAAGTGCGAAAGGAGGCGGTGTGTTGGGTTTGTAGGATAGGTAGAAAGAGAAGAGGTGTGTCAGGTATGGGTGGTGACTCTATATTCAAACACACCTATTCCCCTCTCATCTCTTCACCTAATATTACTCTCAAATAGCCACTTGTCCTCTTGGGTGCTTGGGTATAATCATTGTTACCAAGTAGGGTATAATACAATAATGATCTGATCGAGGGTGTTATATGCAAAAGTACGGAGAAATTTAAAAATAATTAATAATTTAAATAAATAAAAATCATGATATTAACTAATAATAATCATTTAATACAGGATATGTGTTTAACATGGTAAAAATATGACAAAAATACGCGTATTGTACGTGTTTAATACATAATTCGTGTATTAAATGAGCATTATACAGTGATACGTGTATAATATGTTACACGACAAAATTACAAAGTCTTAAATGGTGACCCCCCTTACAAGTATTATACGGGTGTTTGGTAACTATGGGTATAATTAGGAGAATTAGGATCGTAAAAAACAATATGACTCAATCTATACCAAAAATAAGAGCTTTGAATTCCCGAAAACTCCTCGATAGGTGGCACTCAATTGTTCAAATTCTGCCCTATTGATGAGCAGAGCTTGTTTGTAGCAATATACATGAACCCTCTATAATCTGTTGTTTCATTTTAATTGGAAGATTTACGACATATACCCTCACCAGTAAGAAAAAGCGGGAAGATGTGTATAATATTATATAATGCCTACTATTACAGCAGATGGGTGATTCTAGAGATGGACACTTCACATGCACCTCTTTCCTTTATTTGTTCTTGATGAGTGGTAGTATTCACTATTCACCTAGTTCGTTTTCTTCTTTGGTTTGACCGTTTACCTGTACGGGCAGTGGGTCACTTATTTACTTACTCCTCAAAACTATGATGCAAACCTACAAAGTGACACCTTGTTGGGTGATTGCAAATTAGCTCATTTTTGGTACAAACGAAGAATTATGCTATATAAAAATTAGCTATTAGTTGTCCTCCCTAGGGTTCTCTATGTTAGTAACACAGGTGGATTTAAGCTATTACACCATACAAATATCTAGAGCGAAATTGCTCTAGATAGAGAAACTAACAAAAGTTAAAACGGCTCAAATAGGTCCCAACAAAAAAGTTAAAACAGTGAAAAATGGTGTAGGTTAGTAATATAGATTTCACAACCAGGCATGTTCAACAAGTTCCACAATCAGGCAGGTAAATTGCCTCTTTTTTATATAGGTTAGTAGATTTTGACACTAACTCGTGTGCTGTTTCTAAGAAGCACTACTATCCATAAATTGAGACACGAATTTGGACTCGCCACTTTTTGTTGACCTCATATTTATTTTGTTATAGAGATATTTCTCACAAAGTTCAAATTATGAAGTTGTAGAGGGATCAAGGGATAAGATTAGTAGCACTTTGTTTTTTAGTGAACACTTCAAGAGTCAAGCCTTAAGCATCACGACATTAGGTAAGCAAATTATTTCTTGATTTTCTTTGCTAGTTTATTTTTACAACTTCTTCCTTTTGTTAGGAAATTTAGATTTTGAATTAATATTTTTTTTTTAGCATAAGAATTCTAGAATTAACTTTTGTTCACTACTTTTTTTCTTTTTCAATTTGTTCACAATAACACAATACTTTCTGAAAATAGTATTCATTTCTAGATTGATAACTGTTAATCCATTGCTTGTTTTGACCCATAAATCATGCAATAGATTAATCATCATAGTTATTTGTTAAAAACTTAACATATGTTTTATTTGAATTTTGAATGTAATATGTTCAATTATATAGTTTTGAGTTAATTTGTTGCAAAAGCTTTTATAGTAGATTTCTATTAGGGTTTGAGAGAAAAGAATAGAAGAGGAGAGAATAAGAGAGGTAGAGATGGAGAAGAGAGAATGAGTTAGCTTGGGTTGTCTCATCTCTTGGTATTTATATTAACTAGGAAATATAACAATATGTGTTGGGCCAGGCCCATACAAGAAGAGAAGAAATACAAGATAAAAGCCCATTATGATCTACAATACTCCCCCTCAAGTTGGTGCGTATATGTCACACATGCCTAGCTTGCTAAGTATATCAAGTAAGTGATAACTAGGAACCCCCTTGGTTAGGACACCTGTCAGTTGATCCCTAGTCTTCACGTAAGGGATGCAGATCTCTCCAGAGCTAAGTTTTTCTTTGATGAAGTGTCGATCAATCTCTATGTGCTTGGTCCTGTCATGCTAGACAGGATTGTGAGCAATGCTAATCGCAACTCTATTATCACAGTAGAGACTCATAATCTTTTTTTGGGGGAACCCGAGTTCCCTCAATTGGATCCTCACCAATAGTAATTCACAAATCTCATGGGCCATAGCTCTGAACTCAGCTTCTGTACTAAACTTCGCAACTACTGCTTGTTTCTTGCTTCTCCAAGATATCAAATTTGCTCAATGACCCTCAATCGAGTGGTCCTTTTCTTATATAGAAGTCTTTTTCCCTCATTACAATATATCCCTTAATTACAATATCTCCTAATTACAGCATCTTCTAATTCAGGAAAGATATTTACAGATCTATTTTCTAAATAACTATACAACGATTTATGGTAGGTTTGACAGATTTGTTTCCTAAATAAATGTAGAACAATTTATGGTAAGTTTGTTGTCTATCCTACTGACATCCCCCCTCAAATTGATGCTGGTCGATCAAGAAGCATCAATTTGCCAACAAGAAATTGATGACGTAGTCGTGTCATAGCTTTGGTGAAGATGTCCGCGATCTGAAGGTCGCTTGAGACATGTGGAAGAGAGATAACCCGAGTATCAACAGCTTCCCGAATAGAATGGCAGTCCACCTCGATATGTTTGGTACGCTCGTGATAGACGGGATTTGTAGCGATTTGAATAGCACTCGTATTATCAGCATGAAGAGGAGTGGGAGTAGATTGAGGAAAACCTATTTCAGCAAGTAAGCCACGGAGCCACACAATCTCCGAGCAGGCTGATGACATGGCACGGTACTCTGACTCGGTTGAAGATTTGGAAACACGATCCTGTTTCTTACTCTTCCAAGAGATAAGTGAATCACCAAGAAACATACACCACCCGGTGACAGATCGGCGAGTATCAGGACATCCTGCCCAGTCAGCATCACTAAAAGCCACAAGGCGAAGAGAAGTACCAGTAGAGAAGAACAAGCCACGGTGAGAGGAGCCGCGGAGATATCGAATAATTCGGCGGACCGCGGCAAGATGAAGGTGGCGAGGAGACTGCATAAATTGACTGACTTGCTGGACAACAAAGGAGATGTCAGGCCGTGTAATAGTGAGATAATTGAGACTACCAACTAACTGGCGAAACACCGTGGGATCAGGAAGGAGATCCCCCTCCTCACGTCGATACTTGACATTCACTTCCAAAGGAGTATCCACTGAAGAGGAGTCCTGCAAACCAGACAAGGAAATCAAGTCTTCCGTGTATTTTTGCTGATGTAGGAAAACCCCAGATGAATCGGACTGAACTTCCAAACCGAGGAAATACCGGAGAGGACCAAGATCTTTCATATGGAAGGAATCATGAAGATGCTGCTTGAGCTGATCAATGAGAGCAGAATCAGTCCCAGTGATGACAATGTCGTCGACATAAACCAGAAGAAGAACGATACCAACAGAAGTTGTACGAAGAAACAACGAAGAATCATACTGGCTTTGGATGAAAGAAAACCGAAGTAAGGTAGCCCGGAACTTATCAAACCAGGCCCGAGGAGCCTGTTTCAAACCATAAAGAGAGCGCTTCAGCTTACACACATTTGACGTCGACGACGAGCAGAGGCCAAGAGGAGGTGTCATGTAAACATCTTCCTGTAAATCACCGTGAAGAAATGCGTTCTTCACATCCATCTGGCAAAGGGACCATTCCTGAGAGGCTGCAAGGGCAATAATAGTACGCACAGTGGTCATTTTAGCGACAAGAGCAAAGGTCTCCTCATAGTCAACCCCATACTCCTGGCGGTTACCAAGGGCAACCAAACGAGCCTTATAACGGTCCACAGACCCATCAGGCCGAAGTTTCACAGAAAAAACCCACTTACACCCAATTAGCTTGACATGAGAAGGACAAGGGACCATGTCCCAAGTCTGATTTTCTTGAAGAGCTTGAAGTTCTTCCTGCATATCCTTTCGCCAACACTCATGTTTATCAGCTTGTGAGTAGGAATTAGGAATCGACACAGTTGATAAGGTAGCCGTGAAGGAGGTATGAGAGAAACCATACCTATCCGGTGGATGAGAAGCACGGCCAGATCGTCGAGGAGGATGCAAAACGGGATCAGGTGGCAGATTAGACTCAGGAAGGGGTAGAGTTGGTCGACAGTGTTCATACACAAAACCAGGCTTGAAGCGTTCAGGAGGGCACATCAAATCATCAAAGTGAGGAAGAACAGAAACTGCAGGAGATGATGTAATAGAATTAGGAAAGAAACATTGATGCTCAAAGAAAACGACATTATGAGATATATGAAATTTATTGGAAGAAGCATCATAGTACACAAATCCTTTTTGAGATAAATTATATCCCATAAAGGCACATTTCACAGATTGTGCAGAGAGTTTGTGACGTTGATGTGGAGGTAAATGCACAAAACAGACACAGCCAAAAGTGTGTAAGTCAAGAAAGTTAGGGTGCTGCTTATGCAGACGATAGTATGGAGAGTCGAAATTTAGCACTTTAGAAGGCAACCTATTAATCAAATATACTGCTGTAGCTAAAGCTTCAACCCAAAATTTAGGAGGAACAGAAGATGCAAGTAACAAGGTCTTAGTAACATCTAACAAATGTTGATTTTTGCGCTCAGCCACGCCATTCTGTTGAGGCGTATAAGGACACGAGCGGTGAGAAACAATTCCTTTGTGACGAAGAAACTCAAGAAATTCATGAGACATATATTCTCCACCAGAATCAGATCGTAAAGTCTTAATGCTAGTGGTAAATTGATTCTCAACATATGCTAGAAACGATTTGAAAACAGCAAAGACTCCAGACTTATAGTGCAGAAAATATACCCAAGTATACCGACTATAGTCATCTATGAATGTCACAAAATATTTATAATGAGCATGAGAAATGACAGGAGTAATGCCCCATACTTCACTATGGACAAGGTCAAAGTAATTCTTTGCCCTACTCCCAGAAGAAGGGAATGGAAGAATCTTACTTTTTCCGATTTTACACGTAGAACAATCAAAAGACAAAGCATGAGGCAAAGAAGAATCTTTTTTTTTTAATGAACCAGAATTCAGCAAATGAGATAAAACAACATTGTTTGGATGGCCTAAACTTTTGTGCCATATTTCACAATTATTGGATACAGTAGTACAAGCCAAAGAAATGATACTAGGAATGGAAAAGTATAATGGAAACAGTCTCCCAACTTTAGGCCCCTTCGCTATTGTCCTCCCTGACACCGGATCCTGCACATGACAACCATTACGAGAAAACTGAACATTATAATTATCATCCACTAATTGTCCAACCGAGATAAGACTCGTAGAAAGCCCAGGTGATACAAAAATATTAGTAAGTGATGGTGCGATATCACCAACCGCAGTAATCGGTAAAAGATGGCCATTAGCAACTTGAATATTAGAAGAACCAGTGTACTTACGAACATTGCTAAGCATATCAGGTGAACGGGTCATGTGATTGGATGCAGCAGAATCAACAAGCCAAGATTGAGAGGGTATCGTACCCTTACCTTGCAGCCCTAAAGCGGAAAATGCCGAGACAATCATTTGCTGCACCATTTCTGGTGTAAGGGCAGGTGTAGCAGCAGTGGAAGATGACACTGGAGCGAGATTTTGAGTGCTGGTTGCCCCATCCAAAGTGTGGCCAGTAGCAGTAGCATGATAAGCATTCACGGGTCGGTTTTGAGGACGTGTTGGGCATTCTTTGATGATGTGCCCCTTCTGTTTACAGTAGCTGTAGAACTTTTTAGCACAATGGGCAGCAATATGCCCATAATCTTTGCAACTGTAGCACTGAATTGTACGCATGTCTCGACCCCTCCCTCTGCCTTGAGCAGCGTATGCGACAGCATTCTCTTGCGGAAGCAAAGATTGAGTAAGAAGACGTTGTTCCTCTCGAAGAAGTGCTCCAAAACACACGTCAAGAGATGGTGAAGGATCCCTGTGCATCAGGTTGGAGCGAATAGACTCGAATTCTGGCCTTAGTTTCATTAAAAACTGGTCTCTTTTGCTAGCTTCATGGACTGCTTGAACAGCAGAGAGAGACTCGGCCGACACGTCGGCATACACAATGTCTGAAAACTCAGCCCAAAGATTCTAAAAACCACAGAAATATTCCTGAACAGAGAGTGTACCTTGGGAATAGACAGCAAGATCAGTTTCCAATTGAAATCGCCGGGCGGAATGATCTTGATGATAGACCTTTTTCAAGTACTCCCACATCGATTTAGCCGTCTTGTGAGGCCTTAAATTGAGTATAAGCAGTGGATCAACAGACCCAAGAATCCAAGTCATCACGCGAGCATCTTTCACCTTCCATTGAACCAACTTCATAGGATCGGTAGGTTCTGGATCACTCCCATCAACATGACCCCACAACTCCTTTCCCGTGACAAAAAGTTGAAACTGAAACTCCCAGGCAGCATAATTCTTCCCTGTAAACCGAGTTTGAAAGACTTCGGAGTTGGAGTTGTTAGCCATAACTAGAATCTCTCGAAATTCACCAAAAAAAGAAAACTGCAAACCAGAAACCGTACCCAAGAAACCAGAAAACCAGAGCCTAGAATCACGAAAATTGAACCAAAGACAAGGTTGATTCAGAGAGTGGCTCTGATACCATATCAAATTTGCTCAATGACCCTCAATCGAGTTGTCTTTTTTTATATAGAAGTCATTTTCCCTCATTACAATATATCCCTTAATTACAATATCTCCTAATTACAGCATCTTCTAATTCAGGAAAGATATTTACAGATCTATTTCCTAAATAACTATACAACGATTTATGGTAGGTTTGACAGATTTGTTTCCTAAATAAATGTAGAACAATTTATGGTAAGTTTGCTGTCTATCCTACTGACACAAGAGACAAGATTACTCCCAACTATCATGCAGTAACTAAATGTAGATCTTCTATCGGATATGGATCCTGCCCAATCTACATCTGTGTATGCTTCCACTCTTAAGTGCCCATGATAACGAAAGAGAATCCCTTTTCCAGGAGAGGATTTCAAGTACCTGAGAATCTTGTAAATTGCTTCCTGGTGAGAGGTATTGGGAGCATGCATAAACTAGCTCACCACACTCACTGCATAGGCTATATTTGGACAAGTGAGGGAGAGATAAATCAGACGACCAACCAACCTTTGATATCTTCCAGCACTGCTTAGAGGTTCACCATCTTCTGCTAGCTTGTGATTCTGCTCTATCGGCACATTCAAAGGTTTACAACCTAGCATCCCTGTTTCTCTGAGAAGGTCTAGAATGTACTTCCTTTGTGAGATAAAGATCCCCTATTTTCTTGATCTGGCAACTTCTATGTCAAGAAAGTACCTTAACTGCCCTTTTATCTCAAACTCAGTAGCCAGTTGAGATTTTAACCTCTTCATTTTTTTTTCATTAGACCTTGTCAAAACTATATCATCCACATAAACAATAATGGTAGTTGTCTTTCCCTGATAGTGTTTAATAAATAAAGTGTGGTCAGCTTGGCTTTGAGTGTACCCTTGTTTCTTCATGGCTCCACTAAACCTCTCAAACCAGGCACGATGAGACTGCTTTAACCCATGTAGAGCATTTTTTAGTTAAAAATCTTCCACTTTATTGTCGGAAAGCTGAAACCAGGAGGTACAATCATGTAAATTTCGTCCAAATCTCCATGAAGGAAAACATTCTTTACATCAAACTGATGAAGAGGCCAGTCTTGATTAGCAGTAAGTGAAAGAATTACACGGATGAAGTTCATCTTTGCCACAGGAGCAAAAGTCTCATGATAATCAATTCCATGAGTTTGGGTGAAACCTTTTGCTACCAGTCTCGCCTTGTACCTTTCCACATACCAATCTGACTTGTATTTTACTGTGAAGACTTATTTGCATCCAACTAGCTTCTTTTCCTTTGGAAAATTTACAAGATCCTATGTGCAGTCTTTTTCAAAAGCTTTCATTTCTTCATACATCGCATCCTTCCACTGAGGATGGGTAAGAGCCTCAAAGACACGGCAAGGCAAAGACACCATAAACAAAGAAGAGGCAAAGGTGCGGTATGAAGCAGATAAGAAATATATGAGACAAAGTTGGAGATAAGGTGTTGAGTGCAAGATCTAACACCCTTTTTTTTTAATCGATAACCAAGCAAATATAAAAATAAGGAAAGCATCACAGTACAAAGGAGCAGAAAACGCATAGTTCATAAGAGTGAATAAATGCGAAGAACAAAAGAGGAAAAACAGAGAAAAAACAGCAACCACCCAGCTAACCCCCGACTAGAAGTCCCTAATTACAATACCTATTAGGCAAACAACAAACCTAATCTCACCCCTTCCTGCCTTGTTGAAACCCACTCCACCACCATAGCCTATGGTCTAACACAAATACGGGAAAGAGAGGAGGGAGAGTTCTCGAAAGCTTGCATATTCCTCTCCTTCCAGATAGAGCAGGCTATGGCACCTGACAACAATTTCTACACCGCCACCCTTGATCCTTCTTCACTGCCCAAATCCCATCAGGATAAGAAGTTGTGAAAGGACGAGGGAAAGACCCAGGCCACTCCTATGCGGGAAGAAAGAAACTCCAAATCTCACGAGTTAAAGGGCAATGCAAGAGAAGATGGTCAATCAAATATCCCGCTTGGAGGCACATAAAACAATGATTAGCCATCCCCCACCATCGACTTTTCAAGTGATCACATGTGAGAATTTTATTCAAAACCGCATTCCATAGAAAAAAGATACTTTAGATGGAATACCTGGATTCCACACATGCCTATGTAGAAAGGGGACGAAAGGACCAGCTCCAAGAAGCTGAACTAGAGATCTCACTGAAAAACGACTCTTGTTGTCTCCAGACTAAGATCTAACATCCTTTCTAATGACAATAGGAAGATCAGAATCATCAACATGCGAGGGGTCAGAGACATTACCCGAGTTGGAAGGATCCGGATCTGAGGGAGAATCCCGGCAGATGGCGTGAGGAATAGTTCTTGGGTGCTTGGAGTGAACCTGCAAATCTTTCCCTTTCTCATTCCCAATAGCCCATAGGAGAATCATCATCAAAAACAGGAAGAGGAAGAGGAAATGAAGAAGACAACTCTTCAACATTAACTTTTTCCCCCTGAAGAGTAATCTTTGGAGGAAAGTAAGGGACATCCTCGAAGAGGGAGACATCCATAGACACAAACTTCCGCTTGGAAGGAGGATAGTAGCACTTATAACCTTTCTAAGTGGGGAATATCCAAGAAAGACACACTTGACTACATGAGGGTCAAGTTTAGTGCGGTCAAGTTTGGGCACATGCACAAAGCAGACAGACCCAAACACTTTGGGTGAGAGAGAGAAATGAGAAGAGGTAGGTGAAAGAATGTCCAGTGGAGCTTTGAAGGCCAAGATGCGTGAGGGTATCCGATTCATAAGAACTGCAGCAGAGAGTAAGGCCTCAGACCAAAGGTAGGAGGGAACATGCATGACAAGAAGAAGAGATCTGTTAATGTTAAGAAGATGTCGATTCTTGTGTTCAGTTACGCCATTCTGCTGGGGTGTGTGAACACAAGTGATTTGGTAAACAATGACATGATCTATAAGGTAGGTGCACAAAGGTCCACTTAGGTATTCCCCACCATTGTCAGAGCGAAGGATCTTAAGCTTAGCATCAAATTGAGTGCATATCATCCTGTGAAAGACTTTAAAAGAATCATAAACATCAGATTTGGGCTTAAGCAGATATATCCAAGTGGCACGAGAAAATTTATCAACAAAAGTCGCAAAATATTTATAACCACACAAAGAAGTAGTGAGTGCAGGACCCGAATCTCAACAGAATGGACTAATTCAAAAGGTGAATTGCATTTAGAAGTGCTAGGAGGGTAGGAGACCCTACAATGTTTAGACAATTCATAAGTTTTGCATTGAAAAGAAACATCAGATAAAGAGAAACAACTTAGGAAACATTCGTTTAAGGAGCAAAAACGATGGATGGCCTAAACGAAAGTGCCATCGCATCAGCTGATCAAAATCACTCATGTGTCTAGAAGATGACTGATAAGCACGCAACCTAGGAGTGGAATCTAGGTGATATAGGCCATCCCTTTCACGACCACTGCCAATCATCCGCCTCGTCCCCAGGTCCTGAAAAACACAATGAGTAGGGAAGAATGTGACACTACAATTGAGGGACTTGGTAATATTACTGACGGATAAGAGATTAGTATCAATATTAGGAACATGAAGAACAACAAATTAATGCATAATTGGAGAGACATGGATGGTACCTTTGCCAGCAATTTGGGACATAGTACCATTGGCAATCTAGGCTTTCTCTCTCAGAATAAAGATGATAGGAGGAAAAAATGGGGGACATACCAGTCATATGCTTCGAGGCTCTAGAATCAATGATCCAAGAGGGAGGAGTAGATAGGACAGAGACATGTAGGGCAGTGGTAGAGATACTTGACGGTGCAAAGGATGAAAAAGATGCAGCAGAAGGAGTTGCCAACTGGGATATGGCTCTGCACAGGGTGTCAACCTCACGGCGAAGAACCTCCACATCGTCTCTAGGAGTAGCTGGGGAGGGAGCAGTATTTGTGGCAACATGAGCTGAGGAGTCGCCAACTGCTCTGGTGCAACGAGAATCACATCCAAACCCACCAGGGCGACCCCCTCTCTGGGGGACCGCCCATGCAATTGGCAACATTGCTCACGGGTGTGGCGAGTCCATCCACAGTAATCACACTTCAACTTGTCTTTTTCATCAGGGTAGGTGTCTTCAAACTGATTCCCCCGGCCCTTAGAATTTCCTCTCCCACCTCCTTGGCCTCCACGTTGAAAGGTGGAGGAAAGATCGCTCAGGAGGGGTGGTTACCATGCTAGCCACCATCACATCTTGCCTACTTGCTTCACTCTGGATGTAGGCATAAATACGATTAAGGGTGTCAGGAGGAGGATCCCGACCAAGAATCTGCAATTGAGCATTTTTATACTCCTGATTCAAGCCAGTGAGGAATTCAAAGATTCGCATCCGTTCAACCCATTTCTTGAAGGCCACAACATCAGCCGTACAACTTGGTTAGAAGTCGGAGTAGTGATGATCGAACTCTTCCTATTTCTCCTTCAACTTCCCATAATACATGGTCAATGGTGTCTCCCCCTGACGAGTTTGGGAGATATCCTGCTGAAGTTTATACAGTTGAGCAAAGTTACCTACGTTGGAGTAGGTTTGAGACAAAGTATCCCATACATCCTCGCGGTCTTCAAGAACACCAAACCTCGATTGATGTGAGGTGACACAGAGTTAGTGATCCAAGACATCACAATCAAGTTGTCTTGAGTCCATTTGACATGTTTAGGGTCCAACTTGGCGGGTTCCTTTATATCTCCAAGGAGGGTAACCCAACTTGCCCTTAGCACCAACATACATTTCCACAGATTTTGCCCAATAGACATAGTTTTCACCATCAAGTTTTTCTGAGGTGATTTGTAAATGAGGATTGACATTACTTGATCCCTCATGCTCTACTACAACTCGCGTAGGTCCCACATCCATTTCCATTCCGAGGATTGGGATTCATCTATCATGGCTTTTTGTTAAACACCCACAATGCAAAAGTCACACCAAACTTGGGAAAAATTGGAGTCACACCTCCAACTTGGAAAAAATGGAGTCACACCTCCAATTTCAGCTCCTCACACCAACTTCAAGACATCCAACATGCAAAAAACCTCTTCAAATGAGATTGAGAGTAACCAACAATATCCCTAGACATTCAAAAACACCAAGGAAAACATCTAGGTTGCTGTCCAATTCAAACCGTGGACACCAAGGGCAAAAACAGCAAAAAAAAAAAAGGGTACATAAAAGGGGTGAAAAACAGCTCACAACCCCTTCAAATCTCCACGAAACACACCATGTGTGGTTTCAAAACCTTACTTGCATAAAAACGTCCCAAACTGGACCAATAAACTGCACTAAAAACATCCCATTTAAACACAATCTGCTCTGAAGAACTATAGTGTTTTTTCAGGAATTTTTTCTTTAATTTTCTTTAAATCATCACAACTTCTTCAATATGGATCCAAATCAAATGAAATAGGGTTCAAAAAATCCCTAAAATCAAGATCTCTAAGAAAATACCTTCAAACCGCCTCCATGGGTTGTCGAAGCCGTACGGCTGATGTCAGCCGTACGGTAGTGACGTCACCTTCCTCTGTCTTCCTTCTTTGAGTAGGTTTGTGGGTTGATTTAATCAAACTCGCTTTCCTTTGTTTGTTGCTCTGATACCAAGTAGATTTCTATTAGGGTTTGAGAGAAAAGAAGAGAAGAGGAGAGAATAAGAGAGGTAGAGATGGAGAAGAGAGAATGAGTTTGCTTGGGCTTTCTCATCTCTTGGTATTTATATTAACTAGGAAATATAACAATATGTGTTGGGCCCGAGCCCATACAAGAAGAGAAGAAATACAAGATGAGAGCCCATTATGATCTACAACATATATTTGATTTGTTCATTTGCAATCTCTCATAGCATTCTTCTTGTAGAATTCGAGATATAATAAAAATTTTTAGAACTAAAACGAAAATCAATATGCCTCCCATGTCCTTGGAATTTTTTTTTCATGGCTCGCTGAATTCGAGCCTTCACATCCGTGTTGGATTCCGACACCCATGTCCAAGTGTGCAACATAGGGAGTACCATTGTTATTCTTTCTTTCAATTGAATGCTTTCTCTATTGAGTTATTTTCAGTTGCATGTTTGAATTTTGATTGTTCCTGTAAACTCTTGCCAGGTTACTTCCATCCCATGGAATGAAAATGAGCTAAACATGGTCGATACACCTGGACATGCAGATTTTGGTGGTGAAGTATGCCTCCATTAATTTTTCTTAATTTTTGCAAAACCTTTATTGTTTTTTCAGAATTTTTTTTAGTGTTGATAAATTGTTTCGTTGATCTTGGTTCAACATTTTGGATGAGTACACAGGTTGAGCGGGTTGTTGGCATGGTTGAGGGAGCAATTTTAGTTGTAGATGCTGGTGAGGGCCCCCTTGCACAGACAAAGTTTGTTCTTGCAAAAGCGTTAAAATATGGGTTGCGGCCTATCCTCCTCCTGAACAAAGTAGACCGACCTGCTGGTATTACTTCTTTACCTTTTTACTTTTGTTTGGTAGGAAAATGAATGTACTAAGAATACGAAAGGAGAACAAAGAGGATACAAAAGAGGTCTGCTAACAAGAAGCACCAAAAAAGAAAAAGAAATTTATAAAAAAGCGGGAATTACATAGGGTTCACTTCTCTCCTTTTTATTCTATATAATCACAGTTTGGGAAGGTATATTTCTATACGTTGACATGAAGGAAAGAAGTTGTGAAAGTCAAGTGACACTCTTGTTTGTGATACGATCTATCCGTAATTTAGTATAATTTTTCCTTTTGCTCTTAGGTTCTCCCATTGGGTGGTCCAATTGACCCCCATGGCTTTGCTTATTCTCATCCTCTCTTGTATCTTCGTTTTCTTGAATAAAATTTTCTCTCCATTATTGATAAAAAAAAATCACTTCCATATTACCTGATACAAGAATGTACTGTTAATCTCCTTCTGAAGATACCCATATATGCAATTTTCTTTAGTCCTTATCAGAAGTCATGTACATGGTATTTATTCTGCAGTTTCTGAAGAGAGATGCGATGAAGTGGAGAGTCTGGTGTTCGATCTTTTTGCAAATCTTGGTGCTTCAGGTGCAAGAAATATTTGAAGTGGAAAAGTCGTGCCATTTCTTCTGCTTCTGGTGTGACTTTCATGAGCTTTATTTATTTCGTTGGCTTGAATTTCACGTAATGCATTTTCTATATATTTTTGTTTCAGAGGAACAACTGGATTTTCCAGTTCTTTATGCTTCTGCTAAAGAAGGGTGGGCTTCCTCCACTTTCACTAAAGATCCTCCTCATGATGTGAAGAATATGTCGCAATTGCTTGATGCCATAATAAAACATGTTCCTCCACCAACAGCAAGCCTTGAGGCACCTTTCCAGATGCTGGTTGGTATTAGAATGTTGTTCAATAATGTTACATCATCATTCTATATTGAAATCTCTAAGTGCAAGTTAAATTCTCTGTTTTATCTTTTTTCTTTAAATTTATGAAGATCTCAGATAAATGATATATCTGTATTTCAGAACAGACTTTTCTTCATCTAGTGGGATGAATTTTTCCTCCATGACTAGTCATATTCCCTCCCTCATCTAGGTGGTAATTATAGCTTGAAAACATAGAGCTCTTAGGTTACCTGACTTCTTTTCAAATGAGAAGGGAGTACGAAAATTACATCTCTAGTTATCAATACCTTTGACTAGTTGATCTTGTCTGCAATGTTTTGTGAATATTAAAGGGCATTATTTTATTGGTGATTGTAATTTTAAATGCATCTTTATCTCTTAACTGATGGCTTCTTGTATAGTGTATAACTGCATATTCTTTTACCCAGAGAAGGGTACATTTGTTTAGGCGCTTCTATGTTTTGGATCTAGTGAAAACCAAAAATTCAATAAAGAAAAAAGTTGGAAAGAGACCCAACTATTTCCTAGTTCCTGCAAGGTACCAAATTAGAATTGACCATAAAATGCCGAGCACCCATTGTGCATGTTACTCCAAATTATGCTTAATTGTCTGTGAATTGTCTTCATGATGTATATTAGAGGTTATGACCAATCAATTAGAAAGTTACCTGGTATACATATAACTCCTGCAGTTGCAATGGGACTCATTTCCCATTATGACCACGGTGACTTTTAATGATAATTTCTTATGTTGGTGGGAAACGACAACCTTATATGTGGGAGGGAGACCATATAAGAAAATAAAAAGCTCATTTCTTTTTTTATGATATTTTCTTGGACTACTAACTATCCTTACTAGATGACGGGCAGATTTCTGGCAGCTTTCAGATAAACATTATAAGTCCTCAAGAGTCAAGATCATCATCTCATTTTCCATATTCTCCCTGTTTGTTGTCAATTTTTCCTTTATTTTTTCGTTCCTTTTACTTGGGAACATTGAAAAAGATGTCGACAGTTTCTTGCAGGTTTCCATGATGGAGCGCGACTTTTATCTTGGGCGAATCTTGACTGGACGTATCTCTTCCGGAATCATTCGTGCGGGAGATAGAGTACATGGTCTCCGTATCACAGATTCCGGGGTTGAGAAATTTGAGGAAGGAAAGGTTTGTCATTGCTACTCAATGTGTGATTACCGTTGAAACTTGAAAGTCTTCAATAGTGCCTTCATCTCTAAAGATATAATTCTTCAACAAGGTTTTAATCTCAGTTTTGGCATCAGTTTCGCTCCTCGTCGAAATAGAAATGAAATCTTGAAATTTCGTTGAAATACTGGAAATTTTGTATAAGGCCCTGAAATTGGTCAAAATTTTGGAATAGCTTAAAAGCGAAATGGATTGTCAAAATTATTGAAAATTCTTCAATCAAGAAGAATTCACGTTGTACAAGTTAGCACTATTATTATATCTGAAGTTAACCGAGGAAAACTGATATTGTAGGTTCTGAAACTCATGAAAAAGAAGGGTACAACCATGGTTCTAATCGAAAGTGCCGGAGCTGGTGATATCATATCAATGGCTGGTTTGACAAGTCCATCAATAGGTCATACAGTGGCAAACGTGGAGGTTTGTGAATTCATGTTACTTTCTTTCTCCAGGCAGCTAGAGATTTTTCCACTGCTAATTTTATTCCTTGTGTTTATTTCCTTTTATTGATCATAGCACTGATTTTACCATTACCAAATTTCATTTTGTTTAGCAAAAGTAATTTAAAATCTTGTTTAGATGCATGTCGTTGTGTAATATGAAATCCTCTGTCTTTTAGGCCCCTCTTTTAGGTCGGACTGCAGTCTTTCAGACATAGTAGGGATGACCATTTCTAGGTGCATCATAGGACTTACCTGGTTGTTAATTCTTCTGCTTCATATGCCTTCACCACATACATACTGTCTATTGAGGGTGCGTTTGTCTGAGCTTTGAGAGAGGCTCTTCATGTTACCGATGGCTATGACTATGTCCACGCAGTTGTTTTTGTCAGTGCTTGTGCTCTGTTGTACAATAAGAGTGTTGTACCCTTGCCTTGAAGGATTTGGGTGAGCGGTCTGTAGCTGTTTGTTCATCAGTTGTATCAACCTCTTCAACTAATCCTTTTCTAGAACCACAACTTATTGTTGACCTCCAAAACTGTTGAAATAAATTGAGCATCTTGCGAAAAAATAAAAAGGGAGGCTTGATGGAGTTTAAAAGATAGCTTTTAGTATCTTCTTTACAAGATGATGACCAAGGTTCTAAATTTCAGTTTCGCGGGAAGTTTTGCACTTCGAAATGGGAAATTTTGCAAGATATCTTTGAAATGCTGTAATTTTTCGCACTTGGAGGGAAATATAGGAAAACATGGAATTTTTAGTTAAAATTGAGGAGATGGTTGAATAAAAATGATCACCCACTTGGAACTTAAACAAAAGAAACGCAACTGTAAGCCATACAACATGAGAAAATACTTGGCTGTTAGAGGAAGAGTTTATTTGCCTAGACAGGAGGATAACTCTGATCAAGATTGTCATGGCGAGCCTCTCAATTTTTATATGTTGGTCCTCAATATGCATACGTTTGTTGCTAAACGTGTTGAGAAACTTCAAAGGGGCTTCTTAAGGGGTGACAAGGATGAAAGGAGGAGAGTCCGCTTAGCGAAGTGGGCCAGGCTTGTCGTAGAAGGATTGCAGTGGGTTGGGATTTTGGAGGCTGAGGTATATGAATAAAGCTTTGTTGGGGAAATGGCTTTAGTTGTTCAGCTTTGAGAATAGGGCTCCGTGGAGAGGAGAAGGGTGATTGGGGCAAAGTTTAGGATTTCCAAACATGAGACTCAGATCTTGTTACTCCTCTTATGATGTAGGAGTTTGGAAAGAAATAATGAAGGTACATGATTGATTTTTGGAGCAATCGAGATTTGTGGTTGGGTGTGAGAGTAAGTAGGTTGCATTTTTGGGATGATAACTAGAGTGGAGTAGGGACTTTCTATGACATGTCTAAGGCTATATAGTCTCGTTCTACTGAAAAGACGTGTTGGCTTGAGATCTCTTTGAGAGAAGAAACAGTGAGGTTTTGTGGAATCCTATCTTCCGGCGGAGTTTGTTGGACCAAGAGATTGTGTAGTGTTGCCAGCTTTTTGACAGATTGTGTAGGGTTCAAATCAACCCATACTTAGAAAGACAAGTTTTTTTTTGTGACTCGGGGTGCCCCCAATCCATTTAGATCGGGACTAATCCCCGGGGATGTGCGCAATATCCCACAAACCACGCTCATCGAGAAAGACCAGAGGGGCATGCTCAAACTCGGGACCTATGGTATATTCCCACAGCCTTTGAACCACCCGGGGTTTGGAGTGGTCTTGTTCACCAAAAGAGACTTTATTGCGTCCTCTTTGAGAATGAGGCTTTGGAGTTGGTTAGAAGATCCTAGTAGGAGAAGATATGAAATTTCAAGTTCCCGAAAGTTCAGGCATCCGTTTAGTCAACAATCTTGGATAAGATCTCCATGACAAATTATTTGAGGAACTGGGTATGATAATCCTAAATTGACGTGTGTAAGGAAATCTAGGCATGGTTCAAAATAACAGTATTGGGTGCCGTATCAGTAAGTTGAATATAAGATACGCATCGATGTATCAGGCCGTATCAGATGGTTACAGTAGAAAAATCAGGATACACTAAGAAATGCTTGGATACGTAAGGAAAAACCTGGATGCCTTGCATAAAACTTCTTTTAATGCAAATAGAAGCTAAAAACAAACTAAATTAAAGCCCCCAATTACATTTATAACTATACATATGCGTGTTAAAAATTTTATAAGTTAAAAAAGGCGTGTGTGTTGATAAACAGGTATGAAAATACAAACCACATTCACTTGCCAAGTATAGGAACAATCTAGATATTAAAACCTAACATCCAATGAGTTAAGTAAGAATGTATTGAGTTACAATCATAAATTATAAATATGAATGTCTGTTTTTTTTTTGTGCTGAATTGTTATACTGTTAGTTGACTTTTTGACCCAGTAGATGAAAATATTTTTGAAGACTCAAATATAAGACTTTTTTGTGGACTTTTGGTTTTTAGTAATGTTTTGATATATTAGAATATATAATTTGTTTTTTTTTAATATTTAAGAAATACCTTACCATTTGAAAGTTGACATTCTGACCTAATCCCTAAAATGAGGATTTTATTATTAAAATGGAAAGTTGACTTTTATTCTTTAGAAATTTAGATTTAGGATAATTTTCATTGAATTCAAATGCGGGTTACATATAAATATTTTAAGTAAATTATTGTTTACTTAAATGGTATTTTATGTAAATAAGTTGTGCGTATTGGGTCTATGCTATGACTTCTAGTGTAAATAGAAGGAGAAATGAGTGCAGGGCGTGTGTATCGGTACCAATACGGGGTTGATACAAGATTTTTTTTTATTCTAGCGTATCCACATATCGAGTAGCCCCAACCCCGATAAGTACTGGCTCTTATCGGCCGGTACGTACCAATATTTTGAACCATGAATCTAAGAAGTTGTGCATGACCTTCTCCTTCATTGCCTTCTTTCTCTCCATCTTTGAAGTAGCTTGGTTTTCCCTATGGGGGTAAGTGATATTTTTCTTGGGTAGCCAAAAGGTGTCTTCACAATTAGGGAAAATGTTATTTGGAGCATGCTGCTTGCGGCAATCTTCTAGGGACTATGGAGAGAAAGGAATAGCCAAACCTTTGAGGGGGTGGACTCTTCCCTTCCCAAACTATGCTCTAATGTCGGGTGGAGCTTGCGCAATCGGTCAAGTCACCTACCAGATTTTTAGGCACTCACAGTCACAGTGCAGAGTTTTTGTATGGCTGGAGTCGTATAGCTCTATGCGCTTCCTGAGCATACTTTGCTATTTTGGTTTGGGGAATCTTTTTCATTCTCTTTCCTTGTATATCTAATTGTTCTAGTGTCTAGTGACCAGTATAGGGCATGCAAAAGTTTTAATGCTAAGAAAGATTTTAGATTTCATAAATATCCCCTACTCAAAGATGTTCCCTTTAAATCCTACTTTATGTAGATCGGACAAGATGCTTTATAGAGTGGAGTGGGAGTCCAGGTTTCCAGATACGATGCTTAATGTTGTTGGCTGTGATCGATTATGGAGTTTAGCCCCTTCAAGATACGAGAACATGTGTCAGGAGGTTGAAGTTTTAAGGAGCTTGTCGGGCTTGGTCAGAGGAGATGACACTGGAAGGGTGGGCTGGTTATGTCTTTGGGAAGAAGTTGAAGAACCTTAAGGCCAAAATTAAACCATGGAATGCAGAGTGATTTGGTGAGGTAAGATAGTAGAAGGATATTTGTGCAGACATCGGTCAGCTAGAATTTTTTAGAAGTAGGGTCGCTTTAGTCTAATGGGACGCTAAGGAGGGAGGATCTGAAGAACCAGCTGCATCCCCATGCTTAAAGAGGAAATCAATTGGAAGCAGAAATCCATGATTCAGTGGCTTAAAGTGGGGGTGACCAAAAATAGGAATTTTATAATGGTTGTGCTAATGAGGATGAAACAATTTTATCAGCAAAATTAGAGTGGGAGAGTTATTGAGGCTCTTGAAAAGCATTAACACCTCTTCTTCATGGCCCTCGAATGACAAACCTAGAAAATTCCCAAACTCTTGTAACCTCTCTAACTAGGGGTGTAAACGTGCCGAGCTGAGCCGAGTTGGGCATTGCTCAAGCTCGGTTCATTGGATTTTTGATGTTGCTCAGGCTCGGCTTGACTCGAGCTCGAAAAGTTCAACTCGGGCTCTGCTCCTCCACAAATCATTTAGCTCGAGCCGGCTCGTTAAACTCGAATTAAAAAAAAAAATTGTATAATGGGGACGATATTCTAACAATTAAGGTATTAAATAGTGGGGTACAAAGAAAAGGGGAAGATAAAATAGTGCTTTCACTTGCCTGATGAACATTTCATGTTCTTAATTTAAAAAACTTATTTCATTTTCTTATACTTTTTAATGTAAAACTCAATATTGGTAGGGGTATAACTGTACATGGGTATTCATTGAATTAGTTACCATGTTATGTGGTTGCCTTGCTTCTTTCTCCTCTTACTAGAATGCGAATGTGTCTTTATCCATTTGGAGATTGCCTTCCACCGACGACAGAGGATCTACAGACTAGCTCCACAAAAAGATATCACAATGGCATTTGTTTATAGCAAGAATTGTGAGATATTTTTGAATATTATTTTCAGGAGGAATCTCAGGGGTTGTGAGATTATTTTTATTATCAAGGAGAAAATACATTTACACCCCCTGAGGTTTGACAAAAATACACAGACCCCCTCAGTTTTCAGAAAATACATTAGGTACCCTTACTTTTTAAGATAATGGCACTTACACCCCTTCCATCAGTTGACCGTTAGTCAACTGACATAATTACTTTTTAAAGTGTATAAACTTCCAAAATTGCCCTCTCTAGTAGAAACCAAATCCTCTATGACCCTTGACGTCGCCATGTGTCCCTTTTGACACCCCTTAACTGTGGTTAAGATTCACCCACCCTTAGGATTCACCCACCCATCCTTGGTTTTTAGAAAAAAATATTAATTATTTTTTTAAATATTTTAATATTAAAAGAACACTAAAAACAGTTTTTTAATTTTTAAAAACAGAATTAATATTAAAAACAAAAAAACAAAGATGTGTGGGTGAACCCTAGGGGTGGGTGAATCTTAACCACGGTTAAGGGGTGTCAAAAGGGCCACGTGGCAACCTCAAGGGGTGATAATCAGATTTGCCAATAGTATATACGTATATTAAATTATAATAAAATATTATATCTAACGAAATAAAAATTTCAGCCATAATATTCTGAAATATCATGAATATATTTAATTTAATAAAATATTAGAAAAATTAAAACTCTGAAATTTTTGCGAGAAATCCGAAATTCTTGAAATTTCACCCAGCCATGTGTCCCTTTTGACACCCCTTAACCATGGTTAAGATTCACCCACCCGTCTTTGTTTTTTTTAAAAATATTAATTCTGTTTTTAAAAATTAAAAAATTGTTTTTAGTGTTTTTTAATATTAAAATATTTTAAAAAAGAATTAATATTTTTTTCTAAAAACCAAGGATGGGTGGGTGAATCCTAAGGGTGGGTGATTCGGTTAATCTTAACCACAGTTAAGAGGTGTCAAAAGGGACACATGGCGACGTCAAGGGTCGTAGAGGATTTGGTTTCTACTAGAGAGGGCAATTTTGGAAGTTTATACACTTTAAAAAGTAATTATGTCAGTTGACTAACGGTCAACTGATGGAAGGGGTGTAAGTGCCATTATTTTAAAAAGTAAGGGTACCTAATGTATTTTCTGAAAACTAAGGGGGTCTATGTGTATTTTTGTCAAACCTCAGGGGGTGTAAATGTATTTTCTCCTATTATCAATGATCATGAAGAGCAGATATTAATCAAGATAGAGCTACAAAAGGAAGACTGGAGAAATAAAAGAGTTTACAAGGGTGTAAACTGGAGAACAAAAAAACAATCAAAGAAAACAGAAGCATAATAAGGCGAGAACTGTTTGGACTCCGGTTTTGGATCGTCTAGCCCGCAGATTGACTGGGTGGAGAGCTTCCTACTTATCGAAAGGGGGGAAATTGACTCTGATTCGTAGCACAATGCAAAGCCTTCCAACTTACTTTTTGTCGTCCCTCACTATTCCTCGTTCGGTGGCCCTTACCATTGAAAAGATGCAGAGAGATTTTTTATGGCATGATAGGGAGAATCGAGCAAAGTATCATCTAGTAGAGTGGAAACAGCTGTGCCGGCCGAAGGAGAATGGGGGTTTGAACATCAAACCAATTGTCCAGATGAATAAAGCCTTGCTAGGCAAATGGGTGTGGCGGTTTGGAGCCGAAAGAGAGAGCTTGTGGAGGAAGGTGATTGTAGCTAAGTTTGGGGAGATTTCTTGTTGGACCCCTAGGGCGGTGAGGGGAACTCATGGGCTTTGTCTTTGGAAAGGGATTATGGCGATCGCGGATCGGGTGGTGCCTTTTTTCAGGTTTCGGGCTGGGAAAGGATCGACGGTCAGGTTTTGGAAGGATTTCTGGTTAGGTTCATCTCGTCTTATGGATGACTTTGGTAACCTTTTTGTTCTTTCTACAGACAGGGATGCTCTAGTGAAGGACTATTATGAACGAGGGCCAGGAGGAGTCGTCTGGTGTCCGAGGCTGCGCCGGGGTCTTAATGATTGGGAAATCAGTGATTATTCACGTCTCTTGGAGTGTCTATCTTCTTATCCTTTGTGCCCAGAGATTGAGGATAGCAGGTCCTGGTCTCGGAGTAGTAGTGGGCGCTTCTCAGTAAGGTTGTTGTACCAGTCCCTACGTTCTCTCCCGAGGGGATCTTTTCCCTATAGAGTCGTGTGGAACCCTGGTTTGCCGTCGAAAGTGTCCTTCTTTCTTTGGTTAGCGTGGTTGGATAAAATTCTTACAGGGGATCATTTACAGCATCGGGGCTGGAGTTTGGCGAATAGATGTTTCATGTGTCTCCAAGCGGAAGAAACGTCGACTCACCTTCTTTTGCACTGTTCTTTAGTGATGGAGGTGTGGAGTTTCTTTATGTCTCGTATGGGGGTAGAGTGGGTTGTTCCCTCATCTATTAGCACCCTCCTAGATGGTTGGCATCGAGATACAGGTGAGGTAGCGTGGACAGAGATTTGGGGTGTTCTTCCGGGAGCCATTCTCTGGGGGATTTGGAAAGAGCGCAATCGGAGGGTCTTTGAAGACATTTCATTCACGGTTCCAGCTTTGTGTGCTCGAATCAAATTGTTAATTTTGGAGTGGGTGGGGTTACATAGGCCAAGGGAAGAGATCCAGGAGATTCTGTTTTAGGAGTCTTGGTCGTTTGGGGGGAGTCTTGCAGGTCGGGAGTAGGAAGGGATTGAGTTTACTTGCTTGTAAGCGTTTCGGTCTTGTGTCCTATGTTCCTTTCTTGTTTATTCAATAATATGAGGTATTGATAAAAAAAAAATAAGAATCCTTTGTGTTGAGAGAAGGTAGAAAAGGTCAAACCAACACAACTCTCAGATCTGACCCATCACGTTGAATGGATACCCATTCTAAGACCATAAAACAAGTACGAGAGCGAATGCGAGAGAGGGAAGAAGGAGAATCCTTGAAAACTCTCTTGTCTTTCTATATCACCTAAGAAATGGCTCCAGGAAGAATTGGCTAAATTGTCCTCCGCGCACTATCCTCACTTACCAAAGACCAACATGATAAGAAGCTGTGAAAGGAAGAAGGGAATACCCAATTCACACCTAATCGGGATAGAAAATACCCCCAGATCACACACACAATAGGACAATGCAAAAGCAAGTGATCCACTGTCTCTTCTGCTTGAAAGCATAAGAAACAATGGATAGCCAACCTCCAACCTCTATTTTTTTAAGTGAACACAAGAATCTTATTCAAAGACGCATTCAATAGAAAGAAAGATACCTTGGAAGGAATACATGGATTCTAGACAATTCTATTAGGGTAAGGTATTAAATTTCGGTTTTGGTATAAACTTCGGTTACTAAGGAAGTTTAAGGAAGTCCAAGGAAGTTATGTAAAAAGTAAAGAAGTCTAGGAAACTTTAAGGAAACATTAGAAATTCAATACTAAAGCATAAAGACACATCTACAATTCATTATATTACTGATGCAAGCATGTAGTACTCAAATGTGAGAATATCATGTTAAGTGACATGTGTTGTCTGCTTATGTGAGCTGTAATTTCTTCTTGATA
Organism: Tetracentron sinense; assembly: GCA_015143295.1. NCBI lineage: Eukaryota > Viridiplantae > Streptophyta > Magnoliopsida > Trochodendrales > Trochodendraceae > Tetracentron > Tetracentron sinense. The sequence goes on from CM026551.1 coordinate 53,709,227, forward strand.
TTTTTCTATATTGTCAAAAAAATTTAACTATATTTTATTCTCTTTGTCAAATGAAGAGGATATGTATTCTCTTTATTTTTTAATGATTATCCATGTTAATTGTTTTAGAAACCTAAAAAACTTGAATGCACATTAAAGTTGATAAATAATCGAAATTCAATTTAGTTTCTAAACCCATGGTTCAAAAACCCGAAAATTCGACTCGACTCGAAAGTTAACCGGGTTGAGTAACTCGGAAAGCTCGAAAAAAACTCGACTCGGTTTAACTCGGAATATATACGTCATAACTTGAAAAAACTGGGTTAAAACAACTCAAAGTACACTAATTTTACAGCCTCAAACCTAAAAAGTAGGATTAATAGAACACATAGAAGGTTGTTTTTGTGGACCTAAAACATATGATGCAAAAACAATGTGACATTCGAGTTTAGGTTTTAAAAAATGATAAAAATACCCTTTTGTGACTCGACCTAGTCTGGCGAGTCGAAAAACTCGGCTTGACTCGTCCGAGTCACTCGAGTAACTCGGCAAATAGTGTCTTCTTCGAGTTTTGAGGTGACTCGACTCGAAATTCAGTCGAGTCGAGTAACTCGGCCGAGTTACTCGGGTGACTCGACGAGTTTTCGAACTATGTCTAAACCTATTTCAATATGCAATTGATGGGCTCAATGTTTTTACAAGATTGAATCAATATGTGAAGAAGAGATAGGTAGTTAAATAGTTTTTAAATTAATGAAATACTATTAGGAAATTAATTAATTTGTTAATAGTACTAACAAGCCTTTATGGGCATAATATACTAATAATAATTATAATTTATAATAAGGTAAATGCTAACCACACTTTAACAATAAAATTATAATTTATAATAAGGTTAATTCTAGCAACATTCTCTTTTAAAAATAATTATGTTTATAATAAGGTTAATGCTAGAGACACATGTCTTTCCTTATGAAGAAAGTAAGTTTAAAGAAAGGGGAACTGACATTACTTTTTTAAGTTAAAACTTAAAAGCCCTTCAATTTACGGACTTTTTTTGTACACTTTGGTTAACTTCCACCGAAGTTATGCATTTTTCATAACTTTTTTTTTCCTGTTTCGGTCAAAGTTTACTGAAGTTCATCAAAGTTTACCAAGAAGTCTAGTTTTTTTAAAAATACAAGTGCATTTTGCTTCAGACACCTCGAAAGTCAACTCAATTCGGTCAACTTCAGCGGAATTGAGTCGATTTTTGACACGATGTATGAGGGAAGGGAAGTAAGGTGTAGACTCTAGAGATTGCAACAATATTCTCACTGAGAATTGACCATTGTGGCCTCTAGACCAAATTCTAATATCTCTACCATACGGACTCAAAGGGACGTCCCTAAGACGCAAAAGTAGACGACCCAAATCATCGATTTCGCAGTTGTTCAAGTCCCGCCTCAACTTCGGATACCACACTACTCCTGAATCCTGTAACTCAAAATAATCTCCCACTAGAGTATCCCTATCCAGTATCTACAACTAAGAGGAAGATGTTACCAAAGTCATCCTTTAATTTCACTAATCCACACCAAACATCTTTCCAAAAATGAATCTCTAACCATTTGGCCACATTGAATTTAAAATTAGGCACAACCAAATTAGCGACAACCATAATACTCTTCCAGAACCTGGAACCGTAAGAACTCTTGACCACCCAAGGGACTCAACATAAATCCTCCCCATATTTGGCCACCGTAATGGATTACCATAAACTCTCTTTTTCCTCTCCAAACCCATTTCCCTAACATAGCCTTATTCTCTAATTTCACTTGCACTAATGGCTTCAGGTTTAGATCCCCTCAACATTTGGGGCGATAGATACTTGAGGAATGTGTTTCTCTTCTAGATCTACTAAGCAATGCCAAAATCAACCTGGGCATTGAAGATAGGCAAGTTTGGAAAGGAAATGCAAGAGGGTGTTCTCTCTCTCTTTGTTGGGGTTTGTGTTTTGGATAGTGACAACCATAATACCCTTCCATGCCATTGTCCCTAGTTCTATATGTGCACAAACTCAAGTTGCACCCACATTAAAACTACGCAGGTGTTGATCGGCCTCGTGTAGAGATTTGTGCACCCCCCGCTACCCCCAAAAAAAATTTTTGTGCACAAATGCAAGTCGCAACCATATCAAAACTAGGCAGGTGCAAATCGGCCTCTGGTAGAGATTTGTGCACAAACTCAAGTCACACCCACATCAAAACTAGGCAGGTGCCAAACTGCCTCTCATTGAGATTTGTTCACCCTCCAAAAATGTGATTGGTGCACAAATGCAAGTCAGAACCATCAAAAACAGGCAGGTGCTAATCTCCTCTGACCAAACCTGACAAGGTGCTGCAGGATTCTTTACTGGTTATTCACTTGCAGGGACCATGGAACACTTTTTTGTTACTGTTTGTACTAGTTTCTTTCTAGTTTTGCTAACTTTGTAATTTTGATATCGATTACTCGATGAGCATGTGCACATGTGGATGCTTACAGTCTTTGATTTGAGAATAGAACAGTGATTTGTGCATCTAATTGACTTTCGTCTTGCTTCTGACCTTAGAACAGCTTGATCTACAGTCCTCTTAGGTGACTTCCATGATTTTTCCCAGCTGTTATATGAACAACTTCTTTTTACCATAATTAATATATACATTTTGAACTGTTCTTTTCTATGTTCAGTGGTAATTTTCTCAGCTTTTCAGTATTCCAATGCTGGATAAAGTCTTACTGTAATTTTATTTCTAAACTGGCTTATGATTTCATCTGTCAGGTTATGACTGCGCTGCCTACTGTTGAATTAGATCCCCCAACCATTTCCATGACTTTTGGTGTCAATGACTCTCCGCTGGCGGGTCGTGATGGGACCCATGTAAGAGGCCAATCCATCTTTTCTCGTCTTAGTCAATTATTATTTTGATTAGTATATGCTCATTTCTGTTTTAATCTTTCTTTACTGTCGAATTTCAATTTATGAATTCCCAGATCTCAGGTTTTGATATCAACAAGCATGAAGTAAATTGACGGATACTGTCCTTATTTATTTCTTTTGATAAATACAATTACACGCCATATTTGCTTTATTAGCATAAGTTTGCTGCTACATATTGTGGGTTGAAATTTGTTGATAGGGATTTTGACAAGTAGTGCGCCCTTCATGTTTCATAGCAGGGTAATTTAGTAAATTTACTTTTGTATTTATTGTGCTAGGCACATTTGTTCAATCCCTACAATTGAGGGTAATATTGATTCCTATTTGGAGCTTTATCTGAGATAGAATCCTGGAATTTTTTACTTTCCATTCTGTATAGGTGTTTGTATGCTCTTCTGTAGTGGTAGGTGCCTAGGTGGTTCATGAGCCAACTCAGTATGTGTCATGCCCTCATGCATTGAGAGTTGGAGACGTTTTATGTCTAAGGCGTATGCCTCATACTTTTCAGAAAAAATAGGGTTGTAGCCATATAACTAAATTAATTTTTTTAAGGCTTGTGCCTCATAAATTAGCGATTACTTTGCAATTGTTTATTGGAATCTAAATTAAAATCCACGACATGATGATTGAAGATCATCCGTCTTTCAATATATATATGAATAAAAAAAGTAAATCTAAATTTTAGTTTTTCTTATCTTTTAAATTATTTATTTTTATAGCTGAATAATTTCTATAATATCACATGTGTGTACACATACATAAATACACATATATTCATATATGTATGTATTATAACCTTTAATTAGGGAGCATGAGACTTTCTTGTGAGGCTTATGCTTCACGCATCTTAAGGTCGTAACGCCCTGCCTCATGCCTTCGCGTTTTAAAACATTGCTATGAATGTATGAAATGATATGCACATTCTTTCTAAACATACAAGCAGAAATGCAAATGTGCAACATAAAATTATATATATATATATATATATATATATATATATATATATATATATTATCACCTAAACTGTAGTGGTGCCCATATCAGAATTTTCATCACTTTAAACACGATTTATGGATATTCGCTGACTAAAACAATCAAATGATCCCACTTTATAGCCCAACAGGCAACAACAGGGATCAGACTATCTAGGCACTCCATGTGTACATCGTGGTTTTAGGGACTTTAAACCCATGGGTCTCAATTGCCCAATCTATTTCTTTAGGGACACAAACCCAAGGGTCTTTATCAACCAAGCACCTTTATGGACAATCTTGATATGACACATATAGTAATGAGTGATGTTTACAACCACATCAATAACTATAATATTTTTGGCAAACTCATCGATATTCAAAAATTGTATCTCAATGAGTTCAACTCAAATTCCAACAAAACATAACTTTCTGAAAAATAATTCAATAAAATATTATATAAAAATATAAGTTTATTAGAATCTAGTGAAATTTCCTATTAAATCTTAAACTTAATACGGTTGTACTACCTAACAAAATAATAGGCAATAAAGACCTTTTTGGGTTCCATAATTTCTCAGAGATTCATTTCCTTATCGAAAAATTATGATATATACTTTTGTGGAAAATAAATTTCAAGTACAACTAAAACAAAATCAGAAAAATCAAATGACAATACTTTTAATATGAAATATTTGCTGAAACACAACCCATTTGCACTGAGAATTTTTTTGACAGTTTTCATACTTTCTATTGATAAGTCCACTATAAATACAATATAAAAGAAAACAATATGAGGCCAATTGGATTCAAAAGCTATTAGTTTCTCTACTTGTTTTAAAAAAATTATAACAATACACTTGTGTATGAAAATTTTGAAACATTAGGGTACAAGTTGAGTTTTTCTAATTTTGAAATTACTGACAAGTTTAACATGTCATAATATGAAATAAATATCAAACAAATTATGTTTTGTCCAAAATTTTACAGAGAAGTGTTTCCACAATTCCATTGGTCTAAGAACTACCCGCAAAATATCACATTTTTCTGAGTACGGGAAAATATTTACGAATATTTCTCCATGATTGATCCTAAAATTTTAGAAAACCAACGATTTCACATATATTCAAATTAAAACATCTAAACCTAAAATATGATCATATATTTCATTAAGAACTTTAAATAAAGCTAATCATGAAGCAACAAAAAATAGATCTACTTCAAAACTATGCATATCAATCATTAAACCTAATGACAATACAAAATATCCAATGATCTATTAAGTATTAACATTTTTTAATTTTCAAAAGTAGGAAGATCTACTTACTTGAAAATCAAGAAAATAGGATCTATCCTTGATGCTTTTCCTCTTCTTCTCCTTTTTGCTATGGCTAAAGCCTTCCTTTTTCTTTTGTTTTTTTCTTTCCTTCTTCTCTAAGGCAAAAATGATAGGGTTGTCAAAAGAAAACCCTAATCTCATCTTAAGGCTTATTTATATGTTAAAAGGTTTTGGGTTTTTTATCTGAACTGTAGATCTCCTTAAAAGCTAATCGTTAATTAGATTATGATTTGGTGTATGTCAGTATGCGTGTGTATCCTATTTTAATATGCAAGCATCAATCATATGGCAACATTATCAAACATCACTTAGAATAATAAAATTTTTAATTGCAAAAGCCTAGACATGTGTGCTAGTCATCCTTCAAGTTATTGGGTCACTATAGTATGTTTCCAAAGTTGTCTTCTAGGGAGAATTTTATTCAAAATATACTCAATTTGATAATCACTTACACGAGTTTGATAGAAATCACTTGAATAGTGTCGGAAGTCGGAACCATACCAATTAGAGGGTTCAAGTGAAAGATTGGGTGATCTAAATCCAAATTTGGGGAGATTTGACACCCCAATAAAAGAAAAAAGATCTTTGCTTTGATACCAACTGATGGCGATTTTGGAGTGGTTTAATTTGAAGGAAAACCACGAAATACTTAGTCGTTTTAGATTATAAAAATGACCCAAACTCAGCAAGGTGGACTCCTCAACACCCAAATTCAGCAAGTTATCTCACAAGAGAATCACTAAGCTTGAAATAAGTTAACAAGCTTATAATATCATATATTCATTCAAAAAAGAGCTACTTCTCATTTCATTTCTTAAGTGTATATAGAGAACAATGCTCCCACTTGAGAAACTACTACAAAACTCACTATAATTAATATACGGGGAAACACTACTTATGGGAAAATACCATTTTCTACAACTAAACAGTAGGTAACATTAATGAGGAGGTGGAAGGTCATTGATTTGCTAAATGGGTATATAGATAAATGGATCATGGATCTTGATATCATATTTTTCACACCTACATAACATGATACATCTCAAAATGTAGGTCCCATATCTTGGGCTGCATCAGAAGGAAACTAAATAAGTATTAGATAGGCATTCTTAGTCAGAAACTCGAATTATAAGTGGGTGATGAGTTTGATGTAACATGAGCTGATGCAGCTCGAGTTCTAGGATTCATATGATGTGCTGCATAAAGGTGCAATTGGGGGTGAGAGACATGAAATTACTTAATTAATTAGGTGTTGGGTACACTGGAAACATTAGTAGTCGTTTGCAACAAGATAGCGGCTTTGGCACCGATCAAAAAAAAAAAGATAGTAACTTGGTGTTCCTCTTGCCACATGGAAGATAAAAGTTAGCTGCATGGTAAACATATCTGTAGATTTTTAAAGTTGCATTAGAATGTCTTTAGAAGGAGCACCTAATGGCTAAAGCTCATGTGAAGGGAGATCATTACCTTACGAATTTTCTTAGCTTAGTGCTAGTTGAAAGAGTGGAGCTCACTCTTTTGGGTGAGTGTCTTCCCCAATCTTAAGCGAGAGTTGAGCAAATCCTCTCAAATGGGTGAGTGTCTTCCTCAAGCATCTACTATTTTATTATCAATTGTAATCATATTTTGGTCTTATTATCATCATTAATAAAGTTTGGTTTGGAGTTCCTCATATCTTCGTTTCTCCTCAACTAGCCTTATCAATTGGTATCATATCGGGCTTAAATTCTGATGGTGAGAGGATGAGTAACCAAAATACTTGTACGACATCAATAGCTGCTCGTGGAGGATGTCATTCGACAGCTTCCAACCTCAAAGACAGTGAGTGGCAAAAGTAATGTTTCAAAAAATCCAAAGTTAATACCTAACTTAAGGTCAAATTTAAATAATGTAAATTGGAAGCTACTATTAATTTTTTTTGTGAGAATTTGGAAGATGAAGATCCAATCCATGGTTGTCAAGGCGATTAGGCACTTGAGGCGACATTCCCCATTGATACCTGAGGCAACTGAGTTGTCGCCTGATGAACTCGTTGCAGTAGAAATCCTCCCCCCCAATATGAGATCTATGTATGTTGTATTTCCTTGAATAAGGGGCCTTGTAATTCATGTAAATTGCAAAATCTCCATTGTCAAGATGCACTTTGATAGAACCATCATTGAAGACAATTCTATGCATGATAAAGGGAAATTTCAAGCATTGAGATTAAAAAATAGAACAAAAAAAAGTCTACTATGACCGGCATAAGGGAGGAGAGAGAGGGACTGTGGGGAATAAAAAAAAGTCTCTAGTGACAATTGAACGAGAGAGAGAGAGAGAGAGAGAGAAGAGTGTAAGGCTGAAAAAAAATAGCCGACATTAATTTGAATTTGACTGCCAACAAAGGATAAAGAAAGAGAAGAGGGAGAGAAAAGGAGAGGTCGTACCTTTTACTCTCATTTCTTCTTTCTTCTTGATTATAATAAAGAAAGATAATTAAAAAATCATATAATAAGTAAAATATATATAATTATGGGCTTGCATTATTTAAATTATTAAAAAAACCCTTTAAAGATGGGTGTATGAGAGCTTTGGGGGCCTAGAGAGAATTCGGGGAATTTAAAGACTTGTTTTTATTATTAGGCCATCTGAGCCCAACTGTATGTCTTGGTCGCCTAGGCAACGCCTTTAACAACTATACAAAAAAAGAGTAGACCATGTGGTAAAAAAGAGGAAACCATGTGGTCCACCCATAAATAAAGGGTTTAGACCAATTGGTCCACCCATTGAGCGAAAGAGAGGTCAAAGGCAACATGAAGAAAACATACTAGACACTATTCATCTCTTCTTTCTTCTTCTATTTGCAAATTATTTTTTTGTTGGATATAAAAACCCTAACATATTATATTGTAAAAGATACGAAAAACATATAAAATAACATGTTTTTTGGTTGAACAACTATCATATTGAAATAAAATAGCTTTTATACCTTTAAACAGTAATATTATTAAATATATATATCAATTTTTTAATAATGTCCGCCCAGGCGGTCAATCGCCTAAGCCCAGCAGAGCGCTTGGTAGCCTAGGAGACCTCCTGAGGAAACGACTTTAACAACTATGATCCAATCTTGATTAAAAATCCAATGCATGAGGCGGCAATTATCTGGATGGCATTTGTCTGCTTTGGTGGGGGCTAAGGAATCCATCCGGACTCTTTTGCCCGGGGCTCTTTCGTGGGCAATTTGGAAGGAGAGGAATGGTAGGGCTTTTGAGAATTCCTCTTTGTCCGATCTGAGGATCTTATCTCGTGTGCGGCAGTTGATAGTGGTATGGAGCTCCACTTGTCCTACGGGACAAGAAGTGAGGGATGTCGTTTATTGTTGAGGTCTCCCAGTAGCTGTGTGGGCTTGTATTTGCTCTCATTCTTGTTCTTTATTGTTGTTTCTTGTGCTTTTGTAGTTAGTTTACGCCCCTGTAAACTGCTTTTTGCTTTGCTTTAATATATATGATTTACCAATCAAAAAAAATTTCCATTTCAGCAACTGATAAATTATTTAAAGTGACGACAAAAGAAGTTTATGATCAGTTGAAGAATCAAAAGGAATTAAGTACGAGAGCGTAATGGCTTATGCAAGCATGTAAATAAAAAATGGCTGTTATGTAACGGTTTAGGTAGAACCGTTATGATAGATACTCTGTTATGTTATTTATATAGGTATTTGACGGGATCAGCCCCTGTAAAGTTTACAGCAAAAGAAAGGAAAGTAATGAAAACAATGTGGGTCCCATGGATGAAGGTAGGGCCGTGGGGTTTAAGACTTATAGCCGCAAGCCCATGGTTGTCCATATGACCTATAGATTGGGCTACAATTCTACTAGACTAGCAATTAATTCAAACTGCATTCTAGAAGGTATGCATCTTTTTGAAAGTTGTTTGGTTTTAAGAATTTTCTAGAAAATCAAACATCTGTAAGAATTCTCAAAAACGTCGAGAGTCTTTGCTCTGAAAGTAAAGTTCTAGAAAGATGTTATTGGGAACTTCTTGCATTAATGAAAGAATGTTCTATTAGGTCTATAAAAGGGGGACCATGACATTGTAACTCAATCCATATTTGAATATAAACTGAAACAAGTTTCTTTGTTAATGGTGAGACTCCATTAATCTTTTCTAAGTGAGACTCCTAGAAAACCTTAGTGAGACTAATGTATATCCTCCACCCTTCTTACTACATCTGTATTATAGGACTTGGCCTCGCACAAGGGAAGCATCGATGACCCATTACATAAAATCAAAATGAGGAAATCATGTAGGAGAAGCGTCAATGACCCATCTAATGATGCAACAAAACAAACGAGATTTCTTTGAAAATAAGATATAAAAGACTAAAGTGGGAGTATTGGACAAGTCGGAGGCTAGAAATCATGCATCAACTAAAATTACGATAAAAAATTCGAGGGTGAGTTATTTTCACTGCGAGGAGATTGATGCAGTCGAAAATCTAGGGTTCATCTGGTGAGATGCATAAAGGTCCAAATGTGATAAGAAACATGGAATCACTTGATCAGTTAGGCAAAGCTACATTGGAAACATTAGTAGTCGTTTCCAACAAGATATTGGCTTGGAATTCCTCTAATCACATGGAAAACCAAAGTTGGCTTCATGGGAAATATATTAGTAGAATTTTGACTTTTCAAAGTTTTTTTTTTAATGATGTTTATTAAAGGAGCTCCTAACACCTCATGTGAAGGATGATCATCCCTACCGTCTTATCTTTTATGGTGATGAGAGTTAGAAAGAATTTATGCTAATTATATGCCTCTTTATATAATACATTGAAAGTTTATGGGTATTAGGCGTGTCTTTGTTCGTGTCCATCTGTGTCCAAAATGCATAGATTTTTCTTATATGAGGCGCAACAGTCATTTCTAATGCATGTCTGTGTCCACATGTTTCGACACAGGACACACTTGTTGTCTGAAAGAATTCGTGTAAGATTGCTCTTGAGAGTTGGGCGAATCTTCTCAAGTGGGTGATTGTCTTTCCTCAATCATCTTTTATTATCAATTTTTATGCTTTTGTCCCTATTAGCATCATAAGCAAAGTATGGTTTTGGAGTTTTTCATACCTTCTCTCTCCTTCTCCCTAACGTGTCACATCAATCAAGAAATCAACAAGATTCACGTTCTCAATTAAATCGAGTGGGATTTTATTCAACGATGAAGAATTAAACTTGAAGGGTTTCCTGAGTAAACAAAAATGCATACGAAAATAACATGAAACAACATCAAAAAAGAGTAATTGAAATGTATTAAAATAACATTTTAAATCACCATAAAATGGAGTAAATTGAGGCTGACAAATTTTTTCTTTTTACCCTAGATCAAGGTGTTGGACAGTGGACTCCGCTGGTTAAAGGAAATGATGTTATTTGTACGAGCAATTATGCCAGCTATGCAGTATAGAGATTGAAATGTAGGAACAAAATGGAAAGTAAGGTGTGAAGATAGTGTCAAACGGCAACCCTAGATCGTGCTAGCTATAATACCTTGATAACTAAGAATAGGGTATGGTTGGAGTTGCAGGAGTTTATCTACTCACCAGCTACAATATAGACAAAGGGTATCCTCTTACACATTTGAGCAAAAATGACATCACATCTTTTTATCTCCAGGCAATTGTGTGGTAATATTCGAAATGCTTGAAATGTAATTCTTTTTTTCCACCACTAGCTTTTCTATTTGTTGATGTTGGACCGGAAAGCACACATTTGACGACTTCATGAAATTTTCATAGCATTAACCAAGATTCAAGAATTGTCCGCAAAGTGAAACCTACATTTGGTTTAGCATCCCAAACCTTAACGGATATTAGCAGCTGTTGAAGTCAACAATATGCAGTTTTCGTTAGCTTTTGCGTCAAGTATTGCTTCAATTTAATGCTATCTTTATTTAGGATTTTCTTTTGATGCCGCTGATGCAAGATTTGACTATAACTGAAATGGGATATGATTATGAAGTTATCATTGTGCTTTGATACCATATTGACAACACATAAATGAAAAGAAGATTTGGGATGTAATGTCCCTCTCACAGAAAAGTTATTACATGGAATGTCATTTATGCTGTTATTATAACAAATCCCTTAACAAACTGCCACTCTACCCCTAAGTTTGCAGAAGTGAGGTCTTACAATGTGCAGCACTTTGGGTTGCTCCGAGGAAAATATAAATTTTCTTGGGGCACTATCCTGAACTTTATAGCCTTGTATATGACTGTACTGTATATTTCTTGACAATAATAATCAAAGAAATGAGTACATTGTTTTCTGTGCTCATATAGTTATTCACCATTGTCATTATCTTTTAAAGACTCCTTTCATGCATGATTTGCAAATTTTGATTTGTTTGTAGTTGACTGGAGGAAAAATTGGTGATCGGCTAATGGCCGAAGCAGAAACCAATCTTGCCATAAATGTGCTTCCAGGCTTGTCAGAATCCTATGAAGTTCAAGGAAGGGGAGAGCTTCAACTGGGTTTGTTCTTTAATTATTTCAAATTCCCCTTTTCCCATTTCCCGTTTCCCATTTCCTGTTTCACCTCTTTAGCTTATACAAAGAGCTCATACTTATATTTTTGCATATTTCCTTCATCTTGTTGTTTCTGACGATGAGGTTTCATTTCCAATCTGCATCAAGTTTAAATTTTCTGCTGAAAGTAGTTACCATGGAATGAAAAACAGGTATCCTAATCGAGAACATGAGACGTGAAGGATTTGAGCTGTCTGTTTCACCGCCCAAAGTCATGTGAGTTTTCTAGCATGTTAGTGTGAACCCTCTTTCTATACACCTTGAGTTTTTTGTGTAATTCTCCATAATTGGCTCATTTAATCTCCAAGAAAACAAATTGACGTAATAATTAAATAATATTGATTTATTTAGTGAATTAAGAATCCATTGTCTTGGAAATGTTATGTTGTTAGTGTAATAACAAAATTTAACATTTGTTCTGAATTCTGATTTCACCTTATGATATTAATATAGAAGGCTAGAAGCCAATCTGTCTGTGTATTAACAATTGCAATTTTCTTGCACACACGAAAATTCTCTCTCTCTCTTTGTGGTGAAGAACGAGAATTGTATTAAAGAAAAGGATATATAAGAGGAATGAGGTGATTCCCTGTATAAGTATATTCAAAAAAGATTCAAGGGTCATCAAAAGCTAAATGACTTCATTTTGACACGAAATAAACAAACATCCCTAGATATCCCACCCTATCAATGCACATGGCATGGGGAATTGAGGAGTCTGTCTAATAGTTCGAAACTCGGCAAGTCATCCGAGTTACTTGACTCAACAAAGTTTTGAGTCTAGTCGCCTTAACAAACGAAGGAAACACTATTTGGCGAGTTACTTGGGTGATTCGGTCAAGTCAAGTCATGTTTTTTGACTTCACAGATGAGGTTGAATATTGGAAGGGTACTTTTAATTATTTTCATTTTTATAAAACCTAAACTCGAATGTCACATTGCTTTTGCATCATATTTTTTTGGGGCTACAAAGCCAACCTACTATGGGTTTTATTAAACCTGGTTTTTTGGTTTAAAGCTGCAAAACCAACCTACTTTAGGTTCTTTTAACTTAGGTTTTTCAAGTTATTTGTGGTTCGATCTTAGATAAAATTCCAAGAAATTGGTAATTGCGTAATTGGTACAATTATACATATATATGCTTGTATATTAAATATGTATTCAGAGTTAGATGAATCGAGTTTTTCAAGATACTCGACCCAGCTAACTTTCGAGTCGAGTTGAATTTTCGGGATCTGAACCATGGTCTATCCCAAAAAGATCATGCAGTTCTTCTCTCACCAGATGCCCTATGACATAAGACCACATACCCCAAAGAGTGTTGCCTCTACTATTAATTACTCCTATCCAAGGATCACATTGTTGACCTCCTTATTAGTCGTTGTCGAGACTTGGAATAAGGAAATATAGAAGCTTACCCATACCAAAACACCAAGCAATGAAGGAGAAGGTGGCAAACATCTTCCTCAGCCTTCCTACACATACATTTACTAGGGATCGACATCTCCCCTACTCCTAAGGTGATCAAATGCCAATATATTATCCAAGGTAGAGGACCATGCAAAAGCTTGAAACTAAGGCGGAGTTTGGGAGTTCCAAATCTTCGTGAATCTTGGTATCCTGATCAAACTCGCGTCCTCTCTCAAAAGAAAATAGCTGAAGACCCGCCTTGGGTTACCATTCTAGAGTTGACAATCGTCTATCTGGGAACATCTGCCCCCTGTTAAGCGTCTTGAATAAAAATGTTATCTTTCTCTCTCTCAAGTCTCATCCTCGATATCGAAAACTCTATTTGAGAGGTCTTCTCTAATATCATGTATAATATAAGCCACAAATATGAGGATACTGGGGATTTGGAATTAGGAAAATGAGTACTGGGAAAACTCAACATTTTGATCATTCTTCTTACTCTCAATTGATAGATGTCAAAAAAGCAAAAGCTTTATGACGACCCTAAAGTTCAACTGAATAGAAAGAGTTAGAGAATTGGAAAGATGATATAACAATTGTCGATGTTTGAACTCAATAGCTATTGAAGAGTACTGATTTTATATCCATTAAGTTTAGTGCTTACGCAGTCCTTGTTTCATTATATCTTTGAACTTTAAAGACATTTTATATGCTGTGGTCATTGGCAATAAGTCCTCACCGACATATGTTTCTTGATAAGGATTTACTATCATGATGCTCTTGGACATCTCATGCTGAATATTTTGGGACCCAATTTGAACTGTATGCATGGATTCTTGAGAATTTTATCGAGACTTCAAAAAAAATCATAAAGAAATGGAACTTCCTTATATCCAGTTGCTGATCTTTCCCTTTACAGTCTTTTGGTGGGATCGGTCCCATAGGATCACCCTTTTCTAACAGCTTCTAGTCTCATGCCTCACTTTTGATCCTGTCTTTAGACAGCATATGTTCAACTCTTTTAGAATGAACTATGTTATATGCAGTGTGCTAATTGGCTCATGTCCTCTTGCAACATGTTACTCCTTTATAGACAATAAATTTCCAATACTTTTAAAAAGAGGCAAGCTAATTCAGTTCCCAGTTTTCCTTTGTCCATGCTGCTTAATTTCAACTAATTTGTTGAAATTGCTAGTGTGAACATTTTTTTAGAATAGGACATTGTCATCCAAGAAATGTGTCCGACTCTGACCATATCCCAAGAATTATTTGACCAATTTCCTGGTCATTTGTTTCAAAAGTTTTGACTCACATGTTAACAGTTAGAATTTAGGGACGTTTGTGATGAAAATGAATCTTTGATATAATAGGTAGGCAGTCATGAAGCTCGTTAGTGAAGGTATCATCAAGTCTTCCAATTTCATTCGCTTGACCATGAGGTTGTTGTTGAACACATATGCAGGTTTTCACATTAATATATCATTGTTTTCCTTTCCATCATTTACTTGACAATCTCCATAGAAATTCTTTTAAATGTCGTCTTTTTTAGGTGTCAACTTCTGGTTCCAAAGTCTACATAGTTGCTTTTCTTGGTAGAATTTTATTTACAGCTTGAATAAGTAAAGTTTCTGATATTGAATCAGGTATAAAATTGAGAATGGTGTAAAGCTTGAGCCACTGGAAGAAGTGACGATTGAGGTATCTAAACTTGCAAGCGTGCTTCACACTTGTATTTATTTATTTTCAGAATGCATATTGGAATTTTTAACCATTAACACATGTCATTTCAGGTAAATGAAGAGCATGTAGGGCTAGTTATGGAAGCTTTATCTCATAGGCGAGCTGAGGTTGTCGACATGGGTCCTGTCCCAGGACATATTGGCAGGACTAGAATGTCTTTGACTTGTCCATCAAGGTTGGTTCTTAGTTTTATTCCACCAATTTTCTTGTTGCTTAACCATTTACCTCATAGTATCCTTGCTCAGTTCAAACTTTTGGTGCAATTTTGATATTTATATCATGGCAACTTTTAATATAATATTGTATATGATTCTTTATGCCTTTTTTAGTTAGACTTCTATTTGGTGGTTTCTAGTTGTTTTAGCTAGATTTGTTTCTTGTATTCACTATGAGTCATTACAAGTCACAGTGGAAAGTTTCCTTCTACCTTTCAAGGTGGCACAGATGATGCTAAAGCTTTGGCCTTTGAAGGCCTCTCATCACAATTGTAAAATTGACATCTCCAATATGAAGATCTTTCCTTTTAAGAGATTTTGCATTTTGGCTATTAGGTACACCCTTAGGAAATAATGGAATCACAGATTTTTGGATGTGGTGCAAGGATAAAGGAGAGCAAAAGCTCACGGCAAATTTTTTATTTGCATGTTGGGGTTTGGTTGGTAGAGATTTGTGTGCAAGGTTAAAATTTGAAGAAATTAGGAGGTGATTTTGTTAACAACCAACTACTCCAAAAGACCGATCTGAAGGAGAGAGTAGTAACAATGAATATAAGAGGGTCACAGGACAAATGGGGCGCAATGCGTGACACCCGGGAGTGGAGGCGATAAACAACACTCAACAGGTTTATCATTTATGTTAAATATCAAGTAGTAGGTGTTGCTTCTCAATGGAAGTTTTTTGTGGGTCCAGGCCTTGTTTTTTGTTTGGGGTAGGGTGATATTGGTGACCTTATAGAAAACCATGACAATGGGTATTTGCCACTATACCTAGGCGGGGACATCACTTTTTCTTCTTCAGATTCGTATGTTTTTGCAGTCTCAGTCTTTATTTCGGTGGAAAGCGACCTTGGTTTGAAATATCCTGATATATCCCAAATATCGTTCCATATCACAGTGGTGCCAAATATCCTTCACGTGTAATTTTTTTTATACAAAATATTCTTAATATTTTTTATATATCTCATGATATTTTTGATAGATCTTTTATAAGTTAGGGATATTTTGTGCCTTAGTCTATAAAAGGAGGACAATGTTTTAAAACGTGAAAGCGTGAGGCGAGGCATTAGGACTTCAAGATGCGTGAGGCATAAGCCTCACAAGAAAGCTTAATGCTCTCTCATTTTAACAAATAAATAAAATATAAGAAAAAATGCAAAAAGATCAGAAAACATTAATGAAAGATTATAGTATATATCAGTGTTTTAAAAAGTGTGTGAGGCTTACGCCTCAGGCTTACGTCTCAGGCTTAAGGAAACGCCTTGAGGCTTAACCATGAGGCATAAACCTCATGAGGCACACACCTCATGCCTTGAAACTCGTGTTATGTTTATGGTGTACATCTCATACATTAACTAAAATTATGTTTCTAGCCACAACTAAGACTTCAATGTCATTTTTTATTATAATTTGTTATTTGTTTCAAGTAATTTATATAATATTTTCTATGTATACACATGCACCCACACGAACACACACATTGTAGACGAATACAAAAATATATATATATATATATATACTATAATCTTTAGTTAACTTTTTGAATATTTTTGCTATTTTTTTATATTTAATTTATTTGTAAAATGAGAGAGCATGAAGCTTTCTTGTGAGACTTACACCTCACGCATCTTGAGGTCCTAACGTAACGGAATGAGTTGATTGATCAAAGTCACTTTCGCCTCACACCTTCACATTTTAAGACATTGGTGTATATATATATATATATTACACTGTGTGTTCGTGTGTGTACACGCGTACACATAGGAAATACTATATAAATTAGTTGAAACAAATTAAAAAAAATTACATTTAAGCCTCAGTTGTGACTAGAAACCTAATTTTAGTTAATGTATGAGATGCACGCCATAGACATAAATCTTCAAGGCATGATGTGTGCCTCAAGGCGTTTTCCTTAAGTCTCGCCCTGAGGCGAGTCTCACACGCTTTTTAAAACACCGAAGGAGGAAATATCGACCAAAGGTGAGGATTTGGGAGATTTTGAAGGTGTTTGGAAGATTGGAGGGATTTTTCAATTTTATTGAGAAATTACCCACTTTAGTACCTACATTTTTCATTTGGAGTCGAAGTGCTCCCCATTTGCTCTACCTTTGGCAAAATTTCCTCAAAACGTAAGAATTGTCTTAAAATTTAAAATGAGCTTTTGCATAATTCGTGTGTCATTAGTCGTAAACAAGTGCAAATGCATCAATTTGATGCATTTGCATTATATTTGTAAGTTCAAAATTCAAATTTCTTACTTTAGGGAGAGAAATTGGAGAAAACTCCTCAATTTTTATTTTTTTAGCTTAATTCTATTTTGCTCTGATTGTAATTCTTGGGATTGGTTGGATCATGGATATATTATGTATGGAACTATGATTATATTTTTACTGCTATGATTGATTGAGGGATGAATGCAATATTTTGCGTAAGTTATATTAATATTAGTCAATCATACATTGTCATCATCACACATCTTTGTTCATCTTCTCATTGCATCTCTTATGTACATTGATGTTTTTTTTTTCAAATGTGTATTAACATCTATTTTAACATTTTCTGAAGTTTCATTGAAAATTTTCATATTTTCTTCCATCTTTTCAAATATTTTCCTCGATGTGTGATATATTCCTCGCAAAAACGATATACCCGTGATATATCTTTTTTCCCAAGGTGCAACATATCCCTCGATATTGACATTTAGAACCATGAAGGTGAATCACACAAAGTGATCAAGTGGATTCGAAGGGTATTAAGTTCTTTGCAAGGTTGACAGACCTGATCGAAGAGATTTTCGTTATATGTAGGTTTCTAGATTTTTGGGCTCATCATATTTGTAAGTGTTCCTGTATTCAATGGCGTACATTCAAGTTCCAAATTTCGTTGAACTTTTAAAATTTCCTTGCGATTTGGAGTTTTTCAAAAATTTCACATTTCAATCAATTTTGGCTAGGTCTTAATTTCTACTATTTTGAGGGTTTGAGATTTCATTCAATTTCGACCAGGGCCAAAATTGATGCCAAAACCGAGATATCAATCTTGTATACATTCATCATTATTATAACATGAATTAGGAACATATGTATTTAGAAAATAATATGTCCTCTTTTGTTTTTGTTGTTGTTGTTGTAAGACTTTGATGTAAAAGTAGAAATCATTGGCGTTGGTTGATTTCTTGAAGAAAATAGATTGTTTACATTAAGCTTCTCTTTTTGTCATCTTTATCTACTTTGGGACTTGTTGCTTCACTTGCAATGCTGAAAATACATTTGGATTCCATAATATTTGTTTTCTACAGGCCTTATCTTTAGTTTAACCTTGTATATGAAATTAATTTTCTTTTCTGTTGTGTATTTGCAGGGGCCTGGTTGGCTATAGGAGTGTGTTTAGCAGTGACACACGTGGAACTGGATTTATGCACCGTGCTTTTCTGAGTATGATTTCTCTTAGAGATATATTTCTTTTATATTTCCTCTTATTTCGTTTTGCATTATCCATCTATACTGATTTGGTCATCAGATGGTTATATTTAACTTGTTATTTTTCTTGAATGGCTTCGAATGCTTGCCAAAGTAAAACAGTATATTATTGGCTGAAATATCTGGCATTTTTCAGTTTAATTAAGCAATCTCCACCGGCACAATTAAAGTGCCATTCCTCATCTGTTCAAATGATTATGGACATAACTTTTCTAGATCTAGGTTTATGTATGGAAACCGATTTATTTACATCTTGACCAAGTAAAGACTATGGTTTGCCTACACTCTCCTTTCTTGTTTTTTCCATTATAAATATGTTTTATAGTTAGGTTCCTATCTAAATTGATTTTATCAAAAGAAGACCTCGTGATTAATAAAATTTGCATGTTTCATATCATCATATGTTGAAAATCATAGTAATTATAGGCATTTCATAGTTTTCTCTTGCATCTCTTTCCTAAATTCAGTAGACATGCTCTTAAGTTTTTTCATTTATTTTCTATTTGGCACTGCAATGTTTTTAAATGATCCTCTATGATGAAGGGTGAAAACCTCCTTACCTTGTTACTAATGGTGAGAATGCATCTTCGACATTTTATTTCTAGTGCATTGAGGAGTTCAAGTAAGAATTATCAGATATGGATGTTGAAGCAGTCCAAGAAAGAGTGAACATCATGAATAGTTTTCATTATGTTCTGTCAAGCCCTCTGTCTTTCCACTAACCTTTCCCAAATTTGGTATGGGCACCTAATCTAGGACAGTAGGGTTCTGTCCATATGTTATTTCGAATGGACTTGGGTGACAACTTTTAGCTTGGGTTTATGGATGGTCTCTTGATACATCTCACAATTTCCGTTGTAAATTATCAACATGCATACCTGCCGAGGGTGCATGTGGTGTGCCATCTTCTTTATTTCATGTTTTCGCAAGAGTTGACTCTTTCGAATGATGAGCTTCCCCAACTTCTTGTCTTTCCCAAACTCCGTATGATAATGAGATTTTTCCATGAAACTAACACTGTAATTGTTGACTTCTTTTTATGAGTTGCTTTCCTTTTGTTAAGTGGGTGGAGTTTTTTGGATGGTTCAAAGACCTACGGTTTGGGTCCCCACACTTGAAGCAACAGAAAGTTGTTGCGCTTTTTTATTTCTTCACCCCATTATCGCATTCTATGAAGGGGTTGGCATCGCGAGTGTTCTAGGCCTATGGTTTAGCCGTTTGGGTCCCAATCTTGGGTGTTCATTTTGATCCGATTGTTGGATCTGTCAAGCATGGTTCCAGAACTGATTCTACTCCTCTTTTGCTGTTTTCCATCATTAACGCACGATTGTAAGCCACTGTGACAGTCCACAAGGGTAGTAATTCATAAGACCAAAATATCATGTATAGACTACCTCAACCAACCCACTTACATACCTCATTCCAAGCTGATCATCATTCTCCAATAAATGGTTTGAAGCAATTAATTGATAGAACTCCTTTGTATATTCTTCGATGCTCTTATCCCCCTTCCCTAGATTGCAAACATAGGTACATGGTTTAAATCAATGTTTTAGAAACCGGACTGGTCGTCGAAACCGGTTGGGTGACTGAGTCCTGGTTCGACCGGTCTGCCAATAAACCCCTTGAATCTCCAAGTACTAACTCCAAACAAGGCAAGTACAGACCTAAGCTCGAGTTTGTGAAGCAAAGTCCAAGGAGACCTTCTTACCAGTGTTACCTAGGCACGTGGTACGGGTGCCAAGTGTCCAGGTTTCTAGGAGTGTTCGGCACGGCAAGCTCTGAAAATCCCAATACGGCGGCACGGATGTACAAATGTTTTAAAATGATATATATATATATATATATATACTCAAAATTTTTAAATAACAATAATAATAAAAAGAGGGGGATCACTAGTCCCCAATTTTTTTTAAAAAGTATATACCTAAGTTATAAAAAATATTCATATAGGGAGTAGAAATGAGCAACAAGAGAGAGACATACATATTGATCGTTGTTATTATCGCTCTTCTCCTAGTAAAATTTCGTCTAAGTTTCCCAAAAAAGTAACACAATTTAACAAAAAGTTCCTTACAATTGTAATTTTTGTATGGCACGACATACTTGAACCACCATGTGCCTAATCATAATGTTGATGTCACCATGACATGGTATAGGCACGTACCAAGGAGTGTCGTGTCATGCCATGTCGTGTCGTGTCCAAGTGTTGGCACGGAAAAATTTGGAAAAACTGAAGTGCCTAGGTAACACTGCTTCTTACCTCTTCTTTAGTCAAACCCTATTTCCTAGCTCTTCTTCAATTAAAAGGTCTACTAAGTTTTTTCTTTAGTCAGATATCTATCAAAAATTCTCTTGAAAGAAAAATTTTAAAATAAGAAAGAACTGAAAATTTTAATACTCATTCAGTATGTCACTTCTCATGTCAGTATGCCACTTCAAAATCAATATCTAAAAGTTCATACAGAAATTAGAAATCATGATTTCTCAGCCAATTCTTCTCCTCTCATGAGATACCATCATGTCTGAGAGAGATTAGGTCATACCCTTGGCACCGGCGGCCTATCAGCTGAACAATGATGAAGATGAAGCCATGCTTCTGTTGAAGAAGCTACACCAGAGGAAGTATATCAAATGCTGTGCCTGTGTGCACGACCCTTATGTTAGGTAACAAGACGGCGACTCTATACAACCGGGGTAACACCGGGGCAGGCGAGTGCAATGCATAGGGGTAAGAGGTTTTATTTATCTCTTCAAAAGTTACATTTTTTCATCTTGGGCCTCAGCTGGAAGATTTTCATGCATGACACCTTATCCTCAGCTGCGCTTTGGAGCCATGATGCTGAAATCACGTCCAATTAGATTATTTTTGAGTGGTCACATCTCAAATAGGTGATTCGCTCTGATACCAATTAATGGAGTCTTAAAGAATTATAAATGCGAAATCAGTCCAAAACTGCTCTAAAAGATATAAGAAGAGAGAGAGAGAGAGAGAGAGAGAGAGAGAGGGAGCTATTCACGGCCAGTTGAGATAACAAAGGAAAAAAACTAGAAATCCCTTCTTGTTGGTGTGTGTGTCTGTACCCAATACCTTAAGGACAAACATCCACCCCCAATATGATCTTAATCATTTTAATCTTTCCCTTTTAGAACATAACTGAAAGTAAGATCCCCAACGAAAAAATGAGGGTTTTAAAGAACGAAGTACTATACTGCCCCTACAACTTAAATAAACAGTAATGCATACAATAATATTCAAGCTTGTTAAATAGTATTTAAAAAGTAGAAAGGTACACTAATGTCAATTAGAGATTGGGTTTGGAGATTTAGGGTTAGAGAGTTAGGTTTCTTAGAGAAGAAGAGAAAAAGAGGAAATAATAGAGATTAGGGTAAATTGCATAGTAAGGAAAAGAAAACCCTACTAGCATCTTATATTAAGAGAACATTACATATATATACCCTTTTACAACTATACCCTTGATATATTACATATATTAAGTATGTTCCAGCTTGACAGTAATATCTTGGAGGATAGTAGGGCCAATAGGGCTTGGTGAAGATGTCAGTAAGTTGTTGAGAAGATGAAACATGCTGAAGAGACAATGAACAATCCCGAACTTTCTCTCGGAGAAAATGAATATCAACTTCAATGTGCTTTGTCCTCTCACGAAGCACAAAATCAGAGGCAATCTTCGCGGTAGTCTCGTTATCACAATATAAAGACATAGGGTCTTTAACAGGAAACCCTAACTCGGAAAAGAAAGAACGAAGCCACAGAATTAATTTCACAAGTCTCATATGTAAGATTGATATTCTATTTCCGCACTAGAGCGAGAAACAACGGATTGCTTTTTATTTTACTCTTCCATGCAACCAGGTTGCCAAACCCCCCCCCCCCCCCCCCCCCAAAAAAAAGCACAATAGCTAGAGGTGGAGCAACGATTAGTAGTAGATTCGACTCAATCGGTATCTGTATAGTCGAAGATCTCAAGGTGCCCATGTAAGTGATATACAAGTCCACAACTGGGTTTAGACTTGATATATTGAAGAATACAATGAACAATAGCAAGGTGTGAAGCACGGGGAGCATGCATGAACTAACTAACCATGCTGACAATAAACGTAATATCCGGTCGAATGAGATATATCAAGCGCCCTCGAGACATTGGTAGGCATGAGGATTAGGAAGAAGATCACCCTCACTATCATGCAAGGAGAACTTCGGATCCATGGGAGAAGTAGCGGGTTTACACGCACTCATACTAGTATCACTTAGCATATCAAGAGCATACTTCCGCTGTGACAGAAAAATTCTCTTGTTAGATCGAGCAATATCTAGACCAACGTAGTACTTCAGATGACCTAGGTCTTTGACATCAAAGGTACACCCCAACTCACTTTTAGCATGAGAGATAAAAGAGGAGTCATCACTAGTCAAAATAATATCTCAACATATACCAGAAGTATCGTGTGGCCTGAGGCGCCAGAGTGGATGAAGACAGTATGATCAGAGTGATATCCCTGAAAGCTCATACTCAGAACCACTTCACTGAAGCGATGGAACCAAGCACGAGATGACTGTTTCAAACTATATATAGACTTCTAAATTCTATAAACCTTCCCAGACTCTCCTAAGTAGGAAACCAGGAGGGGGTTCCATATATACTTCCTCTGTGAGATGCCCATTAAGAAATGCATTCTTGATGTCCAACTGATATAGAGGCCAACTTTGATTAGTAGCAAGAGAGAGAAGGACACGAACATAAGTCAGTTTGGCCATAGGAGCAAAAGTAGCATCGTACTCAAGTCTATAGGTCTGAGTAAAGCTGCGGGTAACGAGACGAGCCTTATATCGAGCAATATTGCTATTAGAGTTATGTTTGACGGTGAAGATCCAACGGCAGCCCACAGGTTATGGAAGAGGAACCATATCCCAAGTATGATTATCCTGAAGGGCATTCATCTCATCAACCATAACACCCTTTCACTCAGGATCAAGAAGAGCTGCATGAACAGACCAAGGAATAGTCACAATATCAATAGCGGAGAGGAAAGCTTGGTACGAGGGAGATACAACTTGATAACAAACATACTTGGCAAGAGGGTAAGGAGTGACACAAGAACGAACACCCTTGTGATGAAAAATAGGCAACTCAAGATCAGAAGCAACATGAGTAATAATAGGAGAAGTATGAACAAGAATAAAAGAAGGTGAATAAGTACCTAGAGGAGTGGCCTGCGGGGGAAGATTGTGGTAGAGGCGCATCGGAGAGGGAACTAGGCGATTATCTGTGAGAGTACGTGAGATACTCCTTCTGCTACGGAATATCCCTTGGAACAGGTAAATGCAAAGAGATAATAGGCACAGCATAAAGTAAAGGCAAAGAGATTGTAGGGACATGAGAGAAATATAGTATTGTCTCGTAAAGGGTAACATCCAAAGAGATAGAAACAACGAGACTGGGGATCATAACACTGATAGCCCTTCGATGCGCTAGAATAACCAACAAAGACACTTCGAATCACCTTATCGTCCAATTTCTGACGACTTGGACAAAGATCATGGATAGAGCAGGTACAACCAAATACCTGTGGCTCAATGGGGAAAATAGGAGCCTAAGGATAAAGAAGTTGATAAGGTGAGAGACCATCAAGAATACGAGAAGGTGCCCGATTGATGAGAAAACATGCAATGAGAATGGCCATAGACCAAAAAGTCTTAGGCACTTGCATGCCTCACAACCATGAGCGAGTGACATTTGTTTAATGACGATTCTTACGCTCAACAACACCATTTTGTTGAGGTGTGTACGGACAGGTAAGCTGATGAGCAATAACACGAGTGTGAAGATACTGGACAAAAGGTGCAGAGAGATACTCATTACCATTATCAGATCGAAGGGCCTTAACAAGACCATCAAATTGGGTAATAACCGTAATATGGAATTTAGAAAACACCTCATCCTTCGACTTAATAAGGTAAACCAAAGTAGCCCGAGTGTAGTCATCGATAAAAGTAACATAATAACGAAAACCATCACTAGAGGTACCGGAGATGGACTCCAAACATCAGAATGAACAAGCTCAAAAGTAGAATGACATCTATGCATGAGAGAAGGATAAATAGTGCGAACATGTTTAGTAAGCTCTCACGTATCACATTGAAAAATAGATGAAGCATACAATTTATTAAAAGTAGGAATCAAAGAATACAAAGTCTTACATCCAACATGCACCCAAGCTTGACATGCCATAAACGATAAGTATAATGAGTAACATCAACAGAAAAGGGAAAACATAAACAATAACAGCAGTAAATAGGACACGATCGTGAGCATAATCTGTGTCGAGGTAGTATAGTCCGCTTTTTTCCACACCTCAACCAACAATCCTCCTTGTAGTCAAGTCCTGAAAGAGACAATGAGAAGGATAAAACATAGCACAACAATTGAGTTTGGTAGTAATACTACTAGTTGAAAGAATGTTAGAAAATAAACGAGGAACATGTAAAACATGAGATAAAGAGAGAGACGGAGATACAAGAATGTGCCCTACCCTTCAAACAGGAGTAATGGAACCATCAGCCAAGCGAACCTTGGCAGTAC
This sequence comes from Tetracentron sinense, assembly GCA_015143295.1. Taxonomy (NCBI): domain Eukaryota; kingdom Viridiplantae; phylum Streptophyta; class Magnoliopsida; order Trochodendrales; family Trochodendraceae; genus Tetracentron; species Tetracentron sinense. Next base: position 53,734,493 of record CM026551.1, read on the forward strand.
GAGATAGAGGTGAATAAATTGAATAAACCATGTGACTCACCATTCATATGATCAATGGCTCCAGAATCAATAACGCAGCTAAGGGAAGAAGACGATGTATTGGCACAGAGGGAGCATGGATACCTGAGGCAACAAATGAAGAGGAAGCAGCAGATCACTCTGCAGACGAAACTCAGTGCGGATCATCTCAACAACCTAAGCTCTCAAGGATTCCAAAGGATCACTCGTAGCAACTGAGGCTGTAGGCGAAGAATCAATCGTAGGAGTTGTAGCAAAATGAGCAGCAGGACGAGATTGGTAACCCTCAGGATAGTCATGCAGGCGATAACAATGATCACGATCATGTCCTACTTAGTGTTTTAAAAAGCATGTGAGGCTTATGCCTCGAGGCTCGCCTCGGGGCGAGGCTTAAGGAAAACGCCTTGAGGCTTAAAATCCCATGAGGCTCACATAAGGCGCACGCCTCATGTCTTTATGTGTACGTCTTATACATTAACTAAAATTAGGAACTGAGACTTAAATGTCATTTTTTTTCTAAAATTTGTTATTTGTTTCAACTAATTTATATAATATTTCTTATGTGTACGTGTGCGCCTACATGAACACACACAATGTATACAAATACAAATATATATATATATATATATCTATATGTATATATACTATAATTTTTTTATCAACTTCTTGAATCTTTTTGTCATTTTTCTTATATTATATTTATTTGTTAAAATGAGAGAGCATGAAGCTTTCTTGTGAAGCTTACGCTTCACACCTCGAGGCTTACGCCTCACGCATCTTGAGGTCCTAACGCCTCGCGTCACGCCTTAACGTTTTTAAACATTGTCCCACTATACCACAGTGAGCACATGGAGTAGTAAATTGGCCACGACCACGTCAATTACGACCTCGACGACCCCTATCAGTCCCCTCTACACCTTGAAGGAAGACAAAAATTAGTAGCAAAGACTGTCGGCGTTCCTCACTGAACACAGTGGAGTATACAGATCAAAGAGAGGGCAGAGGAGACGTGACAAGGAGCTGAGTGCACAACTGCTCAAATTCGAAACGAAGGTCACCCAAGAAATCATAAATGCAATGATGCTCAATTCGCTTCGTCATAACCTTTGTAGAAGCAACGACCAATTCAGAAAGAGGCTTATAATGGCTCAATTCTTCCCAACGACGTTGAAGAATCCTAAAATAATCAGAAATAGGCATATCCCCTTAATGAAAGTGAGCAATCTCACGAGTAAGTTGATAAATCCGAGCATCATTCTCAACTAAGGCATAAGTTTGAATAAGATCATTCCAAAGCTCATGGCAATCCTTATAGAAAATGTAATTCCCGGTAATTTGAGGCTTCATAGAATTAAACAACTAGCCCAAAATAATGCAATTCTTGGCATTCCATATAGCAATCTCAGAAATACCTGTCTCCGGCTTAGGGGATTTTACCATCAAGATAACCCATCTTAACAGAGCTTCGCCACGAAAGAAAATTATCACCATTGAATTTAATATTGGTGGAGTGGACAACGAAGTCGGAAAGAGCCGGTGGAGTAAGAATTTAGCATCCATAGGAGCAACTTAAGGTGTAATATGAAGTCACACTTTTGATCAATTAGTACCTCATCAAGAACATGTCCATAGGTAGTAAGATAACCAAAAACATTGATCGAAGGTGTTGTTATAACCATAGTAACAAAGTTCGGATTCGGGAATTATTCGGCAGAGGTTAAGTTCGAAAAAAACGGGAAAAAATCGGCAAATTCGGTTTAAGTTCAGAAAAATAAAAATTAATAATTATAAAAAATAAGAACGTGATGCCAACTAATCCATCTACCAATCTCTATGTATTGACATCTCTTACTTTGTTAACATTTATTCCAATTTCTAAAAAACAAGCATTATGTAAACTCGCAAACTCAAGAAAAAAATTACATAAGGCTTAAGTAAGCTTTATGTAATTTATGAAAAAAGAATAATTTAGATTACATGTTTGTATATGCAAATCAAATTATATAAGCAATTCAAAAATATATAAAAAAGAGAAAAATAATAATCTGAATAGATAAAATCAGAAAAGCAATATATGAGTGTATTTATTTGGCATAACATAGTTATTTAGTAAAATATAGAAATAGCTCAGAATAAATAACACAAATCTTATTTTCTCTTAGTTCAGTGGAAATTCAACAGACTAACCAGCATACAAAATTATATTTTTTCTCTCAATTCAATCGAATGTAATCAAAATCCTAAAATAGCTTACTCAAATAGAGTTTTCTCATTCTTCTATCAGTTGGCGATTTCAATCAAATGAAGATTTCTCAGTGTGAAATAAGTCTCGGGCTTTTAGTAATAATTCTATTGCTAATAATTTGTGAGAAATCTTCATTCGGAATAAGTTCGGCATAAGTTCGGAATAATTCGTTCGTTCAGGAATTATTCGTGAATAATTCGTCAGTTCGGGAATTATTCGTTAGTTCGGGAAAAAGAAGCCTTTTTAAACGGCACCCCTTAAAAAATGAATAGTTCGGGTACAATTCGGGAATTATTCGAGAATTTTGTTACTATGGTTATAACCAAAACCGTGCATAAAATCACCTTAACAGTGAAAAACGGTAGATCAGGGGGTTGGAAAAATTCTCATAACTCCTTCAAATCTCATCCAAATTAAGGAAACTCAGTTTTAAAAGGATCTTGGCAAAAAAAATGGTCCATCCATGATAAACGAACAACATTAAAATGGTCACATTCGAGCATAAAAATTTTTGAACTAAAATAGTTATTTATTATGTATTTTTCATTTAAATTATTGTAACTGTCTCAATATTGAATCAAATCACAAGATATAAGATTAAAAACTCCTCTAAAATCAAGATTCCTAAAAAATTTACCTTTGAAGAACCCAAAAACAAGGCCTAGGCCATACGGCTAGAGACAGCTGTATGGCTGAAACGTCCCAACTAGCTCCTTCTTTCTTTGGTTGTTGTTATGACTTTAAATGACATTCTTCTTCCTTTGATGAAGCTCTGATACCAAGTTGGAAATTTACGGTTAAAGAGTTAGGTTCCTTAGAGAAGAAGAGAAAGAGAGGAGAGAATAAAGATTAGAGTAAATTGCATAGTAAGAGAAAGACACTACTAGCATCTTATATTAAGAGAACATTACATATATACCCTTTTACAATTATGCCTTCGATATTACATATATCAACAATGTACATGCTTGTTCTCACCTTCTGGTTCCATTATTCTATTCTTTACGCCATTGTTCAAAATATCAGTATCAGATGCCGTATCAATAAGTCCAAAACAGGAAATGTATCGACGTATCAAATGGATATAGCGGAAAAAATAGGATACGCTAAGAAACGCTTAGATATACAAGGAAATACTTGGATATCCTTCATAAAACTTCTTTTAACGCAAATATAAGCTAAAACAAACTAAATGAAGGCCTCAATTATGTTTATAACCATACATGTAAGAGTTAAGAATTTTATAAGTTAAAAAAGACGTGCGTGCAAATAAACATGTATGAAAATACAAACCATAATCACTTAGCCAACTATAAGAAATATGATTTAGATATTAAAACCATATATTCAATTAGTTAAATAAGAATGTATTGAATTACAACCATAGATTATAACCTTGAAGGCATATCTTTTTATGCTGAACTATTACACTGTTAGTTGACCTTTTGACCTTGTAGATGAAAATATTTTCGAAAACTAAAATATGAGACCTTTTTTGCTAGACTTTCGAGTTTTGGTAATGTTTTGAGATAGTAGAATTTATGAAAATTTAAAATTTGAGAAATACCTTACCATTTGAAAATTAAAATTCTGACTTAATCCTTAAAATGCTCTAAAAAAGGATTTTGTTATTGCACTGGAAAGTTGACTTTTTATTCTTTACGAATTTGGATCTGGGATAATTTTTATTGAATTCAAATGGGGGATATAACCTTATTTACATATAAATATCTTAAGTAAATGAAGTTAAAATTAATTTAAAATCATTTACGCGTATCAGGTGTGCTGTAGATCCTTGTGTAAATAGAAGGAGAGAAAAAATTTAACTAAAAAATTCCAGTATCGGGCGTAATGGTCCGATACGTCCGAGTATTTTTTTCCAACGTACCAGTGTACCAGGTAGCTCCAAACAGGATACACATAGGCCGATACTTTCCGGAATTTTAAACCATGCTTTATGCTCTTGGTCTGATCCATTTTCGATATGTAATCATTTGCAACAACAACCGCTTCAGGAGTTTATACCAGTGTAGTCAAGGCGTCGCCTAGGCAACAACCTAGGCGTTTTGGGGGGTGCAGCGCCTAATCGGATGCTAAGGCGGTCGAGGATGTCTAGGTTGTTGCCTGGGCGACGCCTGAACGCCTAAGTGTTTTGGGGTTGGGCGTTGCCTGGGCGTGCATTTACTGAAATAGGTTTGTTTGGTTAGACTTTAAGATTATATACTGTACACTAACCTTGATTACCAAAACAAACAAAAAAATTAAGTTTTAATAAGCTTAATTAGTTTACTAATTGTCTTAATATATATATCTTTTTCAATTTACGTTTTAGGGTTTTTTTTGTAAGGAAGAAGAAGAAGAAACGAAAGGGAACTGAACGGCTGAAACTGAAGAAGAAAGGGAAGAAGGAAGGAAGAAGAAAAAAAAGGGGGAAGAAGAAAGAAGAAAGAAGAAGAAGAAGTTACCTTGGGGAGAAGGGGCTCTCCTTCTTGCCGCTGCTGCTGCCTCTCTCTCCCTCTTGCCGCCGGCCTCTCTTTCTTTGCCGCTGCTGCCGCCTCTTCTCTCTTCCTCTTTGCCTGGTCGGATGATTTCTTTCTCTCACTTCTCTCTTTTTATTTTGTTCTTTAATACTTTTGATAATAGAGAATAGAGATGCCCCTTGTCCCACTCTGCCTGCGTTAGTGCTCCTCTGTTTTTGACAAAATTTGGCAGCCTGTGCCCTTTTCTTTGGGGGTTTTCAGAGGCAAATTTTGGCAGCTTGTGCCCCTTCTCCCGCTCAATTTTTTATTTGGCAGCTTGTGCCCCTTCTCCCACTCGATTTTTTTATTAACTTCAAGGATGGAGCCACTGTGTTATTTTTTGTAAAAGTTTCACAGTGGACCCACTTTTCTTTTTTTTGAAAATTTTCACACTTCACAGTGGACCCACTATGTTCTTTTTTGAAAATTTTCACACTTCATAGTGGACCCACTGTGTTCCTTTTCTTAGAGACTTTAAAGATGGCCAAACAACTGTTCAAAGATGGACCCACTGTGTTATTTTTTAAGTGAATGGCGATTTTTCATTGACTTCAAAGATGGACCCACTGTTATTTTTTGTAAAATTTTCAGTGGACCCACTGTGTTCCTTTTCTTAGAGACTTTAAAGATGAGCTTTTCTTGGAGGATGATTGATATGTAAACTTTTTGTTGATACTTGATAGTAATCTTTTGTTTATAGTGTTAAACTGATAATCTCAAATATCTTATACTTGTCTAGTTTAAAACACTATCTCAAGTGTTAGAAATTAGGTTTAAAAATTCAAGCTAATTATATATCTCTATTTATGTAATAATAAATATGCATATATGTCATATATATAAATTTATATAATTTTTAATTTTTTTAAAAATATTTAGCGCCTAGGCCTCGCCTAGGCCGACCAAATCACCTAGGCATCGCCTAGGCGCCTTGACTACACTGGTTTATACTTTTACCTCTTCCAATTTCATATGGGGGCTATACTGAAATGTAATATGCTTTTAAGCAACATCAGATTGGTACTTAGACAGCATCAGATCGATACGTATTGGTTTCGGCTAGGTCCAATCTGTTTTTTATTTTGCTTTGTTTTTATAGTAGGGCTATATACTGATACGTATCAGTTTCGGTTTTAGGAATCGTTCGACACTTTACGTATATATGGGTTCCAGTATAACCCTAAAACTTGCATCTTTCACACTTCTCTCATTCCCTTTCTATTCTACACCCAAAACTCAATCTTCTTTTGATTTTTGTGATTAATAACTTGTTTCGAGAACGAATTTAAGAATTCTATATCATTTTTTGTGATTAAAAACTTGTTTTGAGAATGAATTTAAGAATTCTACATCATGTTCTTCATTTCGTCAAAACTTGATTTGTGTTTGCTACTTTGTCTTTGAGTCGTTATTAGCTACTTTACTCATCTATTGCCTATATTTCTACAATTCCACTTGGCCTTGGCTTCCTAGTGCCTTTTTTTATTTCTTATCAATATAATTTAATTTTTAAGATTTTTTTTTTCAAAAACAAAAAAATGTGTATCGTCTGTCGTCTGAAACCGATATTTTTTGGCGATACTTATCAGTTTCGGTTGGGTCCGATAGAGTCCCTGAAACCGTATTTTTAATCCTTGTTTGTATCACATTCCATATATACCTATTTGAACTATGCAGCTATTAATGAGTTGGAACTAATGACTATTAAACCTATCACTATGTGTGATACTGAAGACTCTTTTTGTTGTTTTTATTATACAAATGATCTTTCACAATTTATCTGTATTGTAAACCATCTTATCTGCAATATGCCACCAATATATGGTAAAAGTGCATTTGACACTGACTCTAAGAAATAAAGTTCTCACAAGAACTTTGAAATTGATTTTGTTAAGATGTACGTGTACTACATTTTCTGGGGATGAGCTCAATAAGGCTGGAGAACTTTCTGAAATGTCACTTTCATTACAAAATATTTTCAAAATTCTCTTGTATTGTATGTTCTTATAGATGTGATCATGATGGACACATTGTTATTATTTTGTTAGATTGTGTTATCCAATGATCCAATTATAGTTCCTTTTCTCTTTTTGAAATTTTTATGTGCAATAAAAAAGTGAGCTTGTAGGCTTCACATTCATTTTCAGTGTTTTCTCTAAAGAAAAAAAAAGAGGAAAAATTCAAATGAGTAAGTTTTTAATTATTAAATAACATAACAGTAAATCATCTTAATGTTAATATCTAGAATAGTTGCATGTAGGATGTAATTCAAGAGTAATTTTTTAGGTAGAAATTTTCTAGACCATCTGTACAGTTACATTTGCTACTAAAAAATAAGATATGATAGCATTTACCCATTGTGCCTGAAGTAGAAGCCTAAGCATGAATCATGTTTTGGTCAGTTCATGAAGCAGCTAACCAGGCTAGCCTGTGGTCAATCAAATGGAAGGAAGGCCTGACAAATGTTGCTTGGACCATCAATATCCCATCTCGCTAGCCAGCCCATGGACATACTACTCGCTAGCCAGCCCATGGGCATACTAGATGCATGCTTATCCAGTACAATTTAATAGGATCAGACCTGTTATTCAACGAGATTGAACAGAAACTCACCACTAGGGAGATGCTACTTTTCTGGAGAGCTTTAATTACGAGAAATCCAAAATATTTATGTTTTTCATCTGTAGAGATATTATCTGCAATAATTGGAGTTCACATTCTTTTCGATTAGTCTGTGTTTGTCAATTGCCATTTCTCCCCTAGTGACTCCATCAGCTTTGCTTCAAGTTCAGTCCTGCTGAATTGCAACTGGCCAGAAGTAATTTATGGGCTCTCAGTACTTGAATGTTCCATTGCCCATTGCAATTTGTTTATCAAATATATTTCTCTACTTCGCTGTAGCATGAGTTAGTATCGGCCAAAGTAGATGTAATAATACCTGTTATTATGTGTTTGTTGCAGCCTATGCAAAATACCGGGGTCCTCTTGGAAATGTCAGGAAAGGAGTATTGGTATGTTTCCTTACTGCCTTTTTGAGTTTTTGACAAGTAACAACTCCATTACAATTAGTTTTTAACCCAATTAATTGCTAACTAATGATAGAAAGATCATGATTAAGAAGAAAATGTTCATAATTCTTTTTTGCACTCCTAGTTATAAAAGTTGAACCTATCCGAGGTATGTTTTGTAGTTCTCTTACATTTAATTTGAACCTTCTCCCCTATTCAGGGCTTCAAGATTGAGCCAAAAACTCAGTTGTTAGTGGTAGATTATTGTTAGTTATGTTGTAGCTTGCAAGTTTTAATCATCGTGAAACTTTTGATTGGACAAGTGATGAATCATTACAAGGCACACAGTTATCAGCGCAATATACTCTGAAGTCTTAACATTAACCACTAATGCACCAATAACTTCTGAGACTTCCTTCATGATTTTTCCATTTTCAGAAATTAAACAGAAATGAGTTGACTCGTGTGACTTATGAGTTGTCAAGTTACCAAGTTAAGCCATAAGTCAGGTGGTGCAACATAAATGGTTATGGGTTTGAAACTTTAATATGGCTCCTCGGTTCAGTATCCTTAGCTGTAGGAGCTAACTAAGGGAATTATATAAAGTAATGGGAAGATTTGATCCTACCTGTAATATTGTGTTCTAGTTTTTCTTTAGTTTACATGTTCAGGTTATTGTGCCATATCCTACAAAACAAGTTCATTGAGAAGAGAGTTTTCTGACACTGCTCCTTGAGATATTGCATCGAAATCACTCTCTTCACTCTATTGTGGCTCGAGTAGTTAGTCATCTTCACAGTCAATTTGATACATAACCCACCAAAAATGTAGCAAGAACAAGAGAAAAGTAATGGAACTTAGTTTTGAGTTCTTTGATTTTAGCATATTTTCCTCTTTCATTGAATTTAGTGGCATCAAGAGTGGGGACCTTCGAGCTGGAAATTGGAAGCGATGGTTTTCAATAATTTCAGAAAGTCAATGGTAGTTGGTAGTTTCTATATACTATTAAATAGAAGTTTCCATAGTAAGCATTTATGTTCCTGTAATGTTTAAAACCTAACATATCTACTAATTAACTTTTAATTTTCATAATATTGAGGAACTAAATCATCATCATCAGTGTGTTATTCCAAACATTATCGATCAGCAATGAATTCTCGTCCACCATTCCATTCGATAAAGGCCATAACTTAGCTCAACGCATGTGATGCCAAATCTTTCCTATCTCCATCCATGTCATTTGTGGTCTCTCTCTCTCTCTGAGCCTTCAACTTGCACTAACTTACTCCTCACTAGTACCGTTATTGGTCTTCACTGAACATGTTCAAACCATCTCAGTCAGCTCTTCCATTTTTTTTTATCTCCTATTCGAGCTACTCCCATAGGTGATGTAAACTTGTGCATATATAAGGCATAGTTTCCAGAGGGAAACAGGTGCCGGTAACCATGTGAGAACAGAAACAGGAAACAACCCCCAAAATGCAGGAAATGGGAAATGTATGGGAAACAGCAAGAGACAGGTATCAAACATCTGGGGAAAAGGTGACCAATGGCAGAGAGGAACACACGAGAATGCTAATCCTATTGAGAAACACATTTTGCAAGCATTCATCAACATTTTCTACGCTTATCTCCTGCATCTTTTGACCCAAGTCCTATTTTATATGAAACCCTAAAGTTTTCCCGATGACTGTGGTTTAAGCCTTTAAGGTGGACTTGCTGTTATGATAGTTGTAAACTTTGGCGCATGGAGTTCTTGTCTCAATGTCATGTCAGGATTGCCAAGCAGGGAAACACTGTAGGTAGAATTTCCTTGCACCAAGTAATGGAAGTAACTTTTGGATTTTCAATTCTATTAACATACATGCATGTTCACTGGTATAGATGTTTAAAAGGGACAACACATCCAGCCAAAGGTATTGCCTGGATAATGTTGTAAGTTAATGTCTTGGAAACATATTCTCAACCTATCATATGGTGCCATTATTTCAGTCGAAGGATGAATAGCTTAGACTTGAACCTGCTGCATCAGTTGTTGACATGCGCTTGACTCCATTTAATTGTACTTGGTTGAACAGGTATCAATGGGCAACGGAACTGTCACTGCACATGCACTTATGAGTTTAGAAGCTCGTGGAACCCTCTTTGCATCTCCTGGGACTGAGGTTTTTTTCTAAATATGACCATTGGGATTTCTTTTTTTTTTTAATTCACCGCACAGTATAAGCTCTTCACTTTCTTCGTATGCCTCTCTACCTGTGGGCCTTCTCATCAATCTGGAGATTTTGGACTTTCCAATAGCTGAGACCTGTTGGATTAATAATATACTCAAATTCGCGTTGATTGAATTGAATTGAATCCTTGATGGTCAGTACCATTATGGTATTTTTTTCATTAATGTCCGGATAAGGCCATTTATTGGATGGTTATAATCATTTTGATATGTGCAGTATCTGTGCTTGCCAATCCAAAAAATGCAAACTGATTGGAAGGCCTGGGTCCTTGAGATGGCCTGTGGATGGTATATGTTAGTTCTTTCATGCATAGCATTACGGAATATCATCACCTTGAGAACTGGAGCGGAAAACTTGGTTTCTAATATGAACTAGTCTCGAGAACATCCAGCTGATGTGGTTTCTTTGTTTGTATACAGACATATGATGGCATGATTGTTGGTGAACACTCACGAGATACTGACCTCGATGTAAGGGAAATGGTTTTTACCTCTAATAATATGCATTATGTATTGGCAAGCGAGTTGACTAACCTCTGAAATGATTGCTTTGTTACAGATCAACCCTGTACGGTCGAAGGAACTGAACAATATTCGTGCTGCTGGCAAGGATGAGAATGTGAAATTATCTCCACCTCGCCTTGTATGTTTTCATTAACCATTACATTCTCACTTCTTGAGTTTTCTCACAGGGTGGTTATATGCATTAAACATAAGAGCAATAATAATTTGTTCTTTACAAGGGTTTAAAACTTGGTTGCGGAGCCTTTAGTGTATGGGCCATAACCGCTACGGAAAGGATACACTGTTATGAAATAGCCATTGTGATCCAAAAGTCATTTTTGAAGTATTAAAAATAGTAAATATTTTAAATTTTTGAGAAAATGTTTGAAACAAACAAAATTATTTAATTAAGTGTATAATCATGCATAAAGATGTTATTATCAAGTTTAAATAACACCCATGAGTACATGTCAACCAATGAGAATAAATAAATATAAAGTATAACTACTAATTTATATTCTCTAAGATTGAATGGTTTGATCCTTGAAAAACTTTTAAATCTCGGTTGCGTGGTCACCACTACCGTTACATAATGGATGTTTCGGGCTAGTCATAAAATGTTAGGCTTTTTTAGGTGGTGCACTCCCGTTTGTGTCCATCCACAGTGAAAACATTATGTAATGGTTTGACCCAATTTTTATTACCGTAGTACTTGATTAAAACCAATTCTCTCATTAAACTGGCTAGGGTGACTTTCAGGTGCACATGTAAACAGTTTGGTTTACATGTATTTAATGACATATATAGAGATATATAGGATGACCTAGTGGTCATGATTTTCATTGTAAACCTGGCTACATGTGATAAAATTTTGCTCAAGTTTGGCGATTTTTAAAAGTTGATTTTTTTCATCTGCTTTTTGCTGTCACCCAACTCCTAGTGGATAAAAAAGTTTTAATTTTTTCCATTATATTGTTTTAAAGCGTATAATTACAAAAGTTAAGTGAACCAACATCTGTAAAGAAAGAACATGTTCAATTGTTAATAGGATACATATAAATTTATGATTGTGTTAGTAATACCCATGGACTTTGTTAGATCCCAATTCCAACTACATTTGGTGGCTTAGATTCAGGCTTATGTGTGGCCTATGGGCTGCAAGCTAAGCATTAATCATGGCCATTGCACTATTCGGCCCATTGTCAGCCCTACTACTTTTGGTTGTGAATTTCATATCAGTAACAGACAGGTGCGGAGCCAGGAATTTTTCCTATTGGGGGGGGGGGGGGGGGGGGGTAAGTACATGTATCCAGAAAATTGATAGGTTTTGTGGAGAATGATCATGCGTGCAGGAAAATATTTTGGGGGGTTCGGGGGCATAGGCCCCCGAGATTTTTTATTTATTTTTAGTAATGGGTCCATCGGGGTCATAAAATTCGTTAATGTTGCATTCTAATAAAGGTCCAGTACGCTAGAAAAACAAGGGCCCTCCCTTTTGGGAGAGCTACTATATTATTAAATTTTTTTATATTGTACATATTATAAAATTACAAAATTTAGAAGGGGCCAAACTTTCGGCATAGTCAACAATTACATTAGGAAGCAATGCTTGCCCCATTGGCAGTGTGCACATGGCACCACTCGCTTGATATGGGATCAAGTCCCGAGAGGGTGTGATTGGTGAATATCCACCCATCCCTTAACCTAGAACAAATACTGACCTTGCCAATCGGGGTTGCGGCCTAACCATATAAACTCGGGGAAAAAATTACATTCTAATTTGGGGGGGCCATTATATATAATTAGAAATTATTTACTATTTTTTAAAAATTATACCTATAGCATATTGGTGTGCTTTTAAAAACAAATATTTGGGGGGGGGATAGGCCCCCTGGTAACAGTAATTTCAAACTAAAGGCATGATTTTGTATCTACCTCGAAGTGATGCAAGAATTGTATCATTCAAACTCTTTTGACAGGGTGCTCAATAACACGTTTGTGGTCTTGATCCCAGAAAAAGGAAGGTGCCTCGGACCTGAAGGACTTTTGACCAATTAATCTAGTCGGTGGTGTCTACAAAATCCTCTTCAAGGTCTTAGTAAGTCCGGCTCAAGATGGTAATGGAATCCATTCTCGCCTGAACAAGGTGCATTGTGGGTGGTAGACAGATCCTAGATGAGATTTTGATTGCCAATGAGTGTATAAATGAGCGCCTCAGATCGAAGGTGTCGGCCATTTTTTGTGAAGTTGATTTTGAAAAGGCATACAATCATGTAAACTGGGAGTTTTTGGACTATGTGTTAGACAAAATGGGTTTTGGTCTAAAATGGTGTCACGGGATGAAATCATGCATTTCAACAATGACTTTTTTCCATATTCATCAATGGAAACCCGGAGGGTTATTTTCAGAGCTCTAGGGTCTTGAGACAAGGAGATCCCTTGTCCCCGTTTCTCCTTTTCTTTTTGTAATTGTCTCGGATGCCTTGAGTTAGGAGTTATCCCAAGTCGATGGCCCTATTTTCGATGGCTACTCAATAGACAAGGATCACTTGCGTATATCTCATCTCCAATTTGCGGATGACACCCTAGTCTTCTGTGGAGCCTTGTATCATAATTTGTTAGCGCTTCGATGTTTTCTCAGATGCTTTGAAGTTGTCTTAGGGCTAAGGGTGAACTTGGCAAAGTCAGAAATAGTAAGCGTTGGCGAGGTGGGGGACGTCGATGTTTTAGCTTCATGCCTATGATATAAGGTGGGGTCCCTACCATCCATCTGCCTTAGTATGCTGCTGGCCACGGGTTTTAAATCTAAGTCCTCATAGGCATCAGTGTTGGAGAGGTTTGCCATTCGATTATCAGGTTGGAAATCGCAATGTTTATCCAAAGGAGGGAAAGTAACTCTGATCAAGAGCGTCCATAGTAGCCTTCCCACATACTTTATGTCCACTTTTACCATCCCTCGGTCGGTCGCCTCTTCCCTTGAAAAGTTGAAACGAGATTTTCTATAGCTTGAGAAGGACGAAGGTTTTAGATACCACCTAGTCGCCTGGGATTGCATGTCGCTCAAAAAGTTGTGGGGGTCTGAATATGAAGTCGTTAGTTCTTGACATCTTGTGAATAAGGCTCTGTTAGAGAAATGGAGGTTCGGGGAGGATCAAGGGTGTTTATGGCGGTCTGTTATAGTGGCCAAACATGGTGAGGAATCCTATTGGGTGGGGTAAAAATTTTCCACAGGGTAGGATTGTGGAAGGTTATCGTGGCGGTTGCCAATCTAGTTGCGCCTAAGTTTCGCTTTCAGGTAGGCAGAGGTTTAGATGTTAGATTTTGGAAAGATATTTGGTGTGGTCTTGCGAAACTAAAAGATGACTCAGGTAATATAGTCCTCTTAGTGGTTGATAGGGTTGCTCTAGTGGGAGACTGCTATGAGTTGTAAGATTCGGGGGTGGTGTGGTGTCCCAAGTTCAGGCGAGACGTCAATGACTGGGAAATCAACGATCTGAGTCCTTTTTTGTGCCTTGGATCTGCCTCCTCAAAGCAGAGATGTCAGAACTTGGTCTAGGGACAACAATGGTCGATTTTCAGTTAGATCACTGTTACAATCTCTAGGGTCAACCTTTTATGCACTTTTCCCTCATAAAAATGTGTGGAATCCAGGAATTTCGTCTAAGGTATCTTTTTTCCTATGGAATGCGACTTTGAATAAAATTCTTACCTGTGATCACTTAAATTCTAGAGGATGGCGGCTAGCTAACCGGTGCTTTTTGTGCCTTAATGCGGAAGAAACGGTTGATCACTTGCTTTTGCACTATCCTATGGTGGGTGTGATTTGGATTTTGGGGTTATTTTCTATCCCGAGTAGGGGTGGATTGGGTCTTCCCTTCATCATTTCACAACTTTTTATCTTGTTGGGTTTTGGATAGTGAGGATAGCGCGTGTAAGGCATTGCGCGGTCCTTCCTGTAGCCATCTCATGGGTTATTTGGAAAGAGCGAAATAAGAGAGTTTTTTAGAACTCTCTTTCTTCTCCATATCACATCTGCTCTCATACACTCTTATTGGTCTTAGAATGGGCAAGCATTCGTCAGGAAGAAGCAGATTTGAGAGCCATCCTAGGTTGATCGTTTCACATATCCCAACACAGAGGACAATTACGTTGTGATTTTGATTCCTGCTTATTACGTACAATTCTGTTTTCATCTCGGGTTTACAACCTTGAGAACTCTTTCTTTGTAATTCTCTTTGATATATATGATCGACATTACCGATAAAAAAAAAACATGAATCCTCCATTGCACAGCTCATAGTACCTAGATCCTTCAAATCCCATCTAGTGTACCTGTGTACATGACTAGGGGTGAAGCCAGGTGGGGGCTTGTTGGGGCACGTGACTCCACTCAACTTTTGAAAAAACATTTTTTTTAACGCATGCATAGCCATGGGAGAGATCGAATCACAACCAATCGCAATTGAACTAGGGGAGAGTTCAATCGCACCCATAGGTCAACACATGTCCCTTTTAACCCCCCATTAACCATAGTTAATATTCATTTACCCTTAGGGTTCCACAATCTAGGGTTTAAATTTTTCTATAAAAAATCATGGTTAAATTGTTGAACCTTAAGGGTTAGTGAATCTTAATCATGGTTAATAGGGGTTAAAAATGACACGTGTTGACTTGTTGGTGCAATTGAATTGTTCCCGAGTCCAATCGTGATTGGCTCTGATCCGATCTTGACTTGGGAATGAGGACATGAACTCAGGGAGAGTTCAATCGCTCCCACAAGTCAACACGTGACCTTTTGACCTCTATTAACTGGGGTTAAGCTTCACTAACCCTTGGGTTTCAATAATATAACATTATTTTTTTTAAAATAATAATAATACATATTAACCCTATGATTTAAAATTCTTAACCAGAGTCAAACAATTATACTATATTATTCAACTATTTAATGGGTATAACCATGAGGCAAGTGGGCAACGTTCCTTGAACTATTTAAAACAAAATATATATTCTATAGCATGTTATTTAATTAATGGGTATCACCGTAAGATACGTATGAAATATATGAGCGAAATGCCCCCAAAAACCTGGTAAAAAATAAATAAATTCCGGGGCCTATGGCCTTGAACCCCCACCCTCCTTAGATTCAAATTATTTTGTACCAACCTTATAATTTTCCACAAATCTATCAACAATTACTATCATTTTTTATGAACCATCGCATGTCCCCACTACTAGAAAATCCTGGCTCCACCCCTGAACATGACATAACATGGGTACAAGACATTTTAAAATGCTACATAATTCTAAAAGTTAGAAAGTACTTTGGTAGTGGACAACATTTTTATTTTACTTTACACTTTTTATTTAGCTTCTTGTGCCCTGTGATTTGAGGGTGAAGTAAGTCCTAGACTTAAAACCTATACCATACCTGACACTACTACTCGTATCCTGGAAAAATAGATCCATGCCCTCAATTTTGAGGTTCCTCTGTTTAACATTATTCAAACGCTCAAGCTTGTGAGCGTTTCCTAGACTATAAAAGCAGAAAGTAACAACTAGGTTTCCTAGATGATGTGCAAGATAACTTTACAGGTATACAATTAACAAGGAAGATGAAACTATTAACAGCTGAATGAATGTCTTTGGATGTAGATGACTCTCGAAGAAGCGATCGGGTATGTTGCTTCTGATGAGCTTATCGAGGTAAGATCCTCAAACCATCTATTAATTGTCATACGTGGTGAATGAGTCCTCAAATATTAGTATCTTCATTTGCTTATCATCTATTGTTGGTGGTGCAGGTAACGCCAAAAGCCATTCGGATGAGGAAGAAATACCTGGATGCTAACAAGCGGAAAATGATGAGGAATAAACCCAAAGACTGAGGTTTCTGCGTTGGAACAGTTTTGTAGCTTTTCACGTTCAAGTGTACCTGGATAGGTAACTAGTATACTTCCATTCTTTTTTATTCATCATTGATATAGTTTATTTGTCATTAGAGAACTTGTCAAAGCATTTTATTTATTTATTTTAAACAAAACATGAGAAGCTAAGAAATTCATGTTGTACTAGAAAAATAACAATGATGATAGAAAACGAGAAATCACAACTATTATACATGTATGAGAACCATCTCTTTCATGGAATAATCTAAATTATCCTCCTTTACGAGCAAAACTGGCATTTGCTTCAATAGTTACTTGTTCTGCAACTAAATGTTTGTAATTTAACTCGTGGGAACAGTTAAAGACTTGTTCTAGACCAAGGAAATGTTTAAGTGAACTGGTAACTATTGAGGGTTATGTATATAATCTAAAAACACTGGTAACTCTTATGGACTTGAATTCTAGATGTTAAATTGTTGATGAGCTGCCTCGAACCCTTGACCATGAGCGAGTAAATTTGAATCGATTAAAAAAAAAAAATCAAACCTCTTACAAGCTTATGAGAATAATGTCTTCCTGGTTAGTACAAATGAATTTTATATTGAAATTTTTGTTTGAAGATTCCGATTGCTTATAGAGTGGTTAACGGCCCATTAACTGAATCATGCTTAAGGGAAAGCTAAGAATCCTTTGTTGTTTCCATCCTTTAGGGTCCGTTCTTTTGCATAGAATTATAAAGTCCGGCACTTTACAAGTTTTGTCATTGGATAATATGACATTTTTCATTTGAGAGCTAGATGTACCATGCTTTTCATCTCTTGGGTTGCAATGTCCTAAGACTTCACATACAGCAAATGAATGAATGATTTAAAATCTGATTGGAAATGGTAAGACTTTAAATCTCATGATGGTAAGAATTAATTGACAAAGTGGCTCAAATTTCTTAACAACTACCGCGACAAACGGCAAAGTGTCAAATTTTATAGGTGTCAAAAGAACAGACCTAAGAGACATTTTACTCTGTCAAGCCAGCTATGAGTCATGAGAAGAAGCTCTAGATTCAAATTTTAAGTAGTATAATAGGCAGATGCAAAGCTAATGGACATTCTAACTCTAAATAATATATAGCAACATGTCTATGTAGACTCGTCAATAATTGTTGATAGAAATGGGGTTATGGGGATTCTTTTTCTATGTAGACTCGTCAATAATTGTTGATAGAAATGAGGTTATGGGGCTTCTTTTTCTCAAAGAAGGGGTGCCAAGTCAGCCATCATCACATTTGAATCTTGAAACAAATAACTTCATTAAATTTTGACAAAGCCGAGTTGCTAAATTGGTTTTGAAATCCATTTAAATAAATTTATTTAAAATGGATTTTTAGCACGTGCTCGTGCAGCTGGAGATCTGATCTGATGTGATCAGTGGGTGGTTGTACCCAGGGTTACCAAGTTCGCTACATGCTATAGCGAACCTAGCAAACCCGAATTGGTTTGTGGTTTGGTTTGTGAAATTGAGCGAACCACATAGTGGTTTCAAAAAAATCTTAATTTGTCAAATTTTTTATTCAAATTCACTAATATTTTTTACTAGGTTAGGCAAATTTATACTTGGAGTTTACAAATTGTTCATAAAAAGACTTTTTTTAAAATTATTTTTCAAATAAATATTTGTAATATGTTGTTTACATGCTTAAAAGATATAAATGTATTTTGTTTTACATGATTAATTAGCAAAAACCTAACTAAAGAACCTAAGTGAACCGAAAAACGAATTATCTCATCCTATCCCTAGCAAACCAGGTTCATTGTAGCATGGTGAACTCGAATTCGAACCGAGCGAACCGATCAACTAGGTAACATTGGACTTGTACCCACTAATCAGGTGACGGACCAAATAGATCGTCTCTTTGGTGGTAGTAGGTAGTCCTCTCTATAAGGAGAGGTTGTAGGGGAGAACTACATGCATAAATGAGAGGAGACCACCACTGGAGGCCTCTTTGTGAACCCGAAGAAGGAGACCTCCATTAGAGGTCTCCATTAGAAGCTCAAAGAAAGAGACATCCATTAAAGGACTCCAAAGAGCTCAAGGAAGAAGATGGCCAAGTCAATGCGATCCAAGGGTCTTATACTACCGAGTCAATTAGAAGGTTCAACTGATCAGTAACTCGGTCTTGGACAATCCAAATAGGACTGTTGTAGATCTGTTACCAAATAGATCTTTGGAGTACAGTCCAATCCAGACAGAACTAGTCACGTTACGAAATAGAGGCTGATCTTAGAGACTTGTCACCAAATAAGTCCTCTTGGTGTCCAAATGAATAAGACTAATCTTTTTGCCGGATCCATTATGGACTATGAAAGGCTTGTAACCAAACAGGTTATGGATAAGCTTTTGATAAGTTCCAAATAGTGGATAGTTGGCTATTCAAAATATAAGGACAATCCAGCAGAAATAAAAAAATAATAGTGTGGAGATAATTTATATATTGAGGATAATATTCCAACAATAGAAACCCACCACCAATGGATCATCCTTCTTGAAGGTATTTGTGAGCCTGCCAAGGGTTCGCCTTAACTCATCATGACAAAATAGACTACAATTTCAAAAATGAGAACCAGTACGAGAGAGTAATAAAGGATCAAGGAATCGCTGCAACCAAAAAGCCAGCTACCACACATCAGCATTAACCCTAGTTAACTCTAATCCTAACTATAAAACAATGTTTTCATAATTGGACCGACCGTTGAACTGGTCGGGTGACTAATTCCCTCTTCAACCGGTC
Source organism: Tetracentron sinense (assembly GCA_015143295.1). NCBI lineage: Eukaryota > Viridiplantae > Streptophyta > Magnoliopsida > Trochodendrales > Trochodendraceae > Tetracentron > Tetracentron sinense. The sequence continues at coordinate 53,753,693 of CM026551.1, forward strand.
CGGTTGGATTATATTATTTTATTATTAAAATATATACTTTTTTATTTTCTTGGCCAGTCTCTAAAGTTTTTTATTCTCAAAATGTCCTTATTTTAGGTTTCTATACCAAAAATGCCCTCAAATTTCTTCTTATAATCAAAATTTCCTTGATATTTTTTAGTTCCCAAAATGTCCCTAAGTCAAATTTCTATACTCATAATGCTCCTCACAAAATTTTTAACCTAAAATATTCTTCAAGTTTGTCCATATTTTATTTTCTTTATCTCTACAACGCCCCTCAATTTTTTCCATACACAAAAGCCCTTAATTTTTTTATACATAAAATGCCCCTAAAGCTTTTGGGTTCTCAAATACCCTTCATCATGTTTCTATATCCAACGTATCCCTCACAATTTTTTACCTAAAATGTCTCAAGTTTTTATACTCAAAATATTCTTTAATGTTTTTCCTAAAATGCCCCTCACTAGGGTTCCCTCTTCCCTGTATCTCTCCCCCTCCCCTCTCACATTGCACGTGCAGCCCAAATCCTAAACATTAAATGATTAGAATTAGAGCTAATGTGGCGTTAGAAAAGACAAAATAATTAAGCTAAGATAAATCTTGACCCTTAGTGGTTAGTTATAAACTGTTAGGATTATGAAGTACATTTGGGAGTACCCATAGACTGACTCTTGTAGGAGATGGTTCATACAAAGGAAATTTGAATAATAATGCTTTGGATTATCTCGTGGACGCCCAAGGTGGGTGCTTGGGCATCCACACATCATTGGACATGTGACGGTAAAAAAAAAAAAGATGTCAAGTGGAGAGAAGTCAAAATCATGAGGAGAAAATGAAATGATTTCTCACTTTTTATCACCCCATTTCCAATGATTTGTGGATGCCCGAGCGCTCACCTTGGGCATCTGCCAGAAATAATCCGAAGCCGAATAATAAAGGAGTTGTAGGAGGAGGAGGTGGACAAAGAGGATTTGCATAATTGAGTGATGAGATATCTCGCACGAGAGCAAGGGTGTGACTTGTCACTTGTGAACGGGCTTCGGGTGACCTCTAGTGGATGCCTGAGGTAGACGCTCGGCCATCCACAAATCATGGGGGTACCTGGTGATAATTTGGAGAGAAGTCATTTCATTTTCTCCATAAGATTTTGACTTCTCCCCACTTGATATCTCCCCCCTTTAAAAAGCCACATGTCCCATGATTTGTGGATGCCCGAGGTGGGTGGATCCGGAACGCCCACCTTAGACATCCACTAGAGGTAATCCGAAGCCTTGTGAACGTTGCATATCGGAATCTGACCGACACTACCTAGGCCAACCTTAAATCCTCACTTTAACTCTCTTTGCACGGGGAGTTGTAGCTCGGGGCCCTACTGAAACTGAACCACCTCTCTCTGCCTCCAAAACAAAACATCCAGTGGCCAGTCCCTACCCTAAATTTTTAGGCTCGGGATTGTCTCTGGCGAAACTAGAATGCCCCTCAAGGGCATCCATACATTGTGTGCCATGTGGTGAGGGAAGTCAAATCATTGTTCTCTTTATTTTTTACTTCTCCACACATGTTTCGACACATGGCCATAAGCTGTGAGAAAAAGGGGAGAGATATCAAATAGGGAGAAGTCAAAAATCAAGAGAAATTGAAATGGCTTCTCCCCTTTTTAATGCCACATGGCACACAATGCATGGATGCTCTCGAGGGATTCTGGCTTTTGCCAGAGACAATCTGAGGCCAAATTTTTATTGGGAAAATAAATAATTGACGGCACGATCAGCTTGTTAAAAGAACTCTCAATTAGAAGACGACATATGTTCATTAACTTAACAGTTCAAAAAACTTCACTTAGGAGGAGTGAACTATTGCTCCTCACTTTCACAAAGCCCCCTAAATTGCCCTTGAACTCTGGTTAAAAAGTTTTAACTCTTATGGCTAAATTATTTTTACTTATATTTTTTTTTTAAATCAATGATAAATACTTTAACCTAAAGAGTTCATAAATTTTAACCACAGTTAAAAGGGGACAACGCCTCCCTTCGTGTTGGTACGATTACAATACGTGCATTAGATCACAAGCAAGTTACACGATATTTCCTAATCCCTCCCTACTACACATGTATCCAAAAAAAAAAAATTCCTTACAACTTATCAATTTTCTTTTCCCTTTTACCCAATACTATTGATTTACTTTTACAGTAATATTATATTTTTAATATAAATTTTTCTATTTAACATCTATTTATTTACATTATATTAACTTTCTTGGGAATTTTAGAAGATTTACAGCAATTTAGTTTGAAAAAGGCCATCGAGTCAATCCAAAGCCTACCTTCCTTAGCCCAAAACAACCCAAAGTCCGCAATTATTGATCACCACCACTTTCCAATCCAAGTATCCAACCCCACTTCATACCTTCTTGACTTTTAAGCACCCCTATTTATTCTTGCAACAACCTCTTCTTTAGAATAATCCCACACTTATAGCTATCCCTACCCTCCCATTAATGCTCTCTGCAAGTAAACCAAATGAGAAGAGATCATACTCCCTATAGAGGATAGGAAAATGAAAGAAAAAACTGACAAGAACAACCCATCTTAAATCTATCAATCTTCTATGTACCTCTTTGAAAGATTTAGTCTTTTCTTTTTTTTAATGAAGATTCTTTTTAAGCACGAGCATCTGTTCTTTTCCATGGATTCCTTGCTTGCCATGCAGTGGAATTGACTTGTACTTTGAGTAGTGGGCAGAAGCATTTCAGTTGTAATGCAAAACTGTAAGGAAGGGTGGGAGAGTACTCTATATATAGTCTATATCTTTTTTTTCTTTTTCTTTATTTCTCCTTTATTTATATTGATTCCCTTTTTTTGCTTATGTTCTCACAAGTGATTCTTGTTGTAGCTTCTTGGGTTTTACCTTTTTTCTTTTCTTATTTAATTTTTATTTTTATTTTTATTTTTCTTTGAGATGAGGACTGTTGTATTCATTGAAATGAAATGGATATACAGGGGTAGGTGGGGGAGGCTATAAGATGAATCTTATGTCATCCTTGAGGTTTCAGTACCAGAAACAAGCGTAACATAGGGGTTTTTGCTGTTTCTCGTTTGGTTGGCTACTTAGAAGTCTTAGCTATCCTAGCTTAGTCATCATCATCTTCATGGCTTCATCAAACAGACACTGGCCTAGCATGTTCAAGTCCAAGCCCTGCAACACTCACCACCACTGGCAGCATGACATTAACCCATCTCTCACGACAAGTGGATGCCACAGACCCTCATACACATCAGGTAACCCCTTTAGTAACAAGAAGAAGATTCTCCTAAATCTACTAGTTTCTAATCTTGCCAGCTTCTTAGGCCCTTCTCAAGCTTGGAAATATTATGGTTTTCGTATCATCACCCACCAGGGTTGGTGCAGTTGGCTAGCATCTTGGGTTTGCTCCCTGTGATGGTGTGTTCAACTCCCACTCCTCGACTTACCCTGGTTTCTATAGGGAAATTTCTAAGTGAGTGGGTGCGGACACCCAAAGGGACTAGTCCTTGCCTCGAAGGGTTACCAAAAAACATAAAATCACTGGCCACCGGTACTGCACTAGAATCTTGATAGAAATGTGTTTGTTACAGTGCCTGGCGGCGAAGAGCGTAGTCCTGAGCCGAAGCCTCGATGGAACCCTAAACCAGAGCAGATACGCATACTTGAAGCGATTTTCAACTCGGGTATGGTGAACCCTCCAAAGGAGGAGATAAGGAAGATAAGAGCTCAATTACAAGATTATGGGCAAGTTGGAGACGCCAATGTGTTCTACTGGTTCCAAAACAGAAAATCAAGAAGCAAGCATAAGCAACGTCACGTCCAAGCAACAAAATCACAAGCTCAAACCACTCCAATCAGCGCCATGGCTACCATTAATGCTGCCCCAGCATCGTCGTCGTCGTCGTCATGGGAGAAATTCTCTCAGAGAAGAACCAGTAAGACCAATCCAATTGGTGGTGCAAATGTGATCCATGTATCGACTTCTCCGACTGCTTTAGTTAATAGTTATGGGGAATTCTCATCTGACTCTGAGCCCTTCTTCCCGGTGCAGCTTACCGGTGACGCCGCTCCCTTTTCACGGGGATTTTGCTTCTCTGAGCTACCAAACATTGTTGAGATACCCGATCAAGTGGTCGGACCTTGCTCGACGTCTCTCATACTTAGTAGTGATCAAGGAACTTCAAAGAAAGAGGAGGTAGACAAAATGAAGCTGGGCTACACTCCAACTACTCCAACAGTCACCCCTACTACAACTGTTTGTACTAACATCAATCAAATGCAAGGTACTTAATTAATTGCTACTCTTAATCTTAATCTATGTAGATGTCTATTATTATTAATCATAAATTAGCATGAATCTATCTATCTATATCTCTTACAAACTTTCAGTAGGTGGGTGAACATGGTAACCTTTATCAAGACATTTTTCCTTTTTCCTTTTCCTTCAAGTCCGAGCTCTTTTTCAACGTGTGTAAAAGCGGAGCTTCCCTTTTTCAATCCAACTAATGACAGTTTTGTAATTAGATAAAAAACATGCTACAAAATTGTCACTCTCTTTCACCGTAATTACAAAACTACCACAGTTTTGCATTGAAATGGAAAGGTCCACTTCAACGCAGAGCTCCGGCTCATATTTTAACTGTATTAATTATCAGATTTATTATAATTAAGGATAACTTAGTCTTTTCATAAGAAATTAATTAATAAATCAATTTAAATACAAAGAGGGCTCTGCTTCACGGCGTTGAGCCCTTTTTACACTATAAGAATGGATGACACATAGTGTAAAAAGAGAAGTTCCGCTTCAGCTCAAAATTAATCTTTTATTAAATACAGAAAGAGAAGTATAGTTTGACTTTTTTGTGCATGCATGAGCAAATTTAATAATCGTTAAGACATTTTTTACCCTTATATTCATTACCAAACCCCCTAAAATTGAGATTTTTATTTTTTTTTGCGAGGACATGAGATGAGAAGTATGACTCCGTGTATTTCTTCTCTCATTTTATGAATTTGCTTCCTTTTATTTTCATTATTTAATAAATTATTCACAATAAAAATTGAGTTTAACTATACAAAACAAAGCTTTGCTTCAAGGCGTAAAAGCAGAAGTCTCATTTTTAGTGTAAAGGTAGTGATGGTTTTATTATTATGAAAAAAGATGATGATAATTTTGTAAAATATTTTTTCCTATAATTATAAAATTGTCATCACCAAAAGATTAAAAAAAGGCTCAGGATCCTCTCGAGTTGGAACCCCTAGAGGTCGCCACGTGTCTCTTTTGACACCCCTTAACCATGGGTAAGGTTCACCCACCCCTAGGGTTCACTAATCCATCCTTGGTTTTTTTTTTTATATTAATTATTATTTTTTAAATCAGAAAAATATTTTAATATTAAAAAACTCTAAAAACAGTTTTTTTAATTTAAAAATAATAACTAATATAAAAATACTGAACCTTAGGGGTGGGTGAACCTTACCCATGGTTAAGGGGTGTCAAAGGAGACACGTGGCGACCTCTAGGGGTTCCAACTTGAGAGGATTCTCTCGAGTTGAACTCGAGAGGATCCTGTGCCTTAAAAAAAAGAGCTCTGCTCTGTATTTAATCGATAAATTTAATTGAATAAAGTTGTACTTTTCATTGATATGACTGGAGATAAGATGATTGGATGAGAGAAAATGAGTGGATGTTCAAATTTAGAATTTTTTTTTTATCTTTCAATCATCATCAGCCACCTATGTAATTGCGTTGGCTTAAATTCAATTACAATGGACTGTGATCCTACCTCATAGACTGGTGTTTGGTATGAGAGTTTCGATCTATCCAATTGTGAATTGTGATTGAACTCAGGAGAGTTGAATCGCATTTACACAACCCTTTAACTGTTCTTGCAAAGAAGTTTTAACTCTTAGGGTTAAATCAATTAATTTTTTTTCTAAAAATTCAAAGTTAGAATAGTGAATTCTAACCTCTGGTTAGTGAATTTTAACTATAGTTAATAATAATAATAATCACAGGAGACGTGTTTACGCGTATTAGGCTCTAAAGTCGCCACTCATGTCGAGGTGAGTAGGATTTTGTCCAAATAATAAATTTTCATTTTTTTTCCCCCCAAGATGATTCTGTGTTACAGGAATAGGCGAATCGAGTGCAATCGATCAGGCTGCTGCGCCGAAATCAACTGTCATCATTAACGACGTGGCTTTCGAGGTGTCAGTGGGACCCTTTAACGTGCGTGAGACTTTTGAAGATGACGCTGTCCTTATCGACTCCTGTGGTCAGCCTGTTCTCACTAACGAGTGGGGTTTCACTCTCCATTCTCTACAGCATGGCACATCGTATTATCTGGTGCGCACGTTAAGCTTCTTCCAATAATGACGTTTGTTTTTAGTCGGAGAGTAAGTGGTGGCTCCCATGTTCTTCTTTAAAGAATAGTGAAACTTAGGAGTAATGATAGCTTTAGTCTTTTTTTTTTTTTTTTTGGTTTACATATCAAAAAAATTGTCAAATTCACAACTAATACACTTTATTTATATTTTTAGAACTTATAAAAATTTGTATGTACTCTTTCTTATGTGTTCACAGGTAATGTTAGATTCAGACTGAATTTGCCTAGTTCTGAATTTAATCTAATTAAAAATCCGACAAATGCAAATCTGATTTAAGAAGTGTTGGATTTTGAGTTATCTAATTTTAAATCTGAATCTGAATTTTTATTCAAGATTCGAATCCGATCTAAATCATGTCTTTAAAACATAATATTTTAATTAAAAATAAAACAAAAGTTGATATTATTATAACATATTTATAAAATTATGTTATTATTATATTATGATAATAGAATTGAATTAGATTTTAATTGGATCGCTATTGATCCGAATTTAATCGGTTAATAATCGAACTCAATATCTCAAATCTGTATATGATCTTACGGATATATAATAGAATCATGATCCCATCTAATAGCAACAATAGTCGTTGCAACCTAGAGTGAAAATTAGCAACAATAGTCGTTGCAACCGAGACCAACTGGCCAGTTGTGTCGTTTTATGATAAGAGAGAAACTACATACATTGCTTTTTCTCTGCTGGAAAAGCATTTTACGCAAAGCACAAGGAATTACAGCAAACCCTTGGATAGAGAGGGGGTGTTATGGAAATCCCTAGGAATTTTGATAAAACCAGTAGCATGGAGGGAAGCATGTAGTGTGGCCAAATTTGAGCCCCAAAACCCTCTTGGGGCCTATTCAAAAATTACAAAAATCCAAGCAAAAGCCCGGCCCATTAACCCCCCCCCCCCCCCCCCCCCCCCCCCCCCCAATAATTGTGGGGGAAATTCCATTGGGTATGTTAAGGAGTCCTTTATGTGCTCCTTGGGTCCATGACCTGGAACGGGTCTGGCGTCCACCTTCCCAAGTTCAGCTCTGTGTGCATTTCTCAAGTAGATGAAAGGCCTTATGTAATCCATGTTTATCATAATTCTAAATAATGTTGCATTGATATTAGTAGGAGCATACGACAATGGATGTCACGTTTATTGTGTTATTAATCTTCCTATTCATGTAAATCACAAAAGAATGATCACACACCCTGAGAATAGCCCAGTGGTAGGTGTATTCCTTCTTAGGAAGGAGGTTCCGGGTCCCATTCCCGTCAAGGTGAAAGTGGGTTGCACTCTCCACCCGCCTTTGTGTGTCTCATACCAAAAAAACAAAAATAAAAAAGAATAATCTCCCTATTCCTCTTTCGGGACAAAAAAAAAAAACAATTTTTGGTGGTGGGACAAAGGCCTATTTCCCTCTTCATTTTGTGGACCGACCATTTCATCACTAGCCATATTATCTCCCTTTTGCACCCAGGGGTGTCAATCGGGCTTCTAAGCCTCTTGTAAAAGTGTCGGGCTGGGCCTATTCAAAAATCACCAAAATTCAAACCCAAGCTCAGCCCATTGACACCCCTAGTTGCACTCTTAACCAGTTTTGCATGCAAGCCTGGCCAATTGGAGAGTGACAAAGGCCTGCAAATATGTAATATCATCTGCATAAAACAGGTAGCATCCTTCAAATCAAGCCTCCTATCTAGGCCTGACAATCTGGCTGAAAATCCCAAATTGAATCCAAATTGATGCGGTTATGCACTCTTCGAATAAGAATCTATTTTCTAAAAGCTCCTGGTTTTTCATGCTTTGATGAATCCTCCAAGATCCTTTCGATGACCTATGTTGTGTTGAAGAGATATTTATATTGCGGTAGCAACATAACAAACTCTCATTTGAGGGTATCTAGCTGGCCCAACCTCAAAAGCTTGCAAAATTGATGATTTTTTTCAAAAGGCATGCAAGCTCAAGTGGGCCCAAGAAATAAGTCTATCGACATGAGGGCCAGGCCTAGGCAAAATCCCTTAAAACCCGACCCTCATATATATATATATATATATATATATATTGGATATTAACGATTTTCTTAGTACATGTTATTAGAAAAAAAAATTGTCTTTGATCACCATTGCTTATAGGAAAGCCTTTCTTACATTAAACATAACAACAACACTCACACGAATAAAATTGTGAATAACACATAGATAAATACAATAAGAGTGTTGAGAGATACATGTCTTACTACCACATGGCTCCGAGTATGCATAACAAAAGTTCAATTGTTAGAATAGATTCCATTAAACTCACATGGTTGGGCTTATAGATAAACTATTAAGTGTTAAATTCTTACACCTACCGCAAACAAAACAATAAATTACATGTTCAACAGAATATTCTAAATACCCCTTATTCTATAGATAAACATGCCCACATGGACTCCAAGAGACTACAACAACACATGTATAATTATACATTTAAAGTTTATATATATGAATATGTGAATTCTATATATCAAACATCTTCAAGACTATCATCTCTTATATAGGAAGTCCCTCTCTTTTTTCTCTTATAATGGAAGTCCCTCTCTTTTTTCTTACCGTATCCAAACTTCTTTGGAAACCAAATGACCATATGAACAATATGTACTTAGAAAAGGACTGCAACGGGTGGTGGTTTAAAATAAAAAATTAATAAAATTTTGTGACAAATAAGTTGTTCTTAGTTTAGGCCCGGGCTAGTTCTGTTCCTGAGGGTAGGCTTGGGCCTAACCAGTTTATGCTCTACGAGGGCTTAGGTGAGACCCTTACAAGTGAGGGCTAGGCTTGGACAGACCCTAGCCCAATCTCGACCCATTGACAACCCTACTCCTATCTGTCAATATCAAGCCTCCTATCAACCATTATAAAGATAGGGAAATGCTAATCCCAGATGCAGAATTTATAACTCTCATAAAGGTAGTGACATGTGTTACTACTTTTCCTATTACCTCTATAGCCGGTTAAACATATAACTTTTTCAATTGAAAAAACAAAAATTGGTTCTTTAAGATGATGAAGGGGTAGCAACAGCAAGTGCTGCTCCCACCATGAGACTTCGAAAAAAAAATTCAATTGAGCATATGGGTCAAGCACTCCTCAATGGATAATCGAGATGCCTCACTGATGTCACTCAAAGATATGCGGTAATTTGCAGTACAGTAAAAGAGTTGTTGATCCACAAAGAGTAGTAAAGAGTAGTGAAGATAATGAACAACAATAGAGAAAGGGGTTCGTTAAATTTTTTGTACAGAAAGTTAAATTAATTTATGGAGAAAATCAATGAGAGAAAGCGCCAAGACATCGGGTTTTCTCCTCTTAATGATGCAATGTTAATTCGATTAATAAAAAGTATAACTTAATTGTGGATTTCACATCTCAAACCCACAATTGGAAGATTTAGAAATTCAAATTATAATAAAAAGTAAAATCAATTTTCAATCAATTAATCAAAACAAGTTTTAACCCAAGACCGCACTTTATTGGAAAAACTTGAGGACAACGATATATATACCTATCGGCGACACTGCAACAAAGGATAATATCCGCTAAGATGAAAGTTCTTCGTTTGAGAAATCAAGAACTATTACTCAACTACGAGAAAAGTCTGACTGAACTCGTGAAAAAGTTTAAATCAAAGAGATTCAATTGAAAGAGAGATCAAACAAGAAAAACAATTAATATAAAAATCATAAATATTAAAGATATTCAATTGATTAAATCAAACTAACATCACCTTATTAAGAGAATTTCACCCTATCCAAGACTAAAGATTTAGTATTTCATACAAAGGAAAAACTAAAATAATAATAAGAGAAATTCGAGAACTGAGATAAATACCATCATGTGCAGAGTGATAGTGGGACGTCCATACGACATGGATATATATAGTTATTACTCTTCCCTTTCATTTTCTAATTGATTTAGATTTTCTCATTTTTCGAAAACAGAAACATCAATATAACACACTTCTTCTTTCCAATTCAAGAGATTTCCATATTTTTTATGCTAAAATCACATTCATCCATATCTTGCTAAGATTCTCTATTCGCGTGTAAGAGAATATTTCTCCAATTGGAATTGGGCTTTGGCCTTTGGCTTTGACTCTTTGACTCAAGACTTAGGTTTTATCTTCTCTAATCCTGAGAATGGTCTGAGTTAAGATTCTTTTTTTCGTTCTTTTGACTTTTCTTTATCGGTTGATTCCATTAAAACTCTTTACTCGAATTTCCTACATAAAAAAATATAAAAATACTTATAATTTATAATCTATAGATGTGGGAACAAGTTCAGAATATAGATTTTAAACCCTGGATTCAGATTAGAAAATGTGATAAAATGTTACATAATAACTAGTTTGGAGTGTACTTTTGCATACTCATCACCCACCAAAACCCATTTCCTCAATTTAGAACCAAATCCAAGAAATATATGCTCACATCAAAATCTTTTATCAAATGGGCTCCACCTAGAAGTAGAAGATCACATGACTCAAAAGTTAGCCTTGATCAATGATCCTGACCATCTCTTGCTATAGCAACAGGGATTGAAAATCATGCAACAATAGTGTTGGGACCAATGCAACCATTAGGCCTTGAAAAGAGTAGACTTTCCACTTTCTTGCAAGGGTCCATTCGTTCTTTTGACCACTTATAAAGCTTGACATTTTACACTTTATCATGGTAGTTGTTAAAATTTGAAGTTACTTTGTCAAGGTTGTTAACAAGATTAATTCTTATCATCACGAGGTTTCAAGTCTTATCATTTTTATAAGATTTGAAATCATTCTTTTTGCTCCATTTGAAGTCTTGCAGGAATTGAAACCGAACAGATAAAAAGCATAATACATCTAATTCTCAAAAGAAAATACGTATTGCCCATAACAAAACTTGCAAAGCATCAAACTTATATAAGATTCCGCAAAAGAACATAACCTAAATGGTTATTTCACCCTCTAGGCCCATTTTAAATCTTAGAAATTGAGGGGGTGGGAATTGCAATTGAAGTCTAATATGATAAAAATGTCTTTGATTGGATTGATTTTATAATTTTTTTAACAAGAATGTCTTTATTTTTAATAAAAAGAAATGTGACCGACTTCTTTACAATAACAAAACTAGTTCAGATGACGGGTTCAAAAGATTATGTCGCAATCTGTATTATTATCGTTTTTTTTTTAATATTTATAATCGAATACAGTTAGGCCGCAACTCTAATTAGGGATGGTTAGTAATGGCTAATAGGTTAGAGAGCTAAGCACCTGACTTAAGTGAGCTAAACACAGTGAGTCTATCACCCGCTACACGTTACTCTTTTTTTGGTTAAAGATTTAAAGTTACATCTAACACACCACTAAGGTGTCATAAGGATAAACACACTCAATCATTTTAAATAGGCCTAATTAGTGAAGGATCGTTGGACTCTTACACACCCAAGAGTTAAAGGAATAAAACCCTCGACACTCACGTAGGAAATATACACGGTGCCACTCACACAAACCAACCCAAATTGAAAATATATCTTGCCTTTTAAATGAAGGTCACTAACCAGCAGAAAAATTCTAATACATATACTTTCTAATTTATAGAATTTCATCCACCTTTTCTGACTTATTCCAAGGACGCCCTCCTTCCTTGTGATGTTCTTTTTAATTTTTAGTCAGAATAAGGCGTCAGTTTTTTAGCATTGAATCCTCTCCCTATATGCTCTACTGGTATCCTCTAAAAACTATCTCCCTCTTCGAAATGTCGAAATTTGTAGCGACGAAGAACGATTTCTTTTAATTGACAGATAAAATTTGGACATTTGATCTGCGAAAGCTCGCATTTTTATAGATTTTTCAGAGAAAGAATCGAACAGAAATGGCGGCATACAGAGCCGACGATGATTACGATTATCTGTTCAAGGTAGTTTTGATCGGCGATTCAGGTGTCGGGAAATCCAATCTGCTCTCCAGATTCACCAGAAACGAATTCAGTCTCGAATCTAAATCCACCATTGGTGTTGAATTCGCGACACGGAGTATTCACGTCGATGATAAGGTCGTCAAGGCTCAGATTTGGGATACAGCCGGTCAAGAAAGGTTGGATCTGTTCTCATTTTGATCTCTGGTTTTTATGCTTGAATTCTTTCGTTTTTTCGTTTCATTTTCCCCTCAATTTAGTTCTGTGGATCTTTAGTTATCTCCCTATATGCTATGCTAGGGTTTTCAGCTGGCTAATGGCAGAGGAGAGGTTTTTTTTTTTTTTTAAGTTTCGCAGATCAACGACCGTAAAAGTTTTAAACGCATTCAGAACTTCTGGTTTTGTTTTGCTTAGGTTTTTTTGGTTCCTATATTCCATGCTTCGATTACAGAGAACATCGAATTTTTTTCTTGTCGTGGTTTAGTTCCTTGCTTGATTTCTGAGATCTGTTTGTTACAGTGGGAAATCATTTCTTTGCTTATGTTGGAGATTAAGAGAGAGATTTGATGTTCTCCTTCTTCGTTGCTTTGAGAGAGAGCCAAATGAGGAAGCCCTAGACAAAGCATTATAGTCAAAGTGTTTAGGCAACGCGTAAACGATAGGATTTCCTCAGACGAGTTTGCCTAGGTGTTGCTTAGGCAATGTCTAGGTGTTGCTCAAGCAATGTGTAGGCGATCAAAATTTAGGATATCTATATATTATTGACAACAAAGGTTAAAAATTAGAAAGAAATCATTTATAAGACCAAAATGTGGCTACAGAAAATAAGAGCATAATTTGGAGAAAAGGGGAGAGAGTACCTTAAAGAGAAACTATAGGAAAAATCTATTAGGCAAAAAATGTTATTATATATATATATATATACATATAAATATCATCTATGCTTTTGTAAATAGCATTAAACTTTATGTGGGTCTTTGGCGCCTTTGTCACTAGTACCGTAGTGCCCTGGAGATGAGGCCTACATACCACTGGGCGACCTTATCTGGATGAGTGCCACCTAGACCCTAATTAGGCAGCTCACGTAGACCCTAATTAGGCAATAGGGGTCTTGCCGTCTTGGTTAGGAGAGGTGTTACCTAGGTCGTAGGCGGCATTCTAACACATTGAGAAAAAGTTCTCACAACCCTAAACACTTTTCATTTGTCTTTATATTGGGGAATTCTTCTATCTCCCTTTATAACAAAGAAAATATGTTTCATCTATAACTTTTTGTTATTATTTCTTTATGTGTATGAAGTCTAACTTTAAGTGGGTCTTGGACAACCTCCTTTGTCACTAGTCTTTCAGCACCTGCGTGTTGACTCCTAGCGCCATCAAGGTTTTATATTCGATTTCATGTGAATATCGTTGTTTCGAAAAAGGAAATATGAAGGGAATATCACACGATTTTATCAAAATGGAAAATTTTTAGTTGTCCTAAGTAAAGATTAGAAAAAATGGAAACTTTCAATATAACTTTAGGGGATGTTAAAATTGACATAATTGCATACTAAGTATTCAATATAATTTTAAAAAAGGTACTATAAGTGAGGCAAGTTTAGGGGTAAAGCTACGTACTAATGGCCATGTATGACAGTTAATATCCAAATATCATTCATACATATTTATATTTTTTTTGAATAAATAGAATTTTATTAATAATGGAAAGGATATAAAGGAGGGATGGAACAATTCCTCGAAAAAGTATATATAGAAAGACTAAGAGGTCATCAAAAACTAATTGACTCCATCTTGACACAAAATCAAACGAAGTAACATCTCCATATCCCCTAAGGGTGGCCACCCAATTTTGATGATCCCACCCTATGGACACACATAGCTTGGGGATTGGGTCTATCCAATAAAAAAAATCCTTCGGTTACTCTCTCGCTGGATGGCCCAAATTATGACATAAGACAACATACCCCAAATAGAATAGTATTACCCTTACTAATACATCCTATGTTTCATATTTATTAACTAAAATAAATATTTTATTTTAATAACCATATTATAAATATGATTAAAAAATAGTGTATTTTTTATATTTATTTTAATTACATGTGTTATCTATTGTTTTATTCCTTTTAGTGTTCATTATATATGTACATGTATCTTATATACATGGGCAACTTTACATCATTATGCATACATAAATACATTAGCCATGAATAATACCACCTAAAGCCAAAGCCTGAAGAAGTATGAAGCTGTCTGGCTTTTCCCCATCAATCAATGATAATGATTCCGGTGAGGTCCCGATAATATTGTTAATCGGTGATTAACTGGTCATGATTCCTCAACGACAACCATTCTCAAGGGTCAGAACTCAAGATTGTTTTTTTCTGTTTTTCCTCCTTAGAAGTCAATTCCTTCTTACTTCTTGCACATTTCCAAGTTGCTTCCCACTCGATTTACACTTACTTCTCGGATTCACTTTGCTTACTGGAAGGTTGCTTCCCGGAAAACAGAGAAGCCGAATTCACTTTTTGAATGCGCTTCTTGGGAGTCTTGCTTCCCACCCTGTTCATAGTTTCCTTGCAACTATGACTTTGGTGGTCTTTGTGAATCCTCCGAACGAGAGTACTGTGGGATCATTGTTTTATCATCCTATATAGGCATGGCATGGTCAACTGTGTCTGAACTATTAGAAAACAAAACATAGGAATTTGCTATTATAGGAAGAGGGGTAATACTGAGCATCAACATGTTGTAGCTTTTCTTAAGAGGGTCATTGATGATGGATCAAATGGGGAGTGACATGTAAAATATTTTGATCGGTGGACTTCAAGGAACATTACGGAGTCGCTTCTTTAAGAAACGACCACAATTCAAGAGTAGGTGGGCTATTATGGTCACTAATGTTAGTATTTTATGATTAGTAATCACTGGGATGGATTAACTATTCTTCTTAATTGATGTTTTATGCCACAAAAGCATATGAAAAAGGGTTCTAGTCTTCTAGAAGATGGATACATTGAAGATGGATTGTACTTTCATGTTGATTATTAGATTTTACCAGTTGCAAATTGGTTGAGTATGAAAATATAGAAGAAAAATTAATAATGTGGCTTAATTTCTTGTTGATATATTAAGTTTTTTAAAAAAATTAAAATGGTCAATCTATAGATTGGGCCAAAACACTTAACATATAAAAAATTATTTTAGTTGAACTAGTATTAAGTTTAAATTTTGAAAATTGAGAGTTTTCCCCCAATTTTTTCTCCCTTAAGTAAGGAATTTAAATTTAAGTTTAAAAATATAGTGTAAATGCATCAAATTGATGTATTTGCACTAGTGTAAGACTAATGGTATACTAATTTGCCAAAACCTCATTCTAATTTGAAGAAATTTCTTACATTTTTATATAAACTTTGCCAAATGTTGTGTAATTTTACTCCGAATGATGTAATTATCCCCCAAATCTTTGAAACTCCTTCAAGTTCGTCTACTTTGGTCCAAACTCCTTCCCTAGTTCCCACGAATCTAAAATGAGCTTATTCTCTCATCGCCAAACCTACAAGCCTTTTATACCCAAAATATCGAAAAAATAGTGTTTCCCCAAAATATCGCACGATATGTGCAATATATCCATCAATATTTGCAATATTATGTAAAAAATGAATACAAAATATAGATATATCCCATAGTAGCAACATCAACGATATATCGTTGACTTTTTAAACCATGGTTATTGGCAATTTTTAAGAGACAAATATGCTCGAAGGGGTAATGGTTCTTCTTAAGGAGTTGAAAGGGATGGTTTCATATCTGATGGTTATTGAGTAGTTTAAAAACTGAAAAATTATTGAGATGTTTAAAACTAGCCTATAAAGCATATTTGGAAAAGTTCATAACGTTTAGTCCCACTAGAAAAATATAAAGATGTGTTTGAGTTTATATCAATGGCTTAAAAGATATTGTTTGTCACTAAATAAAAACTCGGTGAGTCGACTTGAAACTTGGCCGAGTCGACTCGGCTCGCTTGAGTTTCGGGTCGACTAGGCTAAAAAACTCGATCTCTCTCTTTTACCTAAGTAACTCGAATGACTCGGTCGAGTCAAGCCAAGTGACTCAAATCGAAAGACTCAATCGAGTCACTTGAGGATATAGATGTCCTTTTTTTGAATCCCGCTCTACCCATATCGATATCTCATTTGAGCCCTAAACGAAGGAGGAGGGTAAGCAGGACTGTTTTTGTGAAACTGTGGCAGCCTCTTTGTGAGTTGTGGCCTACTTGTTAAGCTTCAACTAGGTAAGCATCTAAACCTTACAACAGTGAATTGCATTGAAATTAGGATTGATTTTAGCATCACAATTTACAACAATATCTACTTCTAATTTCTGAAATTAACAATAGCCTTATAGTTTCTGAAATTACGATGGATTTTAGGTTTTTAGCATTGCAGTTACATTAGGACTGTTTTTGATTTGTACGTTTTCAGTAGAATTGTAGAAAGTATAAATTATTTTGCAGTTGATTTTTTTTATCTATGTTGGATATATATATATTTCTTCGTCAGTCGAGTTATTTTCGAGTTACTCTCGACCCAACTAACTTTTGAGTCGAGTCGAGTTTTTGATTGTTATAATGGTAGAGAGTACAACATAAGTAAATCTGTACTTTGCATTGTATCACGGGTCACGTGCATGGGCGTGGGTGCAAGTGCATTTGATGTGCACTTTATATTTTGCATGTGAGCATCATGAAAGGCGTTTGAGGAGCCTAAAGTTTTTCCCATATGATCTAGATCCATTGGACCATGGTTCGAGCCAAGGGTTTGATCCCAATTTTGGTTAAAATTAATGAATGGTATCCATGTGTAGGTTGAGTTAGATGATTGTTGTGCACATGGTGTGTCCAGGTGGTGGTTGCGTGTACATGGTTTGTTGACTATGGCTGAATGAATAGTCACATAATTGTTGTAATTAGCCACCCATTGCGAACAATCTCAAGCTAGTATTTAAATAAGGAACCAAGAGAAGAGTTTTGCCAAATTCAAAATTTTAGAAATTATGAAACATTTCACTTTGGGATTATATATTTTGTTGCTCTCATCCAACAATCAAGATCTTTTTGGTTTTTAGGTTTCACCATATGAATCAAGAAATCAGTGTCTAGTTATGTTGCACAGACATGTACACGAGTGTTGGCGTCGGACTCGGATACAGAGTGTTAGATAAAGTGACCCAAAAAAAAAGGATTTGAGGACACGTGAGGATATTTTAAAAATTATTTATTTAAATGTTATACGAATAATAGTATAAGAATAAAAAAGTAAACAAATTAAATATGAAAGCAAAATTATTGCAAACAATACTAACTAATGGATTACATATTGCAAGTCATCAAACAATATAAATAAGACATGAATCAAAACAAATAAACTAGTGAATTAATGAACATATATTAATTCTAAATGTTAATGCTAATTTTAAAGATGTTTTTGTGACTTGGATTTAGCCCGTTGTCTCTCTCTCCCTCTCTCTCTCTCTCTCTCTCTCTCTTATGTTATAGGGATCCATAATTCCTCATTTTCTTTCTCTATTTTTCTATACTGAAAACAAATGGATCGTGGTCCTTCCCTTCTTTCCCTATTGACTTCCCTTTTCTATTGATGAGAATAAAAATCGTGTTCATTTGTGTCCTTCCCTTCTTTCCCTAATAGATACTAAAAGTTTATGGGTATCAGTCGTGTTCATTTGTGTCCAAAATGCACAGATTCTTCTTATATGATTTACAACAGCCGTGTTTGAGGTGTTTCTGTGTCCAGGTCACACATTTCAACATAGGATACGCCTATTGTCTTAAAGAATCCGCCATGTCACACATTTCGACACAGGATATGCCTATTGTCTTAAAGAATCCGAGCAACATAAGTGTTTAGGTTTTCATCAAACTCGGTGTTATGTTTGGGGCCAATCTAACGCCATTACAAGCCGTCAATCGAGAACAAAAAACTTAGCTTCATTGTATCTTGGAGGCCAATCGCCAAAAACCCGATTGTAGACTAGTAGTGGGGGTGATTAATGATTATCATATTAAGGAAAGTGACTTCATACCTGCGCCTTGAAGTCCATCTCTTTCCTTATTCCACTTCCTTCTTATGTTTTATTGTCACCCACCTTTGTTTCCAACAATGATTACATGGAGGTGTTTTGATGGCGGGATAGTAATGATTTTTTTATAGAATATTGATGGAGAGAGCCTCATGTTTGGATGACTTTCATGTGCCAATTGGGTTGTTCAACTCGATTTCCTCTCTTTTCGACATGTAGTTGCTAGGAGAGCTACTGTGAGTTTAATTTGCTGAGGCAGGATGCCTAATGGGCATGGCCTTTTTTGCGAGTAGGAGATTTGTTCAATTGCGCAAGCACTTTGGGTTCTGCCTTTGTTGTATGATGTTCTACAGTTTGGGATTAAGGTCAATCTACAAAATTCTTGATGAAGCATTCTTATCAAGTTGGATTTCACTTCTTGGTTAAATATGGTTTGGTATTATGGTTCAAATTGAACAGTTTACTTGATGATCATACCATCAATGAAGGTCAATTGGAAAAGGAGAATATTTAACTATTTGCTTGTTGCTTGTGTGGAGCAGATGAGTACATAGCATAGATGTTCCAGTTTAACTCTTAATGTTTTATTGTGCGTAGTTTTCTCAGTAGTACTCTTATTGACTGTTGGATTTGAGGTCCCAAGGTGGTTGATTACTATAAAGTATGTATGGATTCTTTTATTGTTTACAATAATTTGGTGATTCAGTTACAATGAGTCAATCTAGGTCTTGAGTTTTCACGTATTAGGTTTTGTTAGTTTTAGTAAAAGAATGATATGTACAGCTACAAGTTACATTATGCATTTAGACTTCCTTGTGTTTTACTGCAGTTACAGTTCAAACTACAGTCGAGCCTTTGGTAATGATGACATAATAAATAAATAAAATTTGATCGGTAATTAATTGACCTATGCGAAACTAAGACAACTGTAAATCCTGTCCTTGTATTGAAATATATGGAATGAGCATTAGGAGATTTTATTAACTAGGACCACCTAATATAAAACTAAACATTCCCGTGTCTTTTTCACTAACGATGCTCTGTAGATAAATTAGAAGAAACTATAAAACAATGATTTAGCCTATTTTAACATGTCATCCCTCAAGTTGAGATATCCCGTCAGTGCATTAAGTGTTTTCTTAGCAAATGTCTCATTTTTTGTTGGGTTAGTCTTTGATTAGAAAGTCCGTAGAGTAAAGAGTCTTGATCAGCATGTATAAGTTCTTCCAGAAGAATAATAATATATCTTATATGTTTTGATCTCTCATTATAAATTGGACCGAAGCTGAAAAATAGATGATATTTGACAAGGATGTCCAAGCCTCCAAGGTGCTAACTTTAGCAAACTTCACCATGGCTCTATACTCCACCTTTGCACTTGACTTTGATATATATGGGTTGTTTCTCCTTTGCTTAATAATACACAATTTCTTCACAGTATTACATGATATTATGAGAGATTTTACTGTTTGGTAGTTTGGTTCCTTGCTCCAATCAGCGTTGAATTGGAAATCCCTTGAGCTCTTGAGCCGATCATTTACTGCAACCTGCTCATAAATGGGAAATTATGGGCTACCTGTGTGCCTAGTTATTGTGCTTGATGATGAATAAGTCAAAGACTTTTCTCTGAGCATAATATGTAAGGAATTTCAGAAATTGTGTATAAGAACACCCTAAACCTATTTTAGAAGCGTCTAACTTACTATTCTGTTCTGCCTGTCTCTCACCTCAAGCCATCCTAGTGTTGAGCATGTGAGTTCTGACATCTGTGTGCAGGGTGTACGCCTATGAGTTCGGTTAATTTTGTATTATATATATACACACACACACTACCATTGTAATTCTATAATAGAGCTTTTGGGCCAATCATTTACTACCTCATGCTCATAAATATGAAGTCCTACACTCCTACTAGTTGTGTGCCTGATTCTTTTGCTTTATATTTACTCTGAACTTTTTAAGGACATTTTTTCATTTTTGCCCCTTGAACGATTCCTGATTTCCATTTACAACTCAAATTATTGTTGATGTGACGCTGAAACAAAAAATTCTGTTACTGAATTATAATACTGCGAGAATAATTCCTTTATCTCATTTGATTTCCTTTGTGAAAGATATCGTGCAATCACGAGTGCATACTATCGAGGAGCTGTTGGTGCACTGCTTGTCTACGATGTCACCCGCCACGTTACATTTGAAAACGTGGAGAGATGGTTGAAGGAGCTTCGGGATCACACAGACTCCAACATCGTGATCATGCTCGTGGGGAACAAGGCAGACCTCCGTCACCTGAGGGCTGTTTCTACCGAGGATGCAAAGGCTTTCGCTGAGAGAGAGAACACCTTCTTTATGGAGACTTCCGCCTTGGAGTCTATGAATGTGGAGAATGCCTTCACGGAAGTGCTTGCCCAGATCTATCGTGTTGTCAGCAGGAAGGCTCTTGACATTGGGGAGGACCCGGCAGCCTTGCCCAAAGGACAGACAATCACCGTAGGCAGTAAAGATGATGTTTCAGCCGTGAAGAAAGTTGGATGTTGCTCTGCCTAAGCTGAAGAAATGAGGTGACGGTTTAAAATATTTTACCTCTTATAGTTTTCCTGATTCGACTTGGTGTTATGCCTATTCGTAATTATCGAGATTTTGGCAAGGCACCCACCCTGTAGAATGCTGACAACAAAGTTTAAATTGTTTTAACATCATGCATCGGCTACTTGTCTAAGTTTAGCGGAAGGTTTAGGATCTAAAGAATTGCAGTGGGCTTTCCTTTCTTCTTTTTTCCTCTTTGATCTGAGGTGAATTCCTTGCTATTTACTTCGTTTTTCTTTTTCTTTTTCTTTCCTCGTTGTATTACTTAAATTCTCAACTGCCCAGGGTTACCTTATATTTGGTTGCTTTGAATAGAAATACATCCATTTGTATCTGATATTAAGATTTGTTGTTACATATGCAGAAATGATAAAACTATTAGTATTTTCTTCTATAATGAAACTGAATATTATGTTCACTCCTTGTACTTGCATCCGTGATTTGTGAATTTTAAGGACAGGAACCAAGCCACCACATGGTGATCTCAATGCTACAAAGCACACTTCAAGATATCAAATCTCAGCTGGATATGAGTGGAAGCCATTAAACCAGGGTTACAGATTGAGATATGGCATTTGGTTCTTTAATTGCCCCTTTCTTGCATTATTTTGAATTTTATTCTTCGAGCAGCCCCGTCTGCAGATATCAAAACACTGTTGGCGCAATTTGAGGAGTGAAGGAAAATGCATTTGGGTGGTACATCCAAATGCAAACTGGTGGTAATGCTCTCTCTCTCTTAAAAGAAGTGTCATCAAAAGCGCTCAGTTTTCTTATTACCCATCAAACTAGCCTTATTTTCAAACATTCCAAACTCACTATGACATGTCTGGATTTAATCCGGCTCATGAGATTTTCTAGTAAGATTATCAGAATCATTTACGCAAGGTAACACAAGCTAAGACAATGCGAAGCTCCCATTGATCTTAAGTTTGAGCCCACCCTGGTCTTTCCTGTTGTGTGTGGTTTGCGGGATATTGGGATGGCAAAGTAGCTAAAAATGTATTTCCGAGGGAGATATAGAGTTGCATATTCGGGGCGGTGACTGAGAGCCAGCTCAAGGAATTGAGTGTAACTCAAAGGGAGTAGTGAAATAACAAAATGTGTTCTTGAAAATAGATATCCCATGTACGCTCAAATTAAATATCAGCAACTGCTAAGTAAAAGCTTAATTTAATAGAATAAGCCCTTATTTTAAGTTTTATCAAACGCCTAATGTCTATGAAGGTTTGCTCATTACGGCTTCTGCTCCTGGTTTTTGGGAACGAATTACCTTTGGTGCACACCCGAGCCCCAGCCTCGGGCATCCATACATCACTCCCCCATGTGGTGATAAAAATGGGAGAGATAGGAGTTGGGGAGAAGTCAAAAAATAGGGGAGAAAATGAAATAACTTCTCCCCTTTTTACGCTTGAGGCTGGGCCTCAAGCGTGCGCCAGAGGTAATCCGATGCCTTGCTGGCTTCAGATCACCTTTGGTGGATGCCCGAGGTGGGCACTCGAGCATCCACAATTGTTGCTCTAATCGATTGTAGTACACGGGTAAGAGGGCATCCACTTGTCACAATACGAAGAGTGGATGTGTCATCGCATTCAGAGCGATTACTGCTTAGCATTCCCCTAAGACGAAAATACAGTTTGGTGCAATGTGGCATGCCATTGGGCCGAATGATTTACCCTTTTCTTGGTAAGCCTCGACCCAATTTTTTTTTCTATTATGGGCTTTATGGGCTGTGTCATAATCTCCACATCATGCATGGGATGTGGATGGGCGGGCCGGGGGGGAATTTTTTGAAAATTTAATATAATATAGTGATTAATTTTAAAAAAAATTACATAATATATAAATTTTATATATAGTGGCCCCCAAAAATTATTGTCAAACTTTTTATATATATAATATAAAGGGATTGATTCCTTATATGTCCCTTTTAACCCTAGTTAAGATTTATTATCTTAGGAATCAGTATAAACCAAAGGTAGATATATAAACCTTACGGGTGAATGAATCTTAACCACAGTTAATGAGTGTCAAAATGGACTTTTCAAATGTCTTACCATTTCATCCCCTTTAACCGTGGTTAAGCTTAACCAACTTAAAGTTATTATTATTTTTTCTAAAACCCAAGGTTAAATAGATTAACCCTATGGGTGAGTGAATCTTAACTACAGTTAGTGTTGTTCCAAAAATACCTGTAAACGCGAATTCCAGAATATTCAGACTCGGAAAATCATGAACAGAACAGCAAGCTCGAACTCAAAAAATCCTGCACTTGAAATTGATCGGAATAATTGATAGTTTGTGTGAGATGAGACACGAATACTTCGCTTTCTTGAAGACAATTCGTGCTCCTAAAAAATGCACTAGATTACTGGTCGCGCTGCCTCCAGGATACAACAGCCTCTCACAATCTATCCCTGACTATAAGCGTGCACAGCTTATAGTCACACACCACTTTATAAATCTAACCTAGCTACAGAACTCAAAAATATGTATATAAACACCCGGAAGGAAGAGTTGAATAAAAACTAGTAGAAGAGAAGTTTTTTTTTTCTATACCTAAACTAATATAGAAGATTCACTTATATAGAGAATGAAAATCTCTTTAGATTCCAAAACCAATATATTTAATCCCAATATAATTAGTGGTTAATGACCACTAATGGGAATAAAACGGTAATATTTAATTAGAGAAATCTCAAACGGAAATATAGCTTTAAAGGTTAAATCACTATTGGGCCTTATAAAAAATATATATTTTTATTTTAATCAAAGACCCAACTCGGCCCGGTCCGTCCACTCGCCCGCCCGACTCGACTCGGTGCGCGTGTATGTGTGAGTTGGAGCATAACTTTATAACAAGATGCAATAGGTGGGTAGACAAAAAATTCTAATGCTCTTGAAGGCCCAAGCCTTCTTCTAACACTCTTTCTTATAAAGAGGTAAAACATTTCATAGTTTTTCCATGTGGGACTAAAAGAAACACCCAAACTCAAATGACAATGTTTTTTCTTTAGTTTTGAATCACACCAAAAACACAACAATCCCCCACTTAATTCAAAAACAATAAAAATAAATTATTGGGTAAAATTAGATTTAATACATAAACAAAGGTGTCACATAGATTTGAACTTTTCCATAGTTTAAAGTAAAATTCTCACCAGATATTCAGTTACCATAGATCATAGATCTTGGTATTCAAAGCTGAGTTTTTTTAGTGATCAATCTTTGTACCTTAAATACACTAAATCTTACAGAGTCTACAGGTGTCTAAGTCAGCACTTTTCGGCCATGTGTTTTTATCCCAGTTTAATAAGTGCTCTAGAGAAATAGCCAATTTCTCATAGGAAGCGGCCCCACTTCCACACTTATATAGGCGAGTTTATTAAGGATGCCTATGTGACTCCACATCCCACTCAATAGAGCTATAAATCTCATTAAGAGGAAACCCTCAACCTTTAATCGTCACATACTTTATGCATTATTCACACCATAAGAATGGACTTGGAGAATAATAATATTATTACTATTATTCTCCTATTATAGTGTTTCACCTCAAACCACTCTGTAACTTCTTCTTCCCATTAAACCTATTCTTAGGATCTCCAGTCTTCAAGTTGGTTTACCATTACAATTGGTTTATTTTCAATTAGCTTAAGTCTCATCCCCTTCGATGTATTCCACATTTTTTCCCTTGTTAGGCCTTTAGTCAAGGAATCTGCCAGATTTTCTGGTGATCTGATTTCATTAACAGATATAACTCCATCTCGTAGAAGTTCTCTCAAACATGCATGTTTTCGACGTATTTGTTGAGATTTTCCATTATACTGTGTGTTATTAGCTCTACCTATTGCAGGATTGCAATCACAATATAATTTTAATAGTCGGGACTGGTTTATTCCATAAAGGAATATCAAACAAAAAGTTCTGAAGTCATTCTGCTTCTTCTCCCGCTAAAGATAGAACTATCAATTCTGATTCCATAGTAGAATTTGATAATTTGTTTATTGGATTTCCAAGAAACAACACCACCACCAATGGTGAATATATAACCACTTGTAGCTTTATATTCATCAGAGACAAATCCAATTAGCATCACTATATCCTTCTAATACAGCAGAATATTTACCATAGTAAAGTCCATGATCCACATATCCTCTTAAATACCTTAAGACTCTGCTAATTGCATCTCAATGCTCCCTATTGGGATTATTAGTGTATCTACTTAATTTTTTGACAGTATATGCAATGTCTGGTCGAGTGCAATTTATAGCATACATCAAGCTTCCAATTACACTAGCATATTCATTTTGGTTTATACTATCTCCTTCATTACGTGTTAGATGAACATTAGGATCATATGGAGTATAAACATGACTGCAATCGTAATGATTGTATTTTAATAATAATGTTTTAATGTAATGAGATTGAGATAAAATTATCTCATCATTTTTCTAATAATTTTAATTCCAAGAATTAAATTTGTTTCTCCAAGATCCTTCATATCAAATTGGGATGATAAAAACTCTTTTGTTTTATTAATGATTTTTTGATTTGTTTCAAAAATGAATAAATCATCTACAGATAGACAAATAATTACTCCACAATCACCAATAAATTTATAATATATACATTTATCACTTTCATTTGTACTATATCCATGAGTCATTAATATATTATCAAATTTCTCATTCCATTAATTTAGGAGCTTGTTTTAAACCATATAATGATTTTACAAGTTTACACACTTTATTTGTTTGCCTAGGGGTAATAAATCCCTTTGATTGATCCATATAGATTTATTCATCTAAATCATCATTTAAGAATGCAGTTTTTACATCCATTTGATGAATGATTAAATTATGTATGGATGTTATAGCAAATAATACTCGAATAGAGGTAATTCTTGATACAGGTGAATATGTATCAAAATAATCTATTTATTCTTTTTGCTTAAAACTCTTGGCTACCAATCTAGCCTTATAATTTTTTTATTGATCCATCAGCTTTAAGTTTCTTTTTAAATATCCACTTACAGCCTATAGTTCTGGTTCCAGGAGGAGAATCAACTAATATCCAAGTGTGATTAGACATTATTGAATTCATTTCATTATCCACATTTTCTCTCAAAAATGAAGAATCATGTGACTCAAATGTCTCATTTAAAAAAATAGGATCATTTTCTACCATATATGTATAAAAATCAGATCCATAATTTTTACTCTTTCTAAGTTTAATTTCAGCCTCATCTAAATTGATTATTTCAAGATTTTTAGAACTAGGATCACTAGATTCATTAGAATTTTGGTTTATTAAACCCCTACTATTTGAATGATTAAAAGGAAAAAAAAATTCAAAAAAATTAGCTTCCCTTGATTCAATAATAACATTATTTTCAATGTCTAGAAATCTATATGTTTTACTATTTATTGCATAATCAATAAAAGCACATCTTTTAGATTTAGGTCCTAATTTATTTATTTTAGGATCATTAAATCTAACAATTGTTAAACATCCTCATATTTTAAAATAACTTAAATTTGGTTTTCTCCATTTCCAAAGCTCATATAGAGTTATTTTTGTTTTATAACTAGGTATTCTATTTTGAATATAATTAGAAGTGATAAGAGCTTCTCCCCATAAATTGAAAGGCATGCCTAAGCTGTTAAGCATTGCATTAACTATTTCTATCAATGTTCTATTTTTTCTCTTAGCAACTCCATTTTGCTGAGGGATATAAGAAGTTGTTACTTGGTGAATTATTTCACTTGATTCACAAAATAAATCAAATTCATTAGAGGTATATTCACTTCCTCGATCACTCCTTAAAATTTTAATTTTTAAATTTAATTAATTTTCAACTTCTGCTTTGTAAATTTTAAACATATTCAAAGCTTCCTTAGATCTAATTAAATACACATGTATATTTAGATTTGTCATCTATAAATGTAATAAAATATTTTTTACCACCTCTTGTGACTGTTTCTTTTAAATCACAAAAATTAGTATGAATTAGGCCTAAAATATCTGATGATTTGTCTACTTTGTGAAAAGATTTTTTTGAAAATTTTGATTGACTACAATATACACATTTATCAAAATCATTATTCTTCAATTTAGGAATAATTCCTAAATTACTCATAATTTTCACATATTTTTCATTTGTATGTCCTAATCGATTATGCCAAAAATTAATTGAACACACAATATTGTTCAAATCAACATTAAGTTTAAACATGTCATTAGCTGCATAGCCTTTTCTTACAAATTTTCTATATTTAGAAATTACATAGCTATCAGACTCTATTACTTTTTTAAATCTAGCCTTGTTCAGAAGATAGCCCGACACCAAATTTTTCCACAAATCTGGAATGTGAAGAACGTCCTTCAGAGTTACAGACTTCTCTAAAGTGAAATTGAGAGTAATATCTCCAACTGCAACAACCTTAGAGGTTGAGGAGTTCCCCATCTGGACATCATGGTTGCTTTTGACAGTCTCATAGTTTTTAAACCAATTTCTGTCATAACAGACGTGCCTCGTCGCACCCGTGTCTGCCCATCAACCCTCACTGAAACTCATCATATTGATTTCAGTGATCATAGTAACTAGGGGTTCTTCCACCATATTTGCTTACGAATAATTCCTTTTACGGAATTGACAATTTTTAGCAAAATGTCCAGATTTCCCACAGACGAAATATCCACTCGATTTTGAGCTTTCTCTTGTCTTCTGAAAAGGTTGAAATGACTTCTTATTATTCATATGCTTCTTGTTGGTTTTCAAGAATTTCAGTTTTTTCTTCCCCGAAGAATCAACACAATTTACCTTAGAAGACATCTCAGAATTTTCTTCTTTTTTATCCTGGGTTCTAGATTTCTCTTCAATCCGAATTCTCATTATTAAATTTTCAATTGAAAATTCCTTCAATTTATGGCTAAGAGAGTTTCTAAGATCCTTCCATGGTGGAGGCAATTTCTCTATAATAGCAGTCACTTCGAATTGCTCTGGAATTTGCATTCCCTCAATAATAATCTCATGAATTATTATTTGAAATTCCTGAGTTTTTTTTACTACAGATTTATCATCAACCATAACAAACTTAAAAAATCTGCTCACTACATATTTTTTAGACCTAACCTCCTCAATTTGATATTTTTTTTCTAATACCCATAAGTTTTTTGCTGATTTTTCAGTGCAATATAAATCATACATAACATTTGTCATGCCATTTAAAATGTGTCATTTGCACAGAAAATTTACAGATTCCCATCTTTCTTTATAATAAGATCTATCCGGCTCTTCTTCTTCTTCATTAGGAACATCAGTTAAAACATATGCTAATATAAGCGATGTAGCATTTTCTGTTACCAACGCTTAAAATTAGACCCATAAAAAATTTCAGTCATAATCACAGAATCATTCGTTCTAACGTTTACAGAAGACATGACGACGAATTGTCTTAAAATTGTTGTTCCAAAAATACCTGTAAACGCTAATTCCAGAATATGGAAACTCGGAAAATCATGAACAGAACAACAAGCTCGAACTCAGAAAATCGTGCACTTGAAATTGATTAGAATAATTGGTAGTTCGTGTAAGGTGAGGCACGAATACTTCGCTTTCTTTAAGACAATTCGTCCCCCCCCCCCTCCTCCTCCCAAAAAAAAAAAAAAATACACTAGGTTACTGGTCGCGCTACCTCTAAGATACAACAGCCTCTCACAATATATCCCTAACAATAAGCGTGCACAGCTTATAGTCGCACACCACTCTGTAAATCTAACCCAGCAACAGAACTCAAAAATATGTATATAAAACACCCAAAAGGAAGAGCTGAATAAAAACCAGTAGAAGAAAAGTTTTTTTTTCTATATCTAAAATAATATAAAAGATTCACTTATATAGAGAATGAAAATCTCTTTAAATTCTAAAACTGATATATTTAATCCTAATATAATTAGTGGTTAATGACCACTAACGAGAATAAAATGGTAATATTTAATTAGAGAAATCTCAAACGGAAATATAGCTTTAAAGGTTAAATTACTGTTGGGCCTTATAAAAAAATATATTTTATTTTAATCAAAGACCCAACCTAGGCCTGCCCGACCGACTCGACTTGGCTTGACGTGCGCGCGAGTGTGAGTTGGAGCATAGCTTTGTGACAAGATGCAATGGATGGGTAGACAACAAATTCTAATGCCCTTGAAGGCCTAAGCCTTCTTCCAACACTCTTTCTTATAAAGAGATAAAACATTTCATAGTTTTTCCACGTGGGACTAAAAGAAACACCCAAACTCAAATGACAATGTTTTTTCTTTAGTTTTGAATCACACCAAAAACACGAGTTAGTGGGTATAAAAAAAGTAGGTAAAAACCAATGAAGACCGGCCCATGTTTTTCACTTTTCTTGTTACTGAACCCCATTTTGGAATGTACCATTATTGAATTTTATGACCATGATGGACCCATTATTTAAAAAAAAAAAAAACGGGGGCTATGTTGCCGAACCCTCAAGGCCCTATATCCTGATCCCATTAATTTTCTAGATATACGTAGTTCGGCCCCCCAAGGAAAAAATCCTAGCTCTGCCCTTTGCATCATGGATTGGCTATGAATCTGTTTTTTTAAGGTTATTATTGAATCGCTTACTCATATTTAAAGGAAGTTCTTGATAAATGTTATTTGAATGTAGATGGCATACAATATTAGTTTATAAGGATATGAAAACGAGTACATGCAAAACTACGATTAGGGAAAGACACATTAAAATCTAGGAATTTTAAATTAGTCAGAATGAGATCGAATACATAGTATGAGGGGAAAAACATAAATAAGGATAAGAATATGCATTTATTGAGAAGATTATGCAAGGTTGCCAATGCATCAATGCACCAAACATATGCTGGCCAGCATCATATATACATCTATACATATTTTAAAGCACAGTATGGCAATGGTTTGACTTTCAACCTGTATGTTATATACATGAACCAGAAATAGAATAGTAGTTTCAATACAGGGCTTGAACAAATAATGAATGAGATTTTGTATTAGTTTGAACGACAATTTCCCCCCATTTACCAAGGGCTAACCAATGAATTGTTTGGACTGTACTCCCTTCTGCTGATCAATCATCTCCTTATCAACATTATATATATATATATATATATATAAAACAGCTCTATCTATCTTTGCTCTCTGGGACCAATGCTGTGGTTTTGCAGATGGGGCAGACGTTCTTCACCAGCAGCCACTTTGTTATGCAGTCCGCATGGTATTCATGTCCACAATCAAGAGTTCCAATCTTCTCCTTCTTCTCAAACTCAACCTGTATAACCCCAAACCATTGCTTGTTAGCACTGTAGATAAATAATGACATCATAATTAAACATAAAGAAATGTGAAACCATAATAAGGGAAAGGGAATTGAAGATATGTTAATAATGATACCTGGCATATAATGCAGGTGTCAGTCTCCAGAACCATGCATGCTGGGTCTAGCGAATTGAATTGCGTTCCAGATGGATTATGAGTTCTGGTCTTTAGACGCCTTAAGACAGTTTCCTCTGACAACCCGGAGTCAGCATTGCCAATCCTTTCCTCCAAGGCAAGTAGCTCCTGCAGTTACATTAAAGAAAAAAATCTCCAAATAAGTACTTATGTTTCTTTCCATTGAAGAGTAAAAGAGGAATTATCTTTAGAATTTATCCAAACTAGAGTGCTCTTTTTTAAGTGTGTAGACCAGAGTTTTAATTGTAGTTCTTCAGTTACCTCATAAGACATGTCATCTATATCCAACCGCATATCTCTGTGATGGTCAATGGAATTCTCAACTTCATGAAATCCCGGAAGCTCAAGTATGGCAACCTCCTACATATATCACATGGAAATATCAATTGCCAGTACATCATGAATATATCAAACCAAAATGATAAATATCATTTATTTTGCTCCAGAAATAATCATCAGGTAAACCCACTTATAACAGCAAAGTACAATGAAAACAACAGAAAGAATAAAGAAATTACTTCTAACGGCAGAAATCTCAAGCGAGGAAGGTTTCTATTTGCTGGAGCTGCCTCAGGTACCCCACTCCTGTGAGGCTGGTATATTCTGAGACCCGTTGGTGGAAAGGGTCTTGGATACCTATGCCCTGTCTCCAAACCATCCCGAGAAGGATGCATAGTGCTATGATGTGAGGTGTTATTCATTATTTGTCTGTATGAAGATGTTGGTACTTGAGGGTGGAAGTTTAAATCATAGCCCCGCACGCCGTACATAGGTGGAGGTGGAGGTGGAGGTGGAGGTGGAGGTGGAGGTGGAAGTGGAAGTGGAAGTGGATGATGATGATGATAGTGGTGGTGGTGGTGGTTCATTGAAGGATGCAAGGGAACTCTGGAAATTCTGCTGCTCACTGTTTCCTGATATCCTTGTCCAACTCCAACCATCATGCTCCCAATCTCTATAGCCCCTCCACTGACATTACTCTCTGTAAAGGAACCAAGACAATTTATCATCAGTTCCCTCCAAAGCACGGGTTTAAAAATTTTAAAACATAGATTACTAGTAAATCATCAGCAGACCACCACGAAACTCATGAAAGGTATATGGCCTTCTACTTATAACGATAGCATGACTGGCCTTTCCTAAAGAAATCAAGAGATAAGGAATTACCCTGAGAATAAGGTAAAGCAGGTGCATAGTTCAAGGTAGAAGTGCCTCCTTCACCACCATTACTCCCTAACTGTTGGTCCACCCAGGCATGGCTGGCTGAATGAAAAGACTGACCCATATAATTTCCCTGAACTAGATGGTGGTTATGGTTATGCGCCCAAGCAGAATCCGGCAGACCAATAGCACTTGATCTGCTCCTCACACTTCTCTGATGTCCATCTGTGATGGACACGATGCTATGCCCTCTGTACTCAGGCTGGCCAAAAGCTGCAGCATCCAACAAAGGAACCCCAGATTCGAGAGACTCTTCCCGGTGTTGCAATCTTGTATTCAAGGGAGTGCCTGAAGAAGATGAACTTGAGCTCGCCGAACTATTAACGTATTGGTAGTTCCCTGGGATGCCTTCTGCACTCTTTCTCTTGCATGAACCTCTAACACCATCCATGAAGTGATTGTTCCTTTCGTACTCATCTGTACCAGCCAACTGATAGGAGGAGCCATGATTTAGCGGAATAGAGCACATTCTGCTACCTGATGGAGGGATCATGTAAGGATTGTAGAAGTTGGATGCAGCAGCAACACCCGATTCAAGATTTGCGACGGGATGATGATGGTGAAGACCATTATACTGGGTCGCATAGAATATATTGTTATCATGACGCTCGGGCGAACGATTGAGATCGAGATTACTTCCATTCCCTGAAGCTGATAACACTGCATTGACATTACGGTGTGGGAAATCTGCAATGTTCCCCAAAAGCATGAAGGGCTCAGGGTGGAGATGGTTCTGGACTGGTAGATCCAGATTCAAATCAAGCATCTGAGTTGTGCATAGCATGTTTCTTTGTCCCATGTTAATTGGATAGTTTAAAGTGGAAAATGATCCTGTATTCAGTCACAAATATTAATATAGAAGCAGTCAGGATAATACTCAGAAATAATAAAAACCATGCAAAAAGGATTACATCTAAAATACTATAATAATGAAAATAGGAGCTTTTACACTTAACAATTTCTACTAAAAATGAAACGTGGTCGGTGTCTACATTCAATTTCATCAGCTGAATTGCACTTGAATATGATAGACAGACACATATAAAGTATGCATACAAACTGTTACAATATAAAATAAAAGTAAAAAGAGAATGACCCAATCACCACAACTTTTCTACTTAAAAGATGAGAGATGTAACATGTTTTAAAAAACACTGGTTCCCTTCCCTCATTTTTATGAAATCTTATAGTTAGTTTTAGCTTCTCCTCAATGAATCCCAAAATTTCTTTAAAGAAAAAAAAAAAAAGACATGTTTTTAATCAAAATATAAAGGTGCATTCTGCTTAGTTTTCTACCCATTTCCCACCTAGTTCCAATTTAAGATTCCTCCTGCAATGTTCCACAAATTAGTGGATATGGTCCTGCATATGTACAGTAATGGTTGGTGAATTTCCAAAAAGAGAATTACTTCAGAATCTACCCATCACAGATGAAATTCATAGTACTGGGCATGACTTTATATAATAATGCTGCTTCAATATTCAATACCTCTGAACTAGGATAGTTGTTTAGACAATAGTGCTGCCATGATACTCAAGACCTCCAAACTAAGGTGTTTAAGAAGCTAAAACTTTTAAGTGACATTTCACTCTCGTCCGCTCAATTCCAATTTGCTTCTCAAATTAATAATAAAGTATTTGACTGAGCACAGCTCTCATGTGATCCTAATTTTTGACAATCAAGATCAACACAATTAACTACTATCTAGTACGTATAATCAAAAACAAAAATTTGAATGCTTCCAAGAATTAAACCCACATAAAAAAAAAAAACAACTAACACGTAAAAGTTGAGTTCACCATTTGAAGCAAAATCATAACCTTAAGGTGGACAAGGAAAACAAGGCCATGCAATACAATTAAGATATATTATTATATTTTTTTGACTCAAGCTCCTTTAGGTTATATAAATTCCGTGGGTGACGTAGACTTCAAAGGTATCAAAGAGGAAGCGAGGATCCCTAATGAAAAATTTTGACATTCCCTCTTAGAGATGGATCTTCAAAGTTGGACACCAACTTGAGTTATAAAAAAAAAAAAGACAAAAGAAAAGACATTTCACGAATTAAAAAATAGAAACCCACATAGGCTACAAAGCATCTAAAGAGTAAAGAATGCCCTAATAACAAAATACATCCCTGTGAAAATCCCAACTGCAGTAGAGTAATATTAATTGATAAGTAAAAAAAAAAAGAAAAAAAAAAGATCTCTATACCTAATTTAAGTCTATCAAGGAAAAGGGTATAAGGGTAGCAATGCATATAGAAATATCAATGCGAATCAACAATATCTACTAGCACACAAAAAATTGTAACTTTACAATAACTTGATTGAATATAAACTCATTCTAAGCAAATATATTTACAAACAATGCACAACCACAACAAAGGCAGATGTTATCATGATTCTTTTAGGGTTAATTCTACCTAATAAACACAGAAATCAATGAAACTACAAAATAAAAGGTACTACAAGACGATACCTTTCTACCATCAACAATTCCAGCACCAAAACACTCTTCTCTACCAAAAGAGAAAATCAGGTCCTCAAAATAACCGAAATTCCAGATTCCACCAATATGACACTTCTGCAAAAATGACAAAAAAAAAAAACCCTAATTTGTAATCAGTATCATACAGAAAAAGAACCAACGCTTATTACAAACAAGTTAAAAGGCACTAAAATTCAAAAATCAACACGATCATCGTCCTCCATCGATTAAAAAACGATTTAGAAACTACAATCGAGAGATTAAACCCTAGAAAATCGAAATTGAAGAAACATAATCAAATGAGAGAAGAGGAAAACTAACCAAATCGTAGTTGATCAGAGAGAGAGAGAGAGAGAAATCGTGCGAATCAAAGCCAGAAATCGTGTGAAATGCAATGGCTTCGATGCGATAGATGTTTTACTTATAAAGCAAAAACTCCTATTTCTATTTCAATTTCTAATTTCAAAAGCAGAAGTAGTCTCTAATATCGAAATAGATTCGGGTCGTTTATATCCGTACACGTGGCGAAGCAAAAGCTGATCCAAACCGCTTATTTATTTGGACCGTTAAAGAGGATTTAGAATTTTGGAATTTGGGCGAGAAAATCGAACCCACCCCAAGTCCAAAAACTCAATGACTCGGCCCGTTTAAGGGTTTGGTTTAGAAATTGCCAACCCTGATTTAGACCTATTGGATTCAACATTCAATGCTAATTTTCATCTTATATACCATCTTGAGCAATTATATTATGAGTTTTTATGTAAATAGCTCAAACTTTTATTCAAAAATAAAAATAAATTACCCTAGTCACCAAAGCATTAAGGCTATTGGTATTATAAAATTAGCAACCCTAAAACTATATACTCATGAATTCCACCAATAATTAGGAATCATTAATATGAAATTAGCTATTGCAAAACCAATCCTAATAAATTATACTTGTTTTTAACAATTGATACTCTGAACTTTGTTATTGTAAAAACAATACTAATAAATTTTTACCTATATTAGCGATCGATATCTTGTATTTAATGATCAATAAAATTATCATTAGCACTCTATTATAAAATAGTGTATAAAAAGGGCATCTCCTTTTTGCATCATATATTCAAAGTTTATGAACTTGCAAAAGTTTGGAATGTCTATATGAAAGTTAACAAACAAGAGTATATAGTTAAGGCAAAATAAATTATTCAAATTATCTATAATCCATTAACTATGAGACTTTTAGCTAGAGCACTTCACACTTTTAGTTACACTTGAATCCAAAAATAGAAAAAGTGATGAATAAAAAATGAGGAACCCTAGCTTTCTTTCTATCTAAATAAATAACAAAAGATACCATAAAAAATAATGAAAGATATACAATCTAAGGTACATTAATTAAAAATAATGAAGAAATTCAAGAAGAAGAAAGAATAAAGATTACATGTTAGATCATTTGCAATTGATTTCAAAACAACCCAAGCCCTAATATCTTTTTAAGTAGTCTATGTTTAAACATCAAAAGAAACAGGGTTGAAAATTAAATACGGTCATCGAAGGTGGCCAAAAATCAAAGAGAATCTCAAAGTAGAAAAGTTGGGGGCTTGATCGTGAAATTAAGAAGCAAAATACAAACAAATGAGGGAATCAAACCATCAACGACTTTTTTACTTCATGTAGTGACAATTTCATCCGCCAAAAATTAAAGAGCAATACTACGTCCATTTTTCGGTTGTCCACTCTCCCATATTTTTATACAAGAAAACAAAATAGTATGACACTTATTTGTAGGTTGCATTACTTTTATTTTATCTTTTGTTTAAAACTAGGAAAGACAATCGGATAGTGGACAACTGGGGAAGGAAGAGGGACCCTAGCATTGCTCAAAATTAAAAACTTAACAAAGGTCATCTGTAGCTTTTCCTTTGTACATAGGGCCAACAAATATAATATTCAAGAAATATCTACATTTATGTGTAAAAAATTGGGGCATTTATGTGTAACAAAGGCCCACACGTGTTGGGTTAACATCCGGTGCAACATGATTTTGACAATCCAGATGAAGGCTCCCGATCAGATGGGCCAGGAAATGCAACAATCCAGGTCGGGTTAACATACGGTGCAACATGAAAACTCTCAATTGAAATTGAATAAACTTATAATTTATGCTTAAGTACAAACCTACTACTCTTAGCTGTTTGGTTAGGTTTATTATACCAATTATAGCTTTAAGAGGATTGCTCTAACCAAAAAAGAAAGAGGTTTGCTAGCCCCACTCTCCAAATAAATAAATAAATCCATAATCTCCATGAGTAAATAAATAAATGTTGTTGCTCTTACAACTGGAACAATTTTATTCTCCCTTCTTTTAAAATCTCACATCATCCCTTCTGAAAGCAACTAAGGGGTTGTTTGACAATTTTTCTTATCTCGGCCCCTAAGTGTTTTTTATGGAGAGTATGCTATGGCTTAATTAATCGCATTTGGTTGCCAATTCATAAAAGCAATTATACATAATCAATCATTGCTTTTATCAATTATAATCAGTAGAAAATAGTTAAAAATTAAATTATTTTTTTAATTTATATTTCCTTTGCTTCTTCTTTTCCCTTTTTTTGAGCATGTGTCCTAATAATCTTTTTTTTTTTTTTAAATCCAACTAATCACGTGTAGTTTAGGCATTTAATATTTTGTCAAAGATTATATCCCACATCCAGTACTCTGAGAGAGAACATGATTTGAGCTAAACAAAAGCCGAAATAAGCTATAAAAACTCTCTCTCATAAACACACGTACCTAGAATTTCTGCGGAACAAGGAATACCTTTCGTCTACAAGATAAACAATTTATTCTTGAGAGATACACAAGAGAACCCCAAAGCCTGTACTTCGAAACGTGGCTCTGGGGGAAACTTTCTACACACGAAATTTCCTGATTTAGGCAAGCAATGGTGGTCTTTGAACCGTGACGGCATGAGCCATAAAAATATCTGTATGTACTGATTCACGATACCTAAATTCGAATAACATTAATGGAACCTAGGCAATGGTTTAACATGGTTACTTTGCTTGTGAGCAACAAACCAGGAGACCTCAAAAGTAGGCTTTGCTACTCACCCCTCTAGAAAGCAGGGGCGGAGCCACATGGGGCCCGGGGGCTGAAGCCCTAGAACTTTGGAAAAAAAATAATCTATCTTAGTGTTAACATGGGTGTAGCCTTGGGAGCAGGGGCAAAACCGGGTGGTGATGGGCTATAAGCCCCCCCGGAACTTTTGAGGAGAAAAAATAAATAAATTTACACTTATATTTTTTAATTTAAGAGGGAGTATGCATGAGAATTATTTAATTTAAGATGACCTATCCATGAGACAAAGAGACGAGATGACCCACAAGCTTTGACCCTAAAACAAAGTTCCAGGGGCTACGCCTTGAACTACCACACTTCATTTTTAGCCCCTCTGAAGAAAGGTATTCCTTTCCTTTGAGAGGGGGGTTGGTAATTTTGCTTCCCTAAAGGGGATGCGCTAAGCAGGGGCGGAGCCAGGATTCTTTTGCAGGGGGCTAACAATGGGAGTTCGGGGCGTAGGCCCCAAAATTTTTTTTTGAGGATAAGTTCATGGGCCATTTGTTAATTGGTGTCCGTTTTTAAAGAATATATAGTTATTTTTCAAAAGTTTAGGGGGGTTAGAGCACCCC
Source organism: Tetracentron sinense (assembly GCA_015143295.1). Classification (NCBI taxonomy): domain Eukaryota; kingdom Viridiplantae; phylum Streptophyta; class Magnoliopsida; order Trochodendrales; family Trochodendraceae; genus Tetracentron; species Tetracentron sinense. Next base: position 53,791,619 of record CM026551.1, read on the forward strand.
GTCCCACTCAGCTCCGCCCATCTCCCAGGTTGCGTCCCTAATAGGACAATTTTTAAAAAAAAATCCCAAAATTTCAGGGGGGGACTTCAGCCCCCCCCAGGCCCCATGTGGCTCCGCCCCTGGCGCCAAGAGGACCCACTTGCCCCAGTCCAACGAGGTTACATGGCAACCAAACATTGCTAACCATTACCAATAGACTCCGGATTCACTCAAGTTATAACCCGATGGAAAAAGATTAGCTCTAGTGGCTGCCCGAGCTAAGCCCTCAGGCATCCACAAACAATAGGGCAGCTGGCGATAATTTAGGTGAGAAGTCATTTCATTGTCTCCCCTTGATTTTGACTTCTCCCCATTTGATATCTTTCTCCTTTAAAAACGACAGGTACTTTATGGTTTGTGGATGCCCGAGCGCTTACCTTGGGCAACTACCAGAGCTAATTTTTTTCCTAACCCGGTTCATTAGAGTATGGTTATGACGGGTGTTAATCCAAGGCATCAGCCTTCCATCAAAAGTGTCAAGTCAAAAAAATGCGCCAACTGAACATGAAGTGAATGCTTGAGTTTAGTTCTGAAATTGAAAGCATATCTTCTTTACTATTATAATGGGAGAGCCAGGCGTAGCCTAATTTTTTCGAGATTCCCAATTTACCTTCATATAAAATAAATTTTTGATTTAATATTTTACTTTAATTACCAAACTACCCCTTGCTCATCTATCTATTTAAAGAATAGAATCACAGCCAATCGTGATTGAACTTGGGGAGAGTTCCTTGCGGGTTAACACATGTCCCTTTTAACTCCTATTAACTGTGGTTAACTCCTTCCCCTCGCTCTCACGTGCATCGCACGTGCCACCCGTTAGTTAATATAATATAAGATCTATATTATACAATTTTTTATTTTGAGATATTTTTTTTTCCCGGTAATGCTTTTGAGGTCGCCACGTATCCCTATTAATACTCCTTAATTGTGGTTAAGATTCACCCACCTATCCTTGGTTTTAAAAAAAATATATCAAATTTCTTTTCGAACCCTAGTTTAAAATTCACTAACTCCTAAGGTTAAAATTATTTAAATATTTTTTTCTAAAACCAAGGATAAGTAGGTGAATCTTGAGATTGGGTGAATTTTAACCGTAGTTAAGGGGTGTCAATAGGGACATGTGGAAACTTCAAGGGCATAAGAGGACTCCATTGGGGGGCCCACTATATATATGACAAAAAAATTGGGGGGCCACTATATTATATAGGAAAAAACAAAATTGGGTGGGGGCCAGTAACAATTCGCAAGAGTTCCTTGAAATAAAATAAAATTTGTATGTTTGAGAGAATTGACTGGGATTTTTTTTTTTTTTGGTTGAAGAATTGACTGAGATTGACAACCTGAAATTATCGATTTATGCAACAAATCATCCACCAAAGATCAACAACAGTACTTTCTTTGAATGCAGTATGTGGAGAAAATATCACTCTTGTTTAATTGAGTCAGGATCATTTCAATGTAACTAAACTACGTAACTGTGGAAGTTGGGACCTAGCCTCGACCCTATTAGAAATAAAGTCAATGAGTTATAATATGATGTGGAATTGATAATTTAAGGAAGTAAGCTACATTTTTGTTGGATATTCAAGGTGGAATACTATGCAGCAATAGGTAAGGCAAGCTTCTATAGACCTGGCTGGCCAAACTACACATGGACCATGCATGGTGAAGCTTTCTGACTTTGCTTGGCAACGTAGATTAATTTAGTGCACCAATTTTGCCCAGAAAACTTTATAGGAATACCACTTGAAAGAACCCTTGAAATTACAATTTTAAAAGGCATAAAGCCAAAATATTCACAGCCATGACGTCCAACCTCCGGGCAAACTCTAATGGTGGAGCACCCCTTTACACTGGAAAAATTGTTGTTCGATGATTAGTGGTGCACCATTGTAGATTATCTCTTCTGATATTGTATGGATAAGATATCTTTCTCGTTTCTTCAGTAATTGTAGCGGTAAAAATATAACATTCAATTAGGTAATAACAATTAAAATTTGCCTGAGCAAGGTGAGAAATAGTTAACAGCTTGGGCTGGAAATAATCATTGTTATTAAACCTAAGAGTAGCAAGCTTGTGCGTCTCGTAAGCACGAGTTCATGGTTAACTCTCTTGAGTTGCAATGGGTAAAGCTGGTGCTCCGATCCTTATTTTCTGAGCTTTGGCTACACCTAGTTGGTTTACATTTGTGTTTGCTTGAACAGAGAATATGTTTTTTTAATTGTAATCATGGAATTAACATGAACCAATATATCAATTTAATTGAATGGTTCATTAGTATACACAGAATAATATTTAATTACATACAATTATACAAAATCTAACCTTGAGTCAACATTCTTTTTTTTCTTTTTTGATTATTATTTCTTACACTACCAATAATCTCCACATGAGCAACTTCCATATATACTTGAAGAAATGGAAACGACATGAATCCCTCAGTACTATGCTTCTTCCCTCCATTTCAGTTGTAATTTTCATGTAACTCAATCAGGCTCAAACAATTTCATCCCAATGGTCAACTTCAAAAACAGGTCATCGCAACCAATCATACTAAAATACTCCACCATATCAACTCAATAAATATGGTTTACTTGTATTTACTCTAGTACACTATTTTACATTTTGTATGAACAAATAAAGCATTCTCTAGACTCATGGAGCCTTAGCTAGACTAAACATGAATTACCAACCTAAGATAATAAGCCCATATACAAATTAAATCAAACACTTCACATACTTGCAGGTTCTTCATTACCCTGAACTTATCCCTGCTCCCGGACCCCATCTGTAAGAGACCAAAAGATACTACAAATTTCTCGCTGTGACAACCTATGATCGCTTCCTTCTGCATATCATCCACATCGTGAAGCACATACTCTGTCATTGGGACATAACCCATCCTTCTAAACTTGTTGTCCAACACCTCCAGCTTCTTGTAGATCTCCTTCCTCCAATGATGAGATACATATCTGATCACAAAGACGTGTCTCCTGTTGTCAGTCTCTATCCAGTTGCATCCGATTACCCATTTCAATTTGAGAAAAAGATCTTTGTGATTTGCGGGAGAGAGAAAGATCTTGTTGGATGAATGAGGAGGAGTAGGGTTTTTTTAAAGGTGGAGAGTAAGAGATGGTGAAGAGTTATGCCATTTCAAACAAAACATGTAACTATCATTAATGTAGTGTAGTCGGTTGGGGGGCTGTTATGAGTCTTGAACCGTTGTGTATATGAATTGAATGGTTTCATTAGTAATTAAGCATCATGGACAACTATGGCTTAGTAAAACCGGGGAGTGGGAGAAGTTTTTTTTGGGGGGAGATGAAGAGTAAGGGAAGGAGAGGGAAAGGGGGCGGCTCAAGTGATGGACTAGTGGTCATTAATTAATCAAAATAATGGTTTGTTTAGTAATGACATGACATCATTTGATTGGAGTAATTAAGGAGAGTTTGTCATGTCAGCAGACACGTGTCATCAATCTGAAGAGAGAATCGAGAGATTTGAGATATGCTACGTGGCATCAAGTGGCATCTTACTACTACTATATAGCTGTTGGTATCCACGTGGATACCAACCAATCCTTCTATTCTAACTTCAAGTAATTGCCACGTGTATCCTCTAATAAATGTTGATACGTGGACCCCACCCATATCTATCTGTTAATTTGCTTCTCTCCCCAAAAAACACCCCCACTATGCCCGACTGCTAAGCGTCTTGGTTCCTCACCCCTCTTTAACTCAGCCCGTTCTTCCATAGCCCCCTTCTCTATCTATCTCTCTTAGCAGGATTCGAAGCACCACAAGGTTGGTTCATCCCCCATTTCTCTTCCATTTGATCTCCTTCAGTTCAAACCTTTTGGTCTCCTTTTATACTCAGGCGCTTATTGCGTAATCTTGTCTCATTTCTTTACTATCCTCTCTCTGTGTTCTACGATATGATAAAAAAATCTGTTCTGTGTACCGAAGATTGGTTCTTTGGAGTCAGTTGGTGATGGGAACACAACTCTCTAAGAAGGTCTCTGCGTCTCCCTCTCTCTTTTTCTTCGTCTATCCATAGTTCTATATTTATCTTATTTAGGGTTTTGGGGTATGAGTAGTTTATTGTTTTGTTTGGGCAGGTGAAGTGACGATGAAATTCATGTCTTTCAATCCACTGAAATCAATTTCTGGGTATTTATAATGGAAAAAAAAATTACATTTTTCCCCTTCTTTTACTATATTTTTTGTGTCCTGATGTAGAATCAACCTAGTGGTAATGATTTTTTGCTATTTGATAATCTGTTTTGGAGAAGATTCGGTTAGGCAAGTGATGAATCTCATCATTAATGGGTAATTTGCATATGAGTTGTTACATTGATGCCATCATCTTGGAGATCTGATGCCTCCTTAGCTATTCTTCTCATTTTTTTTCTTTTCTAATTTATCTGAATCTGTTTGGTAATTTTGTCTAGGTAGCTTCAAGTTTTTCCATTTTCTTTATGACGAATTAATCTCAAATAAGAACAAAATTGCCTCTATTTTTGGCGTTTAATAAACCAAAAAACCTTCATATTTGTTGATCTGTAGAACCTACTAGAAAGTATCATCTTCTTACATATCTCTTGAAGATTAATTTCCTTTTAAAGTTTAGTAATAGTGAAACTGATTTTCTTTTGTATTTTTTTTTGGGTATCAATTCAAACGCAAGCTGAGATAATTATTTTTTTTTAAAATTGAAAATCAAATAATTTGTTCTAAGGGCTTTTGCTACAATGGGTAGCTCTGGATTAACAAATCACGAACTTAGGAATGATGGAAAGTTGAGTGTTCCGAGCTGGACATAGTTGACAGGGTATACATTCAATAGATTTCTAGGCGCACTTTGGAATTGTATTTTCATTATTACAAGTATACTTTCATTTAAGATTTTAGTACTTTTCTGGTGTTCGGTGTTTGATGTGTGCAAAAACAAGTTTGTTGTGAAAGTGTTTAGTTTGTTTTCTTCGCTTGGGTGATTGATTCTCGTGAGTTGGTTTGGCGGTTAAAAAGTTTACTGTTTGGTAAGTTACTATATACTAACTTCTCACCTATTAACTTAGATAAATGATATCTACACCAAAAAAGGAAGAAAAAAACACATGGTTTTGAGCTAGAAGAAAGTAAATTTGAGTGGCTGAGATCATCCAATAATATTGGTGGTGTCCACATATTGTGCTTTAGGACTGTCTGTACTCAGACTTCAAATCCCCTTTCTGATTTATAAAGCCTTGGTATTTACTAAGATTCATTTAAATGTTCTTGGAGAGCTAATGAATATCCTAAGTTAGTAGCCTGTTATAGGATTGGCACAATTGAGATGTTGATCAGTTCAATGTCCAATCCTAATAAAGGGATTTGGATATTTCGAGTGCATTTGCTCATTTAATGGTATCATCCCAATGCATGGACTGTCTCTCTTCCAATTTCGGGGTTGAGAATTTCCATGCCACCTAATGAAATGTACATGTGTCTTATGCTTACATAATTATTGTTCTCAATCATGGATAGTATCATCTTAACTAATATATTGTTATTGAATTTGGGTACATATATATTCTCGTCATCTGTGAGCTTGCATATTGATCAGATTGCATTTAACATGATTTCTATTCCTTTTATGTCAAAGTATTGAATAAAAACCTACTAATATTGGAATATCCTCTGCATTGGTTTCAGACAAAGCTTAAAGCGGCAAAATCTGAGATTCAAAAGTGGCATTCTGCATTTCAGAATGAGTCCTTTATAACTGTCGGCACATCTCCAGGTTTTGACTCTTTCTCCAATAACTACTTAACCTTGGCTATTTAATTTTGTATTGGCCTGCAATTACTTAAGTTGTTATGACTTATGACAACTAACATAGTTTTTGACCATGTGATGCCCTTTCAATTTCCTTTCTATCTAGAACCTGGGTTGGTGGTTAGTTATCTTCAGACCCTAAAATCTTCTAAGGAGATGTTGAAGGAACAGGTTAATGACTTACTGTTACTCTATGCTGCATAAGGAGGAGGAGTCATTACTCATACCATCATTCTTTTTTCTGATGTTGTGTTTATTATCAGCTAGAGAAGGCAAAGAAAAAGGAAGCTGCATTCATTGTAAGATTTGCAAAACGGGAGCAGGAGATAGTAGAGTTGAAGGTGAGACTGCTTTATCTGTGTGTCCATCTTGCTATATATTTCTACACCTGGATATAAGATTTACTTCATCAGGCAAATTTCCCTAAAGGAGGGGATTATCTGGAATAGATATATGGTTTTTAATTTGATTAATTTATATATATATATATAAACAGTTACCTAAAATATTTTGTTATTGACTATAGAATGAATTGCCTTCTTTTATGATTTTTTTTCCCTGTAAATAAGACCATAATTGGAGAGTAAATTAGGAATGTCACTTGAACTTAAGTAGGATACAAAGCATGTCGTCCATTATGGATTCTGTGGATTATGGCCTTTGATTACTGATAGAGTGAGTGGCTTTTGAATCTCTCTCTTATCATGGCATTCATTGTCGGTCTTTGTTTTTTTGATTTTGTTTGTTGGAACAATGTGCTCGCCTTTTCTTTTGCATGAAGCTCTGTTTCTTAATCTTAGGCGATGATCTTATTCAAAACTTATGTTACTTTTGTTACAGGCAAGCCAAGTTCATCCTGATAAAAATCCAAATGACCCTCAGGCTGCTGAAAGATTTCAGGCAAGTCTAGCTTTCTTTCCATTTTTCCCCCTTTGTGATAGGTATGCGACAATCGAACCCTCTGACATAGTTTCCATTAGTTACCTTCTCATTCCGGAATAGGAGAGTGCACAAAGAGTGCACAGTTTTTCTCTTCTTCTTTTTTTTCCCCTGTTTAATAATAAACAATAGTTTGCAACTTTGTTAAAGGTCTGTTTTGTAATTTCAATACTTTTAAAATAGCCCTTTTTTAGTATTTTAAATATGTATTGAGAGTGTCATTCGATTTTTGTTATATTAATTCAGGAAATTGTGTTTCTTCTTTTTCCTGTTAATTACAGAAGTTAAATGATTGGGATTGGTGTTCAATTTGGTTGTCCAAAGAATGTGATAGATTGAACAGCTGGCTATCCATTTTTCTGGGTTGCTTTTGACTTCCTCCAAACAAGAAATAAAACTCTTATATCTTATAATATATGTTTCTGCTGTCCCTCTGCCACTGCACTTGCAATTATGGAATTATGATGATAATTACTCTGTCCAAACTTCTGATTTTCGTGATTTGTTAACACTTACAGAAATGGTCAGTGGTTGGAAAGCTTCCTTACCATGTGAAAACCACTCTAATGGGGTTCTGGGATGGATGGTTGTACTTCACGTCTGGACAATGGGATGGAGGACCGGATGATTTGGCACCAAAGAAAGCCATAAGCAAAATATGGAGAACCAAATTAAGCTTGTGATAGACTTTGTATTATATTAGCCAATTTAAACCAAATAAAGGTTCAGTTTTTAAAAGGTTAAGTCAGTTTTTCAGGACATGGTTCTGAAGGATGAATAGGATATGGACAGTTCTAATAAGATTTCATTTTTAAACAAAAATCCATTTTTTGATTTATTACATCTATTCCTCTTCCTCAGTCAATGCCCGACGGTTAATGGAGGCGGACTGTAAATTTGTTGGCAATATGTCTAAGCTGGTTCAAATCCAGCTTGGCCCAATAACTCGCTGATCCATCATGAGGGTGATATAACAAATTTGTTCTCCAGAAATTCTTCTCCAGAAATTCTAAATGATTAATTTATAAATCCTTCTAACTAAAGTTCTCCATACCTTTTTTTATGCCTTTCACATGCTTTTAGATTTTTATTTGAAAGATATTTTTTGTTTAATGGTTTTGGTTTGTTTATGTAGTGTTTTGCTATAGAAATGTTTGTTACCTATACAAATAATAGTGTATACGCTTGATTGTGTTGTTTTTTTTCTCAAACTAACCTAATTTAAAGTGGTAATGCTCCATCTATTCTCAAGTCTCAACCAATAGTGTATAGGCCTTTCTCCATTTTCCCTTTTTTTTTTCTTCAGTTTAGTTGATTTATAAATGCTAAGCTAATAGAATTGGAGTACTGTTAGCGTGTCAATTTTTCTTTTTGCATTAAGTTAGAACATCAAATTTTTTTCTTACAGATTCGGGGTAAGTTATAGTCTTCTTCCACCCCCTCCCTCCATTTTTAAAGATAATATACTGTTTTTAGCAGTCATACCCATTATATTGTATTCTTATTAGTTAGTACTACAGAATACAAATTGCTACTGTTTTTTTTTTCTTCTCCATTAGTGCTATGTACATACACATACATGTTAGTGTGTTATTGAATGTTAACACTAAGACAACATGCTCATATGGGTCCAATTAAAATGAGACAGGGGAAGTATAATATCTCCTTCCACCTATTCCAACTTTCCTTGGGGAATTTTGTTACTTGATTTGGAGCAGCACATTTGACATATATTCAGTAAAACGGTTGTGAATAAAAATATGATTACTTTAAAAAAAAAAAATTTAAAGAAGAAAAATAATATAAACAACAAGAGATAAATGCATACGAACTTTTTGATACTTCAATTGGTTATTTGATGAGTTTGGATCTTATGGTTATATTTGTTCATTTTTCTCATTAAATCTTACCAATTGCATATTGTTTGTCTCATGATTGGTCTTTTTTTTTTAATCGGTTCTTATGAATGGTTAATTCTAATATATTCTACTTTTTTGGGTAAACTTTTTATTTTTAAATTATTTATACACCCGTGCATCGCACGGGGTATTTGCTAGTATAGTATTAGTACTAGTAAAACCCCGTGCGATGCACGAAATGAAAATTTGAACATACTTGAAGCACTTCCGATTGATTTAAAATATGAAAAACCCTCATTAAGGGTGTTACTTCTCCTTTCACATAATATTCATATTTTTAATTTTTATTCAAATATATTAACCAATTTATTTAATGGGTCTATTCTTTTAAAGCTAACCTAAATGCACTCAATTCACAATTGTCCTTTAATTTTGTTTCCTACACATAACATCCTTATTCGAGATGTACTAATCTTCCTCTAACATACTTCTATGCATTATATATAATCATCCTCATTTATTTATTAAAAATACATCAAAATAGTTTTAATATATAAAATGATTATTAGCTAAACTATCTCCAATTTTCATTAATAGATTTCACAAGGAAGGCCAATTTAAAAATGCAAAATCCATTTTTCTCATGTAAGAAGTTGTAAATATAAATGTAAATTTGTGTTAAAAATAGACAAAAATAGCAATAATAAACTATTATATGTACTTGAAATTGAAAGATGAGAAATCATCATACTAATTTCTCAGGACGGAATTAATCTCAAATTCGAAACAGAATCAATTCGACATTTTGTTTTTCGAGCTCAAGAAGTATGACCCACTAATTCAAGTGATACTAACCACAAAACCCCCAAAAATATATATATACAAAACAATGCTTTATGTAGAGACTCTAATTGCAGCAACTCCTATCACACAAAGCCCAAGAGATCGTTGGCTTCAGATATATATAAAACTTAGAACCCTTAAAATAATTTGGAGGTCTAATAACAAAATCAAAAGAGTAAGAGCTCTACTCAAAATTTAGAAGTTGTAAATATAAATGTAAATTTGTGTTAAAAATAAACAAAAAAGAACAATAATAAAACTATTATATTTACCTGAAATTGAAATATGAGAAGTCCTAAAGGAATCACCATACCAATTTCTCTGGATGGATTCTCAAATCCGAAACAGAATGAGTTCGACATTTTGTTTTTCAAGCTTGGGAAGTATCTAATCCAAGTGAGACTACCAAATTTACACACACACAAGAAATCTATATAAAACGGTGCTTTATGTAGAGACTTTAATTACAACAATTCTTATTATATACACAAAGCCCAAGAGTCCACAATCGTTGGCGTCAGATCAAAAAATTTGATTAATATGCTAAATTTTGAGTAGTGATCTTACCCTTTTGAATGGACAATGGCACATAAGGCTAATTGAGGTTGATATTGGTAGTGAGGTACGATTCTAGATACTATTTGGCCTTGGATTGTCTCTGGTGAAGCCAAAAGGGGGTCTCAGGGTTCCATACATTGTGCGACAATTGGCATAAAAATGGGGAGAAGTCATTCCATTTTCTCTCCTTGATTTTGACTTCTCACCACTTGATATCTCTCACCCGTATTCTCATTCATTTATTGTCACATGTCTTATTACGGGTGGAGAAATCAAAATCATGCTCATGATTTTGACTTCTCCACCACTTCTCCCCTATTCTATTGAACCCCGAGATAAGCCCTTTCTGGCTTCGCCAGAGACAATCCAATGCCAAAATATTTTATCTCCATTCTCGTCTTGAGGGGTAGAATGACAAAATATGGGAAAGGAGCCAAATCATCTCCGGGCAAATCCGGTTATCACCCCTAGAGGTCACCACGTGTCTCCTTTGACACCCCTTAACTGTGGGTAAGATTCACCCATCCCTAGGGTTCACTCACCCATTTTTTTTTTTTTTTAAAAAAAAATATTAATTCATTTTTTTTAAAATTCAAAAACTGTTTTTAATATTAAAAAAACTCTAAATACAGTTTTTTAATTTTTAAAAAAGAATTAATATTTAAAAAAAAACCAAAAATGGGTGGGTGAACCTTACCCACGGTTAAGGGGTGTCAAAGGAGACACGTGGCGACCTCTAGGGGTGATAACCGGATTTGCCAAATCTGGTTATCACCATAGAGGATTTGACTCCGGTGGGAAATTGTAAATGTTATGTCGTATCACAAAACTGTCGCACCGTGTGGAAGTATCCAATATCCTCACTCCTCAGCGGCTCCGGCACTGTATATAGCTACGTTACCATTCGCCACCCCATCTCTCCCGGCACTTCTCAGTGTTCCACGACCCTTTGTACATTCTCTCACTCACCCACAGGCACTGTGAAATTAGTGCTTGTGATTCAGTTAAAAAACAGCAAAAAATTCTATGAGATAAATCACCCTTCTCCTTGGATCGTGCAACCCAAAGACCCCAATTTTTTTTGCTAATCCTCTATCAACGTGAACGTGAATGGAGTTGAGAGGAGGAGGCTAATAAGCAATGGTTTCTTTTTCTTCTGGAGCTTACCCACTTCTTCTTTTTTGTATATCTAACAATGAAGGAAGAGAGGTTTTGTGGTTTGAAGTCTTGAAAGTTGGAACGGTTAGGAAATTTGAAGTGCCGGGAGCATGAAACAATTTGAAAATTTAAAGAGTCGGGGAGGGAGAGATGCACGACTGTAGAGAGGAGAATAAAAATTATTTTTTTAATGGTGAAAGACAATGTCATCAACACCTCAAATTTAAAGCTATGCTGTTAGGATTGGAGGAAGTGGGGGTTTTAAATTCTGTAACCGCCCATAGTTAAACCTTATTTGATTCAAAGTGAGGAATTAAACCATTAGATCTAAAGAGATTATTTAAACCTTATTTTAACTACCAAGAACCCATGTGGCCTCACAAATGAAGAAGAGTCTTACGTGGCATGAAGAGAAAGGATTAGGTGGCAGCCATAGAAACACATTTAACTGTGTTTTAGTATAGTAGATAGAATAGATAGATAGATAGATAGATATATACACACGATTATTATGCCTTATGTTAGTGCTGTGTCAAATTAATATACATGCTAGTGCTATACTTATTTCAGTATTGTTTCAAATTGACATTATACCTATGTCCAATTAGTATTATGGCTTATGTTAACACTTTAATAAGGTATATACTATTTATATAAGATCAGTAAGGGCTTATATTAGTATTTTGTCAAAATTAAATATTTGGAAAGAAAAAACATATAGTTAAAACACATAATAAAAATATATAATATATTATATACAATTTTATTATAAAAAGAATAGTAAACAAATAATAATCTATGGTGTATTATACTTTTTTTTTTTTTTGTGTAGGCATCATTTGTATATGTTAGTACGGTCGGTTAGCACGTCATATGTTAGCTTGGGCATTGAAGCTCTTGTAACTCATATCCCTGGCTGATTGGATCCCCCGACCTCCCTCCATTGAAGGACACACCCCTATCACTCACGCAAGAGGCAGGGGTGTATACTACTTTTATCTTAAGAAAAATATTATACTCATCTATCAAGTAAGAAAATAAAATAAAAACTCTTTTGTACTGATTACGTTGTATTTTCCTTTCTCCTGATTGGAGAAAAGAGAAGGATTGATTTCAGTTAATATCATATGACAATATATGCAAAAATAAATTCTATTCTTTTAGGCCTTGTCCTTTGCCTCCCCTGACCTGACATTGGCCTTTGAGGGTGGCTCTGGTGGATGCCTGAGCACCCATTTTATCACCAGCTGTCCACTGATTTGTGGATGCCCAAGCGCCCAGCTCGGGCGTCCACTAGAGGTAATCCGAAGCCTTTGAGGGTAGGGTTAGGCCTAGCCAGTTCAGGCCTTCCAATGGTTAGGGCTAGGGCTAGGGCTAGGGCTAGGGCTAGGGCTAGGGCCCTTGTAGGTGAGGGCTAATTGATAAAATATAGGCCAGCACAGCCCTAGGTAAAAGGAAGAGACTGTAGACCTTATTTGGGCACTGTAGAAACTGGACTACACGACTCGGACACTATCTCCTTCCCTAAAATCAATTGCTTTCGCATATAAAACAGAGTACATATTACGGACTAACAGAAAATGGGAAGCGAACCAAAGAACCCTAAGCGATTGCCCCTAAACCCCAACTGGGCTCAACTGCGAGACGTACGTCTCTCTCTCTCTCTCTCTCTCTGCGTGTGTCAATGTCCCTTTATTCTATTATTATTATTTTGTTGCAGAAGCTGAAGAGCGAGGGTCCAAAGCCATCAAGCGATTCATGGAGTAAAAGCCCAAAAGGCGTATTAGGTAAGAGAGAGAGAGAGAGAGAGAGAGTCAGGCTCCGTTCCTCCATGTTTTATACTCAGTTGAGTTAATAATACCATGAATGCGAAATCATTACAGGGAAGCGCAAAGAGAGACCAGATGTAGAGTCTGATGATTCTCCAGTGTCTATTCTCACTCCAACCACCACTGATTCAAGGTTATTTTCCAGATTTTTTTTTATAGATATTTATTCCGTAAATATACTGTTTGTTTTTCTCTGTTAATTGACTTACAGAAGTAAAATTGGTGTTCATTTGTGAAGAAATGTTTACTTTATCAATTATCAGCATTAGCTATATTCATATTAGTATACCATATTCTGTGTTCCTCAAAAGATGAAACAAATTTGTTCAGCTAGAGAATATTTACAATTTCTAGGCGTACACTGGGTATTGCAGGCAGGGGCGGAGCCAGGGGACGGGGAGGGACCACGTCCCCCAAAATTTTGAAAATTTTATTATTTTTAGGTAAATGATATATAGATTTTGTTTATAGTGGCCCACTCTAAATTAAGATGAAATTGTTGCCTATGTGGAAAGTTTGGCCCCTTCAAAATTTTGGAATTATATAAATATATATATATATATAATATAAAAATTAAAAATATTATTAATTTTATTTATATAATGGTTCTCTCAAAAGGGAGAGCCCTTGTTTTTCTTGTATATTGGACCATTATTAGAAATTGGAATGCAACATTAACAAATTTTATGAGTTTATGACCATGATGGATCCATTACTAAAAAAAAAAAAGAAGGGTGCTATGCCCCGGAACCCCTAAGCCCCATACCCCAAACCCATTGATTTTCTTGATACATATACTTCGGCCTCCCCAAGGAAAAATTCCTGGCTCCGCCCTTGATTGTTAATGATCAAATGTCAATAACAAAGAAGTTGGGTCATCACGCAAGTGATTACAGCCACCTGCATCAATGATCTGTGCGCTTCCACTTCATGAAAAATCACATATGCATAAGGCTGACTTATATTAGAATACTAAATCCTATCCAAACCGAATAAAATGGCAAGTTCTATTATTAGTTTCTCGATAAGGCTGACTTATATTAGATTCCTAAATCCTACCCAAACTGACTAAAATAGCAAATTATATTCCTAGCCCAAACTGAAAGAACCTCAAAACATATGTTCTATCCAAAATTGAAAACTGTGGTTTGTACACAACAAAAATGTCCCATAATTTAACTTCAGAGAGGCCACCTTGGAACCCCCCCCCCACCCCCCCCCCCGACGCCGTGCACCTGTGGATCTAAAGGCTATATAGATGACCCTCTGGCAGCTAATTTTTTTGTGGACCCTTTGGGCCCAGACACAAGGCCAATGGGATATGGATTAGATTTCAAGACACAAGCACAACACTTTCCAATACCTGCACAAGTTGGACATGAGTGCAAGAGATGAATAAGAAGACCCCAATAGAATACTATAGGTTGCCAATTAGCAAAATAATAAACAAATATAAAAGAAGGAATCTGATTAGGACTTTGTTTATGTTGGAGATTATTGGTGAATATGTATGGTGTATAAGACAAATGAATTTGTTGTGCAAATTGGCATGGAAGTGTTTGCATTGTGAATTGGGTATGGCATCAATAGGCTGTCCTAGAAGTTAAAATATCCATCTGTGTTGGACGCTGTATGTGATCTATAATAGTGTTTCTATAACATTTGATGTGTTCTTGTTTCTGAAAACATGTTCATACCATAGTTGCAGGGAAGCTATGTAGTGGGTGGGAAGCTCGCTTCCCAAAAAGCTTGTTTCCCAGACTCGCTTCTTAAGAAGTTTGCTTCCCCGGACAGACTCGCTTCCTAGAAGCTCGTTTCCCCGGACAGACTCGCTTCCTAGAAGCTCGCTTCCCCGAACAGATTCGCTTCTTAAGAAGCTTGCTTCCCCAGACAGACTCGCTTCCTAGAAGCTCGCTTCCCCAGACGTACTCGCTTCCTAGGAGCTCGCTTCTATCACATCTAATTTAGTAATCAAAGGGAGCTACATGTGTGAACTGTGAAGTGATGGGGTAGACTAGAGTCTATAGCTTAGGGCATAGACTCTAAGCAAGTATCGCCAATGTAGAACAGAAGACACCTACTTTTCCACAAAAAGCTCATGTAAGATAAAATCAAAGGTGTAGCTACTGCTACCCATAATAACATAATGAGAATGAGGAGCCTCTATCTCATTTCTCGCTTTCCATTTCCTAAGGTTTTTTTTAGCCTCGCTTCCCGCTTCTTACTTTCGCTTTGCTTCTCGTTTTCGCTTGTCACTGTGGTAACTATGGTTCATACACTACGAATGCTTGTTTTTTCCCTTTAATTCTAGACAACTCTTTTGTCTTTACAAAAGATTTAGC
This sequence comes from Tetracentron sinense, assembly GCA_015143295.1. NCBI lineage: Eukaryota > Viridiplantae > Streptophyta > Magnoliopsida > Trochodendrales > Trochodendraceae > Tetracentron > Tetracentron sinense. The sequence continues at coordinate 53,807,005 of CM026551.1, forward strand.
AGCCACTGAGAACAATTATTTGGGTGGATTATGTAACTCTTCAAGTAACAAACTGTATTATACATTTGTTGGGCTTAATTTGCAATCAAAATCCAAGGGCACTGCCTCATAAAGTTTATGATATTGTATCTTGAAGTTGTGTACATAGATTTCATTTCTCTTTCAGTTATTGTATTTATGCTTTTAAGAGTATGTGCGCATTGAAATCTCACTGTCCGTAGATGGAGATGCATCATACACCCGCACACACTAAATCGCCACCTAGAATGGCCGGTTGGGCTTTGCATGTGCCAAACGGTACGTGTAACGGCTGATTGACAGTTACAAACTGTGCAGTCTGCCAACATTAAATGTTGGCAGACAATGTCTCTTGTGGACGGGCCTGGTGCCCCTTGGGTGGACTGAGTGCCAGCCCATATTGGACTGATACGTGTCTACAGCCCAAACGGCTGTTGACCTAATCAGTCCGCAGACTAAAGTCTTTGGACCACCCTATTTGCAAGCCAACTACTAGCTGCCACGAAGCAGAGAATCCCAAGAAAGGATCCTCTTGTTATTGTAAGGCGATTATGAGATTAGGACCTCCTTAATTCCCAATGATGGGATGCCATATTGCCATCTGACACTCCCAAGTTAGAAAAAGAGTGAGGACTCTCTTTTGAGCCCCCAGTAATAGGATGCCACCTGGCACCCCATTAATGAGGGGAATTATCTTATGAAGTTTTCCCTAGAAAACGGAAGAATAGATTATAGAGGCCTAAAAAATGAGGGCTCTGCTCCTAGAGGTTTCCCAGAAAAGGGAACTAACTATCCATATATAGATGGCCCTCTCTAAGGCCTAAGGAGAGTTGGCCTTGGTTTGTTCTCTTCAAAAGGCGAAACCAAGAGAGAGACCAACAAGGACTCTCTCCCGAATGTAAAAGAGGGGAGTTACTAACAAAGACTCCCAATAAGAAATAATTCGAAGAAGAGAAATCCCATGAGAGAGAGCTCCCCAAAACAGAGAGCTCTCCTCTACAGCAAGCAAAGGGAAGCCGGTGAAGAAGATGACTCCCTCAACAATGGAGAATACCAGGTGAACTGGTGAACCCATAAACGACGACCATCTCCTCTTCTCTTTCTTGAGTAAAATAACCTCATCGAGGCACCTTATAACGCCTATATGGGGCATGAGCAACTCGTTTCAATAAAAAGAAATATTTTTATTGTCAATTCTCTTTTCTTTCTATTCTTCTTAATAAGAGGGTCTTCGGGAAGATAATTAACATTCCGGATTGGAAAGATAGTCCCCCACAAAAAAATAAACCACACACAACAGTGGAGGTAATTTGACGGCAAGGTTCGGGATGTATCATCTAATTGAGATGCTCGAAATTTGCGTGTATTAATTGGCTATTATTATAACTTTTGTACTATTTGTGCAATCTTATATTCTGAAGGTACCTGGATCCTAGTTGCTGGTGATACTAAATAATTGATGTCAAATGTGAGGAGCTTCTAAATATGTGAAAGCTCTAATTATGTTTATTTTGGAAGAAGTTGAATCAGGCTTCTACACTTTTTTTATCCGCGTGTGTGATGAGTATGATGCCTATTAACTTTCTATCCCTTTGACAGCTTAACGTCTGAAGTAGCCATGGATTGTGAAATGGTTGGTGTCAGTTCCCAAGGAAACAAAAGCGCTCTTGGTCGGGTTACACTGGTACTCATTACTTCTTCTTTTCAATTTTATGTATTTGTTACTTCATCTTATTATCCATTTCAATGGAACAAACATTATGATTCCAATTAGTTTGTTAAACAAGATAATATAGAGTACTTTCTTGAAGGTCTTTGCATACATAGAGCCACACTTGATGGTCCTTTAGAAGTCTAAGAGACTTTCAATGATATAGGTTGGACATCAAATAAGATTATGGGTCTGTGGAGACTTGCTGACACCATTGACTGCATCATAGATATTGCGGATTGTGTTAATATTTTGTACAAACCTAGTCTTAGACGTTCTAAGTACGAGGATGACCTCCTTTGTGAAGAGCAAGCTTCTAAAACTTAATTATGCGTTGGAATTTTTTTTTTCTTAGTAAAAAATACATTTTTTTTTATCGGTAATTAAAGGTACATTTACAGATATTAATAAATAAATAATATAGGAAAGATATATATATATATATATTTTTTTTTTTGATAATGGATATTGAAAAGATTAATCCTAGACTATCGGAATCTGCAGAGCATTTTTGGAAGGGGAGCAACAAAATTGGTGAATGTATTGGGTCCCCAATTGTTGAAGATAATTCAGTGAATGTGACTGGGTGGACATCAGAAAAAGTGATTGGACCTGAGGAGGTTATTCATCATTGATGACATCTTTAACTTGAAGGATTCCTTAGATATCATTTTCACCCACAACTTAAGAGAAGCTGACAAGATTCCTAAGTCCTTAATTTTGTTGATCGGTATTAAGAATTTTATTTTAAAAAATGAGAGAATATACAAAAATAGCGCAGATTTACAAGTAGTGAATCTAAAGATTAAAATTGATTATAATATAACAAATACGAAAAGAAACCTAGTCCGAATCTCCCGATACAATACGCACAATCCCAAAATTAGGCAAGGAGGTTTGAAACACCCGACTCCTAGGGGCAAAGCCTCCCCCTCTTCAACTTTGGGGAAAAAAATCTGTATAGTGTTAACATGGGCGTAGCCTGGGAGCAGGGGCAAAGCTGGGTGGTGATGGGGGCCTGGGTTTCCATGCCTACAGACAAATGTCACTTAGGCAGTACTTTGGCCACCACCTCACCTAGCCAGGATGTCTATTGCCTAATCAGGGTCTAGGTAGACACTTGTTAAAAGTTAAAACGAGGTCTCCTAGGCACTAAAGCGCTAGTGGAAAAACCCACATTATGTTAGACGTTATTTACAAAACATATAAACCAATAATGAATATATATATATATAGAGAGAGAGAGAGAGAGAGAGAGAGAGAGGTTCTAGTTGGCGCCTCTCACTAGAATTTGTAGTGAACGCCCCCATAGGATATTGACACGTGAGAGTTGGTTTTTAAATCCGATTGTTCGATCTTAAGTTGGGTCCCTTGAGAGACACTTTAAAAAAATAGTCCGATCAGGTTTTTTAGAATATTTGTTTAAATATTACTTATTAGTTGGTCAGCATTAACCTCATAGGGTTTTCACTAGACCCAAACTAGCTATAGAATTTGCTGATTCTTCGACCTCCAATTGGATGGTCTAGAAACGTCCGATTGGGCTATTTTTTGTCATGTGTTTCTCAAGGGACCTATTTTGAGATCGGATTCGAACACCAACTTCCATGTGTCCATTTTCCATGGGGCCGCTCACTACAAGTTTTAGTGAGCAACACCCACTATAACGTCACCCTACATATATATATATATATATATATGACAACTTTTACTTAATAGATTTTGTCTAAAATTTTTGCATTTGGCTCTCTTTTCTTAAATTGTGCTCTTTATTTTCTTTTGTGATATTTTGGTCTTATATATGCTTTATTTCTAATTTTTCAATAATTTGAATATTGTAATTGTTGTAATTTAACTAAAGATAGTAAATTATGGTCACCTAGGCCTCACCTCGCTTTGACTACGCTGCTAGAATATATAGATATACAGTAATGTACATGCATGCTTACACACGTATTATTGTACTTTGATACATACATAAAATGTAACGACTCGGAATTTTAATATAATAAAATTATGCGTTTATGGGTCCTTAATTGAGGTTAATTAGTTAATTGTTTGTTAAATTGTTAAAAAGTGGGTTTTATTCGGGATTGAATTGTACCGATAAAACTTCAGTGTTTTTCCTCGAAAATCGTACACAATATACGAGTCGACTATCTGGACGATCACCCGTCGTTCCACTTCCGTCGTGTATCGATTCGTGAGACCGCGGGGTTTTTAAATGTAAGAAAGTCGAGAAAACTAGGAAATTCTAGATTTTCCAGAATTCAGTTGAGACTCCATAATTATTGGGGATTCTAATAGAAATCCGTGCGACTGGTACTACAACATGCCAGTCGGTCGTGAGGACAACTATCTGTTGTTTCGTCAATTCATCATCTCATATGAAGAAACGGTAGCGTGTTTTGCATCCCAAATCAGAACATTAGTGGGTTTTGCAGTTTTCTTCCAGATTTATTTTTTGCTGTCAAAACTTAGAATTTTTCTCCGAAATTTTTACAGTAAGTGTCGGACTACTCCAAGTTCGGTCACCTAAAGTTTCGTCAAAATCGGACTTCGTGTGATAAGGTTTCAGAGGTTGTAAGTGCGGCAAAATCAGAAAATTTGACAAAAAGTCAAATGTTGACTTGGTCAACTTTCCACACCATTATGGTCATGTGCTTTGCACATGATCTCATCCCAACCAAGTGCCTATATAAGGGGGCAAGCCCCTTCATTTTACACCGTCAGAATTTGGGGAAAGAGAGAGAGAGCTCTCCAGATTTTTCTAGAGAGAGTTTTAGAGAGAAAGAGGAGAGAAAGAAGAGAGAAGGAAAAAGGAAGGTTTCTTAAGGTTGATCGCCCTCCTGAACGCATTGGTGGAGCCCATTTCGACGCTAGACGTCTCAAAAAACGTGAAAAAGGTAAAACCCTTTTCCTTCTCTTTTCCTTATATTTCCTATATTCTTTTATGTGGAATGAATGCATGTCTTCTGGCGTGGATGAAAAAGGGTCGGAGACCTCGTGGATGTGTTATGGAAGGGTGGATAGACATGGAAAATGAGTAGAGGGGTGTAGCCCTCTGTCTAGGGTTGAAAAACCCCGGATTTATGCTCACTAGACTGTGGGCGATCGATCTCCCTGTGGGGACGATCGATCGCCTACATGCAAATGTCTGGGCGATCGATCGCCCAACATTGACAATCAATTGCCAATGCCCCAAAAGCCCTGATTGGGCTGTGGTGATGTTGTGATTTTGTGTGGACCTTCGTGGAGCCTTGATCGGGTCCCGGCTATGATGGATCGTCACTCTAGGGCATAGTCACAAAGTCGGGGTTCGGGAATAATTCGACAAGGGTCAAGTACAGAAAAATTCGGGAAAACTTCAGGAAAAAAATGGAGAAAAAATTTATAATTATAAAAATTAGAAAATATGCTAATTAATATATCTAATAGTTTGGTAAGGTTATATACAAAAAGAGTAACTATAAGCAACAATAATAAATTCTTAACATTTTAATTTAACATCAATGCATTAAATTTCATTAAAACACTAATTATCAAGATTAAAAACAAGACTAAAATACGTATATTAATAAAACCACTCATTTATCTTCATCAATCGCTCAAAAACGCATCAAAGTCATCAATATCTACATAATCTTCATTCTTAAAAAATTTCAAGATTATCCGTTTTTTTACGTATTATTCGTTTTAAACGGGTTTAAAACTATAATACGAGTTTTATTCAAAAAACGGGTTTTAAACGTTGTTTTCTACGGCAGGGTATTAATGCGCGTTTTAAACAGGTTTTTATGTTTTAAAACGCAGTTTTTTGTGACTATGCTCTAGGGTGATGAAAAGTTGTTTTGCAGGTCATGTAAGGTGATGGACACCTCCATTGGCCTGAGAACGTTCTCTAACGGGACGTTATGTTATGGAACTTGGTTCACGGGCGTGAGGCCCAATGGTTTTCAGTTAATCAAGTTGGGCTTGGGTTAACTGGGGTTAGTCCTGTTGTTAGAAAACCTAACCAGGGTTAAGTATAGTCCGTGGTTCCTCTTTGACTAGGTCAGGAGTGACGGTGTCCTGTAAGACCTGTGATTCCTCCGTGACTAATAGTCGGGAGATGTTGGTCTGTTTGTCTAGGTTGTCTGTGGTGCCTCTTGGACTAGATCAGGAGTGGTGGTGTCTTGCATGACTCGTGGTTCTTCTGTGACTGATAGTCAAGAGATGTCGGAGTCCTAGGGAGTTTAAAGTGACTGAGCATCAGATAATGTATAGTCTGGGGTTCCTCTGGTTGGGTCAGAAGATGTCGGCACAGTGTCTGTCGGGGTCTCTTCTTGGTGGAGCGTCAGGAGATGATGGCATTGGTAAAAATGTTGGGATTCCTCCGTAGACTAGCCAGAAGATGACGGTAGGCAGGTGGGTCGTGGTTCCTTTTTGACTAATACCCAGGGCGATGGTGGCGAATACACGATAGATGTTGTCAATCAGTTGAATGGAGAAGTATGTTCTTATTGGGTCAATGCCCAGGTTGTATATGGAATCTTCGGATTCGCAGTTATCTGAGTCGGTGTACTCAGGGTTTGTTGAGGAATCTTGGATTCCAGTTGGTTTGGGTTGTTTTACCCAATGTTTAGTCATGTTCGGGTGAAGGCCAGAACGATGTGTGCGAGTCTATACGGCTCCTTGTTTGATAGAGTCATAGATGCTTTACGATGAACATTGATGGGCTTTGGCCAATTAATAGAGTTTAAGGATTCGAAATGAAACTTGATTGATGATTAAAATGATAACTTGGTAAATGAACATCATTTCATAATGAACTCCATAATTGGAAAATAATGAGAGGTTGGGAACCTCAGGATAGGGTGACATAACCCTATGTGACTTTGGGTCACAGTTTATTATATTCAGTTTATTTATACTGTATCATACAAATTGAACAGTTTATTATTTTGTTATTGATGCGTGATATTATGGGGAAAATAGTCCAAAGGGACAATGGTTTTATTGAGCTTCGCAGCTCACTGACGTTTCATGTCAGCAGATATCGAAGCTGTTGAGCAGTAGGTGGGAGGACTTACTGGACTTTTTGGATACTGTACAGAATATACCCGGCAAAGTAGTGGTGCCACTTTTGTAAACAGACAAATTGTACATAATACAGGTATTTGGGTTTGTATGATGATTATTGTGATGACATGTGTTTATTGCTTTTTAGAAGCATTTGATAAATCTTTTAAATTTCCCGCATTTTCGCGGGTAAAGTCTTCTGCTTGCATGTTTATGACGAACGGGCGCGTGTTTCGGAACTTAATTCCCTAGGTGCGGGTTCGGGGCGTCACATAATACAGCTAAATATTTTTATTTTCATGGAAAACTACTCTGTGAGGGTAGAGGGTCAGTGAAGCTCATATTAGTCTATTAATAAAAAAGAAAAAAATTACTTTAGGAGGGACATTTAAACATTAGCCCTCAGCAAAAGTTAAGTACATAATAGGGTACATAGCCTATAAAAAACTAACATGAGTGAATCATTAATTTAAATTGAAAAGGAGAATTCTATCCAGAAAAATTAATAATTGAATCTTGGTGCGCATCATGAAGTTGGAAGAGAAGTCTTGGTCTGACTGTCTCTTGTCAGATTAGTAGTGCGTTGGCAATCCTGTTGCTTTCAAGGGAAATATACTTGGTAGAAGCTCTAATGGAGGCAGATCCTCTGATGAAGTCATGCCACCAGTACGGCAGCACCAAGTAGGCCTAGGAGGCCCTTTCTTGTTGTTAATTATGGCTAAAAGGACCTTAAAGTCACTCTTAATGTGAGTATTAGAAATTTGGAGAGATTCACAGAGAGTGAGACCATTTGATAGAGCTCTATTTTATGCATGGTTCAAAATATCGGTATCGGTTATCGAATCGGTAAGTCCAAAATAGGATACGTATCAACGTATCAGATCGTATCGGATGGATACGGTAGAAAAAATCAAGATACGCTAAGAAATGCTTGGATACACAATGAAAAACTTGGATACCCTGTATAAAATTTCTTTTAATACAAATATAAGCTATTAACAAACTAAATGAATGTCTTCAATTATGTTTATAACCATACATATGAGATTGGAGAATTTTATAAGTTAAAAAAGGCGAGCATGCTGTGCTGATAAGAATGTATGAAAAATACAAACCATAATCATTTATCTAAGTATAAGAAAAACAATTTAGATATTAAAACCTTGCATTCAATGAGTTAAATAAGAATGTATTGAATTACAAGTTTACAACCATAAATTTTAAGTTTTTTTTAATGCTAAACTGATACACTGTTAGTTGACTTTTTGATCCTATAGATAAAAATATTTTTTAAGACTAAAGTATGAGACTTTTTTGCCAAAATTTTGAGTTTTGGTAATTTTTGATAGAATAAAGTTTATGAAAATTTGATATTTAAGAAATATCTAATCATATGAAAGTTGAAATTTTGACCCAGTCCCTAAAAGGTACTAAAAAAAAGATTTTGTTCTTGAACTGAAAGTTGACTTTTTATTCTTCAGAAATTTTGATTAAGATAATTTTTATTGAATTCAAATGGGGGATAACCTTAGTTGCATATTAATATCTTAAGTATAAATGAAAATAATATTAATTTAAAATCATTTACTTAAATAATATTTTATATAAATAAGCTGTGTGTATTAGGTCTGTGCTGTGGATCCTAGTGTAAATGGGATGAGAAAAAAAAATTAATTGAAAAATCCTTCATATCGGGCCTGAATCGGTCTGATATAGGGGATTTTTTTTTTCAGTGTACCAGTGTAACGAGTAGCTCCAAACAGGATACGTATCGACCCGTATCGGTCGATACGTATCGATATTTTAAACCATGATTTTATGTAATGAAGTTAGATATGGTGCCAAATAATTTAGAGCAAGCAAGTTTAACTTTAACATGAGCATCTCTGATAATGAATACTCCACTAATGCCAGGATTGCCGCTCGAGGCACCATCAACATTAATGTTGAATTCCTGCGAAACCAATGGGATCCTCTTGGTAATTGGATCAATGTGGAAGAAGCTCAACATAAAGTATTGACAAATGATTCGTGGGCTTAAATGTCAGGAGAGTTTGAGCAGTCCTTGAGCCGTTGGGCGACTTTGCTAATGATTAGCTTGGATTGGAATCCCATCCAAGGACCTTCTTCCTTTCTCTCATCCGTGATGACCTTAAATGTCCCGAACAACTCTTTAAAGGTTCATGGCGGACAACTTCTAGAACTTCTTAGGGATGACAATAAAAGAGATGTAGACAGTATTCATATACTTCAAAAGAACATGTAAATATCATCAACAATTAAATTACGACGCATGAATATGAGTCTTAAATTGGTGATATATAATGGGAAGGCCGCTCTATCAAATACGCACATATAAAATGGATCACTAATATGCCTTAAAGAAACTAAGATCTTGTGGTTAAAAAGAGAGTCAAAACTATCTTTCAATGCTCTACATCTTTTCTAGTTCACTTTGTCTTGTTGCTTGGGTTCACTCTCTTGTGAGGATTATAATTAAGTTGAAAGTTTCTGGCTGGAAAACATAATGTATCCTCTATAGCTGGTATCAAGTCTGTAGCTTGATTGGTTGGTGTACTGCATCGTGACAATTAGCTTAAGGTTTGAGTTCAGGTCCAGTTCCCCCCCTCTCTACACACTCACTCACACGCATAGTTATTGGGTCAGAGATCATTAATTATTCGGCTAAGGATAAATTCGGAAAGATTCAGCAAAATTCGAAAAAATCTGGAAAATGTCGGGCAAGATATATGAAAAAAGATAATTGATTATGATAGTTATAAACAAATATAATTTATATATTAGTTACTTATTTGAGACTTTTTCAAAATGTCATGAATAATTCACATTTAATTTGTGATTGTTTCAAAAAGTCGTGACTACTTTGTGACTGAAGTGTTGACTGAAAAAAAATCATGAATTAATCGAGATTTTTTGATAAAATTGGAGAACTTTGTTACTATAAAATGCTAATGTACAAAAAAAAAATATGGTCAATCGAATTCCTTCATTTGTGTTTTCTGCTTTAAATATCATAAATATGACCAAACACTTCTATTATGGGACTGGGAGGGATTCTCTATTTGTTGAAGAGGGAACAACATCGCCATTAGGAGATTCACTCTTCTATAGTCTTGTTGTTGCTGTTGGAAGTGCCCAGAAGAAGTTAAGGTCACGAAGTCACTAAGGCCTGAGGGCCATGAGGGGAGCAAGCAGGGAAAGAAAATGGAAAGTGGGCAGCTTCAAGAAAGAATAAGAATTGCCCTGTATAATCAAGACGATTAAGTGGGCCTTTGAAATAGAAGTTTTATTAAAGTGAATTTTTACTTCTAAGTTGCTGGCTATGCTAATTACACTTTGCAAGCTAAGATGACACTAAGTACCTAAAATATGCGTACAACTTGAATTTGGTCAATTTGTTGGTAAGTTTGATTGGACACCTGTGTTTGAGACATGCATTTTCATGCTCACGGCGCCTCATTGATCTGGTAGAAATCACGATGGCTCTTATTTATTTATATACAGCATTATTTATCTGTGATTAATTGTTAGGGTTAGTGGGGTGACTGGGCCCTCCAGCCGCATTACCTAAGGGGAACTTTTACCAATCTATTGGAGTTCCCCTCTCTAGGAATTGAACCCACAACCTCCTAATGAGGGGCGCACCTTGACAATAGATCCTTTATGTGGTTAAAAAGCTTCATTTGCCAAATGCTACCATAACAAACCTCTATTGGGAACATCACGAATACCACAATAGATCCTGCATGTTTGATTTCTGTCTCTATGGTGCAACTTTCAAGTTCATATTTCAACTATTTAATTTTGGTTTTTGAATTACTTCTGAATTTGTGTTTGTTCATTGATTATTTGCTGTGATTTGGTTCATTGCAGGTGAATACATGGGGAAATGTTATATGTGATGAGCATGTTCGGCCAGTAGAGCGTGTTGTTGACTTCCGTACTGAAATTAGTGGTATTCGACCACGTGACTTAAGGAAAGGTTGTTTTTTTTTGCTCCTTTCTTTGTCTTCTTGTAAATTTGAAATTTTGAGTTGTTCAATTATTTGTCTGAAATGACATTGGTGACTAGAGAACAATTTCATGCATGTTTTTATGTGACCGTGCTCTGCAGCGAAGGACTTTTGGACTGTTCAGACGAAAGTAGCGGAGTTGATCAAAGGAAGGATCCTTGTGGGCCATGCCTTGCGCAATGATCTTAAGGTTGGCATGTTTGGTTTTTCATTAGGAAAATTGCCTCTATATATAAGATAAATTGAGTTTTTGCCAAACTTTATAGGGGTGCAATTTATTTGCTCTTAAATATAAGATTTTAAAAATATTTGCTTGTAGAGGTGTAAATTGGGATGGCAAGGTTAGGCTGTCATCCACAAATTTTTAAAGTTTCAAAACTGCCATTTTCATAAAGGGACAAACAAAAGAAGCCCTCTCTTGTTCCGGCACTTTCTTTTTCTTTCCTCACCATAGTTCCTACTTTGGTCTGTTGGTCAGAAGGTGGGAGGGATGGAAAAGATTTTGCTTGTAGGTGTAAATTGGGAGGGAGGGAAAAAAATTGCTTGTGGGTGTAAATTGGGACAAAGCTATGCCGTCATTGATAAATTTTGTTTAGTTTCAAAACTGTCCTTTTCATAAAGGGACAAACAGAAGAAGTATCTATTGTTCCGGCAGTTTCTTTTTCTACTCACCAGAGTCCATTAGAGCTCTATATGTCAGTTTGAACTTGGTGAGAGTGAGAGAGGGAGGGACAAAATGTTGGGATGTGCTGTTGGATTTGCTACAAAACAGAGTTCAAATTAAGAGTCACCTTCACTTATTCAGACAGGGAATAATAATCATAGGGAGGGAGGGAGGGAGGGAGGGAGGGAGGGAGGGAGGGAGTGTTTCTATTTGGTGCGAGGGAGGGACCAAATGTTGGGATGTGCTATTGGATTTGCTACAAAACAGAGTTTAAACTAAGAGCCAGGGAATCATAATCATCACTGTTCAAATTCAAGCGATCAATATTGCATTGATCAGACAGATAGTTGGGATTGCGAGTGTCATGAGTTTGGGGTTACTGAATTTAGTTGACCGTTATAGTGCAAGGGGAGGAATCTCTAGGTTTGGGTTGTTAGGTTATCTTACAATTCCTCTTTCCCTATTTCTGAAAGGGATCAAGCACTGTTCTACTCTTGAAAATTCAGAGTTAGCATAGGCAACTTGATGCTTTTATACTTCTATATGGAATTTTTCCCCCTTTTCCTGCATTTTTAGTTGCATCATTGCATGGAATCTACATACAGGGTTGGAATATCGCTTCCCAAGAAATTCGCTTCACAAGCTCACTTCCATCACATTTCATTTAGTGGTCAAAGAGGGATATACAGGAGGGATGTGATGGGATTGACCAAAATCTGTAGCCTACTGTGTAGATCTTGAGCAAGTATCATTGGATTGTGAACATCGTGCTAAATAATTGATAGATATAGTGTGCCTCTACAACTAGTATGTAAACCCTATGCATATACCATTAGATTAGATTTTTTTCCATGAGATTTTAAAAATGGTTTTATAATTTGTATTGCTTTATTCTAACCCAAGAACTAAAGATTCAAATCGGATGATTTTTATGCAAAGTCCACAATAGTCTAAGGCACACATTTTTCCACAAATATCTCATACAAGGCAAAATATAAGGTATGGCTTAACATTTACTGGGATTGAGACGACTAATATATCATTCTCGATTATCACTTCCAATGAATTTTTTTAGCCTTGCTTCCTACTTCTCGTTATCGCTTCTCCTTTTCACTTTTCACTTTGGTAACTATGCTTTTGACCCTACATCCCGATTCCAATAACCCTCAACATCCTTCTTTTTTCCCTTGTCTCCACCCCTAAGTAGGTATGTATGTTAGAATACTTACCTACTTATATTTGAAATGTTAGAGTTACAAAGTTGTTGTTCTTTGGAAGTGCTACAGAGGATGGTTTCTCAATTATTGGCAACAATCAGAGGACGGTTTTATTTAGTGTTTGGGATGATGAGAAGGTTCCTAAAAGTAATAAATTTTTATAAGTTCTAAAACTCCAATAAACATATTCAGCTTGAGTCTTCAAGTCATGTCCTATGGAAATATAAAGAGAAAGAAATGGGACTCTTCGGAGTGTGGATAAAATACTCTTGTATTTGTCAACTTTTAAAATTTTAAGGGAACTTATTGGAATTTTAGAAGTTTTATGAGACTTGTTTTTTATTTTTTGGGTACATGTCACACGGTTAGGCCACAATCCTAGTTACTTTGGTTAGTATTTGTTTTAATTAGCGAGTGGGTATATCAACCCTCACAATCATTCCAAAGGACTCAATCCTTGGTCTTCTCAATGTGAGGGATACAACTCTGTCGTCTGAGCGACAGGGCAGGTGTCGAGACTGTAATTATCAGCCATCCCAATTTACACCTATAAGAAAGTATTTTATATATAAGAGCAAATAGGTTGCACCCCTATATTTTTTGGAAAAATTATTTGTTGGCAATTTTCCCCTTTGTCATTTTGGCTTTGTGAAATCGACATCTGAATGTTTGGAGTGTGTTTTCTGGCAGGCTTTGCTGTTAAGTCATCCAAAGAAGGACATACGTGATAGCTCAGACTATCAACCCTTTCTAAAGTACTGCTTTCTTCTTGGTTGTTGATACTTTACAGTTTCCTTGATGTTTCCTATTAACATTTGCAATTATGAAGCAGGGAAGGGCGTAAAAGGGCACTTCGGGATCTGGCAACTGAGTTTCTTGGCGTTAAGATCCAAAATGGGGAGCACTGCCCTGTAATTTTCTTTGATTCCTTCTAAAGTAGATTATATGTTCTCGGCAAGAGGAATGATGTCATAACTACAGCCATATTTTATTAAATGCCAGTGGCTTGGTAACCATTGGATTGGAGACCTTGAGGTTGATCTCAAGTTAGAAGAATTTTTATGGTCCCATATCCAATGGTTTGGGAGCTACTTGCACTTTAAAACAATGGCACCGAGGCTATAATATTATTAAGCTTTTGGTGAGTCCAATGCTGAAGAATCCATTAGCACTGGCAGATTGCAAAGTTCTGGATCCGATACTTGCATATATATATAATTTTAATCCCCACATAAAACTATATCATCTCTGCAACCTTTTCCTCAGTCATCTTGCCTTTTTATTTATTTTTCCTCTCTCTTCTCATGCATCTGTACTTATTTTGTTTGATTTCTATCTACCCTCGTATTATAATTTTTTGGGGCTCGCATTTATTGCTTCTTTCCATCTTCCATTTTTTATCTTGTTTCCATGTACGACTATAGTCGCCCCTACCTTTGATCTTGAAAACCACTAAGAAGCTGCTTAAGATCAATTAATTTTTTTGCTCTTTTCTGATTTTGCAACAGATTGTACAAATGATTCACTCTTAATCCTTGTCAGTCAATAGTCTTGTTGAGACTAAAAAACTAATATAAAACCTGTAAACACCCCAATACCCTTGGCTTACTGAGGAATTTTCTGTCAGGTTGAAGATGCCCGAGCTGCTATGCTGCTATATCAGAGAAATAAGAAGCAATGGGAGAAGAGTATTAAAGAGCACTTGAAGCTCAAGAACAAGCAGAAGAATCGAAAACCAAAAAAGAAAACAAAGATGAGAAATGCTGCAGATCTCGATCATGCTGCAGCTGTGTCTTAGCATGGGTGGCGAAGAAAGAGTCCCATGAATTGCTCTAGAAGCAGCAGAGCCAACGCAAGTTTGCATTCGGGATGTCCATGCGAACTGTTTCTATAGGGTCGGAAGCAAGGAGAGGAAATGCGCCTGCCACTACTACTCAAAGATTGTACACTAAAACAACCCCATCTCAAACATGCTGCAAATTTTGAGATAGTTTATATTGAATTGCCTGGGAAAGATGTTGTACACTTGGATATCACTTGGATACGCATGGAGAGCTGCATTATTATTTGGTAGTTGATCACACCACATTGTTTACTATATCATTATTTTTATTATCACGGTAGGAGAACTGGTTTTGTATCATATCAAACGCTTCTCTCACTGCCCAGTTATTTTCTACCAAAAACATCATTGTCAGATATTTTCTATCTAATAATGTTTCTTGTGGATTTTGCTTTATATATATAGATAGATAGATAGACTGATAGATATCCTTAGAGAGTTGGCCCTTAAAAACGTTGAGAGAATTTTGTTCCTTTTGTCACTATTGACATAATTTTCTCTATTATAGTGAGAATGACAAAATTACCCTTCAACTTTATTTTCTCTATCTCTCTGTTATTATAATTACTATTGAAAAAATTACCCAGAAAAGGGTCCATAATAAGGTTGATTAAATTTTGTCACTATTAACAAAATTACCGTTACGCTTATCTTCTTCACTATTATACTGAGAAAAATGAGAATGATGAAATTATTCTTCCAATTATTTCTTCTCGTCTCTACTATTATAATTCAAAACCTTTTATAATGATCGATGTTTGCTAGTGTAGGTGTTGTCAGGGGTGACCTACTGGGTAATCTGGCAGGAGAGAAATTTGAGAGTGTTTGGGAACAAGTCACCTTCCTTCCCTAAGTTGTGCTCATGGATCCACTCTTTGGTTATTGATTGGTGTTCAGTGCACCACAATACTCATTCTTGAGTGAGATTCTTGGATGAGATCAGATTTTGCTTTGCGTTATGTTTGATTTGTTTCTTTTTAGGTTATTCAGCCTTTCTTTTCAGTGAGTTTACTTCTCAGTAAACTTATTGTTGTATTTCCTACTCTTGCTTTATTTATATATCAGTCAGAATATCGAAAAAAAAAATTAGAGTACTTATTAACATTGATTGGAAAAAATTGTCATTACACTTATATCTTTACTAATATAATGAAAATAACTATTATAATAAGAATTCTCATGTCAAGAACGTAGATTGAATATTTTAAAATAATAAAATTATCATTTAATTTAAAAATTCTTTCATTACAGATTTATGGATTATTTGCTTTTAAAAAAAATCTTCTCTCTACTCTGTGTCTCTCTCGTTCCATACCTTCTTATATCTTTCTCCCTCTTACACACGTGTATCACATGGGTCTCACTAGGTTCCATCTTTCCACTATCTTTTTAACTTTTTCCCTTCCCTCTCTCACTTGCATCTACTATTATAATGAGAATAAGACTTTTAAAAACATTGATTGAATTTTGTCATTATTGACAAAATTACCCTTACATTCTTTACTATTACAATGAGAATGACAAAATTATCATTTCACTTATATCTTTTCTATCTCTACTATTATAATGAGAATATGGATCTTATAAACATTAATTGAACAAAATTGTCTTTACACTTAAATATTTATTATCATAAAGGAAATTGCTACTATAATGAGGAGAGATTGAATATTTAAAAAGATAAAATTGCATTTTAACTTAAAAATATTTATATTACAGAATTTAGGGTAAGTTTGTCTTTTTACAAAATCATCTCTCCACTTTACGCCTCTCTCCTTCTATACTTTGTCATGTTTCTCTCTCACATATGCATTACATAGGTCTCTCTGGAATTCTTCTACTCTCTCCCCTTTTCCTCTCTCATGTGCATATTTTACACGTGCAATCCAATAATTTTTTATTATAAAACAAATGAGAATGCTATGTCTACTTTTCTTTTTATCCACTTTAACTGTTTTTAAACAAAAAATGTATCAACTTAGTGTAAAACAACTCACTTTTTTTGTTTTTTTTGTTTTTTTTAAAAAGACAGTGGATGAGAATTAAAGTGGACCTAGCATTATCCTAAAATAAACGACTTTGTGTGGGACCATGGTTAATAAAAAAAAGTCTTGCTCTATTAATAAAAAATAGTCTTGCTCTATTAACCAAAAAAAAAGGTGAGAGTAGGGAAAATTTTGAATTGTGAGAGTATGATTGCATTCCTACTTTTGACATTACTTAATTAGAGGCATTGGTGGAGATTGGATCACAGTCAATTGCGATTGAATTTGGGGAGAATTCAATTGCACTACAGGTCAACACGTGACCTTTTTTTTTTTTTTTTTTTATGTTTATTAATTGTGGTTAAGATTCACTAACCCCTGATATTCAATAATATAACTTTGGTTTTAAAAAAAATTTAATCGTAAAGGTTAAAAATTCTTAACCAGAGTTAAATATTATTTAATATATATTTTTTCTGAAAACAAAAATATTGCTAAATCCCAAGGGTTAAAAGGGACACGTGTTGACCTTGTGGGAGCCATTGAACTCTCCCTGAGTTCAATGGGAATTGACTGTGATCCGATCTCGCTTTCGCTTTGATGTTTAGTCAATTGGTGCTAAGCCAGCACTCCCCAAATAAAAAGTCAAGAACTAGAGGGCCTATTCCTAAAAAAAAAACCCCTTGTTGTAATAATAAACAACTTGGACTTGTAAAGTTGTAACCCATAGGTTCATTCAAAAATGAGATAAAAAGCGCCGGAGGAAATCCTACCTACAACATAATATAATATGACCGTTACTTAAAATTCCGTAACTTGCTGAGGAAGTGTTTCCTCGTGCCGCCAAAAATCATGCTAAGTTCTATTTTAGGAAACTTCTGGGGTTTCTAACTTCAAGAGATATGGGCTTTCTATTTTCGTTGGAATTTTGAAATAAAAGAAAGGGTTTTCTCATTTATTGGAAACAAAGGGTTCTTCTCTGCTCGCAAGAAACAAATCAGATAGATGATCGAAATGGGGTTTTCAGAGTTTGTTGGAAACAAAACAAAATCAGAACAGCATCTGCAGCAACCCAAGAGCACAGAGATGGGGAAGGACGTCGGAGGATGGATGTGGATGAGAGGAGAGACCATCGGGAAAGGCAGCTTCGGCACTGTTTCCTTGGCCATTACAAGCCCAACCAAGAAGCTCCACATCCCTCCTCCTATAATTGCCGTGAAATCAGCTCAGATCTCACTCTCCCATTCACTTGAGAAGGAGATGAAGATACTAAGCCAACTCAATGACTGCCCCCAAATTCTTCGCTGCTACGGCCATGATATCACCATTGAGAAGGGCATTCTGTTATACAATGTGCTGTTGGAGTATGCTTCTGGAGGCTCCTTAGCTGATCGGATTGAGAATTCTGGAGGGGGTTTACCTGAAATCCAAGTTAGACGCTTCACTCGGTCGCTTCTTCAAGGGCTAAGTCACATTCATGGCCGCGGATGCGTTCATTGCGATATCAAACCTCAAAACATCCTACTTGTGCCTAGCTCATCATCTCCAAATTCGTCTGGTGATTGGATTAATAGTACTAAGAGGAGAACTAGTGAAGATATTGCAAAGATTGCCGACTTTGGGCTTGCAAAGAAGGTTGGACGACAGATGCGAAAAAGGTCACACAATGGCCTCAACATTAGGGGTACCCCTATGTACATCTCCCCGGAATCGGTTCTCTATAACGAACACGAGCCTCACTCTGATATATGGGCTCTTGGGTGCACTGTGGTAGAGATGATTACTGGGAAACCCGCTTGGAATATTGCCCAAGACACCAATGTTTTTGCTCTCTTGCATCTGATTGGTTACAGTCAGGAACTGCCAGATATACCAGGAGAGATGTCGGAAGAGGCACAGGATTTCGTGAAGAGGTGTTTGGTTAGGGACTCGAAATACCGATGGACAGCAGATATGCTCTTAAGTCACCCCTTTGTTGCTACCATTGCCGAGATGATTGATGAAGCAGAAGATAGAATTGAGGGGGCTACTTCAACAGCTGCTGCTGCTGCAGCAACATTAGGGGCTTTTCAATCTCCTAATTCTGCACTTGATTTTCCACAACCAAAACCAAATTTTCAAGCAGATTGCATCGGGAAGCCCACAACAGGGAAAGGTCCCAACTGGTCCTTCTCAACAGATTCGATTGTTGTGAGGAAATCAGAGTCCCCTGTTTCTTCTCAGTCGGATAAATGCCCTGTTTGTAGAAAGAGAAGGAGAATAATGGGTGACTTTAAGGAAGTGGTGGAGAAGCCTACTATCAACACAATTACAACTCATTTTGGACCGCAACACTTGCAGCGTTATTGGGGTATGAGGGGATTCGAAGCGGCTTCACAGTCATTTGATGCCATTCCTTTTGGATTCTAGTATTGAATTGGATTATGTAAAGAAGCATTTATAAGTTTGAAAAAGTGTAAGTAAGTCACTAGGGAGGGAGGGAGAGGGCCTGTTTTTGTTTTTTCATCTATAACAGGTCTGTCTGTCTCTGTCTACCGTATTTGGAGATTGTTGTACTGTAAATATCGGATACCAATATATATAAACAGAATTCTTTCATTACCAAGTTCGTGTGCAATCTGAATTATCAATTCTAGTATCTTTACATGAAAACAAATCCGGGATTTCTGTTATTTTACATTTTTGGACTTCTCATCTTGTTCTTGTTTTGCATTTCTGAAACTTTTTACCTTATTATAATTCCAAAACATCTAGTTGTATACCAAATCGACTATCATCTTTTCCATCTGATCAGTTGATAAAATTTGGACTATCAGAAACAATACAGAAAACAATGCGAGTCCATAGAAATACGGTTACTGTCATTTAAACGATACAGTTGTGGCATAAGATCTCTCCAAGGTCCCTGGCATTGGTGCCTTGGGAACCTGTAATGTTGTATCCTGCAGATACCTAGCAATTTCTAGATTTCTGGTCGTATATAATAAAAAAAGGCTGCATATTTTCAGACTACAATCAAACTCATATAAGGTTCTTATAATTTTAAGCAAGAGAAACTAAATGATGACCTACCCTAACTCTAGAAAATTAGAATTCTAATGACGAACTTCATTACATACAACGACTCATCGGCATGGACCATTCAATCAGTAATAGATATCTTTGATAAATGCAGCCTATAGTTCGAAGTTTCGTACTGCCCAGTAACTGACAATTAAAATTCTCATTGTAGATTATAAGTAGTACTACATTGGAAGGCTGGCGATCTTACATTTATCTAATTGGGTATGGCCTGGTTAAGAGGCATCCTCAAATCTTAGATCTGGCTTTGTTCGTTGATACCTTAGCTCAATCATACTTTTATTCCAATAGACTGCAGCATATTCAAACACATCGAATGATTGTGACTGATAAATTGATCTAAGCATTTGATTGGTAGTACCCTATATTTTCACACTAAAAATGAAACTGATAAAATGCTCTGACCATCAAAATATTGCACTATCTGGAAGAGGAAAAGAAAAGCACACTCATTAAAAAGAAAAAGAAATATCAATATCATCCAATTACATCAAGTATATGGCTAAGGGTTATAGGAGGTATGACCATCAAATGGCATGTCCATGTCCCTCTGCTTATTTTGCCGTTAATGGACCATATTTACTTTAGGCCACGGCTCAGATCACCATTCTTCATGTGTCTTCGTATAACAATAGAGTTTCATCCGAGTATCACCACCTATGGAAATGACAATTCATTAAAAAAGATCCCCAAATGGAAACAAGATAAACTTATCCATTACCATTTCTCTCCGTTGTTCTTAATTACGTTCTGGTTTCTAATTAGTATTTCATATTTTTATTGGTCAACTTCACGCGCAGAAATACAGCTATTCAGAATTTGCAGTATTCATCTCATCTATAAGCATTTTTAAAAACTTTTTGCTCTCGAACTTTTTGATGGACTATAGCTTGGAGGCATATATGTATTATAACTTGGGAGATTTATGTACTCATGCGCTCACAAACTTGTGAAATCAATTTTTTTACTGGAAATTTGATGGGAAAACAACTTGAACGGTTGGTAACTGGAGAAAATCGTAACAATCCAATTGATGAGCTCTTTTATAGAAAAGAGAAGATCATCTGTTGAAATATTTTCTTCACATTATCAAGGATCATCGAGGAGTAAGCCACAAAAATGGAATTCAAATCCTCTTATAAGAGTAGTGTTTTGAGCAATGACCCAAGAACACACACAAGAAAAATAGATTTACGTGGTTCCCTCAAGTTGAGGTACATCCATGGAGTGGCCGAGATTTTCACTATGATCTAGAGCAAGAGAAAAAAAATACAGAGTTGCGATCTAAACAACAGTAGCCCCCCATCCATATGCTAAATAGTATTAGGGCTACATAACAAAATGTGAAAGTACCCCTAACCCCCTGAAAAATTCGTGAGAACAGAGGTAGGATGTTCAGTCCAGACAGGCTCCACATTACCTATCACAAACTCCCCATGATGTGTCTTGCAATGTGATGGGTTTGAAGGGAGGACCGTGTTTTACAATGTAAGTTAAGAACTAGGATCACTTGTATACTATAGGAGTAGCTACTGGACAATTTGAATATCTTACCCATTTATCCTAAACCTGTACAGAAAGACTGATTTGCGCCCTCTCACACTTCTTATAGAAAGGTCAAGTATCTGTGCTCTCTCTTCACCTTATCTTGCTCAGTACCTACCCATCTCCATCCGCATTTAGCTCAGCTTGGGTTTACTAAGGATATTTCCAGACCCCATCAGTCTTAATCAAGCTTCTGAGGACAAGTAATATGCCTAATCTATTCTCTGTTTCTGCCTCAAACTGGCGCCCGTAACAGTTCTTTATTTTTCGCTTAATTTTGAGTGGCTCGAAAATGTTGCTTCTATAAACTTAATAGTATTCCATATGTATGTAAAGTTGTAGCTAGTGTCAGTTTTATGTTAGGAAACAGTGCTTCCTTCCCATGCTAGTTTCAGCTACATGATCGTTCATGAACCCCCATGTTGAGTTCCTATATGTGGTTCCTACAAGACAATGTGTTTCACATTAAAACCGCGCTGATGGTTGCATTACACCTTTTACTTGCTTATATTGAGATAGATGACAAGATTCAAAGTGTTGGAACATGCAAGTAAAGTGGTTCACAAGGTCGATAGACTATGTTTAGTTGGCTTGCTTTACATACTAATGCTCTGTAATCTCTGAAGAATACTTTTATCCTTTCTTCTGCAATGGCTCAAAATACTGAATGGTCAAATGCCTGTATCTTTTAAGGTGGCGGTTTCAATCCTGGAAGGTTATTTGGTTACTCATCATTGTTTATAGTCAGATTTTTTAATTTTTTTAATAGCTAGTTACTGACCAAGTCATGAATCCTATCTGTCGTCTATGGATGGAAATATATTAATAAGTGAGTCCAAAAACAGCTAAAATGTCAATAAGTGAGTGCTAGAACTGGAGAATTGTCAACCAATCTTGATCACAGAATATTGTTTTACTATTTCTTTTCCATGGGATCCATTCTGTGTCACATGTCCCTCTATTTCAAAACATAATTCATCACTAAGAGAGACTAAATTGATAGATGGAAGACTGAACATCACAAAATTATTAGGGACCACTCAGGTTTATTCAAAATCGATAGGAACCCAATAATAATTTTCAATTTCTAGATACAGAAAGTAACCATATTAATTTATATGCTGATGATCAAACAGGTCATGGCACAGCTTATCTGAGCTCCCACAACCACACAAATGAAACCGAGGACAGAAAGCAAAGACCCAAAAAATTTAAACAGAAACATCAACTATGCCGTATTATAAGCAAGACGCCATTCTGGATCATAAAGGAAAAGGAAACCAGTAAGGCTGCAGTAACATGGAAAAAACATAATCCATTTGAATGAATTATGACTAAGAAGAAATTTCCTTGCCAGCGACTTTCTCTGTCACAGGTTCCTTCTCATGGTCACTTTCAAGCTGGCTGTAGTTGCCTTTCTCCTTGAAGAGTTGGGTGGGGTGGTGCTTACAGTAGAGTCTGCCCTCGTGCGCAATGTAGTCGGATGGGTTGATCGCACACCCTCCATGGCAATTCAAGAATATTAAAGATGTCGTTTACCAGACACACATATTGGCCTTCACATTATGAGACCTGTTCAAATGATGCTATTCGTACTTTAAACAATCCATGAATTGAACTCTTCAAACTATGGGCATTGCTCAAAACACTGCTCTTATCAGATGATCTAAAGTCCATTTTTGTGGCTAACTTCTCGATGATCCTTACTAATGTGAAGAAAATATTTCATCAGATGATCTGCTCTTATAAGAAAATAATATTTAACTCCGGTTAAGCCAAAGTTATACTATCAAACCTCAAGGGTTAGTGAATCTTAACCATAGTTAATAAACATTAAAAGTAGGGGTGTATTCGAGCTTAGCTAAACTGTCCCGAGCTTGGCCCTCAGCTCGGCTTGGCTTGAAATGTAAAAATCTAAGCTCAAGTTCGGCTCTGCTCAACTCAGCGGCCAAAAAGCTCGGCTCGAATCTATTTCACATGGCTCGAGCTCTAACTCGGCTTGATTTATTAAAAATATATTTTTAAATAAAAGTAATATTTTTTATTTTATATATTTATAGAATAATTGTAATCTTTTTATTTTTTTACATTCAAGCCAAGCTCGAGCCGGGCTTCGAGCAGAGCCGATCTAAACTTCGAGCTAGCTCAGTTTGGATACACCACTATGTGGGAGAGCGCATTATTCAGTCTTTCAATACCTATCAGGATAAAATGGGTGAGATATACAAATTGCACAGTAGCTACTTGTATAGTATAGAAGTGATCTTAGTTCTTACCTTACAATGTAAAACATGGTCCCTTCAAACTTACGTATCACTTTGTGTTGCATACCAATTTAGTGCGTATCATTCTACTAATAAAAGTACAAAGAGTAACCTAAACTTTATGTTGACATAATTAACCTTCACCTTACTTTATTGTTGATAAAGTAAACATTATATTAATAAATAAAGAGAGAAGTATAGGACTAATTTTTATAATGGTTCTAAGGGATAGTATAATCATTACAAATTTTATTAATGGCATTCTATGTAAATAATGAGCAAATTAGAATTCTATTAATAGTATCCTATTTAAATTAGAATTTTATTTACGTATATACACATGTGATTAGAAAACTTCATTCTTTTTGTGTCTTTAGATATACACTTGAGTTTATAAGGTTTTCCATATCCTATGGAATATATATAAGGACTCTCTATTAGATACAAAGTTACTATCCGCAAAAAATCCAAAAAATAATTATAATTAAAGTTCGATTAAGAGAGAGAGAGAGAGACATGGGAGAGTGAGAGATTGTAGATGGGAGAGAGACCCAACACTCTTGTCTTTCTAATCCAATTTTGTTATTATTAGTAGTAAGGACTCTCACTTATCCAAACCTCCATAAAGCTCTTTAAAGTTCTCTCAAACACGGTTCTCCATCTCATAATAGCGATTTTCTCTTATCGGAAATTTTTGACGGGGTATTTCAATCACCAACCGTTTGATCTTCCCAAATCCAAGATTTTGGTGGGAGTGTTTTGGCATAGGGTTTGGATTGGTAGCCTTTTTGACGATACAAGATGTTGCAAGGATCTATAAATTAATCTAAGGAGATGGAATAAAAATCACTTGCCTGTTTCAGTGGTAATCACGCAGCCAACCTTCAAGAGAGGGTATCTACATGTGGGACGAGCGAATTGAAATGCCTGGTCATCAATATTATCCACTTTCTATTGCATACGTGTTGAGGATTCGTCCCGTTCTCATTCTCTTCCTTATTTGGCAATTGACATTGATCATTTACCACAAGGTATGTTGGATTGTGCATACTAAGCTTTAACATGCTGGGGTGTAGTTTGTAACTGGAGTTTTTATTTTCTTGAATCCCCTTGGTTATATTCTGTTGTCTCACTTTTTCGCATTGTTTTAATGGAATCTCGCTTAGCTAAGTAAAAGTTCTTACATATTCAGTCCATCATAGTTGTTGAATATACCATGGTGCAATTGTGATAGACTAATCTGTGAATAGTTGTTTGGCTATTGATAGTGTAGGAAATGGTGTTTAGGCTTCAAATGCTTAGATTTTTTTAATCTATAAATAAAAACATAGTTCATGAGATTATATATCATGATATATAAAATAACTGACTTGTTATTGTATGGAACTTTCACTAGATGGAGCTCCAATTTGTCATTTTGAAGTGGGTGTGGATCCGGTACGACTTGAACCTGCCACGTACGGTGGTTGGTCATCAGGGTGCACGTTCAATTCAATCCCAGCTTACCCATTCATGAACTGAAGAGATAGTAGAAGAAGTTGCAAAGGTACATGACCTTGCTCTCAATTGGGATTCAAGTGCAAGCCTAAAATTGAATTTTTCCATGAGCCCCTTGACATGTTGTCTATTGGTGGGCATTACTTTATTTTTCCCTACCTAAAGATCCTCAGGTTATTCCTCCTAGATTTGGGCATAGCCCAGTGGTAGGTGTATCCTCCCCTTCGGTGGGAGGTTCCGTGATCCATTCCCGAGAGGGTGAGAGTGGTGTACTCTCCACCCAGCCTTAACTTAGAACATATACTAACTATTAACTGAGGTTGTGGCCTAACTGTGTTTCTCAAACCAAAAAAAAAAAAAAAACAATTGCATGTTAACATTCACATCTATACAGAAAAAATTCTTATATATATACCCTAAAAAAAGGGAAGTGGGGTCTTAACACTCTTATATATAATTATATTTTTATAATAAATAATTATGTTTTATAAAATAAAATAAAAAGTAATACATGCAAGCACGTGCACATTTACTAGTTTATTAAAAAGTAGGGGAGTCTAGTAAATGGGTAGTTATTAAGAAGTAGGAGGGGTAGTTTATTAAGGAACCATATCTTCTATGTTCTTACCTGTGGCCTTCCCCTGTGGTTAGGGGGTATTTGAAGGCCAAAATTACCTGTATAGCTGTTAAATTAAATCTGTACAAGACAAGTAATATTGGCCTAAATCCGTACAAAACAAGTAATCTTGGCCTTCAAACACTCCTAGCCATAAGGAAGGCCACAACAGACGATATGGTTCCACTTATTAATAGTAGGTGGTTTGTAATTGGTTGTTATTTCAATAAAAGGCTTGCAACCCATCAGGGATTGGTATAGTTGGCTAGCGTCTTGGGTTTGCACCCTATGGTCGTGTGTTCAACTCTTACTCCTCAACTTACCATGGTATCCATAGGGAAAATTCCAAGTGGGTTGGTGTGAATACCCAAAGGGATTAGTCATTGGCTCGAAGGATTTGGGAGGGACACCCTCCGTTACCAAAAAAAATAATGAATTATGAGTTTCTTTTTTAAGAAATTACTGGGAGGTGTTTTTAGAGACCCAAATTTTCTTTCATGTCATCAATACGATTAATAAATGTTTAAAGTCAAAGATGTGTTTTAATATATGTGATGTCTTATTCCTTAATGATCTTAAGTAAAAATTTAAAATGACTACGTGTAGGAATGTCAGAAATTCTAGAATGGGTGTGGTTTTAGCAAAAACATAAATTATTGAATTTTGAGAAGATTTTTCCCGGAAATAGATGTTTCTGGATTAAATAAATTTATGTGAGTTTATGAGATTGTATTATTAAGTATAGAGTGGTTAACTCGACTATCGAAAATCTTACGACGAATGAGATTTTCAATTTTAAACCTAAAACTGAAAAATAAGATTTTGATTTATAAGAAGTTGGATTTTCTAGTATTTTTTATTGAATATAAATGGGGGGTACTTAAATGTTATAAAGAAAAATAAGTATGCTGTTAGGCTGATGCTGAAGAGGAAAGAGTTCTAGTGTTGTTGCTGTTGAAAAAATAGGAATTGTGCGATCGATCGTACTTAGTCAAAAATTTACAGAAACTCTGTGTATGTTATGCGTCAGATCACCATCAGGTGCGATAGATCGTACTAGGGTTGCGATCGTTCGCAGTCGTGCCTAGAATTTTTTTAAAAAGTTACGAAAAATGAGAGTTTTAACCCTTAGGCTATAAATAGTACTTCTAATTCGAGAGTTTTAGGCTCTAAATGGTTTCTAATATAATTTGGGAGAAATTTGGAAAAAAACCTAGGGTTTCAAGAGAATTTGGCTTAGAGGAGAAGGAATTTGCTTGGAGAAAAAGAGGATTAGCTTGGAAATCAACTCCAAAGCTTGAAGGAGCTTCATCTAGTGATTTGGATCTAAGGGAAGGATCCCTAAGGTCGATATCTTTTCTAATTCAATCCTAACAATGTTTTTATATGTTAAGATATGAATGTTTATGGATTATCAAGAGAATTACATGAATATGCTTGAATTAAGGAATTGAAATATCAATTGAGGTCGATATACTCTCTAATCTATCTCTTGTATTGTTAGTATGCTTATTGAATTAGTATGAAATGATGAATCAGTATAAGAGTTGCATATTTAAGTAAGAATATTGATGAATTTGTATATTAGAAGCTTAAATTGAATTATGGATTATGAATGCATGGAAATAATGGTGGATGGGTTAAAATGAAGAATGAATGAATTATGAATGTGTGAATGTGGTAATGGATGAGTATGTTATGCTTATGGGATGTGAAAATGGGAAGAATATTGTATACATAACTAACGCATGGTAGGTGTTTGTTGAAATATCTAAGAATACTAAGTACGGAAATGATGATATGAAAAGGTTTGTATAAGTACGATAAGATATGTTATGATGAATTATGCCTAATAATGATGTTAGAAAGGTTAGCATGAGCATGACAAAATATGAAGTATTTTATGATAAATTATGTTTATTCATGTTGCATGATAATTGATGTTCGGGTAGACCAATGCTTAGAGGAAGTCCTCCATGCCATGTCGGGAATTCTTTAACTAGGGAAATGTAACCTATCAGAGTTTCTTGGCGGAAGACCAAATCTAAGCGATGATCGAGCTCAGATACTAATCATGACATTCAAGTACAAGTTCACATGTGTGGTAGATTACAAGTCTCACGTGTACACAAGTATTACACAGATATTGCATAGACACTGAACACTGGACACTAAAATACAGCATAAAGACTATGAACACTGAAATACAAGTACAAGGTCACATGTACACTGAAATACAAGTACAAGAAAAAACACAAGTACAAGAACAAATACAAGTACAAGAATAAGAACACTGCATGATTTTATAAGGACCCTGAATTTCAAATAACTCCGGTATTCATTGATGCTCTCCTTGAATAAGATTTCAAGTCCTGGATAATTATCATGAACATTTGGTATCTAAAAAGCTCTAGGGGCTTATGGTTCTGTCGATGCACCTCCATGGATTTAATACACAGACCTTGATGACTATATTATGAGAAAACAAGCATGCATGAATCTCATATTACAAGTCCAAAAGTTACAAGTTCAATAGTCACACAAGTACACTAATCAAGCTAAGTAATGACATGATATTCACATGTTTCCGTACTCTGATTATGTTCATGTTATATTAAACTGCTATTGATTTTACAATTGTTGCATGATTTGGATATTAGATTTATGTATGTGTCATTGTTGATTAGTTTAGATATCCGCTAAGTATTCAATGTTCAGTCGACCTGTTATTATCGTTCAGGTTTAGCTCAAGATCAGACAGCTGCTCCTTGGGTGGAAGAGGAGTATATTGAGGAAGTGGAAGAAGATGATTTTCCGGTTGATGGAGCTCGGGATTTTGACTGTTCCCGTTTTATTAGTTTCTTTTTAGTTTCAGTTTTGTTGAATGAGAACTTATAATAGACTTGAGACTCTTTTTAGTAGATGTTGCTTTAGTTTATGCTTGTGGATTTGGATTATTATCGGTATATTATATATCGGATGAGATGTTTTTATAGAAAAAATTGTATAATTGCTATTTTGGAAAAATTATCTTTTAGTTATGCATTATTGTCATGGAGGTTAAGCGGGGATAAGTAATGAGATGGACCCAGAGTCCCATTATGACCAAGGTGGGGTTTTGGGGTCGTTATAGAGGTGGTATCAGAGCAAAGGCATTAGAGTTCTTAAGACTATACAAGAAAAATGAACGCTAATAGATGAACAACAATCGTTAATACAAGAAAAATAAACGCTAATAAAAGAACAACAATCACTGATACAAGTAAAATTAACGATAATAGAGGAATAACGATCGCTAATACATGAAAAATGAACGCTAATAGAGAAATAACGATCGTTAATAGAGGAAAATTAAAATTATACTAATAAAATAGCAATGATCGCTAATACATAAAAATTGAATGCTAATAGATAAATAATGATTGCTGATACAAGTAAAATGAACGCTAATAGTGGAACAATGATTGCTAATTGATAAAAATTAGAAAATGCTACCCAAGTTCCATACTAAAAGATTAATCAACATTAATAGAGGAATAATGATTGTTATTAGAAGAAAATTAGATTTACGTCAATAGAGAAACAACGATTGCTAATATAAGAAAAATGAACGCTAGTAGAGAAACAACGATTGCTAATATTGAAAAATTAGAACTACATTAATAGAGAAAAATGATCATTAATTCAAAAAAATGAACACTAAGGCCCCGTTTGGTTGCAATTCCGTTTTCTTTCTTTGTTTTTAAAAATAAAATTTGACAATTTTTATACAAAACATGTTTGGTTAATATGTTTCTATTTTCTGTTTTTAAATATTAGTAACAATTTTTGAAAATCAAGGTAACAAAAAAATTCCTGGTACCTCTTTTTTTAAAAACAAAAATGGATCCCACCAACACCACCACCACCATCCACCACCACGACACCACACTACACCACACCAATCACACCACCACCACCAACCACTACGTACCTCCACACCACCACCACTACACCCACCCACAACTACCACCACCTAACACCACCACCACGACACCACCACTACCCACCACCCACTACGCACCTTAATACTACACCACCCATCACCACCATGACTACCACCACACCACCACCCACTACCGACCACTCATTACCACCACCACATCATTGCCAACAACTATGCACCTCCACCACCACCCACCCACCACACTACACCACCACCCACTACGCACCTTCACCACCACCACACCACCACACTACACCCAGCACAATCATCCACCACTACCACCACCATGGATTGTAATTATTTAATCATATTTATCGAATATTTTTATTTGTTTTCTTTTTTTTAAAAAAAATAACAATTAATAATGCCAAATGTGTTTCTTGCTTAAAAAATTTGAAAACAGAAAATCGTTTCCAGTTTTTAAAATAGAAAATAAAACATAAAACGAAAGTGTATCCAAATGGCCCCTTAGTTATTTAATTAGAGCCAAAATTATTGTTTGTACTATTTACAATACAGTAAAACTCTAAAAAAGTTTACCATAAATTAATTTATATTTTTTTAATTAAAAAAATATTTTTAATATTAAAAAACTCTAAAAACAGTTTTTTTAATTAAAAAAAAAAAACCAAGGATGGGTAAGTGAACCCTAGGGTTGGGTGAACCTTACCCATGGTTAAGGGGTGTCAAAGGAGACACGTGGCGACCTCTCTGGCTCCAACTCGATAGGATTCTCTCGAGAGGATCCTGGCCCTTTCAAGGCACATGCTTTAAAATTAGATTTTTAAAGCAAATATTAAAAAAATTATGTTTCATTAATAATGAAAAAATTATGCGTGCACACGTGAACCTTTACTAGTATAATAAAGTCTATATATTACCAAAGAAAAATGCTAGCCCAATCTTATTTCTAAAAAACCCCTTGTTGTAAATTGTAATAAAGTTGGACTTCCGAAGTCCAAAGTCCAAACCACAGGCTGATTCAAAAGAATCAAAACGCGCTGCAGGAAATCCTACTACTTAATATAACCGTTACTTAAAATTAAAATTTGATCAGGTAGGTTTCCTCGTGCCGCCAAAATCAATAAAGCATGCTCATTTCTATTTTTGGAAACTTCTGGGTTTCTAATTTCAAGGGAGAAAATCCTAAACGATCTGGGGTTTCTATTTCCGTTGGAATTTTGAAATAAAACAAGTAATCGACTTAGGGTTTTCTCATTTATTTGGAACAAAGGGCTCTTCTCTGCTCGCAAGAAACAATCGAAGATAGATAGATGATCGAAATGGGGTTATCTGAGTTTGTTGGAAACAGAGGAAAATCAATGGCGAGAAGAGAACAGCATCTGGAGCAACGCAAGAGAACAAAGGTGCAGAAGGATGGAGGATGGATGTGGATGAGAGGAGAGACCATCGGCAGAGGCAGCTTCGGCACTGTTTCCTTCGCCATTACAAGGCCAACCAACAAGAACAAGAACAAGCTCAAGCTCAACATCCCTCCAATAATGGCCGTTAAATCAGCTGAGATCTCAGTCTCCCATTCACTTGAGAAGGAGAGGATGATACTTAGCCAACTCCAAGACTGCCCCCAAATTCTTCGCTGCTACGGCCATGATATTACCTCTGAGAAGGGCGTTCTGGTGTACAATGTCCTATTGGAGTATGCTTCTGGAGGATCCTTAGCTGATCGGATTGGGAATTCTGGTGGGGGGTTACCTGAAATCCATGTTAGACGCTTCACTCGGTCACTTCTTCAAGGACTCAGTCACATTCATGGCCGAGGATGCGTTCATTGCGATATCAAGCCTCAAAACATCCTACTTGCGCCTAGCTCGCCTTCTTCAATTTCGTCTGGTGATTGTATTAAGAGTACTAAGAGGAGCATTAATGAAGAGATCACAAAGATTTCCGACTTTGGGCTTGCAAAGAAGGTTGGACAGAAGAAAAAAATGGGTGACAGTGGCATCAACTTGAGGGGTACCCCTATGTACATCTCCCCGGAATCAGTTGTCTCTAACGAGCACGAGCCTCACTCTGATATATGGGCTCTTGGGTGCACTGTAGTGGAGATGATTACTGGGAAACCAGCTTGGAATATTCCCCAAGACACCACTGTTTTCTCTCTCTTGCATCGGATTGGTTACAGTCAGGAACTGCCAGATATACCAGGAGAGATGTCGAAAGAGGCTCAGGATTTCGTGAAGAAGTGTTTGGTTAGGGACTCGAAATGCCGATGGACAGCAGATATGCTCTTAGGTCACCCCTTTGTTGCTACCATTTCCAAGGTTATTAATGAAGCAGAAGATAGAACTGAAGGGGCTACTTTAACAGCTGCTGCAGCAGCACCAACAGTAGGGGCTATTCAATCTCCTACTACTGCATTTGACTTTCCACAACCAAAGCCAAATTTTCAAGCAGATTGCATCAGGAAGCTGGCAACAGGGAAAGCTCCCAACTGGTCCTCCTCCTCAACAGATTGGATTGTTGTGAGGAAAGCAGAGTCCCCTGTTTCTTCTCAGTCGGATAAATGCCCTGTTTGTAGAAAGAGAAAGAGGATAATGGGTGACTTTAAGGAAGTGGTGGAGCTGCCTACTATTAACACGAGTGCAACTAATTATGGACCACAACACTTGCAGCGTTACTGGGGTATCAGGGGATTTGAAGCGGCTTCACGGTCGTTTGATGCCATTCCTTTTGGATTCTAGTGTTGAATTGGTTTATGTAAAGAAGAAGTGCTGATGAGTTGGAGCATTTATAAGTTTGAAAGGTATAACCCAGTCACTAATAGGAAGGGAGGGAGAAGGCCTGTTTTTGTTTTTCATCTATAACGGGTCTGTCTGTCTCTGTCGACTGTATTCGGAGATTGTTTAACTGTAAATATCGGATACAAATATATATAAACAGAATTCTTTCATTACCAAGTTTGTGAGCAATCTGATTTATCAATTCTAGTATCTTTTTATGATAACAAGTACGGGATTTCTGTTATTTATGTTTTTGGACTTTTCTTCTTGTTCTTGTTTTGCATTTCTGCATCTTTTTACCTTAGTATAAAAATTCCAAGGTAGCTAGTTGTATTCCAAATCGACTATAGATAATCTTCTCCATCTGATCAGTTGAATAAATTTAAACTCTCAGAAA
Organism: Tetracentron sinense; assembly: GCA_015143295.1. Lineage (NCBI taxonomy): Eukaryota > Viridiplantae > Streptophyta > Magnoliopsida > Trochodendrales > Trochodendraceae > Tetracentron > Tetracentron sinense. The sequence goes on from CM026551.1 coordinate 53,839,664, forward strand.
CAATACAGAGAAAAATGCAAGTTTATAGAATATGGTTACTGTCATTTAAACGATACAGTTGTCGCATAAGATCTCCCCAAGGTCCCTGGCATTGGCACTTTGGGAACCTGTAATGCTGTATCCTGCAGATACCTAGCAATTTCTGGATTTCTGGTCGTATATAATAAAAAAGGCAGCATATTTTCAGATTACAATCAAACTCATAGAAGGTTCCTATAATTTTAAGCAAGAGAAACTAAGCAATGACCTACCCTAACTCTAGAAAATTAGAATTCTAATGATGAACTACATTACATACAACCGACTCATCGGTATGGGTCATTCAATCAGTAGTAGATATCTTTGATAAATGCAGCCTATAGTTCAAAGTTTCATACTGCCCAGGAACTGACAATTAAAATTCTCATTGTAGATTGTAAGTAGTACTACATTGGAAGGCTGGCAATCCTACATTTGTCTAATTGGGTTATGGCTCGTTTGAAGAGTCATCTTCAAATTTTAGATCTGCGGCTTTGTTCGTTGATACCTTAGCTCGATCATAGTTTCCTCTTTTATTCCAATAGACTGCAGCATATTCAAACACATCAAATGATTGTGACTGATAAATTGATCTATTCGTTTGATTGGTAGTACCCTATATTTTCACACTAAAAACGAAACTGATAAAATGATCCGACCATAAAAATTTTGCACTATCTGGAAGTGGAAAAGAAAAGCACATTCATATAAAAAGAAAAAGGAAAATAACTGTTAATATCATCCAATTGCATCAAGTATATGGCTTACGGGTTATAGGAGGTATGACCATCAAATGGCATGTCCATGTCCCTCTGCTTTGCCTTTAATGGACCATATTTACTTAGGCCACAGGTCAGATCACCTCTTCTTCATGTGTCATTTACTGTGTCTCTGTTTAACAGTAGAGTTTCATCGAGTATACCACTTATGGAAATGACAATTCATTAATCCTATGTTTGGTTGTCGAGAAAATAAATGAAAACATGGAAAAGAAAAGAAAATTGGACAAAACACAGCTAAGAATTGTATTAGAAATCCAAAATTTTCTTTTCTTTTCCATGTTTTCACCTATTTTCTTGACAACCAAACATAGCATAAAAGATCCCCAGATGGAAACAAGATAAACTTCTCCGTTACCCTTTTTCTCCGTTGTTCTTAATTACGTTCTGGTTTGTTTTTGTTGGTTAACTTCACTTACGGGAGATACAGTTATTCAGACTTAGCAGTAGTCATCTCATCTATGAGCATTTAAAAAAAAAATTTGCTCTCGAACTTTTGTATGGACTTTAGCTTGGAGGCATATATGTATTATAACTTGGGAGATATATGTACTCATGCACCCACAAACTTGTGAAATCAATTAGAACTGGAAATTTAATGGGAAAACCACTTGAATGGTTGGTAACTGGAGGAAATCATAACAATCTAATCGATGAGCTCTTTTATAGATAAGAGAGATCATTTGTTGAAATATTTTCTTCACATTATTAAGGATCATCAAGAAGTAAGCCACAAAAATGGAGTTCAGATCATCTGATAAGAGCAGTGTTTTGAGCAATGACCCATAGTTTGACCGGTTCAAATCATGGACTGTTTAAGTATGAATCGCATAATTTGGACAGGTCGCATAATGTGAAGACTAATTTGTGTAGCTGGTAAATGACATCTTTCCTAATGGGCTTATAGATCAAGATGCTCCTAACCATATGAGCAGTAATGGACTTGAAATTTAGCTCATGCCGCCACATGAATTGTCCAATGCCTATTCCCTACAGTTCTACCCTTAGTTGTCTTTACAGATACACTAGAACCTAATTGTGTAAGAAGACATCTGAAGATCTTCTGTGATTTCGATCTAAATGGATTGAATAGAATTTTCTCTCAAATAAATTTCTAATGTAAGCTAACTATATTTACAAGAGAAGTTGGTCAATTAAATTTTATTAACCCATGATCAAATACTGATACTAGTACCATTATATGTACCTCAATCCATTTCAACTTCCATTAACATCAATAGGCTTTATCTTAAATACTTATATTTAAAAGGGTTTCATAAAAGAAAACTATTCATGCCTTTAAAATCTGCTGAAAATGTGGGTTTAGGTTACAGAGTTTTAAATTGTTTGTAAGCTAAATATTAACTAACCATACTTCAGTTGTGAAAAATCAGAAAGTTCGCTTAGAACCCTTTTATCAAAACTGGGTTTTGAAAAATCAACAATCTTGAGAGGATTAGGAGAGAGAGCCATTTCACAATCATCAATATAATAAACCAAACCAAATATCTTTGTTACAGTAGATGTCATATTAATGGTGGTGGCAGTGGTGGTTCAACCGTACTGGTAGTCATTGTAGTAGTAGTGGGGTGGTAGTAGTACCAGGGCCGGCCCAAGCCAATTGGAGGCCTAAAGCAAAAATTCTAAATGAAGCTTTTAAATTTTTTTTTTTAATATTATTAAAAAAAATTAACTATAAGGGAGGCCTTTTTAATATTCTAAATGGGCCTTTTTAATATTTTTTTTAATAGGGCCTAAAGCAAAGGCTTTGATGGCCTAATGGACAGGCCGGCCATGAGTAGTACTAGACTACTAGCGAGAAAATAATGTGTTATCAACATGGTGTGACGGTGGTAAAGAGCTTTGAGCGCAAAGATGAGAAAAATATTGACACAGCAAAGCAGGGGAAGGAAGCTCAAATTCCTAACCTAAAACTGAAACTAGCTGCAACTTAGCATACATACAGAATACTGAAAGTTTCTAGCTGCAACATTTTGGAGCCACTGAAAATTAAGCAAAAAAAAGAATACTGTTCGTGGTATGAAAGATGACACTCTTTACCTAACCAACACAAATGGCTCGATTGCAGTTGCATCTGCAAGTGTAGATGCCAACACATGGCATTGCAGACTGAGGCATATGAGTGAGAAAGGAATGAAGATTATGCATACGAAGGAGAAACTGCCAGACTTGAAATCTGCGGATTTGGATTTCTGTGAAGATTACATTTATGGGAAACAGAAGGAAATTAGCTTCTCAAAGGGCGGAAGGACTCCAAAAGCCGAGAGGCTAGATTTGGTACGCACTGATGTAATGGGGCCAACCCGAGTACCTTCTTTTAGAGGTTCTACATACTTTGTAACTTTCACTGATGATGCTAGTAGAAAGTTATGAGTATATTTTTTGAAGCATAAATTAGGGGTATTTGATGTGTTTAAGAAATAGAAAGCTTTGGTAGAGACTGAAATAGGTCTAAAGCTAAAATTTCTGAGATCAGACAATGTGGGAGAATACTGTTCAAGTGAGTTTGAAGAGTATTGCTTAGTCAATGGAATCAGAAGACGGAAATTGATTCCAAGGACGCCACAGAGGAACGGCATTGTAGAACGCATGAACAGGACTATCATGGAGTGTGCTAGGACCATGAGGATCCATGCAGAGTTGCCTTTTGGGCGGATGCTGTGAGCACTACAGTCTACTTGATAAAGAGAGGGTTGTCGGTTGCTTTGGATCATGGATTGTCAGAGGAAGAATGGACTGGAAAAGAGGTTAACCTATCCCATCTCAGACTATTTGGATGTACAGCTTATGTCCATATAGATTATGAGAATAGTACCAAGCTGTATCCTAAGTTCAGGAAGTGCATATTTATTGGATATGGAGTGAATGGATTCGGTTATAGATTTTGGGATGCTGAAAATCAAAAAGTAATCAGGAGTAAGGATGTCATATTCAATGAGAATGCAATGCAGAAGGATGGAGATGGCAGAAATTCAGAAGGAGAATTATGAGCTTGAGGAGATATTCAACTTGCCAATCCCTCATTTGCTCATGCATGAGCCTAAATTGCCCAATAAAAGACCAAAATACAAGAAACATTCAAAAACATCTCAAAATCAACTTAGCATGCAAATCAAACTACTTTGGCTTGATCCCGCCAAATTGGGTAAGTGGGCAGCCCTAACGGGTCCAGCCTCCCTAGGATTAGTTTCCCTTCCCAGTTTAGCCTGGTTTGTCTTAATTAGCATAATGAAATAGCTTCTGTTAATTACCCTTTAATTGGCTTAAACTTGGGAAGTATGTAACCATATCCAGATGGGGTCCCAAGGTACCTAACACCTTCCCCGGGACTTAATTGATTCTCCTACTTAAAATCTCAAAGCAAACCATAGGGACATATCCATTTCAATTCTGGAATCCTATTTTCCCCATAATTAAATAGGTAGTGACTCCCAAAAAGGCGTTTAGCGTCGTTCCTCCACAGGGCTCGTCCTAAAAGGAAAGGCAGTAAGTTCCTGTGCTCACAATATGGACTTTACTCGGAAGAATGGGCTATTTTTTAAGACTTTAATATTGTAATACTATGAAAACTTCAGCAAGTTATCGACCCTTGAAGACTGCTATGTGAGTTGAAGTTGGCCACCTTGTAAATAGAGGTCAAGTGTCTACATTTATTGCTGTCTGCAGGTTTGTTTTCTGGACCTACAAGGGGAATTCCTCACACTTCATGCACATTGTCGTCAATGTGGTCTGTTCAAATTTGTGGTAATCCTTTTGATTGCCCCAAAACTATTATAACCGCCTGATTGAGAATTAATAACTTGATTAACGGGACATAATTAATAATGTTTTTAGTGGATCCATAATGATTAACCGGAATATGAATAAGAAGCAAAGTACTTAAGTATTGTGTTTTGAAAATCACCAACACATTCATTTGATGATATAGTCAATGGTGACAGGACTCACCGTGTATACAACAATACCAGCAATCATTATAGTAAAGAGCAAACTCCCCATGATGTGTCCTGCAATGTCATGGGTTTGAAGGGAGGACTGTGTTTTACAATGTAAGGTAAGAACTAAGATCACTTGTATACTATAGGATTATCTACTGCACAATTTGTACATCTCACCCATTTTATCCTAAGCATGTACAGAAAAACTGATTTTGTGCCCTCTCTGTATAGACCCAAAATTTAGTTTCTTGACATTCGTGTCATTTATATGAATTTCTTGAAATATGTGCACAATTTTAAATGCATGTGTTCCTAAAAGATGAATTAAAAAGGGATGCCTTGACATACCCTCAACTTCAAGAAGCTCTAGTTCTGTTACTGTTGATCGGAATTGAATGATTCTTGAACCATTAGGAAGGTATGGAAACCCTCTTCGAAGTTCATGTTTATCATTTTGTCAAATTTTTAGTCAAAGATAGGTTAAATGTTGGATTTCCAAAATCGGGGCTGCTGAAATCAATTCCAAACCAGTCAGCTTTAGAGCCCATTTAGGTAATTAAAAACTTAAAATTGGGACTTGTTTATTAGACAAGAAATTGTTCTCCTTTGAATGACGAGTCCAACGCAAGTTGAATCGCCCAATTCTGATAACCAATTCAAAAGTTATGGATAAAATACCAAAGGGTATTCTGAGTATAAAAAAAAATTGAGGGGGGAGAGATCGATTGCCCAAAGGGGCGATCGATCGCCCAACACGGGAATTGTCTGGAAAATCATGATTTTTGACTTTGTACCTTCCCTAGGGTTCCCAAACTCTATAAATACCTCATTAACTCGTGAATTAAGTTTCCTAGAGCCTCATAAACATCAAAAAGAGAGAGAATAGAGTATTTTGAAAGATCCAAAGAGGGAAAAAACCTAAAGATTTCAAGTATTCAACTAAAGAAGAAGGAGGGAGATGTGAGGATCTAGATCAAGCCCCATTCGCAAGCGTAAGATCGTAGGGAAACGATCAAGTGAGGTAAATAACTTTCCCTAGTTCTCAATTTTATAACTATTAATCTAAAGTATGAATCTAATGATAAGATCTATGTAAAGAACATGATTAAGACGTGAATAACGTAAATAATACTCCCTAATTCTAAATTTCATGAATATTAACCTAAAGTAAGATTTAAAAGGGTAGATCCAAGTAAGAACTTGAATACAAATGAGATCTATAAATTTCTATCATCCCTTATGTATTATTTCTTAAGAATTGTTAAAGTAGGATGTAAATAACCCTATGGATATTATATTTTATGCAAGAATAAAGGGAGAGAAAATTATAGAGATATGTGAATGTATGTAGTATAAGGGATGTATGCCGGAGATTTGTTTGAATGATGGTATGTTGAAAGGATGATTTTTATATTTTTGTATAAGTGAGGATTTTTTGATTACTGCTTGATATATGAATTACTTGAAACCAATGTATGATGAATGACCCATTATGAGTTTTAATGGCCGAAGAACCATGATAATGTATGATCTATGGAAGTAAGATTCAAGAACTTATGTTATTATTACTATTGTAAGAACCCTGCTTTATTGATGTTTAAATTATAATCTATAGAATTTATATGTACGATGATCGATAATGGATGTAAGATATGAATTGCTTCATGAGTAATATGCATTCGGGTAAATAAGCTTTGGTTAGGGTTTTGGTAATTTTAGGATTTTATCATGGTGATGTGAATTGCTATGATGGATTCCCCGATGCACTCGACTTATGATCAAACGTGAAATTTAACTGAGGGTTTATTACCGTTCTCAATCACAACAATGTTATATACATACACACGATGTGATAATACAAGAAAGTAAGAGTCACATAAATAAGATTGCATAAACGAGTTTTCTCATAAATAATGGATACCAACAAAGTAAGTAACAAAGGGTACATCATACCTAGCTTCAAGTCTAAGTTAATCGATGGTATATCATGCCCAGCTTCAAGTATAAATTATGCAAGGGTATGTTATATCTGGCTTCAAGTCTAAGTAACAAAGATGCTAGTGCTTTGCTTCAAGATAAGTTTCCAAGGGTACTAGTTATCTGGCTTCAAGAAATAAATTAAAGAAAGATCTCAAAAGATGCTAATGCTCTGCTTTAAGATAAGTTTCCAAGGGTACTAGTTATCTGGCTTCAAGGAAGATATCAAAGAAAAATAAAATTTTAAAAAAAAAGTAAGAAAAACAAGGATGCTAGTGTCTGACTTCAAGATAAGTTTCCAATGGTACTAGTTATCTGGTTTCAAGAAAGATCTCAAAGAAAAGTAAAAAAAAAGAAAAGTAAGACAAGTCAGAAAAGTAAGATAAGAAAGACAAGTCAAGAAAAATAAGATAAGAAAGAAAAGTCAAGTAATAAGACAAGCAAGATAAGTAAGATATGTACAAGTGAACACAGGAAAGAATTGAAAAGAAAAGATGTTTCTGCACCTTGATTTATGTATGTGAATTGTAATTGAACTGTCACTTTTATGCATATTATCGTTATAATATTGTTTACTATGGATTGTTATATACGCTGAGTAACTTGTTACTCAGCCGATAACTTTTGTTGTATGCAGGTTCGAGATTTGGTAAGTGTAATCAGAGTTTTGAGTTGAAGAGGAGTACGTAAGGAAGATCTTGTAGGTGATCATCTCAAAGAGGAACGGGATTTTGAGGAATGGTTTTACTATTATTAAAAATTGTTTAAATTCCAGAGAGATTGTAATTAGTTTATTATGTTTAGTTTTAAATTGAAATATTTAGATTTGATTAATTAAAAAGTTAAGAATCACGAGGATGATTCAGATTATGTAGGTTCAGTTTAATTGCAAATTTTAATTGATGTTTAGTTGAGGTATTAAATGTTATTTTATTGAAGAAATTTTGAAGTTCAGATTTTGATATGCCTTTAAAGCTCATTAAATGGATTAAGTCAAGAAAGCCACGTGCCAAAGTTCTCATTTTTCCTAAGGGGGATTTGGGGCGTGACACTCTCACACTTCATATAGAAAGGTCGAGTGTCTATGCTCTCTCTTCACCTTATCTTGTTCAATACCTACCCATCTCTATCCGCATTTAACTCAGCTTGGGTTTACTAAGGATATTTCCAGACCCCATCACTCTTAATCATGCTTCTGAGGACAAGTAATATGCCTAATCTATTTTCTGTGTCTGCCTTAAACTGGCACCCGTAACAATTCTTTATTTTTTTGCTTAATTTTGCTACTATAAACTTAATAGTATTCCGTATGTATGTTAAGTTGCAGCTAGTTTCAGTTTTATGTTAGGAAACAGTGCTTCCTTCCCATGCTAGTTTCAGCTACACGTTCGTTCATGAGCCCCCATGTTGAGTTTGTGAGTTTTGGCTCAAATTCTATATATGGGTTTTGTTGGGAAGTTGGTGTGGATCTTACCCAGATCCTTGATGACCCGGTGTGTGACCCGAGTGACCTGATTAATAGGCAATGTGTGGGGTTCACCCGTATTTTCCGACCCGTTTTGTCTTCTCGTTGTAACCCTAGATATATAAAGGGTTTTCTTTGAGGATGCGGTGAAGGAGGTTTTTTGAGGGTTTGGTAAGAGGGGTTTAGAGAGAGCTACTGTACATTGTTTTCTCCCGTATTCTCAGTAGATTTCTTGCCTTTTTCTCCCATGGACGTAGGCACCTTGCCGAACCATGCATATCTTGTCTCTTTTGTGCGATTGCTTGGTTTCTTGTTTTCTTATTTCTCTAAATTTGTCGAACTGGTTATAACAGAGTTCCTATATGTGGTTCCTACAAGACAATGCGTTTCACCTTAAAATCGCGCTGATGGTAGCATTACACCTTTTGCTTGCTTATATTGACATAGATGGCAAGATTCAAAGTGTTGGAACATGCAAGAAAAGTGGCTCACAAGGTAGATATGCTGTGTTTAGTTGGCTTGCTTTACATACTAATGCTCTGTAATCTCTGAAGAACGCTTTATCCTTTCTTCTGCAATGGCTCAAAATACTGAATGGTGAAATGCCTGTATTTTTTAAGTTGGCGGTTTCAATCCTGGAAGGTTATTTGGTAACTCATCTTTGTTTACGGTCAAATTTTTTAATAGCTTGTAACTTGTTACTGACCAAGTCATGAATTTTATCTGTCGTCCATGGATGGAAATATATTAATAAGGGAGTCCTAAACCAGCTAAAGTATCAATGTATTTAGCTGTTTGCATGTGCTCTCAAAGGGAGAAGAGAACTGGAGAATTGTCAACCAAGCTTGGTCACAGAATCTTGTATTACCATATCTTTTACATGGGATCCATTCCGTGTCACATGTCCCTCTATTTCAAAGCATAATTCATCACTAAGAGAGACTGAATTGATATATGGAGGAATGAACATCACAAAATTATTAGGGACCACTCAGGTTTATTCAAAATCAATAGGAACCTGACAAGAAGTTTTAATTTCTAGATACAGAAAGTAACCATGTTTATTTGCTGATTATCAAATAGGTCATGGCACATCTTATCTGAGCTCCCACAATCACACAAATGAAACTGAGGGGACAGAAAGTAAAGACCCAAAAAATTTAAACAGAAACATCAACAATGCTGTATTATAAGCAAGACGCCATTCTGAATCATAAGGGAAAAGGAAGCCAGTAAGGCTGCAGTAACATTGAAAAAACAGAATCTGTTTGAATGAATTATGACTAAGCAGCAACTTCCGTGCTAGTGACTTTCTGTCACCAGTTCCTTCTCATGTTCACTTTCCAGCTGGCTGTAGTTGCCTTTCTGATTGAAGAGTTGGGTGTGGTGGTGCTTACAGTAGAATCTGCCCTTGTGCGCAATGCAGTTGGATACTTGGATGGGCTGATCACACACCCTCCATGGCATTTCAAGAGTATGAAAGATATCATTTACCAGCTACATGTATTAGTCTTCACAATATGCGACCTATTAAAATCATGTGATTCGTACTTTAAACAATCCATGAATTGAACTGTTCAAACTATGTGCCATTGCTCAAAACACTGCTCTTATCAGATGATCTGAACTCCATTTTTGTGGCCTACATCTCGATGATACTTACTAATGTGAAGAAAATTTTTCATCAGATCATCTGCTCTTATCCATAAAAGAGCTCATCGATTGGATGTTAAGCTGCTCTTCAGGTTACCGACCATTCAAGTGGTTTCCCATTAAATTTCCATTTCAGATCGATTTCAAAAGTTTGTGGGCAGGGGCGGAGCCACATAAGACTCGGGCTGAAGCCCCCCACTGAACTCGGGCTGAAGCCCCCCACTGAAATTTTGAATTTTTTTTGTTTTCTATACTATGAATACTATTAATAGCTTGGGAGAGGGGCAGAGCCATGGGGACTGGGGCTCTAGCCCCCCTAACCTTTTAACAAAAATATATTCTATACAAATGGACACAAACAAACACGATGACCCATGAAACCCCATTGTTAGCACCCCCCCCCCCTCCCAAGAAAATCCTGGCTCCGCCCCTATTTGTGGGTGCATGAGTACAACATATATCTCCCAAGTTATAGTACATATATGCCTCTAAGTTATAGTCCAGAAAAAAGTTTAAGAGCGGAATTGTGGAAAAATTTAAAACACTCATAGATGAGATGACTACTGCAAAGTCTGAATGCCGTATCTCCTAAGATTGAGGTTGACCAACAGAAACATGAGATACTAATAAAAAACTGGAAAGTAATTAAGAACATCAGAGAAAATGGTAATGGAGAAATTTATCTTGCTTCCATTTGGGGATCTTCTTTTGTGAAGTGCCATTCTTATATGTGGTGATACCTGATGAAACTCTATATTTATAATAAGACACTGTAAATGACACATGAGGAAGTGGTGATCTGAACTGTGGCCTAATTAAATAGTCAATTAAAGGAAAAATCTAGCACATAAGCAGAGGGGCATGGGATACCATTTGATGGTTGTACCTCTTATAACCCTTAAGTCATACACTTGATGCAATTTGATGATATTGACAGTTATTTTTCTTTTTCTATGACTGCTTTTCTTTTCCACTTCCAGATAGTGCAATATTTTGATAGTCAGACTATTTTATCAGTTCTATTTTTAGGGTGAAAATATAGGGTACTACTAATCAAATGGTTAGATCAATTTATCAATGACAATCACCAGATGGGTTTGAATCTGCAGTCTATTGGAAATAACCATTTCAGAAAAAGAATAAAAGGGGAAACTATGATCGAGCTAAGGTATCACCATCCTTAACAAAAAAAGCCACAGATCTAATATATTTTGAGGATGCCTTTTAAATGAGCCATAGCTATACAATTGTTGGACATTGGCCTTCCAATATACTACTACTTACAATCTACAATGAGAATTTTAATTGTCAGTTCCGGGGCAGTTCGAACTATAGGCTGCATTTTATCAAAGATATCTATTACTGATTGAATGGTCCATGCCAATGAGTTGGTTGTATGTAGTTCATCATTTAAAATTCTAATTTTCTAAGAATTAGGGTAGCTCATCATTTAGTTTCTCATGCTAAATTTTTTTAAAGAAATCTATATGTGTTTTATTGCAGTCTGAAAATATGCTGTAAAAATTATTTATACAGGACCAGAAATCAAGAAATTGCAAGGTATCTGCAGGATTACATGCTAAATTCCCAAGGCTGCGAATTTTTTTATGGTACCATGGATCTTATGCTACAACTGTGTTGTTTAGACTATAATAAGCATATTTCAATGGACTATGGACTTGCATTTTTCCCTGTATTGTTTCTGAGAGTTCAAATTTATTCAACTGATCAGATGGAGAAGATTATCTGTAGTCAATTTGGAATACAACTAGCTACCTTGGAATTTTTACACTAAGGTAAAAAGATGCAGAAATGCAAAACAAGAACAAGAAGAAAAGTCCAAAAACATAAATAACAGAAATCCCGTACTTGTTATCATGTAAAGATACTAGAATTGATAAATCAGATTGCTCACAAACTTGGTAATGAAAGAATTCTGTTTATATATATTTGTATCCGATATTTACAGTTAAACAATCTCCGAATACAGTCGACAGAGACAGACAGACCCGTTATAGATGAAAAACAAAAACAGGCCTTCTCCCTCCCTTCCTATTAGTGACTGGGTTATACCTTTCAAACTTATAAATGCTCCAACTCATCAGCACTTCTTCTTTACATAAACCAATTCAACACTAGAATCCAAAAGGAATGGCATCAAACGACCGTGAAGCCGCTTCAAATCCCCTGATACCCCAGTAACGCTGCAAGTGTTGTGGTCCATAATTAGTTGCACTCGTGTTAATAGTAGGCAGCTCCACCACTTCCTTAAAGTCACCCATTATCCTCTTTCTCTTTCTACAAACAGGGCATTTATCCGACTGAGAAGAAACAGGGGACTCTGCTTTCCTCACAACAATCCAATCTGTTGAGGAGGAGGACCAGTTGGGAGCTTTCCCTGTTGCCAGCTTCCTGATGCAATCTGCTTGAAAATTTGGCTTTGGTTGTGGAAAGTCAAATGCAGTAGTAGGAGATTGCATAGCCCCTACTGTTGGTGCTGCTGCAGCAGCTGTTAAAGTAGCCCCTTCAGTTCTATCTTCTGCTTCATTAATAACCTTGGAAATGGTAGCAACAAAGGGGTGACCTAAGAGCATATCTGCTGTCCATCGGCATTTCGAGTCCCTAACCAAACACTTCTTCACGAAATCCTGAGCCTCTTTCGACATCTCTCCTGGTATATCTGGCAGTTCCTGACTGTAACCAATCCGATGCAAGAGAGAGAAAACAGTGGTGTCTTGGGGAATATTCCAAGCTGGTTTCCCAGTAATCATCTCCACTACAGTGCACCCAAGAGCCCATATATCAGAGTGAGGCTCGTGCTCGTTAGAGACAACTGATTCCGGGGAGATGTACATAGGGGTACCCCTCAAGTTGATGCCACTGTCACCCATTTTTTTCTTCTGTCCAACCTTCTTTGCAAGCCCAAAGTCGGAAATCTTTATGATCTCTTCACTAATGCTCCTCTTAGTACTCTTAATACAATCACCAGACGAAATTGAAGAAGGCGAGCTAGGCGCAAGTAGGATGTTTTGAGGCTTGATATCGCAATGAACGCATCCTCGGCCATGAATGTGACTGAGTCCTTGTAGAAGTGACCGAGTGAAGCGTCTAACATGGATTTCAGGTAACCCCCCACCAGAATTCCCAATCCGATCAGCTAAGGATCCTCCAGAAGCATACTCCAATAGGACATTGTACACCAGAATGCCCTTCTCAGAGGTAATATCATGGCCGTAGCAGCGAAGAATTTGGGGGCAGTCTTGGAGTTGGCTAAGTATCATCCTCTCCTTCTCAAGTGAATGGGAGACTGAGATCTCAGCTGATTTAACGGCCATTATTGGAGGGATGTTGAGCTTGTTCTTGTTCTTGTTCTTGTTGGTTGGCCTTGTAATGGCGAAGGAAACAGTGCCGAAGCTGCCTCTGCCGATGGTCTCTCCTCTCATCCACATCCATCCTCCATCCTTCTGCACCTTTGTTCTCTTGGGTTGCTCCAGATGCTGTTCTCTTCTCGCCATTGATTTTCCTCTGTTTCCAACAAACTCAGATAACCCCATTTCGATCATCTATCTATCTTCGATTGTTTCTTGCGAGCAGAGAAGAGCCCTTTGTTCCAAATAAATGAGAAAACCCTAAGTCGATTACTTGTTTTATTTCAAAATTCCAACGGAAATAGAAACCCCAGATCGTTTAGGATTTTCTCTCTTGAAATTAGAAACCCAGAAGTTTCCAAAAATAGAAATGAGCATGCTTTATTGATTTTGGCGGCACGAGGAAACCTACCTGATCAAATTTTAATTTTAAGTAACGGTCATATTAAGTAGTAGGATTTCCTGCAGCGCGTTTTGATTCTTTTGAATGAGCCTGTGGTTTGGACTTTGGACTTTAGAAGTCCAATTTTATTACAATTTACAACAAAGGCTATTTTAGAGACTTTGGAAGTCCAAGTTCATTACAATTTAGAACAAAGGGGATTTTAGAAAGGGTAGTAATTAGCACACCCCGCATTAGAATAGATAGTCTAATGTCATGGTCTCATGTCCCTTTTAACACTCTTTTAACTATGGTTAAACTTATGAAAATTAAAGTAAATATTTTAGTTTTCTTGTATTTTAAAAATCAAGCTTAGATTCCTAAATATTGGTTTTTTTGAATTTTAAAAATCAAGTTTAGATTGCTAAATATTTTGGGCTAGCATTTTTCTTTGGTAATATATAGACTATATTATAGAGGGCTGAGAAGAGGACCCCAGGGTCCTTTTCTAAGGTGACCGTCTCGTGTCCCTTTTAACCTATGTTTAACCATGGTTAAGCTTAATTAAATTAAAATAAATATTTTTGTATTTTGTTTTTTTCTAAAAACCATGGTTAAATTGCTTAACTCTAAGGCGCTAACCACAGTACTTGATGGATGGTAAATAAGGGGGTTGGACCAATGAGATCACTGGGGTTAGCTTCTAAGCTGATCCTGGTCCGTTTTCCATTTCCCTATATTATATGTTAATATATGCAATATCCATTCAAAAAGAAGTTTCAAATTGACCATTGTGTCCTTTTCAATTAACAAGGATGACATTTTAACCCCGATCATCAGTCCGTTTTCTATTGGGTCCGTGAGTGGAAAATGTGTTTTGTTTCTCCTTTTTTTTTTGGGTAAGGGTATTAATACACAACTCACACATACACTGTTACTCCCCCCAATGGCCTGAGTATTTAAAGGCCAATTCATTTGCCTTACACGGATTTACAGTAGCAGACAACTTTACAAGTGATCTTGGCCTTAATTTAAACACTATGGTCACAACCGTAATGACAAAGTCGGAGTTCGGAAATAATGCAACATCGGTCAAGTTTGGAAAAATTCGAAAAAAGTTGAGAAATATTCAGAAACAATTTGAGAAGAAAATAATTATTATAAAATGATACCCAACAATTTGATTATATAACATTTAAAATAAACAGTTTACTTTGTGAAACTAAAGAATTATTACAAAATTCACGAATAATTTGTAAAATTCGGAAATAATTTGGTAAAATCTAATATTCACGAATAATTTGACATACCTAAAATTCATGAATTTTTCAAAAATTCTAAGAATTTTATTACTATGGCCACAGGGAGCGGCCCGGTTTATAATTGGGCTGGTGTGAGTTTGAGTTGGAACTACTGGGTATAATACTTAATAAATTTATTAATAAATATATGTTATATAATAAAAATATTTTGCTAAAGGAGTAGGATCTCCGAGACTATCTTGCCCTATTTTCTTTTGTTATAAAAACTTTAGATCTTTTCTATTCAAAAACTGTTCGTTGATAGTCACATTGTTTGTCCGTGTAGACATAAAGATGTAGACCAATTCAAGATCAGTTATGGCGTGTTAAGTCATTGAGTCAAGAAGAACTAACTCAGAAAAATGAGGGCATGTCTAGCTATTCAACTACTTAAAAGCTCTTCCCTCCACAAATAGAAATTAGCTATTCCACTACATATCATCGAAATTGAACAGTGCCTTCTCTTCAGGTACCATAACCCCCACATGCAAGGTGCATATATGCCTCCATCCTTTGGTCTCTCATTTGTGTTTTGCTGACGATTGACTGATGAGCGCTCGGCTTCTAATCTGATATCCCTTTTGGAGGCTTCTTCTCTAGCTTTTGGGCTTCGGCCAAACTATGAGAAATCTCAGATTTTCTTTGCTGCCACTGTGCCCGGTCTCTCGAACCGTATCAAAGACATCCTCCAGTTCAAGATTGGCAAACTACCTGTTAATTATCTTGGGCTCCCTCTGACTTCAGGAATACTTAATGTTGCCCTTTGTCAACCTCTTGTGGAAAAGATTACGAGGAAAGTACAATCTTGGAGAGGTCGTTTGCTCTCGTATACAGGTCGCTCGGAATTGATTAGATCGGTGCTTCTGAGCTCACTGACGTATTGGACCAGCTGTTTCATGCTTCCGAAAATTTTTTTGTTGAAAATTGAACAAATCTGTAATCGATTTTTGTGAGCTGGTTCGTTAGAGGGCAGCAAGTTAGTGCCTATTAGTTGGGATCGAGTCTGCAACCCGAGAGAGGAAGGTGGTCTCGCCATCGAAGGTTAAAGGTAGGGATGTCAAAGGGCCGGGTAGGGGCAGGGCCGGGGTCAACCCTAGCCCTACTCTTCCCTATAAGAGTAGGGCCCTAGCTCAACCCTAGCCCATCAATGGTCGAGATTGATTGGGCCCTATCCCCCCCCCTCAAGGGTCGGGACAGGGCCAAAGGGCTAGAAGAAAGAGTTGGAATTTTTTTGTCATTTGAGGTGTTTGTAAAATTAGGGTTAGGGGTTAGCAAGAGCATACGAGGCTTTTATAGAGTTAAGTTTGTGAAATTACCCATATCCCTACTATTAAACCGATTGAGAGGGTTATATGAGTAATTTCATAAATATAATATAATTATATATATACTTATATCAATTATATGTGTACGATTATAAACATTAGCTACGGTGTAGCAACTTAAGTGAAGGGTCGGGCAGGAACTACCCTAGCCTGGCCCTATAGAGGAAGGGTTTGGGGATTTTGGTCCCCTACTTGGCCCAAGGGCCGGAAAAGGGCAAGGCTTTGGCAGTTAAGGTTGTGCCGGAAACCCTTCGTCTAGGGCTGTTTTTGACACCCCTAGTTAAAGGACTGGAATTTGGCTGCAACTTTGCGACTGGCCTAGGAAATTGCTTCGAAGCCACAATGATTATGGGCCGAATGGTTGTTTGGTAACTTGCTCAAAGGAAAAACCTTCCTGGCCATTAAAATTCCAACGGATTGCTTGTGGGCATGGCATAAAGTTCTGAAATCTAGAGAAATAGCGAAGGAGTGTATTACCCACCTAATCAATGATGGACGTAACACCTCCGTTTGGTATGATCCTTGGCACCCCATAGGTATTTTGGTGGACGTGTATGACCCTCGCTTACAACTTCACTCTAGAATCCCCAAATTGGCCTTAGTCTCAAGTCTTCTTTGTGATAGAGCATGGGACCCTCTGCCGACCAGATCAGCTGAAATCTCTGACATTTGGGATTCTCTGCCCACCCATCATTCTGATTCTGATGTGGATCATGGTGTCGACCAAATTGTTTGGAAACCAAATTTCCAACGGATGCTATTCGCTCAAAACTTGGATCGCAATCAGATTAGTGAAACCTCAAGTTGATTGGAGTAAGTTACTTTGGTTCAACATGAATGTGCTGAGGCATAGTATGATAGCTTGGATGGCTTGGTCAAATGCTCTACAAACCCAAGATGTGCTTCAGTGCCACGCAATCCTCTCTTCCTCTAACTGTGTTTTCTGCTGGTGTGCGCCAGAATCTTTGAATCACATCTTCTTCGAGTGTTCTTTTTCTTGTGTTGTTTGAAAGCATATTCTTTTATGGTGTGGTTTGGGACGTACATCATACAATTTTGGGCTGGGAAGACCTGGATTCTCAAAGCTTTTAAAGGGAATGCCATGATTCAGAATATCAGAAAGATGGCCTTAAAGGCTTCAATCTACCATATTCAGTTAGAAAGAAATAACCAGACATTTAAGAACCAACCTACGGATGCTAGAGCGCTTTCCCAAATTATATTAAATGAAACTCGGGGACGGTTACCCTTTGTTATCCCCCAAGGTCTTAGGCTCGGATATTAAGAGGTCATTAGTGGACAAGTGGGGCTTCGAGGTTGAATTTTTCTCCTCCGTGGAAAAATTCTGTTCTTGATGTCCTCCTCCGGAAGGCTGGTGGGCTTTGAATACTGATGGATCCTTACGTGATAACATGGCTGGCTTGGGTGGAATTCTTTGTGACCATTTGGGGTTCACTTGTGCTGCTTTTGCCGAAGGTTGTCCTTCTGAAGGGATCGATCTCATTGAGCTGAAGGTTGTAATCAAAGGGCTTTCTGTGGCAAAATAATTTGGTGTGGCAAAGCTTCGGACTTATGTTGATTCTAAATGAGTTGTTGATTACCTAAATGGTATCCTTGCAGTCCCTTGGCGTTGGAAGAGCGAGATTTGTAGTGTAAAACAGCTTATGGGCGAGTTTGACTCTTGTATTGTCTCTTACGTGTGGTGTGAATGTAATAAAGCAGCTGATTCTCTAGCTCGATTATGTTATGATATCTGCCAATGTCTTTCCCCCCCCCCCCCCCCTCGTGTTTTTGCCAGAGATCCAATCTATTATATGTGAAGATAGATCTGGGCAGGATTTGTGGTTATAAATCTGGTAGGTGTCTGCCTAACCTCAGCTTACTTTCCAAAAAAAAAGAAATTAGCATGGTTTTGGCGGCACGAGGAAACCTACCTGAGCAAATTTTAAGTAACGGTCATATTAAGTAGTAGGATTTCTTGCTCCGCTACTGCAGGCGTTTTGATTCTTTTGATTGAGCCTGTGGTTTGGAAGTCCAAGTTGATTACAATTTACAAGAAGGGGTTTTTAGGAATAGACCCTTTAGGTTTTTAGGAATAGCATTTAGCATAGTAGTCTTTTATCAATTGCCCTAATCAAATCAAATTGCTTTTTTTGGTAGCTCCACGTCCAAAATATTTAGTGATTAACAAAGATTTCTTTTTATTGAATGATTAACAAGATTAGAGTTAGGATTTTCCCTTGGTAATATATACTTTGGTGTCTACATTAAAAAAAAAAAAAATCATTTCAAATTGACTGTTGTGCTCTTTTCAATCATGATGACATTTTAACCCGACCATCAGCCCGTATTCTATTGGGTCCATGGGTAGAAAATGTGTTCTGTTTCTTCAATCAATTTATAGTTGGGTGGGTTTGAGTTTCAGTTGGAAATGCTGGGCATAATACTTAATTAATTTGTTAATAATTATGTATTATATAATAAATATATTTTGCTAAAGAGAAGGATCTCTTGAACTCTTTTTAGTTGTTGGAAAGATTATTAGATATTTAGATCCCCTCTATTCATAAGAGCATCTCGGACGGAATACTCTAAATTTCTCCACCATTTTGGCATCTCCTCTAAATATAGAGGAGATGGGCCCCACTTTAAAGATTTTTGCTCAAATGGGAGGAAACTCTAAATCACTATTCCTACTCCAAAACACTATTCATAGTCATATGTTTTGGAGACAAAAAAAATAATTCATATGTTTTGGAGATAGGCCCCACTTTAAAGGTTACAATTGGCATTTAAAAAAGATTGAGAGACAAAAAAAGACACAAATAGTATTGTAAGGGGATGAATAGTGTTTAAGAGACATTCTCTATTATCTCTTCCCTCCTCTAAATTTAGAGGGTCATTATAGCATTATAAAGTACCAACTCTAAATATAAAATACGGTTGGATTGCTCTTTTCTAGCCGATACTCTATATTTAGAGTTATAAAGGACGGTTGGAGATGCACTAAGCTTTAATTTGACAGCGATACTTGTTTGTCCATATAGAATAAAGATACAACAAAATCAAGATAATCCGGAGCAATAATATCCATAATTCTAATAAGATAAATTTCTAGAGGCTCCACTTATAACATGCATAAAACCCAAAAAGGTCAATGATGATATACGTGGGCAAGAGATTAAGGCACCTCTAAATATCTATCTACATTGTAGTTTGGGTACCGACTCTTCAAATTTATAACAAATACTTAATGAATATATATGTGGGCAAGAGATTAAGGCACCTCTAAATATCTATCTATATTATAGTTTGGGTACCGACTATTCAAATTTATAACAATACTTAATGAAATAGAAACTAATCGTCTGTAACAGGGATAAATAATCATGCAAAGAAAGTTATTAGACTTAAAAAAAACTAATTTATCACTAGTTTAAATACAAATAGAAACTCTGGATTTTCAGAGTTCCAAAAATATTGACAAACTTAAAATTTTATGGATATTTCTATTACAATTGATGACAGTTTTTTTAATGATTGAAAATCATGCTATAAATTTGTCATTTTCTCATAATTATAAAATTGCCACCAATTTTTGAATTGATATGAAGAACTCCGTCAAACACGTGGTGTTGAAGTAGAGCTCCAGCTCATATTAAAACTCTAAATATTTATAAAATAATATATGAAACTAATTATGTTTGGAGAGCTCCAAAATCAAGAGTTCCCTTTCATCTTAAAACTCATTATTATTTTCTTTTTTTTTGAGAGCAATGCTGCCCTTTTCTCGGGCATTCCCTATTCTTAATCAAAAGTCAACACCAATTAAATAAAGCAATGACAAATGTAGGTTCATGCTATAAAATTGTCATTCTTTTTCCATAATTATAAAGCTGTCACCGATCTTTACAATGAAATAGGGAGCTTCAACAATTAAATGCTTTGAAATAGAACTCTTATTCATATTTAAACTTTAAACACTTGATAAACAATATATGAAACAAAGGATTTTATTTATTTATTTTTATTTTATTTTATTTTCAGAGCTCCAAAATCTAGAGTTTTGTTCCATCTTTAAACTAATTATTATTTGTTTTTTTTAAGCAATGCTAGCCCTGTTGTCATGCGTTCCTTAATCTCAACCAAAAGCCAACAGCTATTTCCTTTTTTTTTTTTTTAACTTTTAGCTAAAAACTAACATTTGTCATTGTTTCAATAAGTGTTGATTTTTGATTGAGAGTAGGGAATGTCAGATAGTAGGGCTAATATTATTTTTTAATTATATCAAGGGTTGGGCTTTTCCAACTGCCTTACCCATCGAAGACTTTAACCCTGAGTCTTCTCCGGCACAAAGTGTGGGTCCATCAGTAGGTTTGGACAAGTGTTATTAAAACCAAATCGGAGCGATCAGTTGTACTGAATTCTTAAAACCTCCAAAACTGGAGCACTAGAACCGACTAGGAATCGAGGTTAAACCGGTAGCACATGCGAGATAGAAGAAAATTGATTATTTTACAATAAAAGGCACAGTTGAGGAATCGGTTACTTTGTCGGTTCGACGCCCGGTCCGATTCTAAAAACACTGGTTTAGACCGTTTGGTTCATATTGCCTTTTCAGTTCTCAACAGTGTTGTCAGAACCAAACCGGACCGGTCGGTCGAACCGGGAACCGCCCCCTCGCCGGTTTCCAAAACCCTCAAAATCGAAACTATTTGAGAATCGGCCAGAACAGGTCAATATCAGCCAGAACCGGTGGTAAAACTGGTCGGAACGGATCAAAACAGGAAAAATTAAAAAAAAAATGAAAAGAAAATTATTTTTTTTGCAAAACGTACACGGCCGAACGGCCACTCTACCGGTTCGATTCGTTCGATTCGATGCCCGGTCCGGTTCTGACAACATTTTTTCTATCCGTCAACCATCTCAAAACGAGCCGGGTTTGAATCGAAGATATTTTGACACGACTCGATGTGACCCGAACTCGATCCCTCTTTCCTCTATAAAATAAGAAAACTAGGGTTTTCTTTTCAATCTCTCCGATTTCAGGTAATCATCTCTGAATTTCTGTTTTAAATCTTTCATATTTTTTTTCTTTCATTTCTGATTTTGGTGAATATGATGATGTCTGCAGATCGGAACGGTTTGTCACTCAAAAGGGATTTCCTGTTCCTTCTCGCCATTGATTTAGGTATGCGTTTCAATCTCTGCATCGTTTCAAATGCTGTTCTTTCTTGTTATTATTATTTTAAGACTGTATAAGGTGTAAGGTTCATGATTTAGGGTTTCAGTTCTTTGATCGAAGAATAATTGGTTAGATGGATGGTTATTTTTTTGGTTCCTTAGAGATTGATATTCGTTTATTTGAAGCGTTTCTCTCCTAAGATTAAAGAGGAATAAAGTTTATTTCTACAGTGATGTTATTTTTCGATTTCAATGAAGGAAATAATTTTCGAGGGATTGAAGTTATTTCGTTTGGCTTTGCTAGGGTTAGATTCAGTTCTTCTAAGGTTCCTGTTATTGGTTCTTTTTACTAATAGGTGGCTTGTGAGGTGCAATCGAGGGTTTAGGTTCCGAGCCTGCAATGGGTTGATCTTATCATATGTTGATAGGAAACCCTTTTCTAATATCAACAAATAAAACAAGTTTCTTGGGAATTTGTTTCTCTTAGAGGGGAACCGAGACCTCCTTTTGGATTTTCTTCTGAGGGAAATCCTTCCTTCAAAACCTATTTTACAAGACAATTTTTAGTCAATGGATATTTTGGATTTCATTAATTGAAGTATAAATAGAGTACAAATAATCGAAAGGAACCAACTCATTCAACCCATGTTTACTACTCCCACTAACTCATGTAACCACCCACGTAATCACTACTTCCTAGACTTCATCTACAGCTAAACCACAACTCCTAAAAACTCTCCTTTCTCCTAACCGTGTAACTACCCTTAGGAATTACTACCCTACTACTAATATGCATGAGATACCATTAAAGACAACATGCATGTATCATATGTCTATCAGATTGTCTTCCGTTTTAAATGTTGGATTTCATCATCTATTTTGGCTTCCATTTTACCTGCAAAATGAGGATATCAGATTGTGCTAATTTGGTTGCATGGTTCTTAATCGAGGACCTGGCAGAGCAAGAAAAATCCAATACCAAAATCTGCAACAGAATCTGTCAAAATTCTTCTATCCATCAATTAGAAAAGAGAGAGAGCCCCTAAACCCATCTTAGCGCAAATATCCACCAAAACTTATTTCCAGTAATTACCATAAATTTGCTCAAATTTCTCAATTGAAAAGAATAACAGGTAAAGAACTTCCCATTACAGATTTCAAAACCACCTACTCCAAGTACAAACCCTATGGAACTCTTTTTAATTACGGTAACACACCATTACCCGTAGCTAGGCAAGGGGGTGATATCCATGGGTCACAGTTTTGTTTCACCAATCAATCTTACTGCAATAAGCTAGGGAAACATCAAACATCCTTGAACTTGGTCTTTGACCCTGTTTACAGTTACCTTGCCTGCCACAAGCATTTATGTTATTGTCTTGTTGGTATTTATTACGTTGTTGTTAACTAGAATTAATTTATGTCTTTTTCTTTAAATGAGTTATGCACTTATGCTATGGGCTTACTGTGTTAATGTAAAGTTATCTTTTTCAATAATGGATCATGTAGCCATGATAACAGCGCTGAAGATGTGTTGAAAATTCAGTCCCAGAATATGGAATCATTTGGTTGCCTATAAAAAAAAGTAAATTAATTTTTGTTGTCATTTGGAATTATATCATGGCATTCAATCAAGATCCTGTAGTTGGATTTTCATCCATAGGGTCTGCTCGATTTCATTATTATGATCTTGTTCCCAGATTTTTTGTCTTCTATATGCCCCCAAGTTCTATGCCTTATAGAACTTATTATGGATGTTATTGACTTATTGGTCATCCACCCAAAAATTTTTAGTATGATTTATTGAAATGGGAGAAAATTCACTCTGAAGTGTTGTATCTGCTTATGTGGATGCATAATTAATATCTTTGCTTAATTCTAGACTTTTGTAATGGGAGCGAAAAATTATGACTCAAATGATTAAGATTGCAAATGATTTCGATAAATTTGGAATGTTATAGCTTACGCTGGTTTGTGTATGTTCCTAGTTACAATCAACATTAACATTATTTGCAAGTTTTGTTTTATCTCTGTTGGTAGATCTCCATTTAAGATGGCATCCTTAAAGTGATACTAGACCCTTTTGTTGACGTTTTCCTTGTGTGTGTGTGTGTGTGTGTGTGTGTTTTGAGTTGGATAATTGTCAGTATTTAAGTGCGGAAGCACATAGATAGAAAGAGTTAAATGAAGCTTCCTTTGAGAGAAAGCCACTACTCATAATACTGATCATTAATGTTTTACTTGTTTGAATATTTCCGTTTATAACCAAAGCATTTAGTATGTGACTACCACTCTTTATTTGTCAATAGAAAATGAGGCTTTCTATTGGTGTACATTTTATATTATGTTGACACTGACATGGTCTTATTTATGAGTTAAATCAGGATACTGAAGAAAGGAGTTGAAAACTAAAAATGGGGAAAAGAAAGTCAAAGGCGAAGCCACCTCCCAAGAAGCGAATGGACAAGCTTGATACTGTTTTCAGTTGTCCCTTCTGCAACCATGGAAGCAGTGTTGAATGCCGCATGTAAGCGTTTATTGAGTTTTATTTGCTCCTTCTATGCACATGCCTATAAAGAATATATATATGAACCATCCTCATGGATGAATTCTACCATATGGTACAGGTGTGGCCCAACTACTTTCCATAAAAGTACTGGATGATGCTAGCCTACCTTTTTAGGCCAATAATGTCATAGACCCAGCCTTTATATGACATAATTGTTCCTATATTCAGTAGCTTTCAATTTAGGGTAACAATGCAAATTTACCATTGTGGCTTTGAATCAGTCCTGAAGTTAAATAGCCTGAAATATATAGTTTCCAGTTCTTTTCTCAGGCTTATGCTCCTTCTAAACATAGTTGGGAATTATTTATCTAGGGAAAAGTTTGAAAAAAATCGGCAAAATCCAAATAATTCATAAATAAATCGGGAAAATTTCAGGTAAGAAATGAAAAAAATATAAAATAAGATTTTTAATTGTGAAAATTATAAGCAAATACATTTCATATATTAAATGTTTATCCAGGACTTTTTCAGTTTTTCAAAAAGTCAGGAATAATTTGTGTTTAATTCGTGATTTTTTAAAAAACGTGTGAATACTTCAGGAATTAATCGTTTGATGAAAAAGTTGGCTATTATTCGGGATTTTTTGAAAAAAGTGGAGAAATCGGTAACTATGCTTCTAAGAGGCACCCATCCAATGAACAGTCCTGATTTATGAATTGTTGGATCCTGTACACAGTATTTAGAGTAGGGGGTTCATTCCATTGAGGGTGATGGATCTCGTCATTGCAGTCCAGTTTGCATATATCATATCTTTTTTTCTGTTACATGTGTTTGTATGTCACGTGTCGAACTAATAGGTTGATGCAATTGAGTTGCAAGTAGGCGTAGTACGTAGTACGTAGTTTCCAACTGTTCTCATCTCTGGGTTATGCTCCATCCAAGAGGTGGCCAATCCAATGACCAGTCCTGATTTATGAGTTGTTGGATCCTGTGTGCAGTATATAGTGTAGGGGGATCATTTATTTGAGGATGATGGATCTCATCATTGCTGTCCAGTTCACATAGATTGTCTCTTGTTTTCTGTTAATTCCTTTCGGGACTTCTTGTCTTGTTTGTTTTTGGCGAAACTGCAAGACACTCTACTTGACCTATGGTATCTCTTTCTTGGGGCCATAACTTGGTGTCTTTGGAATGAGAGTAACCGTGGGGGTTTTTGAGGGGACATCCTCGCCATTGGAGAGGATTCGGGGGAGGATTCTGCAGCTTCTATCGGCATGGTGTTCCACTCCCTCAGATTTTGGGGAGACGTGCTATTTTTTACTGCATTGTAGTTAGTATCCTTGGGTTGCAATCAACTCATTTCTTTTTTCCTTTTCTATCTTATATGTTTTAGGGTTCATCAGCTTGTGAACTCGTATGTTACACTTTTTCAGTCTGTTCACCCTTTTGTACTTGGATTCTGCTTTGCTTTTAATAGTAATCTTATTTGCCGATAAAAAAAAATGTCACATGTCAAAACTTATAGGTTGATGCAGAGTTGCAAGTAGGTGCACGTCACATGTCAAACTTATAGGTTGATGCAATTGAGTTGCAAGTAGGTGAAGTATGTAAACACTAACGTACATTTACCAAGTTACTGTTTTATGTCACTGACAAAAAGAATTATCTGGTGTCAGTGATATGAAGAACTTGATTGGCGAAGCCGTATGCGGGATCTGCCAAGAGAGCTTCAGCATGACCATCACAGGTATGTTTTCAGTTCAGTCCTTTTGAAGGGAAGCCTACATTAATAAGATCTTATGCAAGGAGTTTTCATAGAATGCATGTTCTCATGGAAATTATCTTCAACTTCCGAATGCAGCAAAAATACAGGAACCTTTTTTTTTCCCTTCTTCCCGTCTTTCTATCTTTTTGTGTGTCGAGGTGTGATAGGTGAAAAAGAATTATGATGCATGTACTGATTTTTGCCCTTAGTTCAAATAACATTCCAATGACTAATATAACTGCAATTATGAATCGAACTACATATTGCCCGGGTGAAGGAAAATGATAAGAAAAACAACTAGGTGAATATTTTACCTTTTGCAGTGCTTTGGTACTTACGAACGACACAGATAATAAATTATAGTAGTATGTACTATGTACAGTTTTGGACCCATGATGTACTCGACTTTGAGATGTTGTAGATGTTTCTTTTAACTCGATCTCAGACCTGAACTGATCTTTTTCCTGTGATTGCAGCTTTATCTGAACCCATAGACATGTAAGTTATACCTGAACTCTGCTTATAGTTCCACATTTTATTTTAATTTGTACCCTTCTCTCTGATTGAAAGTTGTGACTGCAGATACAGTGAATGGATTGATGAATGCGAACGGGTCAACAACCTTGAAGATGATGGTGCATAGGAGGCAGGCCAGATGCTCAGAGATCCGATTTTACTTTTGGAAGGAAATGCCAATAAATGTTGTGGTTTACTCAAACAAGTTTTCTATGGTGAAGTAGGGCATGCATACATATGTATCTGATAGTTCTCTGTCTGTGGTAGAAATGTACTTTGTAACTTAGTATCGATGATAATTTCACTTATATATAGCTCACCTTCCCAGATTGCGAACATAACTATAGGACGCATTCTATTATATATCAACAAAGGGAAGCAGGCTATCCAAGGACAAGTCTTGTGTTGCGCCAAGTAAAATATCATATTTTCGTTGGTTTGCAATTTGAATATATTGTTCTCTTTTATGTAGTCATCCATGTGATTGATTGTTTTTTCCCTTTTAGGTTTCATATATTCTTTTGAGGAGAGGAATTTGAGATCACAGTCAATTGCACCAAGTTCAATCGCACCCACAGGTCAACTCGTGTCTCTTTTGACCCTAACTAACTGTTGTTAAGATTCACTAACCCTTGGGTTCAACTATATAACTTTGGGTTTTAGAAAAAATTATTAACTCTAGTTAAGAATTTTTAACCCTTGAGGGGTTAATATTTTTTGAAAAATCAAGGTTATGTTAGTGAATCTTAATCATAGTTTTTAAGGCTTAAAAGGGTCACATGTTGACCTGTGGGTGTTCACAATTGACTCTGATCCAATCTCATTTTAGAATTGCCTATTCTCCTAGGATTTGTTAGTCTAATTGTACGGGGATTAAATAATGTGATCCTCTTATCTCCCAGGATTCCAACAGGTGTCTTACAAGGTCACCGGAATTTTGACCCTCGGGTGAGTGAGGACATTGTGTTAATTCTTTCTAGGAAATACTAAACTTATGCTGGAGTTGGGTTCAGATGTGAATTTCGATGTTCCTAAGCTGTAATGGGAAGTCCCAAGGAGAGATCTCAGTTAAACACTCTTTATCTGTACATGTATGTGATCCATGTAAATGTAAGAGCTTCTAAGATTATGTTGTATTTTTCCCATAAGCCTTTCCATCAAGCCATGGTGCTGAGTTGTTTA
Source organism: Tetracentron sinense (assembly GCA_015143295.1). Classification (NCBI taxonomy): domain Eukaryota; kingdom Viridiplantae; phylum Streptophyta; class Magnoliopsida; order Trochodendrales; family Trochodendraceae; genus Tetracentron; species Tetracentron sinense. The sequence goes on from CM026551.1 coordinate 53,867,047, forward strand.
GCGAGATTGGATGGTTAAGCATTATATTGAGGATGCCTCTGATCCAAGAGCTTATTTATCCTTGAGTGGGTCTGCAGGTCTCTTTTCTGTATACTCCTTTTAGGGGTGCGTAATGGCTAGCGATCAAACTCTAATCAAAACAGTCATCAGCAGAACGAAGAAGACTCCTAAATACATTGAATGGACACGGGGGGAGAGGAGATTCATGTATACCAGATTTAGCTTTTACTGGATTTGCAGGTAAACATGGGCTACCGCATCATCATTCCCAACAAGATAATTCCTGCTGCTCCCATTGCGGGATGACAGTAATCCATCCCTCTATGATTGCTAATTCTTCAGATCTCTGGATATTAATTATTAGCATGGAGGATTTGTGCCTTAACAGCGACAGAAACTCCATTGGCTTCACTAATCAACACTCCAAAATCTCAGCCCAGGAATCAGTTAGCTGAGAAACTTCAACACAGTAGATTTTGAGATGCCCTGTTCAGGTTATTTGGTATTGATTCAAATAGGAAAGATATTGCCAAGAAGTTTGTACCGAATGATATCATACATTGCTGTTCACCTCCAATGGTCCAGCTGACTTGACCATGGCATGTAATTTTAGTTTTTGCAGCTAACTTTGGTGCAACCGGAAACCACAGATGATTCTTCAAATACAAACTGAATTACATTATTATGCCTCAATCTTTCCCAATTTCACTCTTCGGAAAACTTGGAAGGTTCTCAAAAAAACTTCAATCAATGGCCACCTATTTGTTGGAGTAGAAATCACCATGGATAAAGATGGTCAGAAAGCCTATAATCAAAGGGGCATAGTGGCAAGGATTTTAATTTTGAAATTTGCAACGATTTCGGTAAGCCAACCTTAACCGAAATCCCAAAAAATTGCTAGATTTCAGCAAAATTTTGAAATCTGAAATAATAATATTTTATTAATATATATATGTTAAAAATAATATTTTATTAAAATTTTATATATTTATATTTATATAAATATTATTATTTTATTTTTAAAATTAAAATATAAAGTTATGAAATTTCAATAAAAATTTCAAAATATTCAGGAATATTTCAGAATTTTAAAGAAGAAAAACAATTTAAAAAAACCAATTTAAATTTTTTTTTCCAAAATTTCATAGAAATTCCGAAATTTGACCTGAAATCTGATTTTTGAAATAAACTCAGGGGTTGGCCGAAAACAAAATTTAGCGAAAACCTTGCCTGGTGGAAGTCTTTCCAAACCTTCCAAGTTCATAAAAAACAAGACTTTGATATTGCATTGCTGAAGGGTAATCGTGTTTACTTCTACATATGGGTTTTATTAAGCTTAATGGTATTTATATACACACAAGGAAAAGACTGTAGAATAGCAAATGAAAAGAACCACCACCCACTGTATGTAAAAAAAAAATATGTTCAAAAGTTTGAAACAAGCATCATGGATAAATCATAGTAACAAGTTTAAGAAGGAAAATTTGGAGGATGCAGGTGATTGGTCAATACAACACAGTATCATATAACAAGCACCATGAGACTCCTGCTTTGGCCATTCAAAAGCAGTTTGTATCCATGATATAGAACATTAAAGTACTAAACCAAAGTACTGCGAGGAAACTGTAGTTATATTTGCACCTTCACCCTAGCAAATTCTGATGATACTACTAGTCGTCAGCATTTAGCATTATCATAAACCACCGTTCAACAATTAGAGGACACCACAGCATCCAGACGGACACTCATATCGTCACACTTCCGGATGACAATGAAATATGTACAATATCCCCACATGTGGCATTAATGAAGTGGGTTAAATTATTGATGAGCAGAAACTGAAAACTGATTATTTGTTCTGAAAGCGCAGAAAACCCACCACTGCCTACAGTGAAACGCTTCAGATAGTATACCCCTGACTGAAATGCCTCTTGTTTCCACATCTAGCTTTGACTCCTCATTATGTCCCATAATAGTCACTTAAATTATCAACAAGATAGCCATATGGTGAACCTGCTCCATAAGCAAAGGTTTCACTTGTAGGTGCCATCTGATTTGGAGCAGAATAAACATTCCCACCACCATCCTTTAAATTAACTTTTGTCCTGCCCTTAACAGAGCGTTTGTTTTCTGCAGGAAACTCAGCAGTGAGCCTCCCCATCTGCTTCTGCAGATCAGCAAGTGAACCATTTGTAAATTTTCCTTTGGGGCTCTTCTTTCCATCGGCGACCTTGAGTTCCAACCTATACAAAGCGCAATCACCACAGCTGTTGATCTCATATTCGTACAGGTGCCACTCAAAAGAGTTCAGCGGTTGTGGGTCCATATAATAGGATCGCTTCAATCCTTCAAATTCCTTCATCACCTGCTTCCTTGATTCATGCCAACCGCGCCCACTGTAATCTGGCAACGACCTCTGCTTTCTATTCCCACTCTCAAATGCTCTTCGGGGCTTATCAAAAAAGAGCCACTCCCTAACTGTTTCACCCTCAAGAAAGGATAGATCAAAGAGCTCTGCAAGATTATAAGAAAACTGATAAATACAAAATCCACAGATGAAACTGTACTCTTACCATACTATATTGTCTGTCCTAACTCATAAATTTAAGGGAACATGCAAAAGAATCCAAGGACATAACAGAAAGCTTACCAGGAGCATTCCACGGAGACTTTGTATTTGCAGCCCCTTCACAATCTGGAATACCAACATCTTTTCCACGTGTCTTTGCACTGAGAGCAGTAAAAAGCAGACCATCCTTCAGACCAATGCCACCAGGTCGCACAACGGGAGTCATGCTGGGTGGGCCTTCATTCAAAGCTAGAGCAGCATGAAAGCTACTGCAGTAGTCTTGACACCATTCTGATCCTTGAACAGGCCTGGAGCAATCCCACAGTGCACATTGTGGCCCCAAGAATGCAGAAGGTGGAGGGCAGATATTTGGTAGAAAGCCAGAAATATGGGGCATAGCATCCTCTCCACACTGCCAAGTACCGTTGAAACCAACAAAAAGGTTGTGGTCAAAGTCTTGATGCAAATCTAACTGATGATAGTCCAACTGAGAAGTCACTTCCAAGTTATTTACTAGCATATTTTGCATTCCTGAAGGAAATCCTTTGCATTGATCAACCCCTTGGAAGCCAAGTTCTTCTGACACCTGATTCATGAAGTAGTCCTGTAAACAAACCAATTACATAGCTCGGCAGTAAGTATCCATCTTCAACCCAGCAGACCTGCTGATAGGTAACAAAATCTAATAGAAGATAAGAAACCACAACTAAAATATGAAAATAATGTGCACGTGCAACTAACAAATTTTACATGCAGTGCATATATGCTCATCAATCGTCACCGTCCAATCACGGTATGCAACAGGATGTATTGATCCAGAAGTAAGCCCAATCAGATAGTCCTGACCATCTGATCATATGCATGTGTTAAAAAATTATTAAAAACTGGAAAAGGGTCCATTTATTTGATGCCTTGCTAACACTACGGTATAATTTTGGTAAATGGGAGGACATACATGTCAGCCAGTGGCTCTCAACAGCTGGACATAGGGAAAGAAAATATGGGATGCATGATGGTTGCAAAAAATTGATAAAGTGGGAATCATAACCTAAATATGAAACCAAAAGGCTTACCTATAGGGCTTAAGGAAATATACCTCAAGAGATCAATGTATAACCCAAAGAACAATTCTTAGTAGTCAACTTTTAATTCCAGGTGTGCAACAGAAATAAATCATTAGGTTAAATGTTCCAAGTGTCATACATAATGGATAAAGCTAAGATCATGAAGCTAGGGAGTACAACTACAAATCAGAATACTTCAGGTGCTCAAATAATTCCAAGGATGGTACAGGGTGCTGTCTAGAGAATTAGAGATTAAAAAAATCCCTGGTTCTTTAAAGTAAAAAAAAAAACTGGATAGTTAAGAGTGGCGATTTAGGACAAACGAAGTAATATAACATTACAGGCTTCTTATCCCACACTGATGCTCACTAGTTAGTGTAGGGACTAAGTAGTTGACATTCAGAGAGACATTTTAGGACTTCGTTTCCTTACTTATAATACCCCTGGTTCTGTAAAGTATAGTTCCCAAAAGTTGGTATTAGTACCAGCACTGCAACAATAGTAATGTAGTGAAAGAAGTTTCCGATACGTTTTATATTAGGAAGACATTGATATCAAAGGTATTAAATAGATTACGACAGGTACATATTGTACTATAATACGAAATACATATGACTTGTCGAAACACGATCATAGGACCACTGGCAACATGAGAATCAAGGACAAAAATAGAGATAGAAAGAATACACAATCTTAACACAAGAATTACGTCATTCATCACATGAGTGACTATTCCACAGGTGAAGACAATTCAAGATTTTTCACTATGCAGAGATTACATGGTACATAAATTTCCACTCTCAAACACAACAAGTCTGCTCTCTACGGGAGCCGTTGAAATTAACCGTGAGCTCGCTCTTCTTCCCGATAGCTACTCATTCTCTGAGAGCCACTCATTCTCCGAGAGCCACCCGCTCTTTTTGAAAACTACTTGAGCTCCCCCCAAGGGCAACCCGCTTTCCTTGGAAGCCCTACTCACTCAACATCCTCAAACCATACAATAAGCCTTCACCCCTAAACAAACCCGAACTCAAATCCTAAACTTAGGAGAATTTCTCCAAATTCTAAGCCCAAAATATAACTCCATAATAATGGAGTTTTACATCAAATATAATTCTAGACAAATCCTAACTCGACATTGGTACACAATTGGTATCACATAGATAGTAATTATTATGAAATAGGAAATTTATTGGTACAACCTTCGTATTTCTTTTGTGTGAATTTGTGATATATACCTTTTTAGACAAGTATTATATTCATGTCATTGAACCTTAAATTACAAAATTGATTACATCATGGTGAAAACTATATAAGCAAACAATTTTTAATTGCATGCACATGAAGTTCATACCATAATTGATTAATAAAAAGTTATTGAATCCTTAAAAAAGGGTTCAACCAAAGTTGTTGGGAAGTTATGTACATGGTGGGAAGCTCGGTTCCCAGGAACTGTATTTGGGAAGCAGTGTAGTTAAAGAGTCTAGGTGATGCCAAAGCGATAAAAATAAATAAATAATTTTTTATATTTTAAATATATATATATATATATATATATACACACACAACAATTCAAAACTCCTAGGGTTGACAATAATCTAAGCAAATTAACATTTAATATTGTAAAGCTTGAATGCAAGTCTTTTTCTACTAAACTGTTAGTTGACTTTTTGACATTGTTGAAGAAAATATTTTTGAAGACTAAAATATTAGACTTTTTTTTATTAGACTTTTGGGTTTTAGAAATGTTTTGTTATAGCAGAATTTATGAAATTTTAGATTTTGAAAAATACCTTAGTATTTGCAATTTTGACAAAAGCGCAAAAAACGGATTTTGTTCTTGAACTAGAAAGTTGACTTTTTATTATTCAGGAATTTTGATCTAGGATAATTTTTATTGAATTCAAATGGGGGTATAACCTTCTTAAATAAATGAAATCGTTTACTTAAATGATATTTATATGTAAATAAGTTATAAAACAGGATAACTGTTAAAAGGTCCAAGTAATTTCTGCCCCGCCTAGAGAGGAGCCTAGGCGGTCCCGCCTACCTTGACTACACTGTCGGGAAGTGAGTTTGATTTAGCTTTCCCACTTTTTGAGAAGTGTGCCGGAAGTTATTAGGAAGCGACCTTCTAGTAGATAAAGTTGTTTCAGGAATCAACTGGGAATCGAGTGGTAACTGACTTCCAAAGGGAAAAATAATAATCTTGAGAATGACTGCCATTATCCTCTCATAAATTACTTTGTGGTAATGAATTATTAGAAGAAGAAGACCCTACCTTGGGAAATCGTCACCAATGATGGACGGTATCACACGAACCTCGCCAAAATCTTCATCACTAAATGATGAGAAAAAGCAGCAAATCATCTTCATACTTCTTTGGGCCTTTGGCTTCAAATTGTATCATCATGGCTGGCTCCCTCATTTTGACCTTGGAGTAGATTTCGTATTTCATAGCACAAACCTCTCCGGTTTGAGGAAGAAAGAAGGGAATGAAAACCTCATCTCTCTCCCACTCTCTGTGATTGTTTATGTTTATTTTTTTCTATAATGTCTTAAAGTGTGATGATATTATATGTAAAAAGACCATAGTTTGGGATGTATACTATTTAAAGAAATCGTTGGAGTCTAATCCTCATTATTTGAATTCAATTTAACAAATCAATAGATAAAAGATTTTTTTTTTTATAGGTAAAAGAGACATGATATAAATAGAAGCATGAAAATAGTACAACTAACAAAAGCAAATAAAAGGTTCACACAGAATATGAACCAGAGACCTAGAAGCAAGGGAATAAAAAAAAAAACAAAACCCTAACTGAAACAATAAAAATGACACTATTTTAGCCTATTGTCACGGCCCACTCACTTAGACTGTGCAAGTGGGCATGCACAGTATAGATAACATGTTTATATAGTGTAGGAGTCCAGTATTTATAATGTAGGAGGCTTGTATATAATTATGTAGAGAGTATAGAGAAGGGTGATGGAAGAACACTTACTTGGAGAATGCTTAAACACTCTTCTATTACTCACAAGAAAGCTTACAACTCTTGGATGATTTACAAATGAGGGGCCATCCCCTATTTATAGGACTCAAGGGAGGGTTCTAGAGTTCTAGAACCCCCATCTCTCTAGAAGCTTCTCCCACCTCCTCTTTAGGAGAGTTCTAGAAAGCTTCTACACCCTTCTCTATACTCTCTACATAATTATATACAAGCCTCCTACATTATAAATACTGGACTCCTACACTGTATATACATGTTATCTATACTGTGCATGCCCACTTGCACAGTCTAAGTGAGTAGGTGTTCTAGAACTCTAGAACCCTCCCTTGAGTCCTATAAATAGGGGATGGCCCCTCATTTGTAAATCATCCAAGAGTTGTAAGCTTTCTTGTGAGTAATAAAAGAGTGTTTAAGCATTCTCCAAGTAAGTGCTCTTCCATCATTCTTCTTGAGTTGCTAGTGTGGTAAGGCTTACTCGGTCTTGAAGGGTCAAGTCATCGAGTGCCGCACGGTCGTGATTGAGGTGAAGAATTAAGGCCGTGACACTATGTAGCCACCCCTCAACGTCGAAATCTTTTTGATTCAAAGGTACATTCCTTGATTACTTGTTAATCATTTTCCGCTTCTCATTTCCCAAGGATTGAGACTCACTTCATATTTCTCACTTTCACTTCTCGCTTTGGTAACTATAATTTTCAATTTAGAATCCTAAAAAAAAATATTAGAAAATATGAGTTCCATTACCAAAGGATACGACTTACGAGTTTCTTTCTTACAAAGAATATTTCTTTTTATAAAGAAACAACATTTTTTCTAAAGGGAAACAAGTCTCATTCTTATACTGAAATGCGACAATGGAACGTTTCATAACAATACCTTGTACTAGCACGCATAGGGACTGGTACGGAACATAGTAGTTAGATCCAAATTGAATCGTAAGAGGGTGAATTTGATTCAAATCTTTACTATTATAATGGGAGGGGTAGGTGGCGTTTGATTGATTTTCTATTTAATGACCATAAAATCCCCATCCTAGCTCTAGATTAAAGTAAGTACTTAATGCTATTTCAGTCATTTTAAACATAACTAATAACTAACCACATCTCAACAAGAGTTTATGTGACGTGGCAACATGATCTCTCTCATGTTTCTCTCATGCCAAAAAGGATGCAACCACAAACTTCTATCCTTGAAAGACACAACCCCCTCTCCTTAACTACATCTTCCCAACAGTTGTCTCATGTTCTCTCTCTTCATTCCCAATCGTCCCCCTTTTCCTTTTCTTTTCCATCTAACTATGTCCGTGTTTCTTCATTATTGATGTTGATTTCTTCTTCTGTTTTCTTCATTACTAATCTTAATTTCTTCTGTGTTTCGATTTCGGCATCCGTTTTCTTATGAGAGTGGTGGTTGCAGTGCTAAAGGTAAGCATTTGCAGCCTGAAATTGTATCTCAGCTGAAGGAGAGCATTTGCAACATGAAATTGTATCTCAACTGAAGAAGAGCATTTGCAGCCTGAGATTGTAACTCACTATACCCCAAGGATGTATCCAATGATGTGAAGGTAAATACAGGGAAAGTAATTAATTATGAGAGATGTTACATTTTCTGAACCTTTTTTTGGCCACAACTCATTTTTTTTATAAAGGAAAAATCATACTATACATTGGCAGCATTTTGTGAGAACATGGTGAGGAAATCCCATCTATCTTCTCCTGCCAAATGGAGTCTCTTTACATTTTGACTTTGTTTTTTGTGTTTGTGGTAGAGTGTTTGTGTGAGTTAGAGAGAGAGATAGCGAGGGAGAGGAGATGAGTTTTGATTTGAATCGAGAGTTTAGAGTTTGGGGTGGTTATGGGCACAAAGAGAGGGATTTGTTTGGGAGTGAGTTTGGACTTTGGCGTGAACAAGCAGATAGTGAGAGAGACAATTAATTTGGGTACACATACATATTAGAGATGGGGACACAGATGTGTTTGGGGGAACATGTCCTCTCTCTCTCTCTCTCTCTCCCTCCTTCACCATGAGCAGATCAGGTAAGCCTTCGGATTTGAAGAAGTACATGGACAAGAAGCTTCAAATCAAACTGAATGCACATCGAATGGTAGTTGGGACCCTTCGAGGGTTCAACCAGTTTATGAATCTGGTGATTGAATACACTGGAAGTAAATGGCAATGACAGAAATGATATAAGTGTAACCATGGTAATTATTAAGGGAAACAGTGTGGTCACAGTTGAAGCTCTCGAGTCAGTTAGCAGAATGCAATAATTGTCCGTGGTTTGGAGTGGGCGCTGATTTATCTTATCATTCCACTGCCTGGATCATATGGCTGGTAGTATGGGAGGGAACTTGCTCTGTAGTAATGGATCAGAATTCAGATGAAGGTTTGATGGATTTTCCATCCTCTCCTTTTTTGCATAGACCATTATAGGTAAGTCTAATTAAATAGAAACTTCTGTGGATGTTGGTGGAATGACTTTTATATGGCTTAAGATGTTTTTTTTTTATCAGGTCCGATGGAGGTCATGGGTAAACTCTTGGGCCTCTCCTACGAGGGCCATGAGGTGGAGGCTAGAGCTTTGTTCTTGAGTCTAGAGAGCAATCAGGTTGAAAAGTCAGTCAACCCCAACCTTAGTGTCACCCGAGGGAGGAGAGATCCCTCTGCTTCGGAAATGAGAAGATTGGAGTGCAATGTGAATTATGATAAACTAGGGTCTCGTAGTGTGTCAAGCAGTCCAAGGGGTCATCTAGTTCCTCGATGACAGATCTATCCATCAAATCGTGGAATATTCGAGGCTTGGGTAGTCTAGAGAAACATGCCTCGGTTAATAGGTTGGTCAGATCCAAGAGACCCGTTATCTTATGTCTCCAAGAGACAAAATTAGGGGTGGTCCATGACTTCATTATAAAAGACCTTTGGGATATATCATCCTCGGGTTGGGTTGTGCTCCCATCGCTGGGGGCATCAGGGGGCATTTTGGTGATCAGGGATAAGGACAAACTGGAGGTCGTGGATTCAAAATTAGGGGCTTACTCGGTTCCCATTTTCTGTAAAAGGGCAAGAGAGGAGTTCTCGTGGGTCTTCTCTGCTGTCTACGACCCATCAGGAGGGCCTGATGACTCTGATTTTTGGACCGAGCTAGATGATATTAGTGTCAGGTGGAACGCCCTGTGGTGTCTGGGGGGTGATTTCAACAGCATTCGGTTCTCTGAAGAAAGGAAAGGAGGTTGTGCTCTTAGTGTCAAGATGAGGAGATTTGGGAAATTTATAGGAAGGAATGAATTGGTTGACTTTCCACTGAAAGGCACCAATTTTACTTGGGCTCAATCATCCTCGAGTAGCCCAGCCAGTCATTTGGACAGATTTCTTTGCACCCTCGATTGGGAAAGCCTTTTCCCGAACATCATCCAATCTTCCCTTCCCAGGCCTACGTCAGACCATGTTCCCATAATCCTGGAATCTGGGAGTTTCAGAGGAGGGGCCCCACGCCTTTTCGGTTTGAGAATATGTGGCTCAAAGATGAAAGATTCAAAAGGGTGGTGGAGGAAGTGTGGTACACTAGGAGTGGTCAGGGGTCAACTAGTACGAGATTTGGTCTCAAGCTAAAAGCCCTCAAAGCAAGATTAAAGGTTTGGAATCGGGATGTATTCAATAATGTCCAAACCAGGCTCTCTACATTACTTAAAGATATTGGTGCACTGAACATAGCCGAAGAATCTCGTCCCCACACGGAGGAGGAAATCATGTTGAAGGAAGACAAGAAAATAGAATATCTCTGCACAGTGAAATTGGAAGAAATCTGTTGGAAGCAGAAGGCTAGAGTTCATTGGCTCAAGGAGGGGGATAGAAATACTAAATTCTTTCATTGGATGGCCCACTCCCATCGAAAGAACAATTTCATTTCTAGACTAAAAGTGGAGGGGATCTGGTGTGAGGGGACCGCGGTGGCGGACAGTGTGGTTTCTTTCTACCACAATTTGTAGAGGGAGTAGGTTCATTGGCGCCCGCAACTTGACGGGCTTCCTTTCGAGAGTCTGCATGAGGAGCAGAGAGAGGGTTTGGAGACTCCTTTTGAGGAGGAGGAGATTGTGAGAGCTCTAAGAGATATAGCTGGGGACAAGGCTCCTGGTCCTGATGGTTTCACCATCGAATTTTATTGATCTTGCTAGGAGATTGTAGGGAAAGACTTTCTTGCTGTCATGAGAGAGTTGTATGTTTTGGGTCATTTTGATCGGGTTATTAATAACACCATTGTGGTGTTGGTCCCAAAAACAAAAAGGAGCAGAGGACATCAAGGATTTTCGGCCGATTAGTTTGGTGAGCAACGTGTACAAAATCCTCTCGAAAGTGTTAGCTACCCGCCTCAAGCAGGTATTGGGATCTATTATCTCCCCCCAACAAGGTGCGCTTGTGAGTGGTCGCTAGATCCTGGATGGTATTTTGATTGCAAATTAGTGCATAGATGACAGGATCAAGTCTAAGGAGCCCGGCATTCTGTGCAAAGTGGATATGGAAAAAGCCTATGATCATGTTAATTGGGATTTCCTAAGTTATGTAATGAAAATGATGGGTTTTGGCCCAAAGTGGTGCCAATGGGTGCAATTGTGTATTTCTTCGGTATCCTTCTCCATACTCTTAAATGGTAGCCCAGCTGGTTATTTCCAAAGCTCTAGGGGGTTTGAGGCAGGGGATCCTCTCTCTCCTTTTCTCTTCATCCTTGTCTCAGAAGCTTTGAGCAGGATGCTGTCCAAGGCTAACGATCTAGTCTATGAAGGCTTTAGTATTGGCAAGGATCATCTGCCGATTTCACACCTCCAATTTGCAAATGACACCATTATTTTTTACAGGGCATCTTGCTATGACCTAGTCCACATCCGGAGACTTTTACATTGCTTCGAAGTTGTATCCGGTCTGCGAGTCAACATGTCCAAATCTGAAATCATAGGGGTTGGGGAGGTTGTGGGCCTAGGTGATCTTGTCGATTGCCTTGGTTGTAAATTAGGGTCCTTCCCATCAGTGTATCTGGGGATGCCCCTCGAGGCCAGTTTCAAGTCCAGGGCAGTTTGGACCCCGGTTTTGGAACGGTTTGCTAAGCGCCTGTCGGGATGGCAATCATTCTTCTTATCTAAAGGTGGCAAGTTAACCCTCATTCAGAGCACTCTCAGTAGTATCCCTGCCTATTTCATGTCATCTTTCATTATTCCTCGTGCGATTGCAGCATCCCTTGAGAGTTTGCAGTGGAATTTTCTATGACATGAGAAAGTAGGCCATTTCAAATACCATCTAGTGGACTGGCACAAAATTTGTCGTCCTAAGAAAGTGGCTGGTCTAGGTCTGAGGCCCCTAGCTTTGATGAACAAGGCTCTTTTGGGTAAATGGGTGTGGAGGTTTGGGGAGGAACGAGATAGTCTTTGGAGAGCGGTTATTGTGGCCAAATATGGGATTCGATCCTGCTGGATCCCGAAGGAGGTGAAGGGCTCTCATGGAGTCGGTTTGTAGAAGGGGATCATATCAATTGCCCGTTTCGTGGTGCCTTTCTTTGTATTTAAGGTGGGAGATGGGTCAGAGATTAGGAAGGATGTATGGTGTGGTAGCTCGTCTCTACAGGAGGGTTTTAGCACCATTTTCCGCTTAGATGTTGATAGGAATGCCTCAGTTGAGGATTACATAGACAGAGGTCCTAGTGGGGCAGTTTGGAGTCCTAGGTTGAGGAGAGACCTCAACGATTGGGAAATCGTTGAGTTGGGTATGCTTTTTGAGCGGTTAGGGTCTGCCCCTTTGGTATCTCAGGGCCGAGATTGTAGAATCTGGTCTCGAGGCAACAAGGGTCGATTCTCAGTAACTTCTCTCGCACAGTCGTTAGGGTCAGTCCATCCCATTCCATTTCCTCATAGAGCTGTGTGGAAACCAGACATTCCAACTAAAGTATCATTTTTTTTCTGGACTGTATTTTTGAATAAAATTCTCACTTGTGATCACTTGAAGAATAGAGGGTGGAGGATGGCTAACAGATGCTTTATGTGCCTCCAAGCGGAAGAGTCTATAGACTACCTTCTCTTGCACTGTCCTTTTGCTCGTGAGATTTGGGGTTTCTTTCTCTCCCAAGTGGGGGTGGATTGGGTCTAGACAAAAGTCTTTGGATTAGGTGGTTGTCATCTTATAACTAGCTGGGTTTCATTGGATGGTAGGTCCAGAGCCATCTGGAAGTATCCCGGAGTGTCTATTGATGATCATTGGGCGGGTTATAATACTCTATTTCTGTTAGTAGTTAGGGTTAGTGGAGCATGAATCTCCTAGGTTGAACCTTGTACTACTTTTGGGTCTCCCAGTTTAATAAAAATATGACAGTTTACTTTTTTTTTTAAAATAGAGAGAGGAGATGAGTTTTGATTGGAAGTGAGAGTTTGGATTTTGGGGTGAATATGGGCATAGAGAGAGATTTGGGTTTGTTTGGACTTTGGTGTGATCAAGAGAGAGATAGAGAGAGGGAGAGGGAGAGTGTGTGTGTGTTAATTGGGGTGCACATAAAAATAAGAGCTTGGAATGTTGAAGTGTTTGGGTGAACATGGAGAGAGTTTGGGTGCACATGCAAATGAGAGGTAGGTAGATAGAGGTGTTTGGGTGAACATGGGAAGATAGAGAGGGTGTGTAGATTGACGTGCCAAGTTTCCGTATCAGCCACCCCTACTCTTATTTTAAAACCCAAACCTCTCTTCTTTAATCTCTTGACTTCAGGACACTCTCACAACTTCTTCTCCGAATTCCCAAAATCCCCCTCTTCACTTGACGAAATCCAAAGCGTCATTGTCAAAATACACTATGGTCATGGCAACCATTTCTCTATTTTTATTTTTAAACATGAACTATTCATTTCATCACTCTGGTTCTCTGATCTTAAATTGATTTCACCATCTCATCTTGTAAATGAGTGTGTTTCACCCAATCTTTAATTCTTGCAGGTTATTGCTGAATATTTGCTAGCAGGTTTTGTTAATGAACCAAGAGGCTTAACTAAGCTTTGTTAGTGAAATGGTGCAAGTGTGTTTAACTATTGTTGAACTGTATTAAGAAAAGGTAATGTACAAGGTTTGAGAGACAGGGTTCTTCCATCTTTTTTCTATTTTTTTTCTTTTCTTTATGGGTTTGATTAATGTGTGTTCTCTTTCTACCCACAATTTATAATCCAATTCTCCTTATGAGTGACACAATTTTTTTAAAGCTTTTTTGCCCCATTAATTTACAGATTAATTTTCCGAAACAGTAAACACCAAATTCAAGTAACAAAAAATCCAAAAATCTCGAGTTGATTTTAGTATTTTACAAAACGACGGGGTTTGGTAGGTGCGATAGATTTACACATTTTGTGTGTGTGTGTTTATGCATTTAAGTTGGTTGCGAGGGTGTTCATGAATAGAATGTTGGTAATGTTTTACCACGTATAGAATTTCAGTTGGAGAAGGTTTGTTGGGAATACAGAGAAAGGAATAAAAGTAAAGCTAAAATTTGAGAGAAAAATAACAAAAAAAAAAAAACTAGCGAAGAGAGGAATACATCCTTCTTCAATTATAAGAAGACAGTTTGACAAGAGGTTTTATATCCTGTCATTTGGTCTAATTCAGTAATTTTTTGCACTCATTAAACTGGACATGTGCAATTGCACGTGCATTCTGCTAGTTGTAAATAATAAGATTTGTTTTTTGATTTTTTAAAAGACCTGCAATAAATACCCATATATATATAAAAAACTAAAAATAATAAAATTATCAATTATCCAACTAATTTCATGCATGTTTATTAATTAAAATAAAATAACGAGCATTATATTTCGTACATCCTTATGTACTGCTGAATGAAATGTGTTCAATCATCACAAGCAATCTTGTCAGAGTCGAGTCAGATCATAAAAGCATAGCGGGGTAGATTTGAATGGTTTGAAAGGAATAGTATATTTTAATGTAACTAATAGGATTTGAATAAATTTCTTCCAAGATTGAGAAAAAAATAATGTGAAATATCTAAAAATATAAGTACATGTCCACAAATCATTTCATCATCCATGTTATAACACCATATTTGTTCATTACAATAGAATGGCTGTCATTGAATTAGTTTTACTTCGTACGTAAACCAAGCATCTAAAAAAAAGAAAGATTTAACTTCTCAATTAGGTAGACTATCATCAACTCTAACTTGAACAAATTCAAAAAAAGTATAGAATCCACATCATCAACTTAAAATTCCAACTTTTGCACCAATCAATTATTTTCTATAATTAATTTCATCCCATTCTTTATTTTAATCATCCTAATTGCTTTAGTTTTTATCCTTTCTCTCTTTCTTTAACTCTTACTTATTTTGTGTCTTCCTATGACTAGATCTTTTTGAATCTTTATATCACACTATTTGGACATGCTAGAAAGGCACGCCATTTGACTAGTTTATTGAGGTGATTTTCATGTAAGAAAGCATCATTGATTTCTACATCCTCATTATAACAACTTTGTGGGTCCTCTTACAATTGAAATATGTTTTGAGTCATTAAGTGTAATGCTCCCAAATGATAGCCACTATTCGGTTAAGAAAACCACAAATATGCACGTAAGAAGTGTACATTGTTTACTTGAACCAGCAGCACTTGTTCTCAACTCAAATTGTAGGATTTGCTAGCAGTTAATATTCAATTTATATTATCTAAGATTTGAACAAAAAATAAGGATTTTTCTCAAATATGATTTAGGCACCAAATTCAGATCGTTTCACTTGAGATCATGGTTTAAAATATCGATACGTATTGACCGATACGGGCCGATACATATCTTATTTGGAACTACCCGATACACTGGTACGCTGAAAAAAAAAAAAACTCCACTGTATCGGGCCGATACAGGCCCGATATACTCAATACGGGGATTTTCAGTTAATTTTTTTTCTCCTTCTATTTACACTAGGATCCACAATACTGACCCGATACACACAACTTATTTACATAATATATTATTAAGTAAATGAATTTATTTCATTTACTTTAGATATTAATATGTAAATAAGATTATTCACCTGGTTATGATGCCCCAACCCAGCCCTACTTATCAGGAACCAGGAGTTATGATACCCTAATCCAACCCGACTTATCAGGAGTCACTGGTTATGATGCTCAGTCCCAGAATTCAACTGACAATTATGAACAGATCACGACTCAGTAGCAGACATATATATAAATGTACCTGGGAATGTACCGTACGATGATGACTTGGACACAGTGGTGTCATCATGTTTGGACTACTTATAATGTATCACTCTACTCAATTTTTGATCTCATAGAGTATAAGCCAACATGAAGATCAATGTGGTATTGAGCTTCTATCAAGTATGTAATTTGATTTATGAATACAAGGGTCGATATATTTTCATATTTTTTATTTATGAATGCAAGTGAGCTTCTATCACTTGGTTAAGTAACTATGGTTTGTATTTTCATATATATTTATTAACGCGGACACTTTTTTTAACCTATAAATTTGTTAACTCTCATATGTATGATTATAAATGTCGTTGAAAGTCTTCATTTAGTTTGTTTTTAGCTTATATTTGCATTAAAAGAGGTTTTATGCAAGGTATTCAAGTTTTTCCTTGCGTATCCAAGCTTTTTTTAGCGTATCCTGAATTTTTCCGTCATATCCAACCGATACAGTACCGATACGTATCCTGGTTTGGACTTACCGATACGGCGACCGATACCGATATTTTGAACTATGCTTGAGATTCAATTTGAATTGTAGGACTCAAATTGTAAATCATAATATTTAACAAGAAGGGTATGCAGGGTAAACTAGGTTTTTTGGTGACTATATTGTAATTTTTTTTAAAACTACACAATTAGAGTGAAACTATAGAATATTGCAGTATATGCTTCTCATCCCACAATGGTGCCAATAGTTAGAATGGAAAGTAAAGTACTAGAAATTCAGAGTCGCATTTTAGGATTTAGAATGGAGTAACAAAGCATTACAAGCTTAATTTTATCGATTAAATAAAAAATTACAAGCTTAATTTCCTACATTGATAATCTCTAATAAAAGGAATAAATTTCTCAACTGTTTTAACTTCCTTTCTCATTTCTCGTCCCCAAAACCATCTCTAACTGTTCCAATAATACTTTCAGGAAAAAAGGGAGGCTACTGAAAATAATCTATAAATTCATTCTCCAATTAAATTCCAAGATTCTCTATAATTTAACATAACTTAGAACTTATAAACCAGCATGAACAATAGCCACACTGTCGATCAGAGATTATTCAAATTATGATATATTAATTAGGAGAGTGCATAGTGACCAAAAAAAATTAGGAGAGTGCAAGCTGAATGTTCTTTTTGGGATTTCTTCTGCAGTATAAGAGAGCAAAGCTAGTGAGTGTTGAAGCTATGAAAGAGGTAAGCAACTTACGAGAGATAATTAGGGGGGGAGGGGAACTGCTTGTGCTCATATTTGTCTTCTAAGTTCTAATTTGTCTCAATGAGCATGAACACTAAATAAAACCCACAAAAGGGGGATAGTACTCACCGTAATACCTCTCGCTTGAAGGCTTCGAATATCTCGAATATCAGGCTCTGGCTTAAGGGCAGCTGGTTCGGCTAATGCGCTGGTTGCATCATCTTCCTCCTCGCAATGCTGCAACAGACGATAGATATCCGCAGAGAAGGATCCAAAACTACCACCCTGCAGAATACCATTTCCCATTAAAATCAGAAGCAATATTCTTGATTAAGAAAAAGGAACAAAAAAACACAAGCATTGATAAACAGAAGATACTGACGCGTAAAGAAGATGCCGGAGAAGGTTCGTCGAGTTCAGCTTTCCACTCGCACAACATCCGATTCACTTGCTCCTCCAGAACAGCCACATCGATCGTCCGACTCTCCTTCCTCGCGAATTGCAGATCCGTAAACATCCCTTGCAGATCATCCACCCTGTTCATCGCCTTATCCTTGAAGAGCTTGTGAGAAACGGACTTACAACCACTCTTCGAACCCTTCCCCATAGAATCCCGAATCCCCTACAAGCAAATCCACCAAAATTTAAAAACTAAACCCCCAAATTTTCAATCCCAAATCCCTAATTGGAATGGATAAGAAGAGAAAAAGGGAAGAAGAGAGACGAAATCAGAGAAAGAAAGAAGTGAAGAACCCTAGAGAATGCAGGAAGTTCAGATCAAAGCAAGCAAATGATGAAAACCCTAAATTGGATTAGAAAGAAGAGATTACCTGAAAGTGTTTGGTAGTTATATATGGAGATCGGAAATCAGCTATTCAGCTTGGGCGGCGGAGAGGAATAGATGGATTTGCTTTTCTACTGTCACTCCCTCTGTGCCTAAAAGGCGAAGATATGCGCGGCAAAAGCGAGCTCAGATAAGTTTCTCACTGTCCCTTTTTTTTTTTTTTTTTTTTAATCATTATGTGAAATAACTATATTATCCCTGGACCTTTGGGATATTTAAGGCCGCCCTTCCCAATTCGCCTTAAATTCCAAACATGGACCTGCCGCCTCTAGCTCAGGAGTTCGGATCATATTCAATCGGCAACGGATTTCCCCTGGCAGATGCCCGAGTGTCATACTAAGCAGGCCTCTTCAGCTGACGCGTGTGAAGGTGTTTCACGAGCTTATAGCATGCATCTCGTACGTTGATGCGCACATCACGCGTCCTATTTGATACTTATTAACTATGGTCAAAATTTACTCACCACTAAGGTTAAATAATCTAAACTTTCTTTTTAGATTTTTTTTTTTTTTTTTAATATTAACTTTGATTATGATTCACTCATTCGAATGGTTAATTTTTAAGGTTAAATTATTTAACCCTAAAGAGGGTGTATTTTAATCATAGTTAATAGGTATCAAAAATGACACGTGGCAAGCTGGGAGGGTGTGCATTCTACCCAACGGAATGTGCCAGATGCATGCTATTACCTCCTTCATTATACGTGTAAGCTAAAAAGGCTTGCTCGAGTGTGATAAAAGGAAATCCGTTGCCTATTCAATCACACCCCCCATGTCAAGATGTCTCAAAAATCAACCTTCACCTTACAGCTTGGTTTTTTTTGGTAAACTAGTAACACCACAAGGTAAGTACTGAAGGCAAAGAAAGGAAACACACACTCATTGACACACACTCACACCCCTCACAAGGTGAATACTTAAGCTTGATTCAATTACTAAACAATATCAAATGAGCCGAGCTCGAGCTATTTGTGGATAGCTTGATTCGTTTACTCTGTGACAAGCAGAGTCGACTCACCATTACCGACTCCCACCGTAAATAAATGATGACTCCCCACCGTAAAAAATCCAAACTTGACACCCCTTCCATTCACATATTCTTCTCAATTCTTTAAGGGAAAATAGTTAAGGTCCCTTGGATATTCATTTGAAAACATAAGGCTGGATTTTATTGGTCTATGCCCTCTTCTTAAATATTCATTACAGTTAGTGGGCATCTTGTTAAAAATTCTTTCACACTTGGCCAAACTTCCATTATTAAATGAGGGTACGACTTCATCATCTCAGCTAGAAGGGCAAGTTGGTTTTTGTTGATTCAAGTTTGGGTCGACAAGAATATACATAACTTCGACCCCATCTCGTTTCTTTGGACGAAGAGGCAAAAATCGGAACCTAATGGATCATAATACTTGGTTACTGTATTTTAAAGTTTAAAAAATATTAATATATTGTTTACAGATTATTGAGGGATCCCGTAGTGGCAAAATTATAAATAATGTGGTCTTCTCAACAAATTTTTTTAATTAAGTTGGGCACTAAGATCTAAGGGTATTTTCGGGCTTGCCAAGCCTGACTCAGCTTGAAAGGATTTATTCTAGGCTCCAAGCCCGGCTCAGCCCAAAATAAAGCTTGAAAGCTCGGCCCGAATTCAAAAGTCTGGCTCGAAGCTCAGCTCAACTTGAATACTTTTTTTAAAAATAATAATAATAATATTTTATATTATTTAGATATATATATAATAATGATATATATAAATAATATTTTTATTATTTTTAATAATATTCGAGCCGAGCCGAGCCGAGCTCGGGCCGAATCGAGCCTTTATTGAGCTGGGCCGAATCAATAGGGGTTGGCCAGAGCTCGACTTGATTGAGTTTTCAAGCTGCTTTTTAGGCTCGGGTTGGCCCGATCAAGCCTAAAAATCGGGTCCGGCCGAGCCTCAATCGGGTCGACCGAGTCTAACAATCAGGCCGATCGGGCTTTGTACGTGCAGCCCTACTAAGATCCAACATGCTGCAATACCTAGTTAATATATCAAAATACATAATTATACACTTAATGTTAAATTTAGACCTACAATGTTGCTTTAATTTAGATTTATGTATATATTTTAAACGGGTTGGACAGCCAAATTCAAAATGATAGTCACTTGTTGGGTTGCTTTTAGGTTTTTCGTTTTCACCCGTTTATAAAAAAATGTGTCAAGGTTCGATCAAGTGTCATCATGCTCAATTAGGGGTGTATTCAAGCTGAGCTAGGCTTTAATATGCTCAAGCTTGGCTTCAGCTTGATTTGAGCTCGAATGTTTAGGCTTGAGCTTAGCTTGAACAAGCTCAAAGCTTATTCAAGCTGAGCTCGGGTGGCTTAAGCTTGATTCGTGGAATTATTTTGTTTAATTTTACCTGATATTTATAAAAGTGTTTATCAATAAAAATTACAAGAAATTAATTTATTCATATACGAAAATAAGATTTTGGAGTAGTCCTTTGGCCCAAAGAGCAAGCAGTTAATTAGATTAGAGTTTTTTGGTTTTAACTTCTCAACTTTTTTTTTTTGTTATTATTATCTTGTAAACTTATTTATTATAAATTAAAAATTAATAATGATTTCTAATAAAGAAAGTTAAAATATTATTTTATATTAATATAAATGACATTACGAAAAATATTGTGTATATATGTAAATAAAATATTTTGAGCCAAATCGAACCCTAAACTAGCTGATTTTCGAGTTGAGCCGAATCAAACAAAGTCCGGCTTGATCTTGGATTGTTTAAACATTTAAGCTCAAATAAAAGCTTGGCTTGATTCATTCAAGCCTAAATATCAGCTTGAGCTTGGCTCAAATGAGCCAAGCTTAGTCGAGCTGACAAGCTAGCTAGCTTGAGTGCAACCCTTTGCTCGATCATAAGAATTCATAACTTTAAGGAGAGTAGTCTCTTATATATGGTGATTAGTTATTGAGTGAAACTCGTTATTGAATTAGATTAATTAATATTGGTTAATATATGCTAATTACTAACCAATACAAGGTCGACTGTGAGTGTTATCTAGTCCATGTAGGAACCATTTTCCTTATTTTAAACCAAACAAATCGAGGCATAAAATGCTAGGGTAATTTTGAAATTTCATGTCATTCTTTGTTAAAATTCTATGTGGAAAGCTCCCAGACAGAAAGCAAAAGAGTGAAAATAGATTGTAGATGAAGCTTGGGCGTATAAAGAGACTTTTTTGTGGGGATAAGGGAAGGAGGAAAGGTATAAAGAGCCCTCCACTACCATAAGCCATGTCAAGATTCCTTTCTTAATGCCCCCCCTTAGATATAGAAGATTGTAAGGAGTCAGAATACTCGTAATCCATTGTGTGACGTGGATGCTTGTCGATAGTAAATTATGTGATGCAAAACTGATCATAAAAGATGGCGGTCAAATTACTATTTTGATAATTGTAATAAAACATGGAAATGTCAATGACTAATTAAGGCAGCACTGGTTTGTCGGCTCTATTCGGCCCATGTACCATTTTTGGCTCGAATGAATAGCCAAGATTTTATTTGAATTCGAATGTTTAAAGCTGAGCTCAAGCTTGGTCAAACCTATTCTAGATTAAGCTCGAGCTTGAACATTCAAACTCAAATCAAGCTCCAGCCAAGCTCAATTCAGCTCATCATACATGTCTATATATCAATGACTCTGAATAATAGTCAAAATTTTTGAGGAAGAAGATTTAATATTAAAAATGAGGGCCAGACGTCATGTTTCTCACTCTCCTTCGAAAGCTTTGAAATGTCTCTGTACTCTCTAAAAAATATTAGACTTTAGTTTGACTTGATCTCCTTCAGAGGTTGTGATTTCTCTCATTCCTTCGGTGCTTTGCACTTTATGGGCTATAAAGATACTTTTGTTATGAAAGAAGTTTAGCTTTGGCTTTTCTATTCTTTTGAAAGCTTTGATTCTTGTTTGTTTGCCTTGATTTCTTCTTCCCTTCTATTTTGTTTAGTTGTGTGTAGATGATTTTTTTTTTTTTTTAATGATCTTGAGATTATTTGTTGATCATCTTCATCTCTCTGGTTCAAAAGTCTTATTTACAGAGTACTTGAGAAAAAAAGATCTCATCAGTCAATTTCATTAAGTAGTTTTAGGGACTTGCTCATTCTCTTGTATATCTTGGTGAGTATATATATATATAGATCCACTCATTTGAGTAGGTGTACGACCTATTTATACATTGACCCATTTGGTGGGTGTGCGAGCATAGATGGCAAATTAGGAGACGTGCGGGAAGAATATAATATGGGATATGTATGGGTATTAATATTCGGTTCTTGCATTGAAAAAATTATCAAAAGTTCGACCATTGAAAACGGAGACAATAAATAATTTGATGTGGATATGTTCAGCTATAATATGACTTTGAGTGGAAAGATTCATATGTACTAAACAAATTCTTATCAATTTATGGACACATAAAATAAGGAATTGTATATCGTTTCAATCTCTTACTTCTCTATTTAGCTGTGCTAAAGTTGTAATTAAAAAAACAAACAAATCAAAGATTTAAAAACTAACTAAAAAAGGGAGTGCTAGCCCAGGATGCAATTTTTCAATTTTTTTCTCCAAACTCTAATTGTAAGTGCAACATGTGTCATTGCTACCTATTCAATAGCCTAAGAAAACAATTTCTTTCAAAGGAGGAAATGATGGTCTCAACCGATTCTAAAGGTAAAGGAAAAAAAATGCAAGGACACATATATAGCAACCACAGTAAGAGTTTGGAAGTTTGCGTCTAGGTTAGCATCTCTCTATCTCTATATATATAAATATAATATACCTAAAAATAATGAATGAAAATCAGAACATGAGAATCTCTTAATTGAGGCCATGGCTAGGGACTCTGGTGATGCGTGGGATTGTTAGAGACTGCAAGGTCACCTTTGAGGGAGGTCACCGATTGATGTAGCGGGTGACACAGGAATTGTAGCCCGAGGCATCCCCATTCTTCAAGTGCACTGTGTTTGACCTCCTACATGTGATTGCCACCTTGCCAGGAAGTAAGAACTTAGACCATCTTGCAGGCGATATGTTCCGGTCTATCCCTTCTCCGGACGCGGTTCCACTTGAGACATGCATATCTTTTTTCTGTTTATTCCAAGATCATCCTTTTTGGCTCGAAATTGAGAATGAAGTTGGGAAACAAATCTCAATGGCAGAAAATCTTGTTGGACGGATCTTGGATCGGATTCAGATATGGTCCAAACCCGATCCGTTTACGGCCCTAGTATGTTGGACGAAAACTCAACTAAATGAATTTGAGATTCGATCCACTTTTACATCTCGACCTGTATTGAGCCAGGGGCGGAGCCACATGGGGCCCAGAGGGGCTGAAACCCCTCCCCTCCCCCCTTGAAATTTTGTTTACCTATAGTACTAAATAGGGTGTAGTGTAGCCTGTGAGAGGGGTGGAGCCGGGGGGACAGGTGACTCTAGCACCCCTTGAACTTCTGAGGAAAAAAATATTCCTTAAATACGGACACAAACTGATGTGATCGCTAATGAACTTGGCCCCAAAAAAAATTTGGAACTACCCATTGTTAGCCCCCTTGCAAGAGAATCCTAGCTCCGCTCCAGGAGCCGAGTTGAGCTGAGCTTGGCCAAGCTCGCAGTTGGCCTGAACTTGCTCGAGCTTGGCTTCAGCTTGATTATTGTTGAGCTTGGGTTGGCAGAAACTTAATTCAATTTTCAAAGGTTATTTTGTTAAATTTTCATGAATTTTTTTAGTACATGTCATGCAGTTAGGCCACAACTTTGATTAGTTTGGTTGGTACGAGGGGTAATTTTGAAAATTTTCTGAAAAAAGATTTAATTGATAGAAACACTCTTCTTTTATATATGTAATTTCTAAAATGCTACTGTCACAAAGCATATAATAGGTTGGGCCGATTATCTCTTCAAGCTCTTCAAGCAGAGCTTCTATTAATAGCAAATCTCATGGTAAAAACCAAAATTAAAAGTTTTTTTGTTCAGATGTACTTTGGAATTCAAATTTATACCGTGTTTCATACGAATTAATGTTTATAGAAGGAGAATTTTTGTTAGTGATACGTACAGCCCACTTAGATATCTAAATGTTAAATTCATTTACAAATTGTGTTATTTTAGAGTGTTTTGGAGAATTATAGCTCAAATAAGTCTATCAATAATTTTGGAAAAAACTAAGCACTTTTTGTGAGTTTAAATATGAACATGAATTCTGATTCAAGAGATAATGCCCCCTAATATATGAGTGTGAAAGGAGTGTTTTTAGCCCGTGAACATTATAATTTCTCTTAGATTCACATTACATATGAAGCATACTCACTACCCCATGATTACCTTTTTTTGTTTTTTTCGGAAGATAAACATCATATTTCATTCAAGAGGGGAGCATTACAGGGGTGAGAGGCTGGAGAACACCAGCCAAATCATTGATACTACCACGAGAAACATCCTCCAGATTAGGATGAATTGGCGGAATGACTGATCGAGACTGATAAAGGGAGGAAGATGCCAACCATTGAGCAAGACCATTCGAAGAACCAGGGGAAAATGCAAAGACCACCTGATCGAAAGAACTAAGAGAAGCCCGCAAATCCTCCATCAGAGCCAGCATGACAAGCTGAAAGGAGCCCCAATGGAGTTGAGAGCAACGATGAGGTTGAGGGAATCCGATTCAACAATAATATCCTTCCATTGCCTCTTTTAAGCCAACAGAATTCCAAGGTAAATAGCCTTAGCTTCGGCCAAGAGGAGAGAAATAAAACTAGAAACTTGCACCCGAAAATCCACCACCGGACCCTCACTTTCACGACCCACCGTAGCTACACCCCCGATAGAACCAAGGAGGAAAAAGGCTCCATCGTAGTTAAGCTTGATCACCCCAACAAAAATCTATGCACATTGGGATTATATCCCTTTGACTGAGGATTTGGTACTCCTACTCTTGTACTGTCACCTTTTTAATTGTCCCCATTAGTGTGCTAGAAAAGCATGTGCCTCCCGTTGAACCCTTTCTGGAAAAGGATATGAAATGTCATTTTGTCAATATCTCTTGGACTCTACTCGGACTTTTTACTAGTAACTTAGTGGGGATGAAGTGAATTCAAAACATACAGTAATATATTTAAATTGGTATCTGATTATATATTCAACTATCCGAATACAGTTAAATATCTGACGGATAATTAATAGATTATTTGTATCCAACTCTAATTAAAATATTAAAATTAAGAAAATATCTGAATTATCTATTTATTTAAAATTTTTGAATAAATACAAAAGAAAATAAATTTTATTAAAATTAATAAATTATTATTATATTCTCATCTAATTTAAAATTAACAATTTAATAGCTTAAATTATGGGAAAAGTATATAGATTAATAAATGTATTTTAATCTTATAATATATATATATATATATATAATCAGTCGAATATTTATCAAATCAGATATATCAATATCTGAATTTGTATCCAATTATAAATGGATAGTAAAAATATTATTTGAATTCGCTCATGAGCAAACATCCAGATACTTATTTAATTAGATAATTATTGGGCAAACGAATTTGAATACAAAATGGATAATATATTGTTATCGGTTGACACTCCTCTAACTTAGTCATCTCATTTGTAACGTGAAATATTTATTGTAATTAAAAAAAAGAAAGAATAATTAAAAGAATTTAATAAAGTATTTCATATGTTTATTTATTTATTTTTTGTTCTAGTCATTCCTTCTAAAGATATAGGTGTTGCCGTGTTGGTGAATCAAAAACAATTAATTAAGAATTTATTTTAAAAAAAAGTTCAATTATCTTAATTGGTTGTAGCAATTGCCAAGAAGAGGACTATTCCTCCTCACTCTCACAAACCCTTTGAACTATGGTTACAAAATTAACCACCTCCTATGGTTAATTTTTTTAAAAATATTTTTTCCTAAAAACCAAGGGTAGATGTGTGAACCCTAGGGGTGACTGAATCTTAACCTCAGTTAATGGAAGTAAAAAGGGAACACGTGGCCCCAAAAAGGGGGGGACGAGACGGTAACTCACCTCCTCGGCCCAAGAAGGTGACTATTTCGATTGCCATATAGGGTTCACAGTTGACACCCCTATTTATAACTTAGTGATCTCATTTTTAACGTGGAATATTTATGGTATTTAAAAAGAGAATAAGAATAATTAAAAATTTTAATAAATTATTTCACATTATTTTTAGTTATTCTTTCTAAAGATATAGGTGTCGGTGAATCATAAACAATTAATTAATTTTCTTTTTAAAAAAAGTTAGATTATCTTAAAATGGTTGGTAGCAATTGCCATACAGGGTTCACGGCAATCGATTGAAAACTCTTCTATGTCTTTCTCGCAATGGACAGGAGCCTGCAAGTCTTGGTACTGCTGATGTGGGACTCGCCATAATCAGTTGTAATAGTTACACCGCAAACATCATTTACAAGGCCTCAGATTCTCTTGGCAGTTGCTAGGAAAGTGGTCTCAGGTTACCACACAACGTGCAACATGTGGCGAAGATGTCATTTCATTATATTTTATGATTTTGGCTTTTCCATACATTATGCAACATGAGACGATAAAATAGTGAGAAAAAAAGAGAAATATCATGTGGGGAGAAATCAAAATTACTTGGAGACAATAAAATGACCTTTCTACCACATGTCACACACATCCACTTTTCGTCATCTATCAGAGAGAATCCTTGGGCCAAACAGACATCAAGCTACATGGTCAGGCCTAAAAATCCACCATCTGATGGGTCCCACCTAGTAAATATTTTACTCATCAAGACTTGGAAATTATTGGATGATCACAAACATCTGATCTGATCTATTGAATGATGAGTTTGAAGTGGGACCATATGAAGGGTGAATTTGAGCTTCTCAGGACCCGCATGTGTACAACTATATGCTCTCTAATGAACTAGTTGTTAGGTCATATATGCCTTGGACTGTAGATGTATAAGTAACAATCGCATTATTAATCAATAATCTAATTCTCAGTTATCTCTTGCATTTGCAGGTTGTCCCTTGCAGCCTTGCTTATTCTCTTAAGCATTATTCACTACCAAACCCCATATGAGACGAAAGTCAGTAGTTCCTCAAACAAAAATAAAAATAAAATAAAATAATAAAAACTGTATGGAATCCTCTTCTAGCTGATATTTATACAACAAACTTGGATTGAAACGAGTCAGTCACCATCTCTCCCAGTGCAAGTAGTTAATAACCAGAGAGAGAGAGAGAGAGAGAGAGAATATGGATTGGGAGAAGGAATACCTTGATGCAGTGTTGGTCCCAAGTGGGTTGTTCATCATGTTTTCTTACCATGTCTTCCTTCTCTACAGATGCCTAAGGCTTCCACATACCACAGTCATTGGCTATGAGAACCACCACAAGAGTGCTTGGGTTGAGAGAATGATGCAGGTTAGAATTTCTCCCTTCTTCCTTTCTTCATCACAGTTTTTAATTTTTTTTTTTTTTTGGGGAGGGGGGGTAACTAGGGTGTCCAGGCCTCTTAAAGCACCCGACTAATCTCATGCAGGCAAAGACCCCTCCATCCACATGCAAGGCGGAGCCACATGGGGCTGGGGCATGAAGCCCCTGAAATTATAAAAAATAAATAAATCATATATTACTAATAGGGGCGTAGCCTGGGAGAGGGGTGGAGTCGGGGATGGGGCTTTAGCCCCCCCTAAACGTCCGAGAAAAATACATTCCTTACAAACAGACACGATGGCCATGAACTTGGCTTCAAAAAAAAATTTGGGAGGAGAATCTTCGCTCCGCCCTTGTTCACATGCACCAGGTAAGTAGAGATAAATCTTTGAGAGTGGCCAACAAGGGGAAGAGAATGGAAGTCAATACCTCCGCTTCCTGAGGGGTGGTCCTGGCCAGCCCACCAAACCCAATTTGCTTCCTGATCAGGTGTGGTCCTGGCCACCACAAGAGTTCTTCATAACAGTTGGGGAATCATTTCGCTTAATTAATTAATATCTCATAAATTTTTAATGGGGGAATATAATTAACAGGCTGATACGAGGAACATCCCACTAGCTCTACAAGTAATCTCGGGCAACACATCAGCAGCCACTGTCATGTCTTCGGTCTGCATAGCTCTAAGCTCTCTCATTGGAGCATGGATCGGAAGTTCCTCAAAAAACACAGTCATGAGTGGTATAATCTATGGAGACACAAGGCAATCCACAGTTTTCTTCAAGTACATCAGCCTTCTCACATGTTTCCTTGTAGCCTTCGCGTCATTTGTTCAATCAGCAAGGTACTTCGTCCACGCTAATTTCCTGATAAGCGTACCAGACACCGACATACCTGTAAAATACGTGCAATCTGCTGTAATAATGGGAAGCAGTTTCTGGTCAGTCGGGCATCGATCGCTCTACTTCGCGACTACTTTGCTTCTATGGATTTTTGGGCCAATTCCTATGTTTGTTTGCTCGGTGATTATGGTGCTGCTCCTTAACTTTCTCGACACCAATTCCACGCCGTTGCATCAGTATTCATCTCCTACATATACCAACCAGCAGTTGCTAATTAAGAGGGTAGGCGAGCAAATCACTACTAGTGTAGCTACAGATGTGGAGCTTCATTGAGAGTAAGAGAGGGACTGAGAACAATAATTGCTATCAGATATCTAGGAATTAAAGCAGATCTCCTAGCTCACTCTCTCTAGCAACAAGCTAGAATGATAGCACAAGGCAAGCTAGCTGAGTTACTATCATGCATTTTCCTCTTCTTTTCTTTGATTTCAAATGGGGTTTTGATTTGAAAATGAATGATGTCTCTACTCAGCTACTACTCGCATTTGGTCAACGTTTAAGATCTTGTATCATTGATCTACTTAGCCAGGAACAAATATTCTAGATTCGGTGGTGGTGGCAATTTTCCTTTTTTTTTTAAATATTCGTATTGTTTCTCTTTCCTTAGGGTCAACTCATTATTTTAGAGTTGTTATATATAGCTTGTATTAGAATTAATGTACAATTCTTTTTTTTAATATTCGTATTGTTTCTCTTTGCTTAGGGTGAAGTCATTATTTTAGTATTGTTATAGCTTGTATTAGAATTAATGTAAATTTTATTTATTTTTTTAATATTCATACTGTTTCTCTTTGTGGTGAACTCATTATTTTAGTGTTGTTATAGCTTGTAATAGATTTAATGTAAGATTCTAGAGAAAATAAGATAAATGGAATTTTCTTAAGGTCATTCTTTTGCAGGGACTTGTAAAATAATGAGTTTATACCCTTGTGACATGTGTTCTTTTTTTAAAACTCTCTTTAAC
This sequence comes from Tetracentron sinense, assembly GCA_015143295.1. Taxonomy (NCBI): domain Eukaryota; kingdom Viridiplantae; phylum Streptophyta; class Magnoliopsida; order Trochodendrales; family Trochodendraceae; genus Tetracentron; species Tetracentron sinense. Next base: position 53,896,320 of record CM026551.1, read on the forward strand.
TGTGATTAAAATTCACTAACCCTTATTGTTAAAGCATCTAACCTTGATTTTTAGAAAAATAAAATAAAATGAAATATTCACAAGGGTTAAAACTTATTAACAGTAGTTCAAGGATAGTTTAAGGGCATAAGAATCATTTTACTAACATTTATAAACGAAATTCAAATTAAACTAAGGGTTGAGGTTCTTTGCGCATATAGGTCAAAAGATGATGAGTTAATTTGTAAATATGTTATTCATAACAAAGTATTTGTAAACTAAAAAAAACCCAACAGTAGATTTACAAAAAATCTTATATATTAATTAATGTACTTATTTTAAAATTTTAACTTAAGATATCCATATAACCTTCTTTAACAAAATATTTATTAGGGTATGGTAGTATTTTCACTAACACATCCCCCACTTAAAGACCACCCACTATCGACAGACTTATAATTCAAAGTTATCTAATTTACATCCCTTAATTCGATTCTCTTTGTTACTTTTGTTACTATATTGTTTTTGTCGTCACTCGTCCGCCGGTGGCAACTTTTTTTTTATCTTCTTTTCAAGTCCAAGCCAAGCTTAATTTGACCCGAGGGTAAGGTTTGGCCTAGCTAATTGCCCTGCGAAGGCTTGGACTGAACCCTTACGAGTGAGGATTGGGCTTGGACAAACCTAACCCAAGCTTGGCCCATTGACAACCCTAGTCTAAGGCGAGGTCTTGGTTAACCCTAGAGTACCATACGGTCCCAAAAGCTTTATCATTTCTAAATATACAGCATCACAGGATTAATCTCCTAAAATGACTCAAAAATGGTAGTCAGCAATGCTATTGACGTTGAGTTAGGATGGACAACAGCGCAAGTTGTTGTGCTTTTGCCCCTTTGTGTCTTACAAAAAATGGGGCCCATTTTTTTTGATTCCTAATTTACCCCTGTTGAACATGTGGCCCTCCTTTGTAAGACACAAAGGGGCAACAGCTTGCGTTGTTGCCCATCCGAACTCTATTGACGTGAGTGGGTTCAAGTATTTAATTGAGTCCTGAGAAGCCGTCTAAGCTGACCCAAGTGTCCTTGTATCCCTTTTAAGTCTTGTTTACCATGGTTAAGCTTAACTAAATTAAAATAATAATTTTGTTTTATGTTCTTTCTAAAAACCATGATTAGATTGCTTAACCCTAGGGGGTTAACCACAGTTGACAGATGGTAAAAAGGGCTTGGACCAATGAGGTCACTAGGAAGCTAACCCTGGGTCCGTTTTCCATTTTCCTATGTAAGTTGGTGGAGCAACATCAAAATCTGCAGCGATGCAAAAGTCTTAATTGATCTGATTTCTGGTTCAGAAGTGATTACCCGTGAGCTATTATGGCTTTAGTACACAATATCAAGAGGTTCATTTATGAATTTAGATCGGTTAACATTCAGTTCGTGGGAAGAGCTCTTACCCATCAAGCACATCTTTTGGCCAAAGGTTGACTTTCTTCTGTGGTTGATATAGATGTCATGATATTGATCTTCTCATGGAGAGATTTCTTATTCGTGAGCTCGTTAGTAGATTATGTAATGGCCTTTAGGCTTGCCATCTTTAATTTTTATAAGATTGGATTACCAAAAAGAAAAAATTTATATTGATAAGCTAAATAACAAATGCTAACTAAAACAAGGTCGACTAAGGTGTTAGTGGGTGAGAGTGTGGGTAGCCTTTCTCCCATTTAGCGTTATGTGCAAATTTTTGCACACATTTCTAACTGAAGAGAAGATGGAGAAAGGATCCTCAGCTGTCCCAACCGGACAGGTGGGGTTATTTTGGTGTTTTTGGTCAAGTGGTGAACTGCGTAGCTCTCTTGAAAGCAACGGATGACCTAAACGATTTGGGCTAATTGTGCTTCATTGATGTTGCAGCATCAATACCCATTAGCAAAAACCTTTGAGAGAAAGAGAGGTGACCGACCGTTGTTGGTTTTTTTTTTTCAAAGAAAGTGATAAAATAAAAATAAAAACAACTATCGAGAGCGAGCTTGACCGTTGGATTTAATATCCAATGGTGCCATGTCTACACACACTTTAAATGATGGCCTAACTTAATGCTTGACACCATTAGATCTTGAATCTAACGGTCCAGCACGCGATAATAGATAATATCGAGAGTTTTAAATCACTTTCCTTTTTAAGAAACTGCCGATTTAATCATCACGAGATGAATCCACAAATCAAATGCAATTTTTTTACAGGTTTTTATGAATATGGGATCAGAATGTTGGGCCATAAATCTAACGTAGCTGAGATGAAAATGTTGTCATTAATAAGTGAATAAACAAGATAAGAAATAATCCATTTGAGAGAAACTAAGAATAATTTAAATAAGTGATAAATAAAGGAGTCAACTGAGCTAAAACGGTCGACACACATTCAACAAAGACTACTAACAACTTAGACTGCGTTCGTTTGGAGGGAAAATAAGTGCACTGAATTAGTTTTAAGAGAAAAGCTAACTATTGTGTTTGAAATTAATTCTGCAAAGTGAGTTTTTCACTCTAAATAATTACTTTCGTTTGAGGGAAAAAATTCTCCAAAATATGTGGATAATTTATTTTTGAGATTTTTTTTTTGTTCACAATGTCTTTCCTCGAAACAAATAAAGCTTAAGTGAATTAAGTACAAACATTTTTAAGAAATGATTTTAAAAAAAGATTGATAACACGTGATTTATTTGAATTGAAGATAATGACTTTAAGTAGAGCGAAAAACTGAAACATGATTCATGTTGCCAATCCCTACATATTGGGATAATGGATTGATAATTATGATGATGATGTTGATGTTATATTTTTTGATTTTTGAACTAGAACTTGGGATTGCTTCGGCATTGGATGGAGGAGGCCACGTGGTGCAACAAACAGAGTTATCAATTGCAAGTATTGTAGATAATCACAGTAAGGAACTCAGTTTTGAACTCCTAAGATGTATCACACATGGGGCTACCCAAATGTTGAACTTACCCTAGAAGCCGCGAAAATTCACATGTTTTGACTACCGTTTTAATTTTGTTTTTGTAACAATTGCTTGATTGAATGTTACGAGTCTCTGTAGTAGAAGAGAAGAAGCTTAGACTGTCTGGTTTTCAACATAGAAAGGTTTATAATATCTTTTGTTCCCTTAACTATGCTCAGCTCTATCACTTCGGTGATGTTTGTGAAAGTTGATGTTATAGAACAAGTGATTTATTGATTATTCTTGGATGATTTATATTGACCTTAAATAGGGTTTATATAGATTTAACAAAATAGACTTTTATGGAAAGTAAATCAACCTAATCTAATCATACCTAATCAAATATATTCTACCCTTGATTGATATCAATCTAATATTGTGATGAGATACACTTGAATGATTTAGTGTATCTCATTCACTTTATCACAATGCCCTTACTATATTCTCTAATATTCCTCAAACTCATGTGGACTGAAAATCTTTATGAGTTTGCCACAATTTGAGTACCCCTTTTGTGCATGAAGAGCTAAATTATTTAACTATGCTTGGTAGTCACCGTCAATCTGTGAAGTCTATCTTTGTCGCATCTCGTTCATATTTATGAGTCTGTCGAAGCCCATAGCTCACTAGATCAAGTTGTCATGATCATCTTCCCAAAGCACTCAAAGAATAATTTGCAATGTGAAGAAAAAATCTCATTAGAGATGTCTTCAATAAATAAAATGAGACACTTATTACGGCTCATCCTATAATAGGTATATCAAATATCACGTTGATTTTCATGCTTTGCATTGTGATGAGGATACCCGAGTGACATTGAATGCTTTGGCGATCTCTATAAGAGAGTTGAAAATATAATAGCAAAGTAAGTAGATCCCCCACAGTTGGTACGGCTAGTGCTAACATTGCTTTCGTGCCTCTCCACACCCTTGTAAATTTGTCCTGAGATATGACTTGCAAAGCTGTCCTGACAAATGATGATGTAGAAGACATGTTGCATCTATGCAAGATAAATGACTGCCTACATCAAGAAACAGTTGATGTAATGAACAATGTTAGGTGGAACATATTTGCAGAAGAGCCATTATTGCAGCAAATTTTAGCCAAAAGAGATGCTATGCTGTTTGCAGCAATAATAAATAAATAAAAATTCACACCTCATGTAACGAGAATAGGTAGTTTAAAAAAAAAACAGTCGGACGAGTGACAGAATGCCGCCCGTCGGAAAAACAAGACCGAAAGAAAAATTCAAAACAAGGTCCGATCGACCCGCTCTGATACCATATAGAACAACTTATTTATTGATTATTCTTGGATGATTTACATTGATCCTAAATAAGGTTTATATAGATTTAACAAGATAGACTTTTATGAAAAGTAAATCAACCTAATTTAATCATACCTAATCAAATATATTCTACCATTGATTGATGTGAATCTAATATTGTGATAAGATACACTTGAATGATTTAGTGTATCTCTTTCACTTTATTACAATGCCCTTACTATATTCTTTAATAGATGTATCTCTGCCTCTGTATCACTGTATGTGATGGATGGGGTTGTAGTTAATTTTTTACTATGGAAATGCTCATCCCAATACCAATTGTATATCTCCATCAGAGTTCTTTTCTCATTTGAAAATAAGGAGGAATTTTTTTGATATAATGCCCTTACTAAAATCTGATCTCTTATTACAATGCACTTACTAAAATAATTTTCTAATTTGATCTCTTGATATACATGGAAAAATACACTAAAATCTGCGTAGAACTTGTGACGAATTACGAGATCCAAATACCATGCTCCGTTTGTTAGCACCTAAATGGTTTTATGACGTATATCATTTACGAAAGAAAAATATTTACGGTAAAATTTGAATTTTCCATTCAGTTTTTGTTGTTTGGTTGCGTTCTTGAAAATAAGGAGAAAATTTTTTAATTAAAAAAATAAATAAAAAATAAACAAAATAAAATAATAAAATGGCCCTGACCTCTCTCCTGGACCCTGAAAATTCACAGCATACTATGACCCTGATCATCTAGTGAATTAGAAATGTGTAGCAGGTGATTGAAGAGGAATCACAAGTACTACTGGGTCTCCATCTTGGAGATCATGGTTCACTGAATGCCCCCTTTACAAAGGGGACCAGTAGGGTTGTATTCGGGCTGGGCTTGACCGGGCTTGGCCAAGCCCGGCTTGGCTTGAATTAGTTTGATCGAGGCCCGAAGCCCAGCTCGGCCTGAAATCATGATCGATTGGGCGGCCCGAAGCTCGGCCCGAAAAAAAAAACTTGGCTTGAAGCCCGGCTCGGCCTAAATTGATTCAAGCTCAAGCCGGGCTTGGCTTGGCTCGAGCTCGGCTTGAATCATTTTTATTTTTCTTTTTTAAATAATAAAATTTTATATTATTTATATATATAATAATGATATATAATAATAATATATATATATATATAAATTTTAATAATATTCGAGCCGAGCCGAGTTCGGGCGGGGCCGAACCTCAATCAAGCCGGGCCGAGCTGCACAGAGGTGGGCTTGAGCTTGGCTTGAATTAGCTTTCGGGCTTTTTTTTAGGCTTGGCTTGGCTTGTTCGAGCCCAAAATTTCGGGCCGAACCGGGCCAAGCCAAGCCGCACCAACAGGCCAATCGGGCTTTGTGCAGCCCTAGGGACCAGCATATTTAGCACGGCATAAATTGATGAGATTGTTCATATCTATACTATTATATAAAAGAGATGATGGTTTTTGTTTGTACAAGTTTCCAATTTTCAAAATGCCGGGTTAATTAATTTATGTATTTTTTAGAATACCCCTATTAATCAAATTTATATTTCTCAGAATACACTTGTTAATAACTCTTTCTATCACCGTTGTAGTTTTTGATTTTATTTTTTGATTTCTTGAAGTGTCCCTGTATAATCAAATTTTTTACCTCTTAGAACTAGGGCTGTCAATGGACCGGATCATGATCCAGATCCAATCCGATCCGAATCCTGATCCGATCCGAATCCGATCCGATTAGCCAGACTTTGGACCCTATATGTGATCCGTCGGATCGGATTCGGATCGGATCGGTGGAATCCGATTATAATCAGATCGGATCTGGATATAGGGTGATCCGATTCGATTAAAATCCGATCCGATAATAATAATAATTTTTAATTATTTTAAATATATTATTTAGATTTTCTATGTATAAAATATTAATTTTTTAAAAAATTAACATTAATTAGTATTAATTAAGGTATTATTAGATTTTTTATTATTAAAATAGATTTTTTTTTTTTTTTAAATAACCTTACTCGGATCAGATCGGATCGGATTCAGATTGGACGATATATAATCGGATCGGATTCGGATCGGTTACTTCATGATCCAACGGATCTCGGATCGGATTCGGATCAGTCGGATTCTTAATCGGATCGGATTCGGATCTAGGCAGATCCGGTCCGAATCCGATCCGTTGACAGCCCTACTTAGAACATCCATATTAATCAATTTTCTATTTTTCAAAAATTAAACACTTGCAATCTAGCTTGTGCATGCACACCCAACTAATTTTTGTACAAACTTGATATTTTATGACATACTTGTAAAAATAACTGACTACATGTGATTCATTTTTTCCTCCAAGTTATTCTAATTTCCTTGCAGCTTACACGACATTGATATAATTAATATGCCCCTAATTTCATTTAAGTAGTCGCGGACTCGTTGCAGCGACAAGGCATAAGTTTCATGGAGCATAATTTAAAAGCATCCACATAATTGAAAAGGACTCTTATCATCTCTGTATTTATTATTATTATTATTTTTTTTTTTTTTGGGAGTTATCATGTACCTACATTAGTAATCTTGAATAGGTTAGGCTGTGAGGAGTTAGCATTGAGTAGGGGAGTTCTTGCAACTCATACCCGAGGGAATTAGATCCTCTAACCTCCCACATCTGGAGGTCACACTCCAATCACTGGCGTAAGAGGGCGGGGTGTTGTGTTTTTTTTTGCTGTATTTTTGTTACTTGAGGAGCAAAGAAAATGATCCCGCAAACGAATTGTTTATTAGCAGCATCTCTTAATAAGTCGGTTGTTAATATATATTGTTTTTGTCAAATCAATTGTGAGTTAATTAACTCTCAAATCACCTCATTAGACTCGTTTAACATCTTCACTTATCTATATGATGCAAGGTATACGAGAAATACTCTACTAAATCTCACTAGAGGAAGCATTTGAGATGACTCGGCCCTTCTTTTGACTCGTTTAAGAATTATTTTTTTTTTTGGGAACTCAGGGTGTCCCCACCTTTGGGTCAGGTCTAATCCATTCTTATCTACAAAATGTGGATGATGCAATGTATCTATTACCTTCGAAGCCAAATCCTCTACCATGATAACCGGAATCGGCAAATCTGGTTATCACCCCTTGAGGTAGCCACGTGTTCTTTTTCACACCCCTTAATTGTGGTTAAGATTCACACACACCTAGGGTGTACCCATCCATCTTTCGTTTTTTTTTAATATTAATTTTTAAAAAAAATATTAAAAAAATGAATTAATATTTTAAAAAAAAACAAGGATGGATGAATGAACCCTAGGGGTGGGTGAATTTTAACCACAGTTAAGGTGTCAAAAGAGACACGTGGCGACCTCAAGGGGTGAGAACTGGATTTGCCAAATCCTGTAATCACCGTGGAGGATTTGGCTTCATTGCCTTATTATAGGGAAGGTTTACCCATCATACTTTGTTAGGATGTCTTTTTTAGTTATTCCATTTAACTCCTATTCATTGCGATCGTACTCGAGTCCATTGAAATTGAATTCTTCGGAGTTCAATCGTGCCCATAAGTCAACGTGTCCCTTTTGATTCTTATTATTAAGGTTAAGATTCACTAATCCTTAGAGTTCAACAATTTAACTTGGTTTTAGAAGAGTTTAGTTAAGATTCACTAACCCTTCGAGTTGAACAATTTAATTTAACTTGGTTCTTAGAAAGTCCATTGCGATTGAACTCTTCCCAAGTTCAATCGCACTCACAAGTCACCAATGTTCATTTTGATTCTTATTAACTATGGTTAAGATTCACTAACCCTTAGGGTTCAAAAGGGACACATGTAAAAAATTTAACTATGATTTAGAATTTTTAACTCTTAATGTTAATATTTTTTTTGAAAATCAAGTAAAATTGTTGAATATTAAGGATTACTGCACCAAAAAATAAAATTGGGGTTCAACAATGTAACATTAGTTTTTAGAAGAAAAAAATAACTAACCCTTGTGTTCAACAATATAACTTTAGTTTTTTATTTTAAAAAAATTATTAACTCTAGCTAAGAAATTTTACCTTTAAGAAGTTAATTTTTTTTTAAATATTTGTAAGCATAGTTAAATATTATATGCATATCCCTTTTAATCCTTATTAACTGCGGTTAATATTCAGTAACTTTGATTTTTTTATAAACAAAAGTTATATAAATGATTAATAAGTCTTAACCATAACTACTATACTGAGGTTAAAGCCTTACACGTGCCTGCACCACTGGTACTACTAAGTATCACCTGTACCCCTAAAAGATAGACCAGTGGATGGTTCTAATAAAATACACAAAAGCTCAGATGCGCTTTAATTTCCGTCCAAGTGACAGACAGTCGTGATTTGACCCCAACAAATCACATTAGCGCAAATTTCCTCATAGCTCATGTCACATAAGACCAGCGGCATTCGAACATTGGTAACAATGGTGATATGTAGTATTCTACCATTGGACTGAGACTGGATCTGATTGTTCTAAATGATTATAATATAACTAAGACCTATCAAAGTTTTTTCTTTCAACAGCACCAAAACTAATGAGAATGGTATTTCAAAGTTTGAATCTATTTCATAAATTATTAGTAGGGTAAATTATACTCACCTTTCCTGAGGTTTGGTAAAATTTCAGAAACTTTCCCCTGTTATTTATAAAATTACACTATCCTCCCCTTAACTTTGGTTGTCTGTAACAAATAACTCATTCTATTAGTTTGATGTTACTTACATGGATGAACTTTAATAATGTCATTATTTAAACATTTTAAAAATTTTAAATTATCCTTCTTAAAAATAAAGTCAACTAATACAATAAAATAAATAAATGATAATTGAGTTTGGTAACCAAGGCTAAAGTATCAACAGCTTAAGTTTAATATATATTTCCAAAACCAAAGTTAATAGTGTCAACTTAAGGTGAATAAATAAATAAATATATATATATATATATATATATATATAGATATATATATTCTAAAAACCAAAGTTAGATAGATGAAATGTAGGCGTGAGTGAATCTTAACCATAGTTAGTGGGTATTAAAAGAGACACATGACGGCTTATAGAGACGCTTTAATTGTAGTTAAAAATAATTAACCTAACGTTAATATTTTTTTTCTTCTTAATACCAAGGTCAGATGGATAAATCATAGGGGTAAGGGTAAGTGAATCTTAAACACAGTTAGTGGATGTTAAAAGGGACACATTGTGGCATGTAGAGCCCCTTTTAATTGTGGTTAAGCATATTCAACTTAAGGTTATTTTTTTGTCTAAGAACAAAGGTTAGATGGATAAACCCCAAGGGCTTAATCATAGATAGTGGGTGTTAAAAAGGACACATGGCGACTTGGGACATTTATGTTTTTTTTTTTTAATGTTGAGCTTTCAAACTAAGATTACGTGTTTCGTTTAAGTAATAAGGTTAAAATTGGAAAAGAGTATCATTAGTTAACGGAGTTAATATGATGAGCCTGAGAAGAGAGGTCAGTGTAAATTCAAAACAAGAGAGGAGGTGAGTGTAATTTATCCTTATTATTATTATTATTATTATCATTATTTTGGTAAATGATACAGTTAGGCGGCCCAATTAATTTTTGTTAGTATATATATGGCCAAAACATACACATCCAACCTATCAACCCGCCTGCCTCGCATCTTCACAAGTAGAAATTGTTATATTGTTGAACCCCAATAGTTAATGAATTTTAACCACAATTAAAATATAAGGGTTAAAATCGTACACATGCAAAGCACCACTAGTAGGGGTGTATTCGAGGTGGGTTGAGCCGGGCTTGGCCTGCTCGGCTCGGTTTGAAAGAGTTTACTCTAGGCTTGAAGGTCGGTTCGGCTAGAAATGGTGTTCGAAAAATCGGCTTGAAGCTCGAGCCGAATTCATAAAGCTTGACTTGAAGCTTGGTTCGGCCTGAATTGATTCAAGCTCAAGCTTGGCTTGGCTTGGCTTGGCTTGGCTTGAGCTCGGCTTGAATTTTTTTAAAATAAATAAATAAATAAAATAATAATATTTTATATATGTAATAATGATATATATAAATAATATTTTTTTATTCTTTTAAATAATATTCAAGCCGAGCCGAACCAATTCAGGCGAATCGAGCCTCAATCGAGTCAAGCCGAATCAAACAGGTCATGACTCGAGCTTAGCTTGAAAACTCGGCTTGGCCCGGCCTGATCAAACCTAAAAATCAAGCATAAGCTGAGCTTGATCGGGCGAGCCGAGCAACCAAGCTAGCCCGGCTGGTGTACACCCCTAACCACTAGTTCGAGAAATACTCCTCTACTAAATCTCAATAGGGGCATTAGTTGACCCGGCCCTCCATAACTCACCCATTCTTTTTCCAGGTTAGGATTGGCATACCTCAATCAGATCAATAACCTCTGTTGTTCGGGTCCAGAATTGCGACTCGAAACTACCTGGTCCTTGGTCGGTCTGCAAAATCGATCTCGAAGTTCAAAATATCTAGGTGTTCTAATTATTCATGAAGATATCTTTAGCAACTTGGATTTACCTAGGCACCTATGCGCATTTTTTTTTGGATAGGGAGCATTATTTATCTAGGTTAGTAGGTGTAGGTTAGGAATTAAATTAGTATACATAGTGAGTCTCTCAACCGTCACACCGAGACTTGAAACTAAGTCCTCCGCCCCCACCAAAAAAGATACTGTAAGCACCCCAATTTTGCACCCCTTTTAGCATCTTGTACTCTTCTAAAAATCCTCTTAAAAATCCTTTTTTAAGACCCTCTCTCTACGTGCTTCGAGTTCCGAAAAAACGCCCCTCAGGTGAAAATTGACAAAAATACCCTTAGGGTAAAAAAATGACCAAAATACTTCTAAAAAAATGCTAAAAAGCTATCATTTTGTTTAAAATGATTTTATAAATTTTTTGGTAATTTTTGGAGTTAAATCGGACTTAAAACGCTTAAAATTGACCGAAATACCCCTAGAGCGTAAAATGACCAAAATGCCCCTGAAAAGTACCGAAAAATCCATGTTTTATCTAAAATATTTTTCTGGATTTTATCGGCTCAATTTAGACTATTTTTGGGGTCAAAACAGGCTTAAAACAAAGGAATTATCTTGGGTATGACACGTGGCAAGTCAAAAGTCAACAAAAAAATAAAAAAATAAGTTTTTAAAGCCCTTAAATGGGGGCGCTACTTCAAGTAGCGCCCCGCCTGTTTTTGCCCGATTATTGAATGGGCGCTACTTCAAGTAGCGCCCCAAGTGAACCCCGTTTTTTTTGCCGTGTTGGTAGGCGTTTTCGGAAAAAATAAAAAGGGGCGCTACTTCAATTAGCGCCCCCTCAATGTCGACCCGATTTTGCCGCCGCACTGTTCACAACCGCCTACTGTTTGGGGGTTTTATCCAAAAGGGGCGCTACTTCAAGTAGCGCCCCCCTTGTTTTTGCTTCCTATAAATACTCTACCCCTCTTCCTTCATTCTAACTCATTCCCACAAGCTTGCTCTCTTCTCTCTCCTCTTTCACGACCTCTTTTTGGCATCGGCGATCCCGGGAACTCGATTTCGAAGAATCGTTCTCGGGAGCACTTAATTCAGAGACCCTTTTGGGTTTCCCGGAAGGTAAAATCGTCGAAACTCTGACGTTTGCTTTGTCATTTCTTAATATAATTATTTTATTGTTTTTTTTACTTAAACCCGGCTTACCCTGTCAAACCCCTGCCCGGTTTTACTTAAACCCGGCTTACCCTGTCGTACATCTGCCCGGTTTTATCCAAACCTATCCTCGCCTAGTCGAACCCCTGCTCAAATCCTAGTTAAACCCAGTCAACCCCAGTTAACCCTAGTTAATCCCAGTTAACCCCAGTTAAACTCAGTTAACCCTAGTAAAAACCCAGTTAACCCCAGTTAAACTCAGTTAACCCTAGTTAATTCCAATTAACTCTAGTTAAAATCTCAGTTAAACCCAGTTAAACCTAGTTAATCCCAGTTAACTCTAGTTAACCCCAGTTAAACCCAGTCAACCTCAGTTAAACTCAGTCAACTCCAGTTAACCCTAGTTAATCCAGTTAACTCTAGTTAATCCCAGTGAAACCCAGTTAATCCCAGTTAAACCCCAGTTAAACCCAGTTAAACCCAGGTAAACTCTAGTTAAACCCTGATTAAGCCCTAGTTAACCCTAGGTAAACCCTGATTAAGCCATATTTAACCCTAGGTAAACTCTAGTTAAACCCCGATCAAACCATAGTTAAACTCAATCTATTCAAACCCTTGTCAGAGCCTCAGTTCAAAACCTGTTCAAATCCCCACCTCGCCAGGCTCCTCAGCACGAGCTTAAACTGCCCCATCACTCCTCAGCACGAGCTTAAAAGGCCATTTCGCTCCCAGATCAGCGAAATCCATTAAATCAAATCCTTCAACCTTTCGCTCCTCAGTACGAGCTTAAAAGGCTACCTCGCTCATCAAATAAGAGCAAAAACCCTCAAACCTTTCAATCACCCACAATCCAATCCAATCCAATCAAATCAAATCAAACCATCAATCTACTCCGGAACTACGTGTGGCTTGATTCCACTAACTGTGGATACGTAGGCAACCCTAATCGGGTTCAGCTCCCCTAAGATAGAATCCTTATTCCATTTCTATCCTATCCCTCTCAATTCATTTATTTCAGTCAATATTACATTACTCAGCATATAGATCGAATTGCAAGTTTCTTATACGGTTTCATTTATTTGATTCAGACTTAGAGAGTAGGTAACCATCTCCGGATGGGAGTTTAGGGGTGCCTAACACCTTCCCCTAACTCAAATGAATCCCTTACCCTGACCTCTGATTTCTAGACCATGCCTTATCCAACAAATTCAGGGACCTATTTCCCTCATAATTAGATAGGTGGCGACTCACAACTCAATTACAATTTATCACTATTCCTTATTGGGATGTATCCTGATCGGGAAGGGAGGGCAGATACATCTAACCAATGGAGCAGGTGAACTACTTATGGGCAAGTTAGAAGGAAACAAAGAACATAGTAACATGGAAGTTTATTAATCTAAACACCCATAATCATCATTTTTACAAAACCCAAAAAATTGTTTACACATAAGATTAGAGAGGGATCATTATGGGACTATGTAGATTGGTGGCGACATCCGAGCTTATTTTAATGGTAATACAATAAATTTGATTTAGAAAATGGCAGTCTTTTTCAGGTGTAGTGTTTTCAACACTCCTGGCGCACATTAGACGCCACAGCTCTAGCCCAAAACTTGAGTTGTGCCTTCATGTCTCCTATTGATCTGCTATCAACCCAATCTGGAATTGGAGGTGATGATGATCTCTGTACAAGCCATGCTTCAGAGAGATAAGGCCTCCTCACCTTCTCTTCATCCCAATCTACTGAAGTCTTGTCTTGTAAACCTGGGATCATGTTAACAACACTTTGGTTTAAAACTTCTTTGTCAAATATGAATCCCAAGTCTCTGAAACCCTGTACCTCCTCAAATTCGAGATCACTTCGGCTCTTCTGGCTCTTCGTGCGACTTAAACTCCGGTACTGATTTGTTTCTCTACTTAAACAAGGATGGCTCTTACTATCCTTATTCGTGCTTTCCATATTTGATTCCCTTCCTGCTCGCCGCCTTGGGATACTAGGTTCTATCATGCTCTGCAAGCCAATCTTACTAACATTAGAGAGAAGATAGAAGAAAATTCGAAAAAAAAATCAGTAGGACAAGATCATTTCATAGTTGCAAATTTGGGCTATTCAGCTCTTTAAATTGGATAATATGGATTGTTGGGCATGTTGTGCTATTTGAATGATAGTAATGGTTTATAAACTTAGATGGGTGACTGGTTTATAGGCAAATAACTATATAATTCAATTTTTAATGATTAATCAAGATCAAACATGCTGACTAGTTGGGTTTGTAGTATGAATGTTCAGTTGGGTCATGGGTGTGTGTAATTTACAGGAAAAGAGGCCTAGTGCATCCTTAAGCCTTAAGAGATGATGGTTATAGATTAGTACCTTGGAAGTATGTCGTGGCGGCAAGACATCCGAAGGGTTAAGCGATCGTCTCCGGGTCAATTTACTAAATCCTGGATCACTTTCTTCTTCTTGGACTACTTTCATACTCCCTAAACAAGGTGGTAGTGATGGAGTTCGAAGCAAGTTACGGCGAACAAAATCATCATCCCTAGGAAGCATCGGCGAAGACTGTTCACCATCTGGCTTCTTAACCAACTTCTCTTGACTTGTATTTTTGAAAGGAGAAGGATCAGAAGAACATTTCAACATCCTTGTTCTTCTATTAAACGGGTTTTCGAAGAACCAGTACTCCTCAAAAAGCTCCATAGTTTCTACCTTTTCATCTATACTAGTAGAAGACTCAAAAGAATCAAGAAGCTCCATAACTGCCAACTTCTTGCATCTGCAAGAAGAAGACCCGGCCACATGGGGTTCTTCCTTGTGATTCTAATAATCCTTTGTCCTGTTGTCTACTAAAATAAGAAAAAATGGCTTGAGTGAAGAAGCCATGTGGAATACATCTACAACAAATATTTTATGTATATTAGTATACAGTTCTTGGTCATGGTGTTCGATTAATGACAGAGAAGGAAATGAAGAGAGAGAGAGAGAGAGATGTGAGCATTTACTTATAACAACTAAGAAATATGGAGATATGCATTGCTTGGAGAGCATGACCGGGTCATGCCAGCACATTGCCCATGTGGTTTTTTGGCTTATGAAGCAAACACAAGGGGTCTTTGTATTGTATTTTTCTTCTTCTGATGATGGGAAAGCTTTGGATAGAATTATATTAATAAATTGAAAAATTACAAAAGAGGGGCTATGTAAAGTTGGTTAACAGAAAAAGAGGCTCAACTTTTACACAATTACAAACTAGGTCCTTGATTCAACATTCCATATTTAATAAGGTCTCTCTCTCTCTTTTTCTTTTTTTAGTATATCTTTGAGGTACAGGGTGGTCTGCATCCTCATACCAGCAGGGATGGTGCTCGTGGGGAGGTGAGGATAAGGGTGTATTCGAGCCGGGCTTGGCCCTGCTCAGCTCGGTTTGAAATTTATCATCTGTGTTCGATCTCGGTTTGAAATTTTTTCATCTATGCTCATGCTTGGCTCGAACTCGAATCGATTCGAGCTCAGACTTGAGCTCGGATTGAATTATTAAAAAATAGTTGTTAAATAAAAGTAATAATAATTTTATTTTATATATATATATATATATTTATATGTATAATAATTGTATATAATATTATTTTTTATATAATATTCAAGTCGAGCCGAACCGAGCCTCAATCGGGCCGAGCTTCGAACCAAGACGAATCAAATAGGCCTTGGCTCGAGCTCGGCTTGAATACATTTTCAAACTCAAAAAAAGCTCGGCTTGATCGAGCCTATTTTTCGAGCTCAAGCCAAGCTTTTTCGGGCCGAGCCGAGTCAAACTTCAAGCTAGCTTGGTTTAGATACACCACTAGGTGAGGATGCGACTTGATACTTTCTGCAGACACCAAAGACAGACATTTATGCTGAAAATTTAACCTTGTTTGATGATGATATACAATGCTAAATACTGGAAGCGATGAAATAATAAAATAGTACTAGATACGATGATTTAAGGGATATGAAGACGAATAATTTTTTGAGAGGTCTTGGGTTCTATTTCTCACTCCCCCTTTGGGGCCAGCCCGGCACAGGTACACCCAAACTTACCTGGTGTTGTGGCGGGTGGAGGGCTCACACCCTCATGATTAGTCCTGACCCAAAGGGTTGGGGACACCCGAGTTCAAATAAAAAAAGACGAAGATTGAAGATTTTGACGTACCCTTTGAGAAGATTTGATGTTGATGCCAAATGCAGTTCTTTAATAAGAGAATCTCATTAAAGATTTTTTCTTGAGAGATGCAGGAACATAACTACGATTTTCTTGGTGTCGGAAAGTTAGAAGGTCATTGCTGGTTTATCGAATTATAGAGAGAATCTTTGGTTGAAAAAGGCGAATAAGGGGTTTGGGCAAATATAAAGATGATGCAGCTAGAAATTGGGGAGGTGGTTCAGTCCGTTGAGAACGTGAAAATAAACTCATGAGGAATGCTAGCCCTACTCTCATTCAACTCATACTCTCACCCTCAACTAACCATTTGTCCTTTCTTTTTTTTTGGTGAGTGTTTTAATCATTGCATAATGTATAGGTGATTGGGGTTGACTGGGAGAGTAGGGGTAGCACTCCTCATAAACTCGATATAGTTGCTCAAAAAAAGGTATTGAAAAGAAGTTGCGAAAAACACTCACCCAACTAAGAGGAATCATTCAACTCTCTAAGAGAATCACTCAACTCTATCTCAGAGGAATCACCCAACTCTAAAGTTTAGCATTAAGCTCCATAAATTCTCATAACAAAAACCTCTATTTCCCTAAGGGTCTCTGCTGAGACTTACAAAGCTTGGCACTTTGCATTTTGTCACTTTAGTTGTTAGAAAACTTGAGATATTTTGTTAAAGTTTATAAGAAAATTATTTTTTACTAGAATTCATTTTTTTGTTGCGTTTGAAGTCTTACTAGAGTTGCAACCTAAGAAATGAAAAACACAATACATCAAGTTCTCATAAGAAAATGTATATTGTATAAAACCTTGAAATATCACTACCTAAATTTAATAATATAAGCAACATTATTATCCTATACTCTATTTAACCAAGCCTAACCACCATTTTAATTACATGATGTCATACTTGGCAAATCCACCAAACTTAATACAACAAAAAATGTGGGCACTATTTCTGCAGAAGTTGAGCTGCATCAAAAGACCACCATTTTCAGGCCAGCTAATTGATGTCAAAATTGTGAAAGGTTAGCATGCACATGGAGTGAAGAAAGCTTTCTCCATATTTTTAGAGCTGAAAGGGCCTTCTTTCTCAATTTGTAAGAATCAAGACTACTTTTAGCTATTATGAAAGTATACATACCATTTTCCTTAATAAGAACTTATAAAGAAGGCTCTATAATTAGAGGTTATTACACGCAACAAATCTCTTAGTTTAGTTATCCCTGTTACATTGAGTCTTATCTAAAATCTCCCTATCCTGTGCTTGACCTATTTTTTATAGTCTCAATTCAAAATATACATGAATCTGCCCTACCCTGTCAACATACACGTCACGATAAGCCATCGCTCTCTTGACAGACCACCTTCTGCATGGCTATAAGGATTACAAAGAAGTTCCCACATCAGGCGTACCGTATAAGAAATGGTCCATTGATTGATCGGTTCGGATCAACCTGTTGTTGCATATAAAAATGAGGGAGGAGGGAGTGGGATTCAATTGGCCTTGGCTTGCCTCTGGCGAAGCCAGAAAGGGCTTATCTCGGGGTTTCATAGAATAGGTGACATGTGGAATGGACATGTGGCGATAAGTGTGTGAGAATAAGGGGGAGAGATATCAAATGGGGAGAAGTCAAAACTCATGGGGAGAAAATAAATGACTTCCCCCATTTTTCTGCCAGCTGCCGCACAATGTATGGAACCCTGAGAGCCCTTTCTGGCTTCGCCAGAGACAATCCGGGGCGATTTAATTAGGGATGATTGACACCATATCCATTGGAAATATCTTCTTAAATGAACAATTGCAAAATAGATGAAGTCACCCACATGATATGGGACAAGAAAGTTGTTGAGTACAAGCAATAACAAAAGAATTGAGTAAAAAGAGAAGACTAATATATTGGTTTTCTCTTCAAAGCAAGTAACAATAACATGCTATAACATTGAGAACTGAGAGAGAACTCACAATTGCATGTTCTTCTTCACATCAAGCAAACCAAGCTACCAATCAAAGAAGTGGGACCTTAAACTTTGACGGGCACCCAAAGTGCGATGCCTGGATCAGATTCCATTTTAGTGCATTGAACACTATGGACATCGGCGGAGATTAATGCAGCTGTCAATTGATAGAAGCTTGCGCCTGTTCATGACATATACTCCTTGGGTCTCCAATCCCATTCCTTTGTTGTAAAATAAAATTCGCTCATCATCCCTGGAATAAGAAATCTCAAAAATCATCTACAGAGGTGTCTGGCTGCAGTCATAACTGTATTCTATAAAAATTAGTACTAATTTAAGAGCTATCTAATATGACGATGTAGAACAAGCATCCTCCTCGAGAAACAGGCCCTTGTTTGTTCATTTAATGCTTCAACTTATGGTGCTAATCTGTCTAAAATATATTTACAATTGTAATCAGACACGTATGTTGATGGAGAATAATAACAGTTGAAGTAGTTCACCATTTCAGAGTATTGATCTAATTGATAAAGCAAAGATAAGGGATAGAGACAAAATAAAATGTGGGACTCTTTGCAAAAAAGAAAAATATAATTATGGAGAGAGAGAGATTAGGAGGTCCACAACTTTTTTTTTGACTCTATGTAATAGATACATGATATATATATATATAGAGAGAGAGAGAGAGAGATCAGGAGGGATGTCCACAAGTTTATTTTTGATTAATGTAATAAATACCTGATCAATCATGTCAAGATGAAGTTGGATTTCTTAGCTTGAGGGGAATGCAGATCTTAGTGTTTTTCTGTAGAACTGAAATGTGTTTTTCACAATAAATTGGGTTGACCAATAGCTGAAATCATAAAGGATGCAAAGCTGATCATGAGAGGGTTGAAATCAAGTGATTATGAAATCAATTAGCTGGATGTTTGAAGCAATCTTCTTGCAATTCATATATAAACCACTACTCCTTGATCAAGTACATGAATATGCTCATAGTAGTGGAGTCAGGCAAGGCCGGGTAATAGTTATTATAAACAGGAGACAGTCCATCCTTGACAAGTGAAAGGCAAAGTTGTCAAATATGCAACAACTCTAGGAGTTCATTTTATGATTAAAGGAGTGCAGAAACATTGCAACAGTATATTTGACTAAAGAAGTAATGAGAAGTAGAGATGCAGAACATAGAGAGGATATGGACTTGAATTAGGTAGTTATTTTTGTATTTTTCTGTCTATCTGCTTATAGTTTCACCTTTTTTGTCCTAATAGCATTCTTAGAAATTCTCCACGTGAACATGTTCATGGTGTGGGTTTTTTTCTTGGAATTTTCCGGCATATGAAGCCAACAAGTAATTAGAACTAGTCTTGGTTTTTAGCGTTCATTGGTGTTTATGGAAAATCTTGAAAAGGAGACATTAGATTTCTGTGTTTCTCCTTTGAATACAAAAAATTGGATGTAGCACCATTGTTGAGAGTAATTTGGAATCTCTAAAGAAAGAGGAGCATCTTATCTACTAGAATTCATCAGAAGGGAGCTTTATTAGAAGCAACATACATAATTTTAGGAAAAAATGGTATTAAATAACAACCAACTTATTAGCATTGTAGTTTGCTTGATCATCCCGCGAGGAATCTGACCCATAGATACTGACTAAAAGATAGGAATCTGAACACATATCATGGATTGAGAATGCTGGTGAATTTCCTAATTCTTGTCATGGACAGTAAGCTCAGATCACCGACCATTGGTGTTCAGATAATCTCCTTGACCTAAAGATGCCAAAACAAGATTTTGGATTAATATCGCTGTGACAATCAATGAAACGAGGGACCAGTTTTTATGAGTTAAAACAAAAACCTTGATGGAAACTCAACAAAGAGGGAACTATACATCATGACATTCAAATCGCAATGGAATTCACATCAGATTTCATTGTCAGTCAATCCCATTTGGAGGTGCATCATCACTTCATCCAAGAGAAGTAATTGACAAGACTAGAAGATCACCTAATCCTTCTAAAGCTTTTACAGCAGCAGCAAATGTACATATGTTATGTGCCTTGAATAAGTAAACTGATCTTCCACCCCGCATCACGCCGGTCTTTTGAGGAGTATTGGTCAAGGACTCAAGGCACTTCTCAACATACTCTAATCAAAAGAATTTACCCTTTGGCCCTGTTTGTTTGCAAGGAAAATAGAGGAGGGAAATGGTTTCCAAAGGAAAATAGTATTTTCTCCTGTTTGGTGTCTTGGAAAATACTTTTTTCCTAGAAAAGTTTTCTCCTTTGAAAATCTTTTCCAAAATTATACGAGGAAAATGTTTCTCCTCAAAACGAAGAGAAGTTATTTCCCTCGATCTCTCACGACGCTCGACACTCAAATCAAATTGTTTTTCCCTTCTCTACCGCCGATGGTAATCGATCAACTCCAACTCCAAACCGCCATACCAAGATCGATTTACAGGTTCAAATATCTACCCTAAACTCAATCTCCCATCCCCATACCCTAGATTGGTTTTGAATCTCAAAAACTTATTTTTGATTGGTCTCGATTGATGGTTGTTCTTCCATGTGTGGCTGTTTTGAAGCTATTTTAGACTGAAATGTAGCTATTTAAGCCATGATTTGCTTGTAATCTGCAACATGATTGCAAGGTTTTCAGTTGAGTTATGGGATTTTGACCAAACATGTTTAGGGATTTGAAGTTGCTTCTTGAGGTGTTGGTCGTGTTCTTCTTTGCACAAGTTTTGAATGTCTTGGCAAAGGTTTTGAATATCTTTGCAAAATGAATCTTGAAGTCTTTATTCTCCTTGTCTTCTGTGAACTGGATAAGTTTATTTTCGGGATTATCATTTAAAACTCTGCATTTTTAACGATTTCTGTAATATACAACTTGTTTTAACGATTCCTATTTCTTGCAACCTATTCTAACGATTCATGTAACCTGTTCGATAAAATGCCTAATGTTATGTTTGGTTGCCAAGAAAATATTTGAAATCATGGAAAAGAAAAGAAAATTTTGGATTTCTAATACAAATTTTATTTGTGTTTTGTCTAATTTTCTTTTCTTTTCCATGTTTTTACTTATTTTCTTAACAACCAAACATAGGGTAAGTGAAAATTGCGTTGGTTGTTTTGGCATGATGAAGTTCACAGCTTCAAGTGCATAAGATGTTTTTATTTTTGTTATTTGTGCTTTACACTATAAATGGTTAAATAAAGATATTAATACCTTCTTCTTTGTTGTGTTGCAGAATCCAAAGTCTCCCAAATTTAAAGTGAAGTTCAGACTTAAAGTGCTAAAAGGAGGACCTAAGGGCCAGTTCAATCTATCGGAGATGGGGAGTTGTTTGAAGAACAACGGGCAGCCAGGTAACGGAAACACAACGATCGAAGACGTCACTCGAAATGTTAAGATGATCATCAGCCCTAACACAAGTGCCTTGTGCAGTCCCACCAATCTGAAAGCGTGCCCACCTTATCACACCCTCTCCAATGGCACCATTAGATTATTGTTATATTACCATATTATGATTGAATAGGTTTCTTTGTTTTGGATTTGGATTGAGAAAATTGAATTTGATCCTTATTCCAATGGTTGAAACTTAATTTGGACATGCGAATAAGGCGAGTAACGGATCGGGTTAGAAATTGTTATCCATGTATATATGAATAACTTCTTTTAAAAAAATTAAGCATTTGAACAAAATTTGATCCTCGAAAATAATTCTATTAGAAAATTCTTTTCCATCTTATTTTCCATGCAAACAAACACAGCCTTTTTTCGTTCAAAATAAATCTCATGGTTGTAATTAAAAGATCACACAACAAAATAGTTATATTTCTACGACAGGTAATTCTCCTATTTTTGTCAAGTTAGGAAGTGATTTAGCTTAGCTTAAACCACAACAATCAATCCCATGACCCATCATTCAAATAAATCACAAGATGTTATTTTATAAATTTTCAATTTTTCTTCTCTTTTCCAGAGATTGCCAGGCAAACTACCCATGAACATATAGCAAATTCAAGGTCAGTGCTTTTAAAAAAAAAAAAACTAATTCTTCTCTCAACTAACAACTGAGAACCAATTAACAGAGAAGGATGAGGATGAGGAAGAAGAGGAGAATAAGGAAAGCTCGGGAATTCTGTAAAATTAATGTCAAACAATCAATGAAAAACAAAGAAAATTACAAGTTAATGATAAATTCAAAATGATCAACAACAACAACAACGATTCCACTCGATCAATGGCCTCTTCATTAGATCACCTAAGCATGAAGAGAATATCTGTAAGAACCATACCCATCCACACAAACTTGGCTGATTCATGTCCAAAAGATCCGAATCACCCCATCTCCTAATCCTCACATACCTCCGGATTTAGGACGCCCATCTTCCCCGTACGAACTCGGTGAACCATGTCCCAACTCCCGATTCCGAAACCCCTGTTGTCTCCGTCCATCTTGCCCTAATTTCTCTTCCCGGCCGACGAACCCCGGTCGGAGATGCGGAGGAACAAACGCTTCAGGCTTCGTCGACGATGGTGATTCTCTGTCTCTGTCTCTGTCTCTGTCTTGGGTAATCGTGATTGATGGGGAAGACGGGAAGGAGGAAGTGGTTCGGTTTAAGGGACGGAGAGAGATGGAGTCCGGTTCGAACCGGGTTGGATCAGGATCGGGATCTGGTTTGGGTGGCGTAGGAGGAGAGGGTTGGGGTTGGGGTTGGGGTTTGGGTGAAGGACGGGTCAAAACGAGCATTCCGCCATGGGATCGAGTCGTGGAGAGATGGGGTTTCTGGGGATTTGTTGAAGAAGGTGAAGCTGAGGAGGAGGAGGAGGAATTCGAAGAGGGTTTTTTAGGGTTCTTCTTTTCGTAGATGTCATTGAAGTTTATAGAGGCGTATTTGTTGCTCCTTGCCATCCACCACTACTCTATTTTAACACAGAACAGAGAGAGAGAGAGAGAGATTCTGGGATACAAATGATCTTAAAAGGAGCTGAACTCCATTGCTAGGAAGAAAAGAAAAGAAAAGAAAAGAAAGACTGAAGCATGGCTACAATGGTAGCAGAGCTACAAACAACCAATCCGATTCCGACACATAGGGGAAAGTAAGATTCAATGTTCTTAAATTTTAATAGAGCCGTGCACTCTTAAAAATTTCCTTCAAATACCAACACATGTCCTGCTTTAACAGGTGTTTGTTATTGGTTCAGAATAAGGTATGCTGGGCAGGGTAAGCAGCGTAGCACGCCTCTTTTTAATAAGATATAAGAGAAGGCAACGGATTTGCTTTAGGGTGTCAATGGGCCTGGTTCGGCCCGGCCCGGCCTAGGCCCGACTAGCCCAATTAATAAACCGCCGGGTGAGCCCACTTATTAATTTGGGCAAATCGGGACGGGTTAGACGGGTTAAGTCCGATTAGAAGCCTACCTAAGCAGGCCACAGGTTTTAGAGTCCAAGCTTAGCCCAATTAATAATCGGGCCGGGCTCGCAGGTTGGCCCATTGACACCCGGCGGGCTAACGGATGCCCAAGTATTACACTCAGGGGCATAGCCTCTTCAGCGGGTGCGTGCAAGGCTGTTTCATTAAGGAGGCTTTAGCATGCATCCGCAAGTTCCTTTGAGTGATATGCGAACACCTTCCTAGCTCGTCAAATGTCATCTTTGACGCTCATTAATTGTGATTAAGAATCACTCACCCTTAGTATTATATAATTTAACTTTATTTTTAGGAAAATATTTAAAAAATTAATCACATGAGTTACTAATCATAATCAAGAATTTTTTAAAAAAACAAAGGTTAAATTATTTAACCTTAGGAGTGAGTAAATTTTAATTACAGTTAATGAGTGTCAAAGAAGACATGTGACAAATTGGGGAAGTGTGTACATACCACCCAATGAAACATGCACATGCATGTTATCACCTCCTTAATGAAACACATTTGCACGTGTCAACAAAGAGGTTATGCCCGAGCGTAATATTCCGAGCATCTGTAAAAGGAAATTCGTTGTCTTAATGGAATGCTACCCCAAGTTTCTCTCTTCCAATTTTCTCTATGGGAGGAACACATCTTCTCAATTTTTTTCCTTGCATTTGCAGCCGGATAAAGTTTCAACATTTAAACATTTTCCCTTAATTTTAAGCTACCCGGAAAAAGTGAGGATATATGTTCCTACCCACAGAGTAATTGGGAAAGGGAAAATTTGGGGTAGCATTCTCCTTTTTAATAATGAAAAGTAAGATGATGCATTATTTCTATACTTTACTATTTTTAGTAACTAAATAAATCACTTTTTAAAGAGATTTTTTCTTAAATACACTTAGGGTTTCTTAAGACCCCCAAAATACACCCCACTTTTAAAATCTTCCCTAAATACACCTAGAACTTATTTTAAGACCATTTTACTCTTAAATGAAAATAAAAAGTAAAAGAAACTTAAGAGGCAAGAGTTTCTCTTCTCCCCACCGTAATCTCTCTTCTTCTTCACCATTTTTCCCGCCGGCTCCCTCCATCTCACGCCGTTGTCTCCCGCCATTGCTCCGCCGTTAGATCCCGTGGTGGTTAGTACTCTCACCATCCCTCATCTCCATTTCCTATAAGATGAAAGTTAGGTTTATTCTTTTCTCTGTCTAATTTCTTTTTGTCATTCACTCTCCTATTTTCAAGTCATTTTTTATTTAATAAAAGATTTTTTAAAGTAAAATGGAGGATCCATTGAGGGATCCTCCATCTTGAATGATTCGAAGTCGAGATTGAATGATTCGAAGTCGAGAGGTTGAAGAAGATCAGATTTCTGATTTTCGCGATCACTTACAGAAACTCACGATCAATATATAATTATCGCGATCAAATCAAAATAGTAACAATCAATCTTTATTCTGACTAGTCAGCAATCAGTCGATCGTGACAAGTTAGCGTCCAACCATTACCATTAATTGATCGCAAATATTTGACAGTTGATCGTGATTTGTCTAACATTTCGCAATTGAAGTTTTTCACCAATTCACGATTGATCGTGACAATTCCAAAAATTCACGATTAATTACACTATAATTAACGATCTTAAAATCAGATTAAATATATAAACGGATTAAGTGTCCTAACATCAACTGTAATTTTTTTTAAAAAAAAGATCAACATGTGGTCGTTTCTATTCCTTGTTTATATTCTTTCAAAACAAAACCCCCAAAAAATTTTGAATTTAACACAAAGAAGATATTGTTTCCTCTTAAAGAAAAATAACGATCTAAACTAGTTCCTTCTTAAAGTCATGATCAACTATAACCAAATGATAGAAAAATCACGATTAACTATAACACGATGAAGAAATTGTTTCTTCTTAAAGAAAAATAAATCAAAAATAAAACTAACATAAAAAAGATTTATTCTTCTTAGAAATAAAACCCCCAAAAATCAAAACCTAAAACCTAAATCAAAAATAAAATTAACATAAAGAGCTTAGAAAATGACGATACCATCCTTCTCAAGGTATTATAGGAATCAAAGACTCGATCGTTTGTTTTTATCAATTTAAAATATATATATATATTGGAAGAGAGTTTTGTCTTTGTTCCTTGGGTATTTTGAAGAACAAAATCTGAAACCAAATCTTCTACTATAGCCTCTAGACCCTCTATCCGTACCATTCAACTACTAGTCTTCAACTGTACAAAACCAGAAAAGCCATCTCTGCAACAACAATTTTGCAACTCAAAGCAACATGTTACTACAATATGCAAAAAAACCATCTCAAGAGATGAAGATCCAAAAGCACAAGAGATTTTTTTTTAAAGGGTTAATTTATTGTGAGCTAAAAGCAAATGTAACAGCACTAACCACCACGGGAGCTAATAGCGGAGCGGCGGCAGGATACGGCGATATGAGACGAAGGGAGCCAGTGGGAAGAATGGTGAGAAAGAAGAGAGGTGGGGAGAAGAGAGTTACACGGTGGTAGAGAGAGACTCTTGAGTTTCTTACCTTTACCCTTTATTTTGGTTAAAGGGTATAATAGACTTTAAAAAAACTTTCAGGTGTATTTTGGGAAGTTTTTAAAAGTGGGGTGTATTTTGGGGGTCTCAAGAAACTCCGGGTGTATTTAGAAAAAAATCTCCCTCACAAAAAAATTGTTTTATTATCATAAGAGGATAGTGTAAGCACCCAATTTTTACACCCCCCCAAATCCTAAGACGAACCCTAGTGAAACCCTAAGCCTTACGACAACCCTAGTAACACCCGAAACCCTAAAAACCCTAGGTAAACTCTCTTGGGCTCAAGGCCCATTAGTATTTCAAAACCCTAAACCTAGACCAAACACTAGACCTAGCCTAGACTAAACCCTAGCACAAGCCCTAGGAAAAACCCTATGGACTCAAGGCCCATTCAAAATCCTCAAAAAACCAAAGCCCAAGCCTTTAGGGCCCAAACTTTGGCCCACCTCACCCATGAGGACCACATGGGTGGGACCCACACCCTCCAAAACCGAGAATGGGCGGGAATTACCCGAAGTAGCTGCCCACAACCCTTTTGGGCCAAGTGGGATTGAGTCTGGCCCAAAATGACAATAAAACTTTAATGTCGGTAATCGAATTACCTACATTCCAAATAAGCTTGATTTTGGAATAAAGGTAATTCAATTACTGACATTCCTGGTTCTGCAGGCTTTGCGTATGCAGGCTCCACTGCAGCTGCTCCAGACGCTTGGGACCTCCCCCATTGGTCCCTGGACCTTACCTAAATGCCCAAAATGCCCCTGGACATCCTCCATCCTCCTCTATAAATTCCACAACTCCCCCATGCAAAATCCACGCCCATTTTGCAGTAGCCAACCCCTGCCCGAGCTCCACCTGCATCCCTCCTTCCCTAGTCACTCACTCCAGTCCCTGGTTAGGATCCTAGGTTCTCTCTCCCCCGGAGTCACCTCAGCTCAAGCACCACCACCGTCATAGCCACTGTGCAGAGGGTATACCCCTCCCTTCAATTTCTCTTTTGCATAAACGCTGTAAGGGACCCCTGGTCCTGATCCAGGGGTCCCATTTTTCAGTTTGTTATACTTTCTTTAGCTTTGCAGCCAAGGATAGGGGTCCCCCACCTCAACCATAGGTGTGGGGAACCCCCTAGAGGCTCTAACTCGGATTAAACCCTTTAACTAGTGCATGGTATCACTCATTAGGGTCTGGGGGTCCCTCAGGTAATGAGGAAGTCCTCAGACCCCAACTGGTACAGCCCACTGTGGTATAAAAATAGTTTTTTTTAAAATCTGCTAGTGGTCGGTAGTCCTTTTACCTCCATTATTTTTTGCCTTGTTTTCATACTGTAGGTAAAAGGATTACCGACATATTGAGCCTGTTTTTACCAAACTTTGGGCCCACATACCTCAACCCCTGGGGTGCACCCTAGGCTTGTTGGAAAGACCTTGACCCCCTCTAGCTCCCTGCAAAATTTCAGGTTCAGGGACCAAGCCTAACCATGGTTAGCAGGCCCCTAAACATGGGTTAGTACACTGTTCACAGTATCGGCAGTTCAACTGCCTACAATACAGACTAATTTTTACCTGACTTTGGACCCCTGTGGAGCCCACACCTAGCCTATTCAGAGGCTGCCACTTGGTTCATTGGAAAAATGGAACTCCCAGTTTTCCAACCTTGGTTTTACTTCACCCAGGGAAGGTCCCTAACTCTAGTTACACCCTCTCAAACCTTGGTTAAAATTTTACTGAAATTGAGGTAATCCGATTACCTCCATTTTGAAAATTTTCAATTTCGGGCTTTGTGCAAGGCCCAAATCTGGTAGGAGGCCGTTCTAGGCCCTGCCATACCCTTTGGACCCACTTTTGACTCACCATGACCCTTAATCATGGTTAAAGTGGCCCCCGGTTAACTTTTAACCATGGTTAAGCACCACTTAACCCCACTAAAAAATATGGAAAAATCCCTAAAAATCCATAAAAATATAAAAGACCAAAAAATCATTATCTTGGAATTTTTAACCCTGGTTAGCATCCCTAACCACGATTAACACTCTCTTAACCCCAGTTAGCAACCCTAACCCTCGGTTAACACATCCCTAGGCCTACCGGACCTCACCCTTGGCCTACTGAGCCTCACCCTAGTCTACCGGACTACCCATCGGCCTACCAGGTCCAACCCTTTGCACATGACTAACCTCGGTCAAGCAAAATCCTAATCTACCGGATTAGGTCCATTAGTCACCTTTCGGTGCACACACACACGCCCCTCGCCTTAGCACGGGCTCAAGTGCTAGAACTACGTTCGGTCTGATCTCACCCCAACGTGAGTACATAGGCAGCCCAACACGGGCCCGACCCTAGTTAGCTTTTACTTTCTTATGGTTAGTATTAACTTAAACACTTAAGCATTCGATTAATATTGAAACTAATTTTGGCTTAAACCTAGCAAGTAGAGAACCACCAAGTGTGGAAGTGTCGGAGTGCCTAACCCCTTCCCCGAACTTAACCGAACCTCTTACCCCGATCCCTAATCGCGGACCAAGCCTTATCCAACATTTCCCGGGGACTTATCCCTTCTGAATTAATAAGTGGCGACTCAATTTCCCGTGAGACACATTTTCAAGGAAGTGAAATCCCGTGCTCACAGATAGTTCTTTTTTTTTTTTGAATTGTGATTATGCTTGACATTTCTCTTTCGAAATAGGTATACACCTGACACTTTTCTTAATGTGTTGGCATTTTCATTCGTCTTTTGTAATAGTGGATTACGAAGATCATTGCCGCTACCAAGAATAGTGTTCCAATCCTATATAAATAAAAAATAAAATTGGAGAATGCTAGCCCTATGCGTTACATTAAAAGCTCTATAAAGAAAAAGTCAAATTATAAGCTCAAATTCAAGTAGTTTGATTAATAGTTGACACAAGTCACACAATAGGTGCTAGCACTTCCCAATTTTGTTTGATTATCATTTGAGGAGCGAAAAATGAAAAGGGCAAGTGATATGAACTTGATCTAACATATTCTCCAAGGCAACAGAAAGAGCCCAAGAGGAGCAAGAAATTTGTATCACTTGAGCAAATAAACGATACATTTGAGGGAAGACCCAAGAAACCTAGTTCATTTCATGAGTGAAAGTCATGTGTTTCTAGTTAGAGAATAACTATCAACAAGAGCTTCAACCGAGCAACCCAAAATTTGCCCTGGAAAGGGGTATTTATGGAAAATTTTACTATAAAAAATACCTTTCCTTGTGTTCATAATTACCAAACTACTACTTCTCAAAGGCAATTTTTGGGTTGCTCTGTTCAACTGAAGCTCCTGTTCATTAGTTAATCTCTTCTAGTTAAATACATGTTTGTATTTCCTCTTCAAAGTAGGTGTATGGTCCTGACGTCCCTCCCGAAGTAGGTGCAATTTTTTTGTCCTATTAATAATCAAGTGGGGTCTTGCCAAAAACCCTGTCTCAGGGAAGATTTAGAAAAAAGATGGGCATAGCTGCAAAAGATTATAAAGAAAGGGAGAGAAGGAAGGGAGAAGTAGACCATCACAAGGTTGCATGGGAGATAAAATTTCATTTCTTAAAACTATGTTACATATTTGGAGTTCTTAGCAGAAGCAGAAATACTTGAGCCATTGCATGACTATCAGCATTGTCAGTGACAATGTTGAAACAATTTTCATGGGCAGAGTCCGTATACACTCAATTCTAAAGAGTCTAATGAGTAATAGAGTGATTGGTAGATAGATGAGAGAATGAAATTGTGATCTGACTACGAAAGCATTAACTAGGACCAAACTGATGCTAAGAGATGGAAGTTAGGTGAGTTAATGCGATTACACACCAGGGCTTTGTCCCGATGGTAAGTGTATCCCTTCCGTAAGGAAGTGGTTCTGGGTTCCATTCCCATCAGGGTGCGAGTTCTCCACCCGTCCCACTAACTTAGCATATACTAACACTCTAACTGGGGTTGCGGCTTAACCGTATAAACTGTACCAAAAAAAAAAATTGCAATTAAATATTTCTTTAGTCCTAGCCTGGTTAGGCTGCAACTTGGCTATTCATTCTAGGTTATGAGTTAATGTCTAGCATTAGAAGCTTGACCGAGGGTGAATATTGCAACCGTCACACCTCTTGGGATCTCATAACCTATCCCTAAATGGTGAAATACAATTACCATTAGGACAAGCTCATGACATGTGCTATCTGCTTTTTTTTTTTCTTTTTTTTTATAAATGTGCTATGTGGATATCAAGTATCATAAATAGCATTAATTTTTTACCAAGGTTAGGATTGCTAACCGGGGTTAGGTCAAACTAACCATGGTTAGGATTGCTAACCATAGTTGGAATGGTATAGTCAAACCAGGTAAGCTGGGGTTGGGCCCGGTTGGCTAAGGGTTGATGCCCGGTAGGCCAAAGCGGATTTAACCGAGGTTAGGGTTTGCTAACCGGGGTTAAATGGAAGTTAACCATGGTTAGGGCTGCTAACCATGGTAAAAAGTATATAAACTGATTTTTTTGGTCTCTTTATATTTTTTGTGATTTTTTCAAATTTTTTTGTTAGTTAAGAATTGTTTAACCATGGTTAAAAGTCAACCAAACACGGAGTTTAACCATGGTTAAGCAGTCTAACTAAGGTGAAAATGGTCACAGATGACATTTCTAAAATTCAGAGAATATTTTTGATTTTTTGAAGATTTTTCCAGAATTTTTTAGGTTAAGGGGTGCTTAACCATGGTTAAAAGTTAACCAAATGTAGTTTTAACCATGGTTAAAGGTCAAGTTTAGCCAAAAGTGGGCCTCGGGAGCATGGCAGGGCCTAGAATGGCCTCCTAACTGGCCTGGGCCCTACACAAAGCTCAAAAATTAAAATTTTAA
Organism: Tetracentron sinense; assembly: GCA_015143295.1. NCBI lineage: Eukaryota > Viridiplantae > Streptophyta > Magnoliopsida > Trochodendrales > Trochodendraceae > Tetracentron > Tetracentron sinense. The sequence goes on from CM026551.1 coordinate 53,927,244, forward strand.
AAATTGAGGTAATCGGATTACCTCCATTCAGTTAAACTTTTAACAATAGTCTGCACTGAAATAACTGGGGTCAGAGAGTGAACCAGGGTTTAAGGTCATGCTAACCCTGATTAAAAGTTGAACCAGGGTCTGAAATTTTACAGGAAGGTATCCAAGTCCAGGGGAGTCTACTGGCCTGATGAGGGCCCAAGAGCATGAGTGGTGTGGGCCCTACATGGTCCCAAAGTTTCTGTAAAAAGAAATCAACTCAACTTTGGAGGCCTGCTAACCAGGGTTAGGCTTTGAGTTAGGGTCTGATTTTTTGAAGAGAGTTGGCTAAGGTCTAGAACAACCTAACCGTGGCCCTAGAACTGACAAGGGCCTAACTAACCATGGTTAAAGTGGGGTTTTACAGTGAGGGTCAATAATAGCGGTAGATATTCTACCGCCATTATGCATTTTCATTAAAAAAAACTCGATTTTCCCCATTGGGACTGAACCAACGCGAGTCTAAGGGGTTCCTCATGGGCTGAGGACCCCCCAAACCTTAGTGGGATGGGCTATGCAAGCTAAAGAGAGTGTTGAACCCATGTTAATGCCTCAAGGGATCCCCCCACACCTATGAGGAAGGTGGGGAGGTCACTCTCCTTGGCTGGAAGCTATCCTACTGCAAGAATATACAAAGAGGACCCCCTGGAACAGGACCAGGGGGTCTTTACACTTCGTTTGTAAGAGCAAATGAAGAAGGCAGAGGTTATACCCTCTGCGTGTGCCTGGTGGTGCTACTGTCATGGTCACAGGGGAGGTGGCAGACCTAAGTAGGGCCTGAGAGATCTCCTGGGGACCCAAGGGTGGTCTCAAGTGGCGGACAGGGGCCTGAAAAGGGTGGAGTGAGGTCTGGCCGAAGTGAGGCAGGGTTTCACTGTAGATTTTCGGCGTGTAGAACCCATAGGGGTGAGCGGGTTTAAATAGGAGCTTGAGGAAGGGTCCAGGGATGTTCTGGGGATTAAAGGTGGTGTGGGGGACTAATGGGAGTAGATCCAAGGTGGTGCAGGAGCTGCCGATACGCAAACCGCAAGAGTTTCAGGGTGGCGGTAATCGGATTATCGCCACTCTCCAGATAGTGAAGTTTGAGAGTGTCGGTAATCCCATTACCGACACCTTGAGCTTTTTGCTAATTTGGGTCATGCCCTCGCACACTTGGGCCGAAAGTATGCTAGGGTTTGCCTTTTTGGGGTTTTTGCCGCCTGATTTTGACTTTTGAAGGTGGGCCCCACCCAAGTGGACCCTAGAGAGTTTTGTGGGCCCACCAAGGCTTAGGTGCTACGGTTTTGATGGTTTTGGGCTTGAAATGGGCTTTAAGCCCGTGGGACTCATACCTAGGTTTGGCTAGAGTTTAGGCTAGGACTAGGTCTGGGGCTTACCTAGGGTTTAGCTAGGGTTAGCCTAGGTTTTAGGCTTAGGGATTGCTAATGGACCTTGAGCCCGAAAGGCTTGGGTTCTAGGGTTTGCCTAGGGTTTAGGGAATGGGGTATACCTAGGGTTTAGGATATAGGGTAAACCTAGGGTTTAGGATATACCTAGGGTTTAGCTAGGGTTTGGCATTTGGTTCACCTAGGGTTTGGTTTGGGACTTAGCTGGGGATGACCATGGTCAAAGGTGTTTAAACATGGTTAAGCATGGTGTAAAAATTGGGTGCTATCCTTCTTCACATGTATTTTAAATAACAACAATTATTCAACTAGAAAATTTACAAAAATATTATTTTTATTTTAATGACAATAAACACTCTTACATGTGATTTTTCAATGTTCTTTTACTCCAAACACAAATAAATCACATTAAAAAAATCACCTTATTTTCAACAACAAAAAATAAGTGGAAGACACTTCTCTGAAATCGAGGAAATATCTAATTTCGATTCTGGGTAGGATTCGCCATCCGCTAGACATCGAAAAATCATTCGCATGCAAACAACCAATAGCAAATGCCAAAAGAACACGTCACAAGTTCTTATGGGCCCACTACAAATTCTTAATTTGTCTGTTATAATAATAAAATTTGTGCATAAGGAGCGTGTAGCTAGCAAAATCCCTACCCTGAGGTTTGGCAAAATTATAGAAACCTCCCATCTTGTTTTGGAAATTATACTGTCTTCCCTGAGGTTTGGCAAAATTGAAGAAACCTCCCCTATTATTTTTGAAATTACATTGTCCTCCCCTAAGGCTGGAAAAAATTGTAGAAACTTCTCATCTTGTTTTCGAATTTACAATATCTAATGTCTAAAAAAGTAAAAAGACTTCATTTCTGTATTACAGTTAGAACCCTCTTTTTCCTTGGATCCATCTCACCAGAGCCGGGATTACCAAAAAAAAACTCACCAAAGAACAGGGGAAGCCCAAAATTTTTTGAAATCCGTATGTTTTATACTGCTTATGTGTTACAAAAAAATATAAAATAGTCTTTATTTGTATAAAGTGGCCCCCCAAGTTGTTTAGGAAGGAAAAAAAAAAGGATAATGTTAACATACTTCCTTTTGATACTCACTCTCCATTTAATTGGAGAGAGTTTTAATGAAAAACACATGTCTTATTCTGATTGGAAGACAAATAACCCATGTCTTGCTAAAGAAAGTGTAGCTAATATTGTCCAAAAAGATAAGGACAAGATCACTCATGACTCAAAAGTACCCTAATACATCAATTTCTATGTATTTGAGACAAGAAACTTAATGACAGTTAATTGCGATTGAATTTCTCTTCAATTTCAATTGCACACACAAGTTAAAACGTGTTCCTTTTTACTCTTAATAGTTTGTAGTTAAGATTTACTAACCCTTAGGGTTCAATAATCTAATCATAGTTTTCAGGAAAAAAAATATATTAATTTTTTTTTTTTTTAGTTAAGAAATTTTAACCCGGTTAATATTTTTTTTCTAAAAAACAAGGTTAGATTGTTGAACACTAAAGGTTAGTGACTTTTAACTACAGTTAATATGAGTTAAAAGGGACACGTGTTGACATGTGGGTGCGATTGAACGATGAACTCATTACTCAAGAAAAAAAATTATCGGGGCCTATGCCCCCGAACCCCACAAACCTATTATTTTTTTTGGTACATGTATTCGCCCGCCCCCCAGGGAAAAATTCCTAGATCTATCCTTGCATCTCACATCAATAACTCGACCCCTACCACAAGTTTCCTTTGAAGTGGATACCTGAATACCAAGTATGGTTCATAATAATCTATTTTCTGGAATATACAATGATTCTTTCGTCATGGGCATTAATTTACTAAGTCCTATTTCAATTTTAAGTGTTAGAATAATTCCAATAAACTCTATATTTTTTAACTTGTCAAACACTACCTGATTTTCAACCCAATTTTTTATAACTGAAACAAGAAATAATCCGAATCCGGGTGGGCTAGAAGTTTTAAGCTATATTGTACATGTTCGTGTACCCATATTATTAAAATCAATCAACAACAGTAATAATAAAACGTGTTAATACGAACCATAAAAAATAAAAGTAAAAAAAATGTAAAATAGTATGCAACAAAAGCCACCAGGTGACCTTCCATTCAACGCATTACCGAAAAAACAAAAAAAAAAACCCTTCCATTCAACGCGGATGTCCCTTTACCAAGAGTCTCTTGTTTTAATGTCCTTTTAACGCGTAAACGGTGTAACCTTTAAGTTGATGTCCTAACGCGCACTTTAGCGTTTTGGGGAAAGTGTTGCGCTTCATTGTTACATATTTATATGCACGTCATGCCCTCCGTACGAGTATGTTAAATGCGCACAAGAGTCAGACCTGGCAAACGGATTTCAATCCCCGGACCCATGCAAGAGCAGCGTGTTTTGACTTAGCATACGCTTCAGACCGGTCCAAGTCATTTGGAGGCCTAAAGCCTCATTACCTTTTTTTTAAGAAAATAATTTTGAGCCGGAGCTCAGATTCAAGCGGAGCTCTCTTTTACACAATAAGTGTGACATATTTGTAATTATTGATGGAGGTTGGGATATTTTTACAACACACCATAATTATCCATTTGCCACCCATAGTGTAAAAAGGGGAACTCCGCACAACGTGGTGATGCAGAGCTCCTTTTTATATTTAAATTATTCTTTTAATTGGACTTACTATAAATTAAGGCATTTTTTTAAAATGGGATTTTTTTAGGGTTTCTTTTTGCTAAATGAGATTTATAAAGCCATCAAAGCCTAAGCTTTCAGGTCTTCATTTTTTTTGGGGCCGATAAAGCGTGGGTTTTGATGGTTTAATGGACGGGCCGACCCTGATACGCTAGTAGTCGTCCAGGTCCAAGTTCTCTCACTGTACAATCTCTGGTTTCAACTTTCAACTGACCACACCCCTTCAAAAACGCCCCAAAGAGACTTCATTTAAATCCAACACTTCACCTTTTTCTTCATTCCATAACAGAGAGAGAGAGAGAATGGCTGTAGAAGAAGTTGCATCCAGTTCCCTTGAAGAAACACCAACATGGGCTGTAGCAGCTGTTTGTTTTGTGCTGATTGCCATCTCTATCCTCATTGAACATGGTCTCCATCTCTTAACCAAGGTATGCATATGTTTTTTTCTTTTTTCGAAACTTTCATGGATGTGTATGTTTGTATAGTACTACTGGCTATTCTTGAGTAAACAAGTCGAAAAGATTATGATGATGAAAGTGAATCAAGTTGCAGTGCATGAATTGGGTATTCTTTAACATTTTTAAATTTTATTTGTTTCTTCAGTTCTTCAGGAGACGGAGAAGAAAGTCTCTTACTCAGGCTCTTTACAAGATAAAATCAGGTGAGAGGGAAGTGAGAACTATAAACAGAAAATTATTCTATTATTTAAGATTTTAGTTTTCATCTATTCTTCAAAGATTTTATGAACTATTTCTCTCTTTCTGATTGTTACTATTTGAAATGTACAGAGCTGATGCAATTGGGCTTCACCTCATTGTTACTCATCGTCAGCGAAAAACCCATTGCACAAATATGTATCCCGAAGAGCATGGGCGAAACGTTTCTTCCATGCAAGGACATGGAACTTTCAAGTGACATTGAGGAGGAAAACAGTTGTGCAGAGCAGGTATGAAGCAAATGAAAATGGAAGTTTTAATTTATTTATTATTATTACATGGCTGAAAATAGGAACGATCCCATGGTACTATTGACATGTATCAAATTGTTCATTCTGCTTGCAGTAGCAGCAACTAAATCCTTTGTATGTAATGTGTGTGTGTTTTTTTTTAATAACTTTGCATATATCTAATGGTTTCTTGATGGGGTTTCATGTTTAAGGATCGGTCACTAATGTGAGCTGTTTCTGTTGCTGTTTGGTTTGAATCTATGAACAGGGAAAGGTTTCTCTGTTGTCTAGAGAAGGTACCAGGCAACTCCACTACTTGATATTTGTGTTGGCCTTCTTCCATATTCTTTCCTGCGTCCTTACCTTCGGTCTCGCCATGGCCAAGGTAATTTTGATTGTTAGTTCATGGGTTTTCTGTGGTATTTTGTCCTCCATTTTTCTCATTTGACTTGTTCTTTTGGTCAAAATTAAGCTAAATAGTATTCAATTCAAGGCCGCAAAATATATTTAGTATTATATATAGCAGCCAACAAAGAAAGAAGGAAATGGGGAAGAAGGTTCTATAACACAGTGATCTCATAAGTGACATCTAAGGATCTGATTTTAGGGTTTATTAAAAGGGGGTTTTGGATTTTTCCTTGATTATATCTGTCTTCTGTTGTGGATTTTTCTCAGATGAAGCGATTGGAATCTTGGGAAGAAGAAACAAGAACACTAGAATATGAATATTCCTATGGTAAGCTTAAGAACTATGAATCTGGTCATTTGTTTAAAATATCTCCCAGTGGGTCTTGGTGGGACCAAAAATATGTTAGGCCCCTTTGTTTGGGTATATTATACCTAATATAACCCACGCATGTGATCATTTGATCCTAATGGGATGAAGATCGAACATGGAACCCTAAACCAGCCTGTAAATTACATCACAGGAGGTCCATAGTGATTGAACTTTGAAGGTAGTGGGCCTGTGTTCTATATCAGAAGGTGACGGGACTTGCTTATACCATTCTTGGGAATAAGCAAGTCCCCCATATTTCTGGTCAATTTATTGGGTGTTTAACAGTCATTCTTTCAGGTTGTTCTTTATTACCATGAGCACAATTACTAAGTAGGGGTGTGAGAATTATATGTCTAGGGAAATTTGACAAAAATTTTCAAAAATAAATTCAGAAAATGTCGGGCAAGATATTTTTATAAAAAAAAAGATTACTAATATTAAAAACTATGAACAAATATATTTATATATTAGATATTTATTTGATACCTTTTTCAAAAAGTCATGAATAATTCGTATTTAATTCATGACATTTTGAAAAAGTGTTGCTATTTTCTAGAAGTCATGACTACTTACGTGAATTAATCATGTGGCAAAAAAGTCATGTATTATTCAAGACTTTTTTTTTAAAAAAAAGGAAGAACATTGTTCCTATGACCATTAGAAGACCTCAGCATATAGGGTTGCATATTAACATTTTTTATACAAGTAAATTATTTCATATAGAAGTAAATTATTTCTTTTTTTTATACAAGTAAATTATATAGGATTGCATATACAAGTAAATTATTTCATAACCTTCTAGCTAGAAAGCATCTTCTAACCTTATTGTAGGTACCACTTCCAGATTAAACTACAGAAGTTTTGAACAACTTGTAACAAAATCAGAACCATTGACAATATAATATAAATTTCAAATAATCATGATAAGCTAGGAATTAACAAACATGACTTCTTTATTTGTGTTCTTACTGATATTGCTAATCAAACCATGTAGATCCGCAGAGGTTCAGGCTCACCCATCAAACATCATTTGGGAAACGACATCTGAAGTGCTGGAGTGACCACCGTCTGCTTCGCTGGCCTGTAAGTTCCACAAAAGCATTACAACAATCTCTTCCCTATTACCATCCCAAAAAAAAAAACAATCTCTTTCCTATTTCGATCGGTTCTTTAATCAAAATAACCTTACATTATTTTTGCCATCTTTTGTAGGCTTGTTTTCTTCGTCAGTTTAATGGATCCATCTCCAAAGTCGATTATCTCACTCTACGGCATGGATTTATTACGGTATTCAGACAACTAGTTTATAAAACACAGTACATACACTTAGTTTTGATTTAGGTATGTGAGTTTCTGGTTCTTCTTCTAGGCTCACTTTGCAGAAGGCAGCAAATTTGACTTCCAAAAGTTCATTCGAAGAGCTTTAGATGTAGACTTCCAAGTGGTGGTGGGAGTAAGGTACTTATTTAGAGGAAGATGATTTATAACATATAAGATCGATGTATTTTTCGTATTAAAGTCAAAAACCAATGACTGATTCTTGGGCATCTTTCTTTTGCAGCCTCTGGGTTTGGATATTCGCCGTATTTTTCATATTCTTCCATGCACACGGTAATTCCGATAGCATCTATGTTCAATGAGCACCACCCCTTTATAGATTAGTAAGCTAGATAAAAAGCTAATTTGATTCATTTCTTGTTTATATGCAGGATTTCATAATTATTTCTGGCTTCCCTTTATTCCATTGGTGGTAAGCTCATGAATTTGATCTCAAATGCGTAGAATCGAAAAATTATGATTAGATAAATAGTAACTGTGTCTTCTGTGTTGTAGATGCTTTTGTTGGTGGGAACAAAGCTGCAAGTTATCATAACTAAAATGGGTTTGGAGAGCCATGATAAGGGTCCTGTTGTTAGAGGAAATTTGCTAGTTAAGCCCAGTGACAGCTTCTTCTGGTTTAATCGACCACAACTGCTTCTCCACCTTATGCACTTCATTCTATTCCAGGTAAAACCCTAATCTGTTGTTCTAACAAGAATTGCTTGAGTTTAATGAAGCAGAACAAGTGTATTGATTTATATCTGTATCCTCAAGAATTTTTATTTATTTTATTTGGGGGGGAATTTACAGAACTCCTTTCAACTGGCATTCTTCACATGGACATGGGTAAGCAAAATTTGAAGTTGATCTGCATAATTAGTTTCAATTCTTAGTAAAATTCATGACTAACTTCGCTTAAAATACAGTACAAGTTTGGGTTCAGATCTTGCTTCCATCGAACAACGGAGGACATCATTATAAGGATCGCCATAGGAGTGTTAGTTCAATTCCTCTGTGGCTATGTAACACTACCCCTATATGCTTTGGTGACACAGGTAAAGATAAAATATAAATTGGATTGTGTTAATTGCACCGTCACTTTTCAGAATCTAATCATAATTGAATTTGCAATAGATGGGTTCGTCAATGAAGACATCGGTTTTCACAGAGCGGGTAGGTGAGGGTCTAAAGAAGTGGCGCAAGGTTGCTAAGAAGAACCTGGCTATCAGGAACACCAATTCAGTCCATCTTTCACTGGAAACTTCACTGGATGCTTCACTGGATACTTCACTGGAAACCTCACCTTCTCACACTCTGGATAACTCATTATCCGGTGGACAAGAGTTCAAAATGGCTGACTCTGATCATTCATCACAAAATGCTGGAAATGTAGCCGTAGAAATAATGGAAGAAGAAAAAGCTGACAATAAGACGAGCAAAGGAGAAGTCTACCATGGTGAGATCTCTTTCAGGCACTGACATGAGGAAAAGAGGAATTTTATGAGGAAAAGGAGGTCCCTGTTGAGGAGAATTGCCCAACTCAACAGTGATACAAACTAGTGATCAACAAGCTTGAAATCCCAAATTGAACTTGCATTTTTCGTAAGTTTTATGCTCCTATTCGCATGACATGAAGGAGGTTGATACTTGATACCCACCAGCCTAGAAGACTCTGTAGACTCAGACATTCATGCCCTTCTGATCAAATATTCACGGAAACTTGGAGAAGAAAAGAACAATTGAGGAAACACATTCATTGATTATATGATTACTCAATTTCGCATGAGAATTTTCCTAGTGAGAACCACCAAAGCTGAAACTTCCCCTGGTTACAGATTTGTTGAAAGAATTGTGTTCTGTTATTGTATATGTTGGACTAACTAACATTTCAGTGGGTTGAGATCATCCTGGCCATTATTTTTTTTTTTTTATCATCTGTAAATTTACAATTTAAGCAAGCAAAACAGTTTAATGTTATTTTTTTTATCAGTAAACAGTTAATGTTATTTATGATATGGATATGAAGACTGGCTGTGTTAGAGTTTGAAAGCACTAATGCGATTACATGTAATTGCATTAGACATTTATAATTATATGTAATTACGTGATACATATCCACTTAAACTCACCCTTTTGCGCATTACAAGTCGAGCTACGCTATCAAGAGTTTGCTAATTAGTAATTGACGGTGAGCAAGTGTTTGTGACTTTGTAGTTTGTGACAAGGAAATAAAACAAACGTAAGTTGTGTAATTGTAAATAAAGTTTAAGTTGACCTCAACTAGGGCTGTCAATGGATCGGATCTGGGTCCAATCCGATTAGAGTGGATTTTGATTTGATTGTTGATCAGTTGGATCTGAGACGGATTTTGATTTCCGAATGTAATCAGGTCAAATTCGGACATATAGTGATCCGATTCGATTATGTGTGTAATACACATACATGATACACCTATATTATATATATAAATATATAACAGATTATAGAATACTATGCTTTCTTTTATCTAAATCGTTTATGAATTTTTTATGTGCTTAATTAATTTTAGAAATTTAACATAAATTAGACCAGATTCATATCTAAATCGAATCTTAACTAAATTAAAAGATTTGAACTCAAATTAATCAATTTATAATCCGGGTCTCGGACTAGTTCAGATTGAAATAGAATCTTTAAATAAACAAAGGATTCGAACTCAGATTAACCAAGTTATAATCCGACAGATCTCAAATTGAATTCGGATCTATCTGATATTTAATCAGATCGGATCCGGACATGGCAAGATCAGATCTTGACCCGCTCTGTTTATAGCCAGGAAAGCAACGGTTAGTGGTAAATAGATTAAAAGGCAAAGACAGGTCTCGAAATAAAGTGCCTCAGATCTTCCCAGATCGGATCCAATCAAGTTCTTCAAGCAAACTCTTTTACTTAAGTTAAATGGAAAACAGAGTATATCTGTCAGTTTTATAATATGAATATTAAACCTAGCTTCTACTATTTATTGCCCCCATTTTTATAATTTAATAGTGAGATTCTTGCAGACTACATAGATCAGCATAAAGTAAGCCGAGACATATGGAAGAACGAAATTAATAGGAAAATGTATACACCAATAACGGTGCAATGACAAAGTATCGAAATGATAGAATTATTTTAGGGCAAATATGAAATTCACTCTCTACAGCAAACCCCTCTCCCCATCCCATATCTACACACAATTCCACTTGATGACTGATAGTTGCAACACATAATATGTAACCTACACTTTTTGATATCACAATGTGATTTGAATTTGAAATTTGATTACATCGGGTAAAATTAGATTAGATTTGATTGAGGTTTCCTTCTATATTACAAATCTTGAATTATTTATTTAAACCCTCTTTGGTTCCTTGTAAATCATTCAAGTCAATCAATAATATTCAGTTTCTACACTTCTAGTCTAAGATTTGACAAAAATCTTTAACCACAGGAATGAGTTGGGTATAGCTCCAAGATTTTGTAGATTGAGAAGTCGGGCACAGCAATGTGCTTCCTTGTACTTGCCTAGAATTGATATCCATTGGTGCTGTTCAGGATTTTAGACCTTGAACTATAGTCAGCTTTTGCTTATTGATCCAACTTTTGACTCTGAATTGTATACTGGAACAAAAATTCAGGTGATTACATGTAAATGCCTGTTTGAAGACTTTATGATGTATATGTGTATGCTCTAGAAGAAAAAGCTTTTCCTTTTCGCTCTTTATGCAACTCTTGCCTTCACGACGCAAAAATTTATTATGCCCGATATATCGAAGCCCGCCTGTTTACCAATCCATCTAGGAAAGAATAAGAATTATACATTATATCCAATACAAAGTCTTAAGATATATAAATTTTGAAGCAATGGTTCCAACACGGAAAAATTAACACTCAGCTATTTACATTTAGTGAAGAATTCAATGCTCAGGTTCATCATAATACACTACATGGAATAAGTCATAAGAGCATCAAACATTATGAAAACGTAAATACAATTCCAATCAAATCATCAAAAAGGAAAAACCTCAAAATATTACTTACATGGTGTGGAAGCAGACCACATCCAGCGAACATCAAAACTTGCTGGACAGTTCAGCGGGAAAGGAAAAAATAAAGCAACACCATTATGTTGTTGCTCATGGAAGAACATATGAATGGATTTGATTGAAATGCAGGCTACAAAATTTTGATTTATACAACTCTTGAGGTAAGTTTCACAACTAATTGCCAAAGCACCAAACAATGCCATGACTAAGCCAATCCAAATTGACAACAAGTCAATCAAAAGGCTGCTTGATAATTAATATCAACTCTATAAGAGAACAAAGGCAAAAATTCTCAAATTTGCAGTGAAATAAAGCATCCTTGTCAGGACCAGTAGGGACCAGTACACCGTCTCTGAAAATGAATTTTAAATCCAGCCCACATTGAGAATCTGTACAGGAATTTGTTTTTGCGGCAAAACTCTTGCTTAGTGAGTGACAACTACACTCCATCGGCATGAATAGCTTATTTACTGAACTTTTGCACTGACATGAAGCTTTCTTATGTTGGATATTACCCACCTCCTGACATCCAGGAAATTTCCCAAGAAATCCATGTCTTAATTTCTTGTCAGAGAACTTTGAAATGCTGCCATTTTCTGAAGCATGAAATTTTCGAACTGATGAAAGAAGTTTAACAGACCATGATGTAACAACATCATGAACATCCTCCACGGTCCAGCAGTTTCCATTTAATTCCCAGTCATGAACAAGAATTTTCCGAATCAAAACATGGATGGTCTCTAGGCATTCAGAGCAACAGTTGTAAATACATTCAACCCCAGAATCAACTGAAAGACTGCTGCTTTTGTTTAAAGGAAAGTTGATATCTCCAATAGGTTTGTCAGGATTAGGAATACCATCATCAGATGGGAGAGTGGTCTCCGCCATCAACAAACCATTGCACTGACTGCTGGCTTTTGTGGAGCTAGAGACAATAACACCACCTAATTGATCCCAACTACAGGCACCGTCCTCAGAAGGAACAACAGATTCTGCCATTGCAAACCCATTAGATTGTTTCACGGATCCAAAATTTCCACAAACCACTGCATGAGTTATGGGGTTTTCTGACCTACAAGGTTCAGAATGATGAGTCTTCTCATACTGTTTTTTTGAAGCATTTTCACTGGCTAATTGATCAGCAACTGATGAAGAAATTGGAAGATGTATACCAGGGGCAGAAGGAACCAAGACCCTCCGTTGAGAAGGCCCTTCTTTTGAGATTGTGACTCTTCCCTCAGAATCAGGCAAACCAAAACAGCCAACTCTCTTGTTCAAATTAATGCATCCAACATTTTTGGTAGCAAAACGCCGTGGACTTTCTTCCCGCGCTTCAACTTCATGGGAGCATTTGTTAGAAACATTTGTGTTGCATGCATCACTCCCAACTAATTTATCTTCACATGTATGATAATTATCTAAAATATCGGCAGTTGGCCTAGGGTTTGCCACTGGCATTTGACTGTCCAGCTCTATACTGTAATGCAAGGAAATAGCATTAAAAAATAATCTCGGGTTTGAAAATTGCAAAAGGAAATGAATCTACGAGTAAGTAATGATGATAGCAACCTTACCTCTGTAGCGAGTATGCCCAGCTGTTGACCATATCTTCCAGATAAGCCACTTGTGAAAGAAGATAATCGAATCGATATCTATCTTTCCCCCCTTGAATTTTAGCATTAATCTGTCCAACAAGGAGCTCCAGAACCTTTCGTACCTCAAAAGAAACTTCTCTAAGTGATGAGTAAACACCTCTGTATGCCGATAAACCAACAGCTATTAGGCCTCTAACTAAACAAAAATTTTCTTTGTTTTTAATATTACCAGAGCTCCATCTAGCAGCTACCTTTTCTAATGAATTATTTGGGCGTACAATACAAGAATTGAATGGCCAACCCTTCCAAGGCTCAATTATTTCTGTAAAGGGACCTTCTCTTAATTTTGATGTGGCCCAACAAAGCTCAGAAAAATGAGGATATCGTAGAATCTGATAGCCAAATGTGGATATTGCTAAGAGTAAGCTAGATTTCCCTTTTACAGTTCTAATATTAGGTGGAACCCTTAGAACAGAATCTTGGGAACATCGTAACCTGACTTCATCTTTCTGGTGGCCAATAGTTTCCAATGTCGGAGGGCAGCTCTCATCGCCATTTATATGTTTCTGAATTTGATTACCATTACAACAAGCATCACTCTTAGAAGCACCCTTTCCAGAAATCACTGCCACATTGTTGCCTTCGTAGGCTGCTCCATTCTCCGGATCGTGACATTCCACCTCTGAATTACCTTCAATAGTATCACAAAACTTATATTCCTTGCAAGTCTTACCAGCATGATTTCTCTGATGAATCAACTGGACATACTGTTGAACTAAATCCTGTGATAGCTCTGCTGCAGATGAATTGATCACCATATCCCGATTGAAATTCCCATCAACCAGCACAGTGAATCGTGGTATTGTGTTCCCTGAAAGAGCTGAAAGATTGCAGTTCAATACATCGCTTGTGAAGAAATGCCTTATTCTAAGAGGGAGAACTTCACTTGGCACCTCGGAAGTGGCCTGCAGTTACAGAAAATTTCAAATAATTCTTTTTGACAACAAAAAGATACGGGGCTAACAGATGCTAAGGGGGGAGCATAGGTAATGTACAGACAGAAACAAACTCAAACAGTGCATTGCGAACGGAAACTACTGGTCAGCAACAATGATAGAACAGATCAATTGGCCATGGAACCAGCATGAATCTTGGAAGAAGAACATGTCATATGGACTGAGCAAGATGTCGAAGGATAATAACACTGTTCATCCTGCTATATATGACTATTATTGCTTTAGTTCTACTTTTAATAACAATATAAGTGACATTCTTTGTCAGTTGAATGCCATGCTCATCATAAAAATGTACACTTTACATTCATAGTTGAATAGAATCACAACACAGAGATGTGTGCAGCTTCCCCAATTTACATGGTACATTACCTCCCTCCCTCCTCATCGAGCAGTTAAAACGCATCACTGGATCAGTGAAAGTTTGCAAATCATTCACTTATCATAGGGATCTGATAGTTTTATAGAAATCAGTACTCAACTCTGGTCAAACTCGAGTAACAAGGTCGATGTTTTTCATCTAATTACTTTTAGACCACAATCTAAAGCCCTCTTCCGAGTAACTACTGAGGCATCGATTGAAAGTAGGTATTTTTACGTCTTGCAAAGGATCAATACTAAAATCAAAAGAAGATTGGGATCAACGAAAACTTAGAACAAATTTTTCGATACTCCGAAGAATCACAGTTCTGAACTATTTAGAGAAAAGCACATTTCTAAACTTCAAAGAAGAACCAGAAAGTTTACAGGTAACTGCTTAATTGGAAAAGCAACCTGATCTAAGTGCCAAAATTAGCAGCAGCAAACCCCGTTGTCTATGAGAACTGTGAGAGAAAGCAATCAGACTAATAATAATTGTATACTGAGTCACAATCTTACCAGAATCATCAAGGATGCAGATAAACACATGGAATCCACCTGCTCAACAAATGAATTCCATGCCTGTGAGGCATTTTCCAAAACATCTGGGGGCTCTGCTGTCTCTGCTGATATGAACACCTTTGGACAGGAATCATTCTCCATTTCAGCAACTTGACGGTGTGTCTCTATAGCCCACAAATCAATTCTAGGCATGTAAATTATGCAGGACCCCGCACTTGCACATTTCACTGGCAAAGAAATTAGACAAGTATGAGAATCTTCAGAAATGAAGAAAGTTGATCACACATTGATGCTGCATGCATGTATGCTTGAATGCAAGTACTACCATATTCATGCGTGATTTGGGATTAGTTTTTGAGCGCAAAAAGGTTTATAATACTCACCAAACCATTATCAATATTTGAAAGCCTAAATGCTGGAGGCTTTGATAAACTACAAAAACTCCATTAGGATTTTTTTCTCTTTTTGCCGAAATAAATGAACTTTGGATCATGCTCCAAATAAAACAATCATCTGATCTTCCTAATATCAGCCAACTCATTCAAAGTATTTCAAGAGATTACACACACAGATGTGCCTTGCGATAATAATAGAAAAGCTATTTGTAGATGCTGCACAAGAAGAGATAAATAATAAAAGCATAAAGAATGAAATGTGTGGATAATAGTAGAAGAAAGAGGTTAAAAGAAATTTAAACTCAATGGAAAAACAAGACTAAATACATTTTATAGAATGCAAAAATGATAAGGTCGGACTAAGTACAGTAGAAGGGAATTATTAGCTTAGCAACAAAGGTACATGCAATTACAGCAGAGAGAAATCAGTATCTCAAGAATATAAAAGACGAAAAAGAAATTAGAACCAATATATGAAAGTTAAAATTTGATTACATTTAAGAAATGATATAGAAAATAGAAAATAGATGGGCAGAAATCTTCCTTGCTTTTGAGAATATAGATGGTGAGAATAGTTTTGAAAAAAAAAGAGGTCAATAAGAAGTAACATTCCCAAAGTCTATGATCCTAGAAGACTAAGAACATAAATTGTTTATGGACAATAAATAAGGGAAAATGAACGATCTTTAAGAATCAAAACCACAAAGCTGGCCAATATTCGCATAATCTGGCATCTTGGAGAAATTACGCCATGTGTCACCCACATTCATAATGATATAGAAACATCTCTTCGTAGATTAAATGCAATTTGGAGTAATCTCATATAAGATCCTGTACCGGTCGGTTAACAGAGTAATTTTCAGGCATGGTTCAAAATCTCGGTATCCGTATCAGTAAGTCGATTTTCGGATATGTATCAGCGTATCGGTTGGATACCCAGGTAATTTCCGGGCATTGTTCAAAATATCGATATCCGGGTGGTAAGTCGATTTTCGGATACGTATTGGCGTATTGATTGAATACCCCAAAAAATTTTAAGATAAGAAATGCTTGGATACGCAAGAAAAAACTTTGGTACTTTACATAAAACCTCTTTTAATGCAAGTATAAGCTAAAAACAAACTAAATGAAAGCCTAATTACAATTATAACCATACATATGAATGTTAGGAATTTTATAAGTTAGAAAAAGTGATCATGCTATTAAACAGCTATGAAAACAGAAACAATAATCACTTGGCCAAGTATAGGCAATACAATGTAGATATTAAAATTTTCATTCAATGAATTAAATAAGAAAGTTGTGAATTACAACCATAAATAAATTACATACATGATACAAGCTCAATACCACATTGAACTTCGTGTTTGCTCGAACGGTGTAGACTCAAGAACTAAATAAAGTGATACAACTATAAGTGAGCCAAACATATTGACAACAATGTGTCCAACTCATGCGAACGTGAAATGTTGACTAGTACATATGTATGCACATCTGCTGTAAATCCGAGAGTTATGGAATTTGTTCATAAACGTAACTCGATGCTTGGGACTGAGCATGTAGTGACCTAACACCATATAGAAATCAATGTGTAAAACAATTTTACCGATCTTTTGTGTTTTAAATTTATAATAATGTTTTTACATATTAAAAATTCCAAGCTCATAAGATTTAGAAAAAGTCTTGCAATTTGAAAGTTGAAATTTGGCTCAGATGACTAAAACTAAATTGTAGCATTGAACTGGAAATTTGGATTTTGATTATGTTGGAATTTAAATTTGAGAGTATTTTTAATGAATTTAAATGGGGGTACCCAACATATGCTTATAATTTTCTTTTTTGCAAGGTTTGAATGTAAATCTTTGTTTGCCAATTCACTCTGTTAGTTGACTTTTTGACCATATAGATGAAGATATTTTTGAAGACTAAAATATGAAACTTTTTTTATCGGACTTTTGGGTTTTAGTAATGTTTTAATATAGTAGAATTTATGAAATTTTAATATTTGAGAAATACCTTACCATTTAAAAGTTGAAATTTTGACATATTTCTTAAAAAAGCATATTTTGTTCTTGAACTAAAAAGCTGACTTTTTATTTTCAGGAATTTAGAATTAAGATAATTT
The DNA here is from genome assembly GCA_015143295.1 of Tetracentron sinense. Taxonomy (NCBI): domain Eukaryota; kingdom Viridiplantae; phylum Streptophyta; class Magnoliopsida; order Trochodendrales; family Trochodendraceae; genus Tetracentron; species Tetracentron sinense. The sequence goes on from CM026551.1 coordinate 53,944,500, forward strand.
TTATTGAATTCAAATGGGGGGCCTTATTTACATATAAATATCTGAAGTAAGTGAAAGTAAAATTTAATACCATTTACTTGAATGATATTCTATATAAATAAGTCGAGTGTGTCGTGCCCAGGATTGTTTTTCAATACCCCATATCTTTGTATCGGGTAGCCAAAAAACCGATTCATATCGATATTTATAACCTTGTTTCCAGGTCAACTAAAAATGTTATTTAGAACAATTAGTTAAAGAAAGAAGCAACAAGGACCATTTAAGTTCTGTTCCACCCCTCTACTCACTTCAAAAAAGCACACTGCTCAAGACAAGTCACAAGAAAGCATAGAGAAGTACTTGTAGCATTCATGTATTAAAAAGCTATCCATAGCATGCAACATGAAGCACAACATAGCAGAAAGGTATAGAAATTCCACCAAAAAGAATTCAAGTTGCAATTGGAAATTGAACTCGGAATCATTCAAGCCTTAGTCTGCGGGAATGGGAGTGTCTACCTGGTGGAGTTTGAAACCATGCTTAATCTATTCCGCTATGCTAGCTAAAACACAAGATAAAGGAAGGAAACGTACATAATATGTGTGTTAACCCTTGAACTACATCTCCACGTCCTTCTTGTAAAATGGTGGCCAAATTAACCTTTTGAATCTCAGTATTCCCAACAAAACCATGGAGAAGACAGGAAGCAAGATGCCTTTGGCCAGATCTGGGACTTCCAGCAATCAATACCCTGTATCTTGAAGTTTTTCCCCATGAATAGGACATATTCCGCAACAAATTAGTACGAGCACCAGCGTGATGCATTTTGCTAGGTTCAAACTTATTGTCATCATCAGTATCATCATTTAATGAATCAGAAACAGCAAAACTAAATGCCCCATTGACAAGGCCAGCAACAGAAAGATTTCTCTCTATCTCCCTTGCAATATCTGCTTCCTGGATCAAATCATTAACACGGGACCACCATAAATGACTAGGCATATTCTTTTTCTCCAAAGCAGAAATAATCACTCTCTCAATCCCTTTTGCAGCTTTAGAAAAGGAAGGAGGCAACCAGAGGTGTTCATAAAGATAAAGGGAAACAAGCAAGAGAGATAGTGGTTGCAGCAGACAAGGAATAAGATGGGTGTAAAGAGGAGAGGAAACTAGGACATTTGCAGCCATTCCTGCTTCTCTGCGAGAGCATGGAGGAGGGACATATGCAAGAGCATCCAACCAATCCCTTTCCTCCACCGCGAAGGAGGGGAGAGGATAGCGTCTAACTTCAATAGCTTTCTTTTCAGCAGCGGACAGAAGTTCTTGCAAGGCAAAGTTCCTCTTCAACGCAATCATGACGGCTTGAGTGCAAAGAGCCTGCAGATCAGCCCCAGCAAAGCCTGCGGTATGTCTTGCAATCCATTTGAGCAAGGATCCAGTTACCGGTTTGGGCCACCTTTGAGTGTGAAGTGAGAGAATTGCAGCTCTGTCCTCAACTGAAGGCAGCGGAAATTTAATTTCCCTATCAAATCTCCCAGGCCGTCTCAAAGCAGGATCAACAGCCTCAGGGCGATTTGTTGCACCTATTACTATAACGGAACCACGAGATTTCAGACCATCCAATAGGGCAAGTAAAGTGGATACAACAGAATTGTGTGTCTGATCTTGCTGCCTTGTGCGACACGGTGCTAACCCATCAATCTCATCAAAGAATATTATAGATGGTTGAGATTTCTCAGCAACCTGAAACAAGAGTCTTAGCTGGCGCTCGGCATCACCAACATATTTTCCTAAACAATCTGCACCCTTACGAGCAAAATAAGCTATTCGTTTATCACCCCGAGCGCATGAACCAACCAATGCCCGAACTACTAGAGTTTTACCCGTTCCAGGATACCCATGTAAAAGAACTCCCCTAGGAGGCGTAAGCCCGACAGTGCTAAAAAACTCAGGGTATAATAGAGGCAAAATGACAACCTCCTTCATGCATCGAATGACATCTTGAAGCCCGGCGACAGATTCCCAACCCTGATATAGATTTTCACTTTCAGAAGAAGAACCACCGATGTATACAGGTGCAATTCTCAAAATATCTCGATGAAGCCTCTTGCCCTCACGTTTCAAGAACTCTTCATCCTCACCACAGTTCTCCAGCCATTTTTCTTCTGCCTCAAAATCCTTCTTTGAAGCATCATTTGAAAGCTTCCTCGTTTCCAACTTCATTTTCCTAGCTTTCATTTTTTTCATGTGGTAAAAATACTGATTTCCATGAGGTTGGAAGAGATGTCGATGATCTGTGCAGGCTATTAGAAATTTGCGATGATCAAAAATGCAACCATCAGCCCGTGCACAAGGCTGCAACAGCAAAGATTAACTATAAGCCAAAAGATGGAGATACAAAAAAATTATTAAAACAGAAATTGAAAACACCAATGTGAAAGTGACTACTTCATTATATAACTGCCCAATTATATAACTGCCCAGTTGGACAAATGTTGCATAACCAACTGACCAAGTGATAAGTTTTTGGACACCGATCAACACGACATCCAATAGTTGCTCTTGGCCTCCCACAGCGGCTGCATTTCAGTGCTCTTCCCCTGCAAAGTGCTGCCCTCACATTTTTCAGGCATCCCAAACCAGCAAAATAAACCTGCAAAGTTCATGACAAAACCAAAATTTACTGTGAGAAAATTTTATAATGAACAGCAGAATAAATGTGGCGAAATTGTCCAGTACAAAATCCACCGCTAATAAATTTTAAAACTGAAGTCATTGCAGCATTTATATAGATAAAGGTCATTGATCATACTAAACCTTAGAAATTTAAGATGGAACTTTAGGATATGATAATAAATACACATTCAGGAGTTATATATAACCAAAAAAGAACCTTTTATGAGATAAATAACAAGCGTCATAAGCTATCAGCTATGGCATATGTTTGAAAGTCTAGAATTCAAAGTTACATACAGTAAATGCTCTAAATCCATGGTAATGAAGTAACACATCCCAAGAAAGAGGAACATTATATAGTAAAGTCACACCACACTCATATCCACAGAGTTATAACCTAGTTCCAAGTTGTCTAACATAATATAAAATTACGATCAAACACATTTTTTAATATTAATTAATAAAAAAGAATAGTCTATGAAAAAAAAATAGTCTATCTAATACTAATTATACAGGTAGGATATATCACATACGCATAATTTAAGTTCATGAGTATTCTTAATTAATTCCTTTTATGTTCTTATATTGTTGAGAAATGTCAATTTTGAATATAGATGATGAATTTGAGCAACATCGTAACTCTATGTGGTATCATTTAGGAGCTTATGATGTGTTATGATGTTGTATTTTTCTTTTTATGCAATGTATTACTTTGTAAACACTTAGTGTGTAACTTTGACTTCAGAGTTTCAGACATGTGCCTGATAGCTTACGCCAATTGTAATTGATCTCATATTTCTTACTTTAAATGGTTGTTTTTTGTATCAAATGAGCTATGACTTATGAGTGTTTATTGATGCTTAATTTATCATTTCCTAAAATACCACCCTAGATTTCCAACCTTAGTTTATGTTTCATAGTTTCTTTAAATTTTACATTGTTATATTAAACTTCCTCGAAATGTTGCCCCTTCCTGAGTGACCCAAGTATAAAACCTTGGCAGAAAATTCCAATGTAAAAGGGAGTAAGGTGGCAGAACACGCGAAGTAGTGGATCCCTTTGGTCCTGCCACCTTAAAGCCACGAGTAAGGTTTAAATTTCGATTGTTTTAAATAAAAAAAAAAGGCTTCAAAAGTGGGAAACTTTGCGGGATATTCGCAAACATCGCCGGAAATATGAAATTTCTCATTGTCAAACTTCACATTTATCGCAAATTTAAAGAAAACTAGGGAAAACGCAGATATTTGAAAAAAAAACTTCAAGAAAATGTCTATCTAAACATAAATAGACACTTATGGATCAAAAAATGCAACAAAAAGATAAAGTATATAAGACTGAAGAAATGCATTTGGAATGGAGGAAAGACACGCATTGGCGGCTGTGAATCGCACTTCATACATGACTATAACATACACAAAGTGTAAAATACATCCAAAACTCATAAAAATAAATATAAACTTAAATAGATGTCAAAAAGTATTTATGAACTCCACTCCACAACAAAATCTTATTAAATAACATGATTTGCCCTAAAATTAACTTATTAAGTAAAAAAATGAAAAAAGTTACTTTTCACACAATATGCCCCGAAACACTTCTTCCCAAATCCCAATAGAATTTCCTAAATAATTTTCAATCAATGTAAGCTCATTTGGGTTGATGTAGCCCAAATGGAGTGAAATCAAGTAAAATAAACAATGAATGATCATGAGAAGCAAAAAGGGAAAAAGTCCCAAACTTCTTGGTCAAAATGTCAAAATATTGCAAAATATTGCAGAAAATAAAACATTGCCAAATTACACAAAATTTTGCAAAACAATAATGAAAAATGATTAAAACCCTAAACTGAAACATTGGGACCTTGCAAATGATCCGCACAATCCTTTGACCCTGTACCTTTGCGCTCATTTCCTTGTAAGGTTGTCTGGGCTAACCATGTTCCCACTAAGGTATCCTTCTTCCTCTGGTACGTAGCACTAAATAAGGTTCTCACTACAGATTAGTTGATGAGGCAAGGGTGGAGTTTCGCTAACCGTTGCTATCTGTGCCTGAATCCAGGAGAAAGTGAATCATTTGCTCTTGCATGTCGATGTCTATGGATTTTGGGCTTTTTTTTTTTGGCTCGAATGGGTGTGGAGTGGGTCTTCCTACTTTCTCTTCTGAGCTTCTTATCTTGTTGGAATTGACGACTTTAGTGGGTGCTAAGGAATTCATCTTGGACTTTTTTACCAGGTGCGATCCTCTGGACTATCTAAAAAGAAAGAAATGGTCGTATCTTTGACAATTCATCTTCTTCAGTTTATTGTAACATGTCTCGTGTGCGACAATCGATTGTAGGCTAGAGTTCGTCTACGCATTCGGGCCAAGAAGTGCATGATACCCTTCGACTTTGAGAAGGCAATCGAATGTTACAGTGTTCTTCGGCGTTGTTATCATTTCTCCTATGTTTTGTTATTGTTTGCATCTTTTGTTTTTTAGTTTACAGATTCTGTAAACTGCTACTTTTTCCTTCTATATAACACATCTCTTTACCGATCAAAGAAAAATGTTCCGTGCAAAGTTTAAAAGCCACCGTGAGATTGCGGAATGCACGGTGGATTACTCTGTCCCAGACCAAAGGGAGGGCTTGGAAATTCCGTTTACAAAGGACGAGGTTAGGTCGGCCATCTCAAGCCTAGCAGGTGATAAGGCCTCGGGTCCGGATGGATTCTCCATAGAATTCTACAGATCTTGTTGGGATATAGTGGGGAAGGACTGCATCAAGGTTCTTCAGGAGTTCTATGAGCGGAGACACTTTGATAGAGTGATGAATAGTACATTTGTAGTAATGGTCCCAAAAATCCCAAGTGCTCAGGAGTTAAAGGATTTCCGCCCCATAGTTTGGCAAGCAGTATGTACAAGATCTTATAGATGTTCTAGCATCCGGGCTACGAGGTGTTCTTGCCTCAATGATTTCCCCCCACCAATCAGCATTTGTGGGTTGTAGGCAGATCCTGGATGGGATACTCATTGCCAATGAGTGCATAGATGAGCGACTGATATCTGGAATTCTTGGAATCATATGCAAAATCGACATGGAAAAAGCATACGATCATGTAAACTGGCAGTTCCCAGACTATGTTATACGGAGAATGGGTTTTGGGCTGAAATGGAGAAAGTGGATATCTTGGTGTGTATCTTCGGTGTCGTTTTCGATTCTAATTAATGGGTCTCCACTCTCCAACAAGATTCTTTAGGAGTTCAAGGGGTTTGAGACAAGGTGATCCGCTTTCCCCATTCCTCTTCATCATAGTTTCCGAAACTTTGAGTAGGATGATTTCGAGAGCGCATAGGGGAGTCTTTGAGGGTTTTTCGGTGGGCCAACAACGCCTCCTAATCTCTCACCTTCAATTCGCCGATGAAACTCTAATCTTTTATGTGGCGTCTTGTCGGCATGTAGCATACCTCAGGTGCTACAAGGCGGTGTAAGGTCTGAAAGTCAACTTGGGGAAGAATGAGATGATTAGTGTCGGGAAAAATCCCAAACTTCGGACACCTAGCAGCTTGTCTAGGATGTAGAGTAGGCTCCCTTCCCTCGACATCCCTGGGGCTGCCATTAAGGGCCAAATTCAAATCCAAAGAGGCATGGATGCCTGTGGTTGATAAGTTCGCCTCTAGGCTTGCAGGGTGGAAAGCCCGTCTTCTCTCAAAAGGGGAAAAGTTGACCATGATCAAAAGCACCCTTAAAAACCTCACAATGTACTACATGTCCTCATTTACCATCCCTCGTGGTCTCGCACGATTTTTTATTTTTTATTTTTATCAGTAATAAGGCAATTGCATTAGAAGAGAGGAGCAAATACAGAGGAATTCACAAGCTGAGTGAACTCAAAGAAAAATTAAAAGATAAAGTAAAGAGCTGAAAAGGCAAAAGAAAAAACATAGAGGCATAATCATGCAAAAGATGAAAGAACCTATCTGCTCCAGTTAACTACCCCAATTAACCCTGTCCTCTCTTGCAAAGAGCCAAAATGAATGAAGGCGCATAGCTATTAACTCCAAGATGGTCAAGATGAAGGGATGATAGATCAAATACTCTCCGATTCCTCTCCTTCCAAATGGACCAGACAATAACCCCTGGGATGATAGTCCGGGCTTCCTCCAAACAACCCACCACCTTAACCGAATGCCAGCATGATAAAAAGTCTCACAAAGTTCGCAGAAAAACCCACCAAATGCCCAACCACGAAAGATACTGACCCCATAACCCGAAAGCAATAGGGCAATGCAGAAGAAGATGGTCAACGGATTCCTCCTCTTGAAGGCACATGAAGCACCCATTTGCCATTTTCCAGCCTCTACGTTACAAGTGGTCACATGTGAGGATTTTATCTAGAGCTGCCGACCAGAGAAAGAAAGAGACTTTAAATGGTATTCTCTGGTTCCACACCAACTTATGCAGGAAGGGAGCTCCTTGAATAACTCTAGAGGCCCTGTAGAGAGATCTTACAGAAAACTGACCCTTACTATCACAAGACCAAATTCTGACATCACCAAGCTGGGGAAGAATAATAGCGAAATAGAAACGCTCCAACAAGCTAGAGACACTATCAATCTCCTAATCCTGAATATTGCACCGGAACCTCCAAGATATAACATTATCGACCCTCTCACAGCAAGATTCCACCGAAGCGTACCTGTCTTCCGCTAATGTCCAAAAATTTCCGAACTCTTCCTTCAAAGTGAGTTGACCACACCATCTGTCATACCAGAATTTCACTTCACTTCCAGAACCTATTCTGAAAGAAATATGATTGGAAAATGTCTGCCAGTTTTTCATGATGCCTTTCCAGAGGCCACAACCATGGGATCCCCGGACAGGGTTGGGATTCCAACTCGAAGCCTCTCCATACTTGTGAAAAATTACTTTTCTCCACAAAGACTCCCTTTCAGACCCAAACCTCCACAACCTTTTTCCTAGAAGGGCTTTATTACACTCCACTAGAGGGCGAATACCCAACCCCCCTTCCTCGAATGAGAGACAAATAGTCTTCTAATTCACCAAATGATATTTCTTTAGGCCATCTTTATCATTCCATAAAAACTTTCGTTGCACTCTTTCCAAAACTTTGGCCACTGATGATGGGATGACAAACAGCGAAAGGAAATAAACCGGCAAATTGTTAAGACAACTTTTTAGAAGAGTCATTCTACCCCATTTGGATAAATACATAGAAAACCACCCAGTTAGCCTGCTCTGGAATCGATCTATCACGGGATCCCATATCGCCTTATTCTTGAAACCAGCCCCTAACGGAAGACCCAAATATGTTTGCCGAAAGGGATCCTTGCTTGCATCCCAAAACTGCGGCTAACTCCAACATATTCGGCACTTCCCCAATCCCGAAAATCGTGCTTTTGCCCAAATTAACTCTTAACCCTGACACAGCCTCAAAACATCTAAGGAGACAACGAAGGATAGCTAGTTGGGAACTAGAAGCTTTGCACAAGATTAACGTGTCATCAGCAAACTGAAAATGCGAGATAGAAAAACCAGCCTAGCCTAGGCCAAAACCCTCAAGTGCCACTCCATCCAATCTACTCATCATCCTGCTAAGAATCTCTGAAACTAAGATGAATAGAAGGGGGGATAGGGGATCTCCTTGACGGAGTCCTCTAGAGCTCCTAAAAAAACCGGCGGGACTGCCATTTTCAAGATCGAGAACGAAGCTGAGGAAAAGCAAGCCTTCATCCAACCCCTCCACCTACTCCCAAAATCCATCCTTCGCATTATGTATTCCAAAACCTCGCAATTTACATGATCGTAGGCTTTTTCCAAGTCTATCTTACAAACCACACCTGGAATATCCGATTTACGCCTCGCATCAATGCACTCATTAGCTATGAGAATGTCATCAAGGATCTGTATTCCACTAACAAAGGCGCTCTGAGAAGGCGAAATAATATAGGGAAGGACCAGTCTGAGTCTGGAAGCAAGAACTTTAGCCATGATTTTGTAAACACTGCTCACTAGACTGATGGGCCTATAGTCCTTAATATCCTGGGCATCGCCTTTCTTGGGAATCAGCACTATAAATGTGTTATTTAACGCCTTATCAAAAGACCCAGAGGAGTGAAGCTCATTGAAGAGAAGGACAAGATCATTACTCACAACATCCCAGCAAGATTTGTAAAAAGCCAAAGAAAACCGTTTGGACCTGGGGCCTTGTCGCCTTCTAACTCCTTGACTGCCTTCCAAATCTCCTCCTTCACAAAAGACTTTTCAAGCATGGCCTTAAGATCATCTGGGATGCTCTCAAAGTCAAGATTATCCAAGCAAGGTCTAATCTTTTCCTTTTCCATTTACAAGTCTTTGTAATAATTAATTGCGGCAGTCCTAATTTCCTCTTCTAATTCCTTCCAATCCTCGTCAACCTTTAGACGGGAAATGAAATTAATCCTTCTGCGATTGTTGGCAATTCTGTGAAAAAATCGGGTATTTTTGTCTCCTTCTTTAAGCCATTTAATCCTTGATTTTTGCCACCAACTAACTTCTTCCGACCTTAGTATTGACTCAAACTCAAGCTTTAGAGATTCTCTTGAATGTTTGTCAATAGGCGAAAGTTGCCCCACTTCCTCTTTTGCATCAAACTCTTGAATTTTGGATAACACCGTCCTTTTATTCTCAGAAAGGCATCCAAACACCTCCTTATTCTAGATTTTGAGCCTTTGTTTGAGAGCTTTTAATTTTAGTCCAAAGACAGTACTAGGAGGCCCCCTGAAGGTAGAACCGGCCCACACCTCTTCCACAACCTTCTTGAATCTTGGATGAGCTAGCCACATATTTTCAAACTTGAATGGTTTAGGCCCTCCTCTAATTTTGTTGAGATCGAGTAAAGGAGTGTGGTCAGAGGTGAACTGAGGAAGACTAGTCAACAGAACATTAGGGAAATGATTCTCCCAAACATCACAAAATAAGAATCTGTCAAGTCTGCTTTGCCTTAGCCTGTCCTGAAAATTGGACCAAGTGAAAAGGGCGCCATTGAGAGGACAGTCTGTTAACTGGTAAGATGATATTTAGTCGTTAAATTGTCTCATCCGAGCTGAAATACGACAACCCCCTGATTTATCTCGAGAGTTCCGAAGGCAGTTGAAATCTCCTCCAAGGCACCAAGTTTTCTCCCATTTGTGGTTGACGTCGTCAAGCTCAAGCCAAAAGTCTTCGGACTCCCTAGGATTCGAAGGGCCGTAAATGCCTAAGAAGATCCAGCTGAAATCCTCTCCTAAAAAGCGACACAAGATAGACAGAGAAAAGGCCCCCTCTTCGGAGTCTAATACCTCTACAATCGTCGAATCCCAAATCACCAGGATCCCACCTGATAAGCCGAGGGATGGAATCGACTTCCAAGAGTGACTGCTACTTCCCCAGCAATCTCTCACTATATTATCTATCATTTTTGGAATTTTGGTTTCATGAATGCATAAGATTACCGGATGATGAGCTCTCACCATCTCCTTAATGGCAAGTCTCTTGCTCATGCTGCCCAACCCCCTCACATTCCAGGAAATGATCTTGTTAGACAGTGGGAGACGTAACACTGCCCACGATCTGCTTAGCTTTTATTCTTAAAGACCCTGAATCCCTGCCTTCGTAGTTAACACCCCAAGCCAGTCTTTTGAGTTCATTCCTTGCTCTCTTAGGAATGCAAGGGGTTGATCCCGTAGAATCCCTCCCCCCCCCCCCCTCTCCTCTTTATTGTTGATACCTTCCAAACGCTTGAACAGGTCTCTAACCTCCACTTCCTGACCAGGGTAGGACAGCCCAAGCACTTTCCTAACTGCCTCAATGTTCTCTAATACCCATGATGCTATCTTGCGCTGATATGGAGCTAGGCAAGGCTCTGATCTCTTATCCTCCTCCAATCCACAATTAAAATTAGAATCATCTTGCACTATCAAGGGATCCCAGACGATACCAGAGAGAGCTAATTGATTAACAACAACTGGTGAAACCTCGCTGGATCCCTTCTCCGCTGCATCGGAGGGAACCCTGATCTCTCGAAAAGGAGAGACCCCAGGGTCAACTTGCACCGACTTAGCCCTATCCGGTCCTACTGATTTTCTGGGAGATGAGTCAAGATGCAACAGAGGCTGAGCAAGATGCGAGGATAAGTTGCCCTGATCCTCCTGAGCTTCCTCCACAATGAAACGAGGGAGGGAAGAAGGGTGCCTTCAAAATAATTTTTTGTGAAATGGTAAATGGGGGAAACATAGGTACCACCTGGTGGCATGGGACAAGTGTGCCCCCCCCCCCCCAAGGGGGTGGTCTGAATCTGAAACCGTTAATAGCCATCAACAAAGCACTGTTAGAAAAATAGATATGGCGGTTTGAGGAGGAAAGGAAGAATCTATGAAGTAGAGTGATAATTGCAAGATATGGCCAAGCCTCGAGTTGGACACCCAAACAGGTTAGGGGCCCTCATTGGGTGGATTTGTGGAAAGGAATCATGGTGGTGGCGAGTCTGCTATACTCATTCATCTCATTAAGAGTGGGTAGTTGGGCGGAGGTTCGCTTTTGGAAGGATGTGTGGTGATGAGAGTAGTCTCCGGGTTCGGTTTAAGAATATTTACCGCCTATCTCTAGACAAAACAGCGTTAATAACAGACCGCTTTAAGATGCAGAATAATGAGGCAATTTGGTGTCCGAGGTTAAGGCGGCCCTTGAATGATTGGGAAGTTAAAGAGTTAAGCTCTTTTTTACAATCCTGTGTACCTCGACCACTTAGTAGAGATGTATGGATTTGGACTAGGGATAACAATGGTCGATTCTCCGTGAGATCATTGCTACAAACATTTGAGCCAAACTCTCTATGCACTTTTCCTCATAAGTCTGTGGAATCCCCAAATTTTATTGAAAGTAGCTTTCTATCTTTGGACTGCAACTCTGAATAAAATTCTCACCGATAACAATTTGTGTGGAATCCCCAAATTCTACAAACATGTGTCTACTCGTGGAAGAGTCGGTGGATCATTTGTTGTTACATTGTCCAATTGCTCATGAGATTTGGGATTATTTTCTCTCCCGGGTAGGGGTAGCCTATGTCTTCCCTAACTCCTTCCGGAGCTCTTTATCTTGTTGGTCTCAAGTTAGTGCGAAGGGTGATCGTGTGGCACTTTGGTTTGTGCTGCCTGGGGCTATAGCCTGGGCCATATGGGAAGGAGATGAATTCTAGAGTCTACGAGAATTCCCCTTATTCAATTCCTCAAGTTTGTGCACGCGTAAGACAAATAATCTCGGAATGGTTGTCATTATGCCTAGGTCTACGTATTTGGGAGCCCCAGTTGTAGTCATCTTTTACTAGTATTCATGCTCTTTATTTTATGTAGCTATGTAGACATCTATATTCAGCTCGAGTGGTTACTTCTCAATAACCTCTGGGTTCTAATTGTAACTTTTTGCCTCTATTGCTTAATATAATGCTCTAAATTACCAATCGAAAAAAAGAAAAAATTGTCACAACAGAAATCCAATGAAATTAAGTCTTAAACAGGATACCCAGCCTCTTTAAGCAACAACATAGACTTTCAATCGAATGGCGCTTGACAGGATCGACTTCACCTTTCCAAGAGTTCCCGACGATCTAAAGTTAAGAATTTTTGTACTGGTGGAGTCACATTGTTTTTTAAAATCTCTAGGTCTTTTTTTACTTGTTTTTTTGGTGGGATGATCTCTATCCCCCATTACTTGTAAATTCCCACTCCTATTAATAGAACTCTCGTTATCTTTCAGGAAAAATGTTTGGGATGAATGACTAGGCATCCACATCACTACTCTTTGACTATTCAAAGTGGAGCTCAACATCAAATGGCTAGAATCAGTTGGGAGAGTTTAGAATTCATACTTCAGCCACGCCAATGCATTGCTTAATATTTAGATAGTCCGGATAAGCCATTATATGGCTACTATTACATCTTAAAATCATTGACTATAAACCACATTTGGTTATAATCCCCCTATGTGGTTTAATTTTCCTATCAAATTGATGTGTAATAATGGCTCCTCTTGCTAAGAACCCATTTCTTGAAACCAGTTTATGCTTGGCAAAACCAACTGATACTGTGCGGATATATTATTATATGTAATATCACCTAAATGTTGATGTTGTCACTTATAACCAATGTTATCAGAACCGGACCAGTCATCGAACCGGTTGAGTGGCCGGTTCCCAGTTTGACCGGTTCACCCGGTCCAGTTCAACTGTGTCCTTTTTTATTTTTATTTTTTAAAAAAATCCATTTTTACCCATTTATGACCGGTTTTGACCACCGGTTCCTGGTTCAACCAACCGATTCTTCCGATTTTCACGAAAATTGCCGGTTTTTAAAACGGTCCGGTTTTGGGGGGTTTGGGATCCGGTGAGGTGACCGGTTCCCGGTTTTTCCGGTTCAACCAGCCGGTCCGGTCCAGTTCTGACAACAGTGCTTATAACAACCAAATTGCAATCCTTAAGGTGTCCATGCTCATAATTTGAGAAAATTCTGAAGATAACATTTTTCGCATAGGTATAAGTATAACAAGCACAAAGTAATAAGCAACACCTTGTGACAAGTATATAAACCAATGATATGAAATGACACCAGGGAGGGCATATTTTCGTAAAACCTTAAATGAATTATACCCATCAGCTTCAGAAAATTTTAGTAGAAAACAAAAGAAGGGAACTAACTACCAAAACTGAGAGCATAGTCAGCAAAAAAGCGGTTGTAATACCTACAAAGTTAATACATCAACAGCTTCCCTCAAGAAAACCATGGTATGAATCTCAATAAGAAAAGAAGCGAAGTCAAAGAATCACACCTCTGGACTCCACACGGCACAGTGTTGATGAACCCAGACACCAGCAATACCAAAGCGATCATGTATAGGGCCCAGGAGACGTCCAAGCCAGCCAGGTTCATCACCAAATCCATCCCATATATCATAGTTAGGCTCCTCCGAAGCTGACGAGCTCCCATATGCCTCACAATCACTCTCGGCAGAATCCTGGACCAACCTCTTTGGGGGTTTGCCATCAGCACCTCCACCACACAAACCACATCTTCTTCCCTCTCTTATGCGTCGTTTTCGAACTGTGTCAGCTGAAAAGCACTTTGACTTATCAACCATTTTGGCATCCTCGTCTTCTAAAGGATTTTTGTCAAGCTTGTCCGGGTTGACATCCTCACCAGCACAACATCCTTCGCCATCCAGTTGGTCTGTAGGAAGTCTAATCACCTCTATGGAATCCTCGTGGTGTCCCCCTCCCTTGTCACAGTCTGATTGTTCCAGCTGCATATCATTTTGCTTCGTGGTCACTAAATCCTTGCCGCCACTACACTCCTCCTCTAGCTGTAAACCAGTTTCGATTTTCCTCTCCTCATTCTCCACCACTTGTGTGAAAAACCCATCAGCTATAATCCTCTCACTTTCACCACCCATTGCATTCTTCAAGAGCTCCTCACCCAAGTGCAATAACCTGTCCCCGACATTTCTCTCATTGCCATCTTCTTTGCTAGAAGAGGACCCAGTTGCTTGATCTCCACTCGTTGGTCCAATCAACCCTTTAGCTCTCTCAGGTCTCTTCAACTTTGCATTCGGAGACTTGGAACCTTCTAATCTTCCTTTCCTGTCATGCGATTCTTCATTCGTCAACTTGGATTCTTCTCTAAACCCATCCGATTCCTTAAAAAGCCTCCTCTTTCCCCGAGGAGAAGCATCATTCTCCTTTTGCTCAAAACTAGCACTTTTAACCCTAGATCTAAGCCTCGATCTCCAACTACCCGGTTCCTCCAAATCTCCAGAATTAGAATAAGGCGATTGCTTCTCAGAAAAATCTCTCCCCTTTCCCTTATCAACAGACCTTTCATTCGTCTTACTCGAACTCGCTGCGCTCTCATCAAGTCTAAGTCTTTTTCTCACAGGAGGCGACGGAGAGGCATCGAGCAATAACGGCGCTCGCTTAATACGAGAGCTCCGACGGAGCTCCGAATCAACATTCCCTTCATTTGGAACAGCTTCCACAACACGATTACGATTGAACGCCTTCTCACAGATAGCGTCGAGTCTCTTGTGCTTCTTTCGAGTTCTAAAACGTTCAGATGCACGACGCCGAGTCTGCAACGATGGCGATATCTTCCTTCGCTTGTGACCCTTCACCGGAGAAACCGTCGCCGACTGAGGCAATCGCATGACAAGAAACAGATAACTAGAATAGATAGAAATATATAGAGAGATAGATTGAATAGAAAGAAAGAAAGAACTCCGATCGATCTTCTTGATGATGTTGTTGATTGGAGTGTTCGATTAATCTCAGATAAGAGAGAATGAAATGACAACTGACCTAGTTATTGAGATGTAAGATCGATCATATGAGATTGGAGACGGAAAACCCTAGAAATAAATCTTCCTCCATGAAAGCTCTTTTTATCTTTTGCTTTGTCTATTTTTGCTTTGCTTCGAGTCTTCTGGGTAGGTCTCGTTAGCTTTTCTCACCTTTATCTCTCGCTAGTCGCTTGAGCGCAAGGGCAGAGGAGTTCACTGTTCACGCGAAGGTATGTGTTTATTTTCTCCGTTTCCCACCAAATTAGGTTACCGCCAATATGGTTCCCCTAAACAAACAAATGAAAGGGTTACACTAATCCACTGGGGTTGTATCAGTGTATCTGGCATGACCAAATGGCTCCAAAACTAAATTTTTTTAAAAAAAATTGCTAGCCCTAGACTTTTCAAAAAAATTAAAATTTACGCTTTCTTGCTCTCATACACGTGTCTTTATTTTAATCAGTTACACATTCACAACTTTTAAGAAAAAATATAAAGTTGTTGTTTTCATAAACTAGTAGAGACATGTGCAGTGCGAGTATGAATAACATAAATAAATAACAAATAAATATTTACACTCTTTTTATATCTCTCTTATCACTTAGGCCAACACACACACACGTCCTATGAGATTAAGTCCAACACGCCTCTTCAAAAGGGCCTATCACTTGATCTTGAAGAGGAGAAGGAGCCTTATAAGGGAACACATCAACATAGCCAATGTGGGACTAGGACAAGTTGTTATGATCCAACCCTCTGGGCAACAAGAACAGTATAATCCACTCTTGTTTTTTTGATTGAAATCCTAATCACTTAACCCACTCACACACACGGTTAGGTGAACACACACACACGGCCTTTACATTTTCTCTCTACCCATCTTATCTGAATCCCCTAAAATCTCTCTATAAGATCAATAGGTCTTTACATTCTCTCTCGTTTCATATCACAATACTCGCTCTCTCTTTTAGAGGTGTCACATCAACGTTATTAGAATTTCAGGGATTGGAGTTTGGAGATCAAAAAGGAGAATCGTATTTGTTTATATTATAGTATAGATTCAAAGTAATTGGTTAAAACAATGTCACTTGTTGCTTCATGGTAGAGAGAGGGGAACAAATTTTAAATGTGGAAGGCATGTTTGGCATTTCTCTTTATCCAACTCTCATTGACGGTATAATACCTGTCTATATTGTCCCGTCAACAGGTTAAGAAAACATCCTTCTTTCAAATAAGGTAGTTATACTTCGACAAATTCTAAAGAGCAAGGTAGTGACACATATTGCAAGTAATTGAAGTGCATTTGTATACTTGAGCTGTTTGGGTAGCAAGAATTGAGGGGTGAAATTTAGAATCAACTGATAGTAATTTCCAATTTTGGTGTTTTGATACTTCCAATTCCTATGAATATAGTTAAAATAATGTCAATTTTGTGGAAACTCCAATGCCCGCCTAAGAGGTGGATATTGAAATTCACAGGTGCATTACAATTTGCATAAATCTTCTTTTTATAGCTTCATTGTCCTCTTCTGATGATAAATCGGTTGGTGGTAACCCTTGGCGCGTAATCTTTGTTTGGTCTTGATCGTCAGTCAATCTTAAATTATTCATTCTTAGTAATAATTCCGTAGAATAGTACTAGTAAGGGTATCGTTCCTCTGAGGACTGCGCTGATTTCGTTGCTTTTTATTCAGATTAATTTTAAACTAATAATTGAGGCAATTGAATTTTGATTTGATTAAACTAAAACAATGAATTAAACTAATTTAAATGAAATTTTTAAATTAGACTAAAAACAATTGGGTTTTTAAATCATTTTGGAGAGAAAATCTAGGGTTTTCAAATCCACCACTAACCTAATAATTAATCCATATTTTAAATTTATTATAACTTCTTAAATTGTAAACATTCCAGTTAGAGTGACAGCACGTCCCCTCTCAACTGCTCAAGAAAAGTTCAAGGGATTATATCCTTAGAATATCGTATATTCGGTTAGCACGAATGATACACACTAATCTACGGTTGTGTAATCACTTGTCTTCCCTTAGCATAAAATATCTTCAGATTTAATCTCTCGATATTTTAAAACCATTGCATAAAACCTATGTTTAAATTCTAACGAAAATTAACACAAGTGATTTTAATCCCAATTTCATTATACCTAAGACAAGGTTGAGAATTCCATTGAAATTAAATATAATTCAAATAAATCTTAGTTGTAGAAACAACTCTCTCATTATGCAATCAATGTCTTACAATGCAGAGAATTAAAATAAAAACAAAATAAATGACACAGTTACTTGGCTAGGGTTTCATCGAAACCCTAGAGTGGAAATTAGTTCATCGCGAGGGAGGAATGCAACATCTTCATGGACAAAGTTGCAACACTTCTCTTCATGACTTCCTTGATCTCCAGAGCTTCTTTTCTTCAGATCCAAAATCTCTACAAATTTCTCTCTCCCTCTCTAATGATAATGGCTAAGAATTCTCTTTTTTATAGAGAAATATAGAAAGATAGAGTCCTTCTAGAATAAGGAGTTCTAATTGAGATACAACTTTTTTTTTTTTTATCTCTAAACTCTCTTAGGGTTGAATGAGGATTAAACCATAATTTAGAAAGACAATAATAGAGTTAGAAAATGTTTAGAAGTACTAAAACACTATTCACGAAACACTATTCACGGAATATTATTTCACCATATTTACAGTTTTACCACTGAACTTCAAATAATTTTAGAGAGCTCAATTTTAATCGGATTGACCCGAAATTTTAAACATGGCTCCTTTAGGTCATCTAGAATCTACCCAAAAAGTTTCATAAATTTTGGATAAAGAAAAATTACCAAACTACCCCTCTATTGATAGAAGTGCGATTTTGGCTAATCGATTTATCAGGGTAGATTTCTACGATTTCGCTCTCTTTTCTTCTTATTTCTTTTACTCTTCTTTTTTCTGAGATTTTTGGAGTCTTTGAAGCTTGTAAATCTTTCATTTTATCTTATTTTTCTCGTATGAACCTGAAATAAGAATAAACAACCAAGTAGCATAAAATAATATAAATAATTACTCTAAATGATTAGCAAGTTAAGTTTGAGGTGCTTTTATGTATAATATTTAGCACCGATCAGGTCTCCTCAAAATATAACTCGATCTGAACTCCATATTTATCTAGTATGTACTAAATTGGGGATTACGTTGTTCCTTGGCAAGTAGGTCCTTCTACCTACAAAGACATTCTGATGCTTAAATTAATATATATTTTTTGAGAGTTAGTAGTGGCAAGTTTTGAGGGAATTTCCTCTTTGATGATCGGATATGACTCATTTTTCGATATCAAAAACTCCTTATATGTCTTTTTCCCTCGTGTATAGACAAATCGTTCGAATGAATCCAGTCCCTGCCTCACGTACTCTACCAAAAATATTGATTGACCGCTACTATGATTTATGTACTGGTCTGCAAATTGATTACACATCTCCACTTATGTGGCATGGGGCGATGTGTTAATAAAACTTGGGTGACTACCCTTGTGACTTGTTTGTCTCTATCATACTTTAATTGGTCGGGGATGGTGATATTGTTGCTCAAGTCATGTGATGGACTCTGGGATGGACGATGCTCTGATGAAATTGTTATGCCTAAACTCTAGGTTAGGTCGGATGAGTTTGTCAGCCCAATTCAATATCTAATTGAACAGTGTTTGGCAGGTCGAGCATGGCTAAATTGAATGCCTTCGTGATTTATTCTCATTACATATACATTGTTGAAACCAACTTCCCAATAGTCATCGTTCCTATGGCAAAAACTTGTTATCCTTTGCAAATCAAAATCACGTATTTTCAAACCCCCAACAACTCCTTCTAAGGCAGCAACTTGATGCCTCCCTTCCTTAAAGCCCAACATACACAGTTAACATCAATGACGATTAGCTTTTATATCATTGTTATTGGTGACAGTGTTGTTGTCTCTTCACCACATCAACACGGGGAAACAAAATATATGTCGGATATATTGCTAAAATTACTTTATATTATATAATGAAGAGATGCAAATTACAGAATACGAAAACAAATACAAAACATAGAACAATGTTAACAGAATAGAAAATAAGAGATAGTGCACTTTACTGGCTGGGGCTTGAATTTGATTCAACGTATTTAAGACAATATTGCCCCGCACAGGTAGTCATGGCCTACAGCAACTTGTCTCCAGAGATACAATAGTCTCGCATTGGGTACTACCACTAGAAACCCGAGGACACAACGAACCAGTGATGTTTAATACTCTCTCTCTGAAATGCATACTAGAGTGCAGAAAAAGATGGAAAACTAGGGAGTAGAAGATCTGATTTTCGTACTCCAGAAAATACAGCAGAAAAGCCCAAAATAATAAGATAAGGAGATTGTCCAAAATGGTCATGTCTTTTGGGTGTCAGTTTTTAAATCCAACAGACATGACTATTTGATTAATAAACTGCTGGATTCTGATTGAAGTTGAATGGCCTTTGGCCCAGCAAAAATAAAATATAGGGGTCAAGCTTAAGGCCCACAAGTAACCAAGCCAAGCCAAGCCAGCAGCTGGCCGGACTGGACTCGGACACGGGCCAGGCCGGGTCGGTGCGCGCGCATGTGTGTGGTTGGTTCCACCTTGGAGCATGGGCTCACTCCCTCGCAAAATCTGAGTACCTCAAGGGCCCACCCTTTACTCCAAGGCAATAGTATATAAACCATACTATGGTTTCAATAGTTTTCCGATGTGGGACTATTATACTATACCATTTTTTAACTTACAACACATGTTCAAGTGGCCCACTTTGAGATTAACTTCTCATTTACCACTTCACTGTTTTGGACAAGTAATTATACCATGTTAATCTCCTCATGGAGGAGAACACGGATCCACTTGGACCCGCCTCAAAACCTTTGTGGGTCCCACTTATATTTTGGGTCAAAATTTATAAAAACTGTTTTTTCCAAAATACCCAGATTTTTTCAAGACAGATTTTTCCCAATACTTTATTCCAACGAGTGTTAGTCACTGGGCATGAAACATATAACATAAAGGCATTATTGTCCTTAAAAAAAAACAGTTTTTTTTTCTTGCCACATACGCTAGCAATATTTTATGACACAATAGGAACTAATTTAATAAAAGTTGCTTTATTATTTATTGTTTTATAGGTCTTTTCATACGTTAAATCCATTTGATTGAAAATTAAAAATTAATCTCTCAAATTTTTAACAGCCTGTTTGGTAATATATATAAATAAACACTTATTTGAGGGGGTATTTTCAACTAAAAAAAGACAATTAACATGAAATCCACACTATAAACAGATGTATAATATAAAACAACAAAGTTTGATGGTCAAAATTATCATAAAAGAACGGCGATAAAATGTCTACCCAATTCAGTAAAATAAATTTTTATTGAAAAGTGAGTTGTACTCACTTTTTGAAATAGAGGTACAATATCTAGTAACTAAAAAAATAAACCTTCAAATAGTCTTATTTTAATTATAGTTATTATTTTTTTATAATAAGTAAAATAAATTATACCTTTTAGAATTGTCAAATGCTACAAAATGATTTTGGTACTACTCACGAGTTTTTTTTTTTCTTTTTGTAATGTGAATACAAGTCTACTAAAGAAAATTATAGTTTAGTATATTTGTAAGAGAGACAATTAATTGAATGAATAGAGGCTGCATATAGAATTCTCAGATACTTGGAGTCTTATCATAGAAAATGTCTCCTATTTGCCTCTCATGGTCACATAAGGATTGAGGCATATACATATGCTGATTGGGCAGAGTCGGTGTCTGATAAAAGATCTACGTCCAAGTATTGTACATTTGTAGGGGACAACCTTGTTTATTGGAGGAGTAAAAGACAAGTAGTTATTGCTAGATCAAGTGTAAAGGCAGAGTTCAAATTTATGGCTCATGGTGTATGTGAATTTTTATGGTTGGAGATGTTATTGAGAGAGCTTGACCCCTCCCTCCTCATAGACCAATGAGGTTGTATTGCGACAATAAGACAACAATTAGCATTGCCCGCAACCTTGTTCAACACGACCGAACCAAGCATATTGAGTTCGACCAACACTTCATCAAAGAAAAACTTGTTCTAGGACTAATCCGTACTCCCTTTGTGAGGACATGGACCAACTTACATATATCTTGACCAATGGAGTAAGAAATATCCAGTTTCATATCATTACAGACAAACTCGATATGCAAGACATATTTGCACCAGCTTGTGGGAAGTGTTGAGAATATAGTTATGTTATGTTGTAGTGTGAGGACATTTATGACCTCACTTATATTAGCCCCCAATTTCTTATTTGTTAGTAAGGATATTTATGTAACTTTATAATCCATTTCATATATATGTAATAGTAGAAGATGAGGCTTACGATGAAGCATTCACTCTCTTTTTCTTTTTCCTAATTTTTTCTTTTTCATCTTTTCTCTTTTTATCACATCCAAATCTTAGCTTGGGCGTTTCAACTAAAATACATATACACATTTAGTATGCACCATATAACTTTTATTATCAACCAAAAACCAATACCCGTTGTTGATTTCAATCAAAAATCAACTCATGTTGTTGATTTAACAAGTGTTGGTTTTAGGCTAAATCCAAGAGTTGGGCAAGCACTTGCCTTGCTACCGTACTCTCGGGCATTCCCTACTGTCGCCCAAAACCAACACCAAAATGCCAAAAAAAAAATTAACACATGTCCATGCTTTTAGTAGGTATTGATTTTTACCGAGTCTCTTGCGTGAGTGGTAGGGATGTGGCCTTCCGAAGGAAGGTCTCGGATCCAATCTCCCTGCCCATGCTAACTTCTGACCCGTTGACTCTACTGACGTAGGTAAGAAAAATGTTGTTGAAGCAATCAAGTCTCAGTGTGTTGTTGCTTGGTCGGTTAGATTCCTTGTAGAGGACATTTGTAATCCCCTTAAATCTTTTGAAGAAGTTAGAATTTCCCATACATGGAGAGAAGCGAATCGTGGGGCAGATTTTTTTTGCTTTTCACACAAATGTAAGCACTGTTTTGTCATACCCCTCTGAATTTCTGAGCATCTTCTTCGCATTGTTGAGGTTGATGTGATGGTTGGAAATACTATAGGTTGTGACATCTCTTTTTTCTTTTATGAATTCTGGTTGGGGTCTGCCTAACCCCTGCTTACCCTAAAAAAAAAAAAAAAAAAAAAAAAAAAAAAAAATTTTTGGTTGAGGAAATAAAATGCCTGTGAGTAGGGCTAGCCTGCCTCTAGCTCTAACTCGATTGGAGGGCATTTTGGTAATTGCAGATAAACCCTAACCCTCGCCGCTAGCTCCTATAGCACAGCAAGCTCCCCTCTGTAATAGCCTATAGTTATTATCTCCGGTCTCTCTCAAGTCTTGATCTCTCTGGAGTCTCGCCTAGGGACTGTTGAACGCCGACGGACGATTCATCAAGCTTTGTTCGTCGTCTTCATTGAACGCCGACAGGTTTGATTTTAATTGTTTTAATTTTTTTTCACAATTTTGAAGGTCTTAATCTCAACGTCGTCTTCGCAGGGGTAATTAGGGTTTCAACCATAAACCCTAAACCCTAAACTGACAGACGATTTGATCCAATTCAGTTCGTCTTCATTAAACCAAAGAGTTTCAATCCTGAACCCTAACTGAAAGTTCATTCGTCTTCAACCCTAAACCCTGAGTGAAAACCCCAATTGAAACCTTAGATCCTTGTGTTTCAGCCTTCATTAAACCCCTACATTCCCGTGACAGCACTAGTAGTAGCTTTTAAATCATCCGTGATAGTCCCTAACCCTAACTGAAATCCTAAATCCTTCTGACAGCCGTAACTAAACCCTGCATGCATGTGAAAGCCTTAACCCCAAGCCTCTCAAGTCTCAACACCTCTGTCTGACAGCCCTCCCTAACCCTAATAGACTGCTTCTCATGTTTGAATATCTGTGATTTATTTTTGTTACTTTTGATTTTTGTTAGGTGTTAATCTGATATTTGAATGTTACTCCCATTTATTTCATTGTTTTGGTAGGTCCCTTTTATATAATTGTTCTGTTAATTTTGATTTTCATTGTTTGCTATTAATCTGATATCTCCTTATTTTTCCTTATTTGTTATAAAAATGATAACGATCTGCTAGAAGTTGTTTAAAATTTTTTTGTTAGTTACACTTTTCTTATAATTTCTTGAAGTTTGTTCAGACTTTGTTTTTATTTCTTATCATACTAGAATGTGGCCCGTGCGATGCACAGGGAATTATAAGAATAATATAAGTGATAGGATGAGAAATTCAAATATGCAAAGAAATAAGACTAATTAATCGAAAGGAAAATCAAAGGCTCATTAAAAGAATAGAATATGTAAATATATGGTTACTTACTACAAAAAAACTTAAAATAATATGCATTCTAATAACAAAAACATAACCGAAACACATTCAAATATCTATTAAATTGAAACAGAACCCTGATACATTGTGAAGGAAAAAATCAAAAGAAAATCATTAATCTATTTTGACAAAACGCAAGAAGAGGAATCAAAAAAATAAAGATGGGCAAATGTAAAATAAAATAAATCTAACCAAGTACCATTTTAAAGTAACATTGAATATGAGAAAACTCTGTCCACAGTTATTTCTCAAGCTTACTTCATTTCCTCAAATCCAAAATACAATTTAATAAGCATTTACATAAAATAACAAAAAAATTAAGGGATAAAAAGGTGAACATTTTTTTATTGCATGAAACCAAATATTAATTCAAAGTAAAGAGTGCACTTAAAATAAGAAACGAAAAAATGAAGCACTCAGAAAAGCAATATAAAACAAAGGAAATAGGGAGTGCCCATTTGTAACCCTTATACAATATCGGGCCAACCATCCAATAGTCTTTAGTACATTAGTTATCAAAAATTAAAAGAAAAGTTATTTTATCATACGCACAGTTCGAGGGGTTTTGTTCTATCTCAAAGATATGCCATGATGCTACAAAGGCTTTGCTTCCAGCCACATGTAAAGTGTTCATAATACCAACAAATCTCCGTGCTAGCCGTTGATGCACAGCCCAACCAAGCGACCTAAATGGTAAACATGTTGACTGTCATAGTTCACGTACCAAAACACAACTGCATTGCATGCTTAGTCTCAAACCCACTTTCTCTTTAACATATTCAAACCATTGCATCCATTCACACAGAATTGTAGCGTTAATAAGGACAGAACTTTCATCCGTGATTGGACCATACATTGAAATTAAAACGGGGTGATGATACCATGAATGTGATCAAATCCACTATTAGGGCATGGCACAGCGGATGCACCGACAGAATGAGAAGATGAGGGAGGGTCCATCGTTGGTCGCTCCACAGGTTATCAAACGAAAAATGATGGAAAGCTATGAGGTTTTTTAGAGAGGAGAATGGAGAGGAGAGGATAAGTGAGGGAGATATGGGTATTTAAAAGAGGAGGCGATTTGTTAAATTAGGGTGTGACGTTTCGGAACGCATGCTTACCTCTCAATGGAATCTAGAGGTGAAATTGTTCACTTGGTGCCATTTACTAACAGCTGTGAAGAAGATAAAAACGGAAAAGAAAATATATGAAATGAAACGGGTTGAAGAGATGTGTCCCATCCTAACCCCCAAAAATTGAAGAGTTACATCTCCACCCCTTAAGAAACGGAGAGTTGCGTCCGTAGGAAATATATATAAAAGAAAACTAATTAAGAAAAAAAAACTTTAAATCTCCTTAATATCGGAAACGTCGCCACCAAGGAGCAAGCGTTGGTTTTGAAGTTTAAACAGGTGCAGACCTTCTGAAGTGGAAGGCAACCAAGCCACTGTGGCAGCCCCCTCCCTAAATCCTAACTGAACCACTGTAAGTCTGTGACACCCCCCTAATCTAGCTGAACCAATGCGACAGCCCCCCAAACCCTAACTGAACCAATGCGACCGCCCCCCCAAACCCTAACTGAACCACTGTGACAGCCTCCAAACCCTAACTGAACCACTATGACAACCCCTCCCTCCAAAACCATAGTGAAAAAGTCAAGGTTTGGGAATAATTCGTCAAGGGTCCAGTTTGGGAAAAATGTAAAATAAATTAATAATTATAAAAATATATCAAACAATTTGATTAGATAATATACAAAATAACTAGTTTACTTGCCAAATTAAACGAATTATTTGCATTTTTTTATGATTTATTCGCGATATTCGTGAATAATTCGGTAAACGTAAAATTTGCAAATAATTTGACACCTAAAATTTGTGGATAATTATCAAAATTTTCAACAATTCGGCGTATTTTGTTACTATGCCCCAAACCATAACTAAACACTCTTAGTACATTGAAAAATGAAAAATAAATTAATAATTATAAAAATATATCAAACAATTTGATTAGATAATATACAAAATAACTAGTTTACTTACCAAATTAAACGAATTATTCACATTTTTTATGATATATTTGCGATATTCGTGAATAATTCGGTAACAAATAATTCAACGCCTAAAATTTGCTGGTAATTATCAAAATTTTCAAAAATTTGGCGTATTTTTTTACCATGCCCCAAACCATAACTAAACACTCTTAAGTACAGTTAGATCTATTTTTTAAACTATTAAAGGAATCTAATCATTATTTCCCTGAATTATAATATTTACTATCCTCAATGTTAGTGAGTGTTTGTGATTAGTTGTGAATATTTATCATATATGAATAATGAATATTAGATCAGTTTTGACTTTTGAGTCTTCTAACTTCAGAGCTATAAATGTGATATTTTTTTTGGTTATTAGTGGCTTGTGAGTTATTTTGGTGACTTTTTCTTAGGGGGCATTTGGGTAAGATTATTAGTGTGAGTTATTTTACTGAAAAAAATAATTGTTGCATGAAATATACCTGTTTAGTTAAGTTGCTGAAATATCAATTACTTACACCAGGCATCCAACGGAAGAAAATAAGCGAAGAAAGAAGAAAAATATTATTATAAAAAGGAGGCAGGAAAGTGAGAAGAATAGGGGAGGCAATGGTGAAAAGATATGTTAAATGAAGTCGACTCGGGCATGATTAAAAACAATCAGTTTTGTGACTATTTTCTTCATTGATTATAATCACTAAAACAGATCATCAGTAATTTATTTAGGCTTCTTCAATCGTTTATAACCAGTTTTACTTTTACTGATTGTAACTGGTAAAGTAAGCTAGCCAAATGGCCCCTTAGTGATTGTTAGTGAATAATACTGATTATTAGTGTGTGATTTTCGTTTGTGATTATTATTGACATCTGAGTTATTTCAGTGACATTTGTTAGTTTTTATTTTTACTTTTATAGATATAGTCTTTTAGATGTGAATTTGAATATTATTTCAGTGGATTACTAATATTAACTAATATGAATATTAGCGAATAGTGGATCTGTGATTAGGGGTGTGTTCGAGCCGAGCCGAGCTCGGCTTTAAATGGGTTTAATCTAGGCTCGAGCTCAGCTTGGCTTGAAATGGTGCTCGAAAAATCTACTCGAATTCAAATAAGCTTGGCTCGAGCTCGAATTGATTCAAGGTCGAGTCAAGCTCGAATTTTTTTATTTTAAAAATATTTTTTAAATAAAAATAAAAATATTTTATATTATTATATAAATAATAATGATATAATATATTTATATATATATATATTAATAATATTTTTTATTTTTATATAATATTCATGCTGAGCTTGAGCCAAATCGAGCCGAATCAAACATGTCTTGGCTCAAGCTCGGCTTGAACACATTTAAAGCTTGAAAAATCAGCTCTGCTTGATCGAGCTGAATTTTTGAGATTGAGCTCAGCTTGATTGAACCGAGCCGAGCCGAGCCATCGAATGGCTCGGCTCGTGTGCATCCCTATATGTGATTTTGTTGTTAGTGAATATAAATTCTATTTTTGATATTAAAATGAGTGGATATGAATTTTGTAATTATAATTGTTTATACTTTATAGTTTGTAGTTTAGTGATTAGTTTTGTATATTACTTCTTAATTCTTATACCTAATAACTGAATATTTGATTGAAATGTCTTTGAGTTTTGATCCTTGTGGTAGTAATGACCCGAATAATGAGGTTGCTGATGGTTCATGGTAGTAGCGACGTGCCTATGCTCATATGTTGTCAACGCCGATGTCAACGTCTTTGATGGGTCCTCCTTTTCCCTCTCTCCCTCCTTTTATTTGTTCTATCTCTGGCCCTAAACATAATAAGAAAAAAACTTTTGCCGTTTGGGACCATTTTGAGAGAATATTTCTATGGCTAAATGTAAATACTAAATACTTTAACCATAATCTAAGTATCTAAAACGTGCTAGTGCTAGTGGACTAGCCACCTAACAAGACACTTATGTGGTTGTCCAATGTCCAAGAAGACTGAAATATGAGGATTTGACTGGTTATATTGACACCTTTAAATTTAAGGAAGCACAAAGCGAATTTGCAAAAATGATTATCTTGCACGAGTTACCAATTTAATATGGTTTCACATGTAGATTTTATATCTCTTTGTGAAGTCTTTACCTTTATTTCATACGGGCCTCGTAAAACTGGTAGGAGTGATTGTTTTGAAATATACAAAAAAGAGAAACAAAGATTATTAAACTTTTAAAAAAAAACTATTGGTAAGGATAAGTCTCATATTTGATTTGTAGTCATTTAATCAAACATTTGGATATATGGTTATTACATTTACATCCCACTTTATCGACCTCTGATAGGAAACTGATACCTTCTACTCACATAGGGATTTTTCCACCATGTTTAGTCATATTTTCAACAATCTTCTCTATGAAATTAGTGTTTATATATATATCATTCTACTAATAAAAGTACAAGGAGCATAATAAACTTTATGTTGATCAAAATATCCTTTAATTTATTTTATTTTATAAATAACTTAGGGTATACTTAAGCTTTAAAGAGATTAAAATTTAAAAAATTCATAATCACGTATAGTTAATAAAAGAACTCACGTATTGCACTCCTACAAGAACTCTTTCTCTCAATTTAATATTATTATTCCTAATACTCGGTCATGCCAGCCACTACTCATGCTCAGATTGAAAGAGAATAGAGTCCTACGTGATCTATGAAGTGATGGGAGTCCTATATGGACTCTATCTTAGTTCTATCCTATATTCCTTATAAGTAAGCCTCAATATTACTCTATCTATAATCTCTTACTATTAATAGAACTCTTGAGTGAAGATTGACGTCTCCCCATTACAGAAGGAATCTTATGATCGTGAGCTCCGATTATCCGATCCAAGGAAGAAGAACGGGTAGATATGCGAGTATTGATTTATCAATAAGTTTTGATATCCATGCCTTTTCTCTAGATACCAAAAAAATAAAAGATCTTCATGCCTTGTCTCTAATAAACCAATAAAATAAAAATAAAATCTTGGAAGTGCATTCTCTACTTGCATGTATTATTTTTTCTTTTCCATTTTTTTCCTGTCGTAATATGCTGTTTGTTGAGATGTGTCTACGTTGAGGCAGGGGCGGAGCCGGGGGGGGTGGGGAGGGGCCATGGCCCCCCCAAAATTTTTGGGGTCCCTTGTTGTTTTGGTATGAATTAGTGGACCCCTTAACAATTTTTAATTTTTTTTGGTGTAGTGGCCCCTCCAAATTTTTTTGTTTTATATATATAGTGGCCCCCCCAATTTTTTTGTCATATATATATAGTGGGCCCTCCAATGGAGTCCGGTTATGCCCTTTAGGTCGCCACATATCCCTATTGACATCCCTTACACCCATTAACTATGGTTAAAATTCACTTACTCTTAGGGTTCACCTACTTATCCTTGGTTTTTAGAATAAAATATTAAAATTTTTAAAACCTCAGTAGTTAGTGAATTTTAACTAGGATTTGTAAAGAAATTGATATTTTTTGAAAAAACCAAGGATAGGTGGGGTGAATCTTAACCACAGTTAAGGGGTATCAATAGAACACTTGGCAACCTCAATGAGTACCGGGAAAAAAGTTCTCAAAATAGAAAAAATACCCCAAATTTTTTTTTCTCCGGGGCTACGCCTCTGAACCCCGAAGTTTCATATCCTCAAATCCATTAATTTTTTGTACATGTATTTCAGCCCCCCAATGAAAAATTCCTGGCTCCGCCCCTGTATTGAGGGATCGGATCACAACCACTTGTGAGAAAGAGAGGTCCACCAAATACAAAGGCAATAGTAAGGATGATCTAATATATATATATTTTGTTTGAATGTTGCATATATGCATTTCCAGTTATCATAATGGAGCACCTTGTCCTTGAATATGGTGATTCATGCCTCTCATTTCAATCTGGATCCAACTGTTAACGCATCGACCCGGGTATATATTAATACCCCCCCAAATATTATCTCTCATATTGTTAGTTTGTCAAACAGTGGAACTTTGAGACCAATGGGCATGTTTACACAAAACTCCTCATTCATTATCTCTTTGGTTCTCTTTTACCATTGATTCTATTGTGGAAAGGTGTGTATATTGTGAACATGAAAAAATCACTTTAGGTATGTATATTGATAAGCAGTTTCTGTTAGTAGAGAGTTGGAAACACTAAAGTCTTTATACTACTTATGCTTCTTTAATAATCATCTATTATCATCATATATTTCGGGTTCTAGCGAAATTTAAAGCATAATCTCTCAATTTCTGACAAATTTTAATGTTGATTTTTAGGACCCACTAGAATCACAGCCCTCTATTTCAAGGATTCAACAGGATTCCATTTAAGGTTACGTTGTACTGTTATGAGAACGAGAAATATAAAAATAATTAATATTTACAATTTATAATACCTTAGGTTTAAACATGAGGAATCTCCTTATTTTTAAGTTACTTAGAATTCAAAACAGTGAGTCCCACCATCTCATTACTACGCTGTGAAGATACTAATTTTCTATTTTTAATAAATTTTTATTTATTGTAATCAATAAATAAATTTAAAGATATTATTTACCTAATTAAAAATTGTAGATATTTATATTTATCCTTAATAGGCCAGTTTTCACAAATATGAGAGGACATCGAGGAGTAGTTGAAGTAATTTTGTCATTGGTGGTGTATGAATGGATCATTCATTGGAGGAGGTGCATCAAACGCTCAGGCTCAACCATGTATGAACTATAGATATATCTCGCCATCTCGATGGGTAGTCCTGACAAAGAGCAGCAAGTTAGACATCCTTCTCCATCTCCATGTCATGATGCTCGAATTGTCTTTCGTCCTAAGCCATGCCTTAAGGTGTCAAAAATTCTATTATCTTTAGTGCTTCTCTTTTGATAGGTAAAGCGCCCTTATAACTATTTATTCTTGATAATAATATTAATTTCTTTGTTTTTCCATATGGTGTTAAACAGTTTGCGTTAGTCAATGCTTAAATTGATTCTTGTGGTTTATCCATTCATTGGTTGTGGGATTGATCACGACTTTCTTGTCATCATACTATTTTTTTTTTTTTCGTTGGTATTCTTTTCATTTTGAGAGTGATCAAGTGCCAGTTAGCATCCTCAAATTTCTTTGTTTCTCTATAAGGTCTAATCTTTTTTTATTGCTAGAATATACTTAAAGCTATCATGGAGTATTTTGGTTATGCCTACTGCAAATATGAGCAATTTAAAGAAATTTTACTTGAATAAAATGCATGTATCTCAAGTAGATTCCGAAATTGTTGTTGGGTTTACTCGATACAATCATATACTTTAATTGGAACTTTAGTTAGTATGACTTTTAATCAAGAAGGAAAAAAATTATACCTGCAAGTCATTAATAAAGTAAATTTAGACTTTTAATACTTTAGTTGTTGAAACTCAATCCTAAACTAGCTCTTATAAAACGTAGAAAGAAGTTATTAGTAACTCTTTCTAATAGAATTTTCTTAAAGTGATTATAAGTACTCACCATCAATACTCTATTAGAATGAGTACTTGTTTCTTTTTATATATTTATAAGTGAGATCCATAAATAATCAGTTATTAGTAACTCTTCTCTAATATTAAATTTAAATTTATATAAGAAAATTATAAGTGCAAAGCACGTGCACCTTTACTAGTGTATATATATATATATATATTCTTTTATGCATAGTTGTAGAGAAGCTATGTACAAGGTGAGTTGCTCGCTTCCTAGGAAGCTCACTTCCATCATGTCCCTATGTATGGGGGAGGTGATGGGACAGACCGGAGTCTACAACCCAGGTTGTAGACCTAAGCAAGTATTGTTGGATTTAAACCTAAGGCACCTAGATCTCCACATATCTCATATAAGGCAAAATCGAAAGTTTGGATGCCTACTAATATAATGGCAGTGCTCATATTTCATTTATTGCTTCTCGTTGCCTAGGGATTTTTTTATAGCCTCGCTTCTCGTTTCTTGCTTGTCGCTTTTGCTTCTTCTCATTTTGGCAACTATGCTTTTATGTGTATGCAGAATCTCATACAAACTACCAGTGTCCTCTTTGGAGGACATTGAGGAAAGAGGTAGTGGGCCTACTTACAAAATTCTTTATATGGTTGGAGGTGGTTGATGTTCCTAAGGATAGGGGATAGGATAATTGGTGTATGAGTGATAGGAAAATGGTGTGTAGATAAATTTGCCTTTATGTCTTTTCATTTATGGGTTTTGTGCTGACAGCTCGTCTATCACTAACTTCCTCTATTTGTTTGTTCTTCCTTTTCCTCATTTGAATAGCTCGTTGCTGTGTCTTCCGTTGACTGCTCTCTCTGGATCACATTTGTAGATTGTTGTCTTGGTGTATTTGTGATTGTTGGAAATTATAATTTACTAAATTGACATTTGATTAACCTCTTCTCAGCTTTTTGAAATATGAACTTCAACAATGTTAAAGTCCCCAAGGTGCCAGGGGGCGGTGCAGCTTCTGCTTTGGTTAAGGTGGGACTTCTTGGGGGGCTTGGGCTGTATGCAGCTTTTAACAGTCTTTACAATGTTGAGGGAGGGCATCGGGCTATTGTGTTCAATCGTCTAGTTGGTGTCAAAGACAAGGTACATTTATCTTACCCAGCTTTCTTCTGTACTTAAACGTCAGAAACTTGTAAAAGTGTTGCTCCTTATATTATTCTGGGGATCTGATTTGCTTCTGTTATGTGCTTGCAACTAATAAAAAATAGTGGCCTTCACAAAATAGACAATGTAGAGTATAAGTTCGCATGCAGTTGATGAGTTATCAAATAATAAAGGAAGTGAGAAATATAGTGATGCCCACAATGTAAATAAAGATAGACATGTCCGTACGCATCCAATCATGCATGTTGACATGCTGGCCATGTATTAGTAAGTTGTGTCTCATATATCATAGCAACTAACATGCTAGGGCTTCTGCAAGTAGTACTTCTTTCTTTATGCTATTTAATTATTTTTTGTAATTTTTCTGATTTAATTTGTCTAGATGCCATTAAACAAGGAAATTGAATGACGTTTAAATTATGGATGGGACATGTTAAAACTAAGAAACTATATAATTAAGTTTTATATTTTTATGTTTCTTAATTAATTCTGTAATAATTGTTTCTCTCTTCCTGTTCTATTATTTGATGCACTCATGCACTGCCATTTACTCATTCCACTGCCACTCACATGGGTTATGTGTAGGTTTATCCTGAAGGAACACACCTGATGATCCCATGGTTTGACAGGCCGGTGATTTATGATGTACGTGCCCGTCCCCATCTCGTGGAGAGTACTTCAGGAAGCCGTGACCTACAAATGGTAGATTCTCTTCTAGATTTTCCCTTATGTCCTAGGAAAGAGCTAAAATTAAGTTCTAAGGAATTGCATGTTTAGGTGATGTATTTCAAGAAGTTGTTACTGAGATATATCGGTGGTAGGCATGCTCTGTATATTATTGCGCTCTGCCTATGGTTCATTCGGGGCATCTTAATTGCAATGCTCTTCGAAAGTCCTTAAAGCAACTATAAGTTGCATTTTGGAAATGACGAAAACTCTCACTAGAAGTCTATAACTACCATTCTTAGAAGACAGGGACAATGGTAATTTTTTTGGGAAGGAATGAAAAAATGGTATTGAGCATCAAGTTTATGACTTTTTTTATTAGACAAACATTGGTGACCCAAAGCATCAGCAGGTGGGACCCAATGCATCTATAGATTCTGGGATTTCAGATGATGAACATCTGTAGTTGAAGATTTGTTCAACTATAGACAAGACTCTTTCATACTATGATAACAAGTTAATAACTTGGCTCACACCTCTGAGACCTGAGTTTTGAGAATGGTACAGAAAAATAAAAATTGAGACCTAAAACATTTAGTTTTTTGGATAATTTGAGCATGTGCACGAGCTTGAACTTTTACAAGACTGAGCGAGTACTGGGGATTGAGTCGTAAATGCCATTCGATAGATGAGTATCTTGCCTGAATGAAGTCTTTCAATAAGTTCTTAGATGGAGGGTAGTTGTAAATGCCATTCGATAGATGAGTATCTTCTGGTCCTGACAATTGTTTATATATTTTTAAATAACCTTAATGGACAACTGCTATATTTTGAGAAACATGTTCCTATCATTTTGAAGCCCATAACTTTCTCAACATGTTTTTTTTTTTTTATCAAGTGTTGGGCTTCATCTTTGCATTCATGGTCTATGTAATGTGGCTTTTGACTTTGAGGTGGACTTGTATATCCTTCCTCTCACTAACTTTCTGTACATATTTGCTGCACAGGTCAAGATTGGGCTTCGAGTTCTGACACGACCTGTTCCAGACCAGTTACCTACAATCTACAGGACTCTTGGCGAGAACTATAATGAGAGAGTCCTGCCTTCAATAATTCATGAAACTTTGAAAGCTGTGGTAGCACAATATAATGCCAGCCAGCTCATTACTCAGAGAGAGGTAGGCATGTGGGCCTTTTCTCGACAGTTATAAGTGAAAATCTATAGTCTTGAATATAATGATCAGTGAGGAATGTTTATGAGCAAAATATCAGGAAATGTGCACATGCAGAGTGTCAATACTCAATACCCATGTTACGCCCGCCATGAGATTTCCTTGGTCACAAGTGTACTCTATTGGATGATGGCAAGTATCTAGTAGCAGACTGTTCTGCTAGCCAGTTTACAATTCTTGTCTAACTGTTGAGAATAATCAGTAGATCGAGTTGCTACGATCATTCGATCCTATTAAGACTTTTCCATTGATTGTTGGGTCCTTAATCCCTGCTTCTTAGCAACTTTTACTGATGTTTTGCTTATTAAGGGTCATCATTGGAAACAGGATTTAATGATGCCTATTTATTAGCTCAATGGTAGTGGTATCAGCTAAATAGGGGGAGGGTGGTTATGAAAGCATAGAAAGTTTAGGTGTAAACAAGTTTTCGACACCCTAATTTTTTTGTGTAGGCTGTTAGTCGGGAAATACGGAAAATATTGACAGAAAGGGCAGCGAACTTCAACATTGCACTGGATGATGTATCCATTACTAGCTTAACTTTTGGAAGGGAGTTTACGGCTGCGATTGAAGCTAAACAGGTTGCTGCACAAGAAGCTGAGCGGGCCAAATTTGTTGTGGAAAAAGCTGAGCAAGACAAAAGAAGTGCTGTTATAAGAGCACAGGTGTGAAAAATGCTCAATCCTCAGATTTGGGTCA
The DNA here is from genome assembly GCA_015143295.1 of Tetracentron sinense. Lineage (NCBI taxonomy): Eukaryota > Viridiplantae > Streptophyta > Magnoliopsida > Trochodendrales > Trochodendraceae > Tetracentron > Tetracentron sinense. The sequence continues at coordinate 53,979,173 of CM026551.1, forward strand.
TGTTCTAGATTTTCATGCAAGTAGCCGCTGATACTGGCTTTCTGCAAAAGAGTGATACATCTGGTTCTGTCTTTAACTCTCCCTTTCTCGTTTTATTTCTCTTTGTTCCAGGGTGAAGCCAAGAGTGCCCAGCTGATAGGTCAAGCTATCGCCAATAATCCAGCATTCATAACTCTAAGGAAAATTGAAGCTGCAAGAGAAATAGCGCATACAATCTCAAATTCAGCCAACCGGGTGTTCTTGCATTCAGATGACCTGTTGCTTAACCTTCAGGAGATGAATTTGGAGAGCGCAACCAGCGGGAAGAAATAAATAGAACAGGTTAAGCTTTTTGTTCACCACCCTATATCTTTGTTAGTGTTTGCTCATTTATTTGAATGGCAGGAGTATTCATTAAAAGTTTTGGTAGTAGACAAAGTGGTTTCTTCTGTTTTGGTAGACCAAAAAGTTAGGGTATATGGGGAACTATGAATTATTTCAAATGGAGAACCAATTGCCCTTGCTAGTTTCCTGGAACTGTTTGGAGTTGAACAATCTCTACACTTATTCATTCTTATACAACCATCAAATGTTAATTTAGTTTCACCGAGCAATTCAGTTGTTCTTTTTATGCTTAATTGCTGCAAAGAAAACTGTAAAGTTTGAAATCCTCACAACTAGTAGATTTTTTTGGTAGGAACTACGAATCATCAACTTCAAACCAAGGGATGCTGCGAGTTTCATATTATGCTATGCATATTTAAATTGGAGCAATATTGCCAGTGTGGTTTACCAATTTTGATTTTGGGAAGTGCTGATGATGTGCAAATAGATGCTCACCTCATATAGGCCTGGGTGCATTTTAATAAAAAAACTTGTACTCAGTTGCACAGAATATATGGGTATCTCCAATTTGAAATTGAAGTTTTGTTTATTTTATGCGAATAATTTTATAAATCTGAGGCCCCCATTTGCTGCTCAATTTGTGTCCTGGCAGTGATACGAAGCCATGGCATTTAGGTCATTTATATAATGTGAATCAAATAAGATGGTGCCGTCTCTTTTGAAAGAATCATAGGGCACCGGTGCGCTTTCAAGGCCTTTACTTATGTCTTTTGTCAGGGTGATTGTGTCTGTATCCCTAACCATAAGGACTGGATGGGGGAATCGGTCGTTGTCTGCCAGAGAAGGTGCATGAGGGCCTTCAGGGGTTCAATGAGCTGCAAGTTTCTTGATTATGTGTTGGGTTGGTAAAGAATTGGACAGTGTTCTCGTAACCGGACCGGTGGCTGGTTCCTAGTTTACCTGTTCAACTGGATGGTCGGTCCAGTTTGACAATGGCCTGCATTGATTGTATGTTAGAAAACAGTCTCCACTTTTTACGGTTTTTATGGCCTGTTAGTTATGGTTTACGGTTCATCTTTGAGGTTCTAGTTTCCGGTCTTACCGGTTCAACTATCCGGTTACGTCTGGTTTTTAAAATACTAGACTTGGATGATGTTTGACGGCCGCTTTTAAGCGCTTTCTTGTGTGTATAAAGCATAAAATGCAGCAATACTGATAACTTTTCTTTAAAAAAAAAAAAACGCGTCAAGCCGAAAATGCAGCAATACTTACAAAAAAAACAGAAGTCCCCAAGAGCCTAATTTTTCCATAGTGAACACGTCTTGCTCGTATCAGATTGGATAGATTAGCGCGTTTGTAGTTGATGACGGTGGCGTGGACATTTCTAACAAAATGTATGCCAGACAACTTTATCTGGAAGAACAGTTTTTTTAAGTTGACATTTTTTGTAATTATTATTTTATTTAACACGTTTTAATACAATACCCCCTTCAAAATAGAATGGACCTCCAAACACCCCTGCAGTGTTGGAGGTTTTAATGCCTCAAATTTTTTTTTGGGTGATGGAAATTCTTAGTAGTCAGACTGTCAGTAGTGGTTAGCTTGGGCAGTGGAGCTCTTGCTTACTCATATCCGGGTGGGATTAGATCCCTAGACCACCTCCATTGAAGGCCATCCCTCTCTCACTAGAAAGGAATTCCCTCGTGTTGTGTTAAAATTCAGTCGCCTGTTTGGTTACCCGGGAGTGATTTTTTTTTTCCTGGGTAGTATAGAGCACAAACCAAACAGCCTCTCCAGACTTCAAATTGCAATTGTATTGTTACTAATTTGGTCGACCCGGATCAACCTTCCGGGCTGACTGGATCAGGCCAGCCCGGATCCTTCCTTAATAACTATGGGCTGAAGTGGACGATTTTGGAGTAATAACTATGGGCTGAAGTGGACCCTTCAGGTGAGAAATTATAGAATATAGAAAGGTTTGAAATTTCGGAAATCTCGGCATTTCTCCAACCCGAACTGAAATTTAGGATTTACCGTCGAAATTTTTAAAATACCATTTTCGAAATATTTTATTAAATTAAATATATTTATAATAATTCACAAAATTTAGCCCAAAATATTGAAATATTTCGGCGGAACTTTGGATTATTCTGGGAAAAATAAAATTTTATTAAAATTTATTGTATTTATATCGTATTTTTTTAATAAAAAATAACTTTTATTTTTTCCAAAATTTTACAAATTTCCGATGAAAATTGCAAAACATTTTAGCATATTAAGAAAACATTAAAAAAACTATTTAAAAATAAATTTTGCCGAAATTCCAAATTTCTTCAAAAATCTTAAATTCTGAAATTTCACATGAGTTTCTGATATCTCGGCTTAAATCTGCATTTCCGAAATAACAAGTATATCGATATCGGGAGTGAGATCAAAATTGGGATTTTGCGAAATTTCGCAAAACTTGAGATAGAGAGAGAAAACATTGGTTTTGTTTTTAAAAAGAAATTCATTAGATGTGTGGTGAGTGGTGCGTGTGGGTCCGGGTCGGGTAATTTGACTTTGGAAGGAGAGAAGAACGTTAGGCTAGTCGTTGTCGGTTTCATCTCTCTTTCGGCCCACTTTGAGCGGATTTTTAAAATCTGGGGCTCTTTTGGATCTTAGTTTGTACATGACGACATCCACACTCGGGGTGCTACGTGGATCTAAACCGACCCCCTCTCAAGTCTCTAACGTAAACTCCAAAAGTGGGACCCACAGATGATCGGTGTGTGTATCCGAAAAAGTAAAAGATCAAATGATCTAAAGCCATGTGTCTCTGAATGGGGTGTCTCGCGAAGTAGTTGATCAAAAGTTATAGATAAGAATCTTGAAAACGTGGGAGGGAGAGAAGGACAAAGAAACGAACGTTCCTGAGTGTGTCGTCATGCGAGCGTCATAAGCTGGAAAAGATCCTCATATCTAACTACGTGGCGAATGACGACAGGTGGAGATGAGTCTGGGGCGACCAGGCCAAAGGCTTGGGTAAGATTGTCGTCATCAGACACGTGGTAGGGCCACGTTGTGACATCACACCACAGTAGACGATTACGTGTGATGACAAAGCCATCCTCTGCTTAAACACCAGTTTATATGATGGGGCCAGGTAGGTGAGTTCCTTTTCATTTCCGCGCTTTACTTCATCTTAGGTTACGGTGGAATTTTAAGATCCTCTCCAAAAACTGCAAAATTTTTGTTAGAAAATACTTAGCTTAGCCGTGGTTGCCATTATAAAACGAAATGGTCTGGCTTCAGTGGTCTGCGCCTCTCTTTTTAATACTCACCGATGTAGTTAAGATTCATTCATCTCTAAATCAATCTAATATTGAATTAAAAAAATAAATAAAAATAAATTCTTAGATTGTGATTTAGTTGAGCTTAACCTGTGTTAACTCTCAGTAATATATACTATCAAGAGTTGGGCTGCTGGATTAAAAATCTAAGACATCAAATATTAAGTGGGGTCTACAATTAAATGCGTATAAGCTTTGACACCGTTAGATTTTTCAGTTGGGCTGCCCAACTCTTCATAGTAGGGCTATCAATGGATCATATCGAAATCCGGATCCGATCTGATTAGCCGAACTTTGGAGCCTATATATGATTTGTTGGCTCGGATCAGTGGAATCTAATTATAATCGGATCGGATCCGGATGTAGGGTGATCCGATTAAAATCCGATCCGATTATAATAACATTTTTAAAATCATTTTAAATATTTTTCATAGATTTTCTAGGTATAAAGTATTAAAATTTAAAAAATTAACATTAATTAAAGTTAATTAAGGTAATATTATATTTTTATATTATTAAAATAGATTAAAAAAAAATTAACCTTAATTGGATCGGATCGGATTGAATTCGAATCTTAAAAATATAATCAGATTTGGATTCAGATCGATTTCATGATTCGACGGATCTCAAATCGAATTCGAATATGATTCGGATCTAGGCAGATGCGATCCGAATCCGACCCGTTGACAGCCCTACTTCATAGTACATACCATCAATTTTTTTTTTTGTTTTTAAATTTTTTTTTTTTTATCACTTTCGTTTCAATGCAATTATGCAAGATATGAATAAAACAAAAATTTTACCGTCAGAAAATTTTTCAGGTCCTTAAATTTTTTTGTAGACTCGGGATTCTCTCAAATTATACTCGAAGATGACAATTGTCCTTTTATCTCGTGTTAAATCTAATCTGTTTAATCATTCCGTTAATATTTATGATAGCAAACAATAAAAAGTTGGCAAATGTCATCTGGTGATTATAACTGATCTCAAAGAGATTGGTTATAATGTGAGAGAATTCAAAGTCTTTTTTAGAGAATTGAAATCCACCATTTTGCTACTTGTGAAGTTTTGTGAAAATTATTCTCTGAAAAAAGTCAAAATAACAACATAAAAATTAATAATTTCTCAAGAATCATGAATTTCTCAACATGACCTTTCAAAGTTTCCTTTTAAAGAGTCTTTTATTTATTTTTTTGATTGGAAGTAGCTAGGTTTCACTTCGTACAGTAGAAGATTCCCATGTACATGGTAAATTCATAATCAATGTGTGATACTGATCTAAATAGTCATTGATGGGCCTACATCTTTAATATGTTACAACAACTCAATAGTAGCATCCTAGCCGTACGATTAATCATCTGCATACGGAATTACGGATAATGCTGGAGCTGTTGTATCATTAAGCTGCTGGAGTTGAATAATCATCATAGAAATAAAAGAATATGGAATAGGTAAGGACGGAAAAGACAAAAATTAGGGTGGTGTCCATTTATTTTAAAAAACAGATATTCCGACTCATTACTAATTGGGTTTCGGATTAGCCTATAGGGGAATGCTAACCTGACTCTCTGCCACCTCACACAGGAATTAAGTAAGTGAAAATGACAAGGTTCCACCTACTTTATTTCCAGGGACGAATTTGCTCATGGGAGAGTCAGCATAGCATTCCCCTCGCCTATAAACAATTACTTTGTAACTGGGTTAGCATTTCTCTTTCTTATTCACTTTTGTCGCCACGAATTACGAAACTAACACCATAACTAAGCCATCCCAGGGAGAATAGATTCAATCCAAACCCAACCCACTTATAAGTTGGCAAACTCAGAACCCAACCGAATAATGAACCCCTCAACGGTCCCTAATCCAATTATTAACCGGTTTGTAAGATCCAACTTGAACCCCAACCCAACCAACAACTTAAAACTTAAATCCTAACCCATGAAAGGTTAGGCGAGGAGTCCAATCAGAACCTATCTGGTTCAAATTTTGGATTGCTCTGGTTATCTCTGATGCTTATAGTTAATCTCTTGAATTATGGAGCAACCCATGGCTTTCATAGGGTATTTTGGGAATTACAAAATAGTTATTACTTAGACAAAAATATCCCTCCTTTGTTTTTATTATAATTCCTAAACTACCCAAGGCAAGTTTTAGATTGCTCCAGTTATCCCTTCAATTGGAGCTCATGTTTATAGTTAATCTCTTATATAAACGCAATTGAGAACCAATGGTTCAAAACCTTAACCACAATCAGTGAAGAGTTAGAAAAGGAGCCCAACTGGGATCCAGCCCAATTATGAATAGAGTTGAGAAATCTCCCCATCACCAATCTTGACTAACAAGTTCAAAACCGCATGGCACATTGGCGGTTAACTTAGGCCGGATTGTGTGTGTTTAGTATTACTTTACCTATACCCAAAAAATAAAACAAATTTGCTTGCCTTATAGTCCTACTTCAGTTGGGTACTTAGACTTTGCACAGGTGTATTAGGGTCCACAATTCCTCCACTAGTCAGAGACTTTTAGAGTTTGTGCGTGAGTTTACTCTTATGGTACCCTGACAGTTAACTTAGGTCTGATTGTGTGTGTGATTGTAGTGTTCCCTTCCCTATACCCAAAAAAAGATGTTTAACACCTCAACCCTAATCCATGAAAACTGTCCGGGTTTGACTCACATGGTATTAATGAAAGTGCGGTATCATTAGGCCTTATAAATAAAAGAATATAAAAAAATAAAAAAAAGAGAGAAAAAGCTCGTCGCTGGGACGTAGCTCCGTAGCCGTAGCCTGTAGACCAAGAGATAACGCACCATGACATCAGCCACAGTAAATCTGACGCGTAACTGACGTTGACGTGGGGCACTTCCACCCCCTAACGCCACCCATCCCCATATATAATCCCCCCTCCACTCTCTCATTCAAGGGGCATCACACCCCCCACCCCCTTTAATTTGCTCTCTCTCTCTACTACAAACCATGCAAGAGGCACTTCCTTACCGGACATGGCTTCCGGTGGCCGGAGAGAGCCTAATTGGCCGGCCGGCATCGGTACTCGACGACTCGAAGATGGGAGGATTCTTGAAAGGAGGAAGAAGTGTGAAGAATATGGTATTAGAGAACGCAGTGATAGTATTTGGTAGACGTGGATGTTGCATGTGTCATGTGGTGAAACGGTTGCTCCTAGGCCTAGGGGTTAACCCAGCTGTTTACGAGCTTGATGAAGAAGAAGAGGTTGCTGTGATTGATGAATTGTCCACAATTGGTGACGCCCAAGGAAAATTTGGTCAGCTTCAGTTCCCTTCGGTGTTCATCGGTGGAAGGTTGTTTGGAGGCTTAGATCGACTCATGGCTACTCATATTTCTGGTGATTTGATCCCCATCTTGAAACAAGCTGGGGCTTTGTGGCTTTGATTCTGATCAGTCTCTCACTATCACCATCATCTAATTTGCTTTGTTGCTTTATTGTTTTCCTTCTCAAGAAATTTTATGGAGAGGAATGCAGGAATTTTTTTTTTTGGTTTCTAGACAAGATCACAAGATATAGATCTTTTTCTTTAGATGGACGATACCTTGGATATAGAACAGAAGACCTGAGGAGTTGTAGATTGTGTAATTTTCTTTTGTAGATCAATGGGGTTTGATTTGTTTGGATTTTGAAGAATTGGAGATGCTTCATATTCTCTCTCTTGGACAAGATGAAAGCTCGTTTTTCTTTCACATTTTTTGCACATATTATTTATGTTATTTGTTTTCCTTTTGTTTTTGGTTTGAATAAAAATACCCATCACAAGAATAAGCCCAAAGGAAAAGGAAATTAGAAATAATAGGAGATTTAAGCTTTTTTTTTAGTGGCTGGTGTCCTATTGGGAATACCCACTTGGAAATAAAAACATTAAAAATTCATGGAAATAATTGAGGTAATTGAAACAAATAAAATGGAATATTTATATTAATTATTTTTCTTTTTATTTGGGCCCTTAATTAATGATCCTAACTGTTCTAAGTTTCTAAAGAAAGTAAAGTTATGTTTTTGAGATTGGGGAATCTTTGTGAACCACTCAGTAGAAATTCAATGGCCTTCTTTATTCGATGATCAGTGATCGTTCTTCAATGGCTTTAAGCCAATCCTGGTACATTATTTTTTTATTTATTCAGAAAAATCTGGTTTTTGAAGGAAGGTGAAGTTCTCTATAATGGGCCATGTGGGGTTCACACGCTTAATCCGTACTAGGGAGTCAAGTCTCTCAGCCCGATCGTGTTCCCTAACTAATATAACTAAAATAGTAAAATAAAATAAACTTATTCAGTGTATAAACCATATACACTAGTGACCAAAAAAAAAAAAACCACATACACTATCATACGGGCATCAATCTAGACCGTCGAATCAATAACCAGCCTTATCCAAGGGGCTATATATACTCTAAAATCCATTCTATGCACGGACCCAATTTCTTTCTATTGTTTTCCTCGATCTGTTTAAATTTTATTACGTAGGCCATTTAAAAAGTTTGGACATAGTCAAGTCCACCAATTGAACGATCAAGTTGGTATAATATATGAATATTTTCTACTCATCGGCTACTTTTAGGGGTGTATTTGAGCCGGGCTTGGTTTGAAATTTTTTCATCTATGCTCGAACTCAGCCAGCGAGGTTTGACATTTCGCGAAATTTCGGCCAACCCCAACGACATCGAAATTGAGTTTATTTCAAAAATCAGATTTCAGTTGAAATCTGATTTTTTATTTTTAAATAAGCTTTTTTTATTAGGCACAGGATTCTCTCGAGTTCAACTCGAGAGAATCTCTCCGGTTTGAACCCCTAGAGGTCACCACGTGTCTCCTTTGACACCCCTTAATTAACCATGGGTAAGGTTCACCCATCCATCCTTGATTTTTTTTTTAAAAAAATATTAATTCTTTTTTTTAAATTAAAAACTTTTTTTAATATTAAAAAAAACTCTAAAAACAGTTTTTTTAATTTAAAAAATAATAATTAATATATAAAAAAAAAAACCAAAGATGGGTGGGTGAACCTTACCCATGGTTAAGGGGTGTTGAAGGAGACACGTGGCGACCTCTAGGGGTGAAATTTTTACTGAAATTTTGTAAAAATTTAAAATTTAAAATAAAATATTATTTTTTAACATATATATAAATAAAATATTAATATTTTGGATTTTGAAATTTCGCCGAAATCCAGCAATTTTTCGAGATTTTGATTCGGGTTGGCTGGCTGAAATCATCCCAAATTTCGAAATTAAAAACCTTGCTACCCAATTTGAAATTTTTTCATCACTATTCAAGCTTGGCTCAGGCTTGAATTGATTCAAGCTCGAGCCAAGCTTAGCTTAGCTTGAGCTCGGATTGAATTATTAAAAAATAAATTTTAAATAAAAATAAAAATATTATTATTATATATAAAATATTATTTTTTATATAATATTCAAGTTGAGCTAAGCTTGAGCCAAACTGAGACTCAATTGGGTTGAGCTTCAAGCCAAGCCGAATCAAACAGGCCTTAGCTCAAGCTTGGCTTGAATACATTTTTAAACTCAAAAAATAACTCAGCTCAATTGAGCCTATTTTTCGAGCTCAAGCTAAGCTTTTTTGGGTCAAACCGAGCCAAACTTTGAGCTAGCTCGGTTTGGATACACTCCTAGCTACATTACGTGGGCCTATCACAGTACAAATTTTTCCAAAAATATATTCTTTAAACATGCTTATGCTCCTCCTTTCTTTAATATATAATCAAGTTGAAGTTTTGATTTGATTAGAAACAAAAGCTTATTGGCTTTCATCTCAGACAAACTAAGGCGTGTTTACGTCATCTATAACTGTCATTACATATGGAATGGTAATGCATGATAATGACGGAAAAAGAAAGCCCTCTTAAAATTCTCCAAAAAGTCTCCAATCCCGGCCGGCCTGCATCTACATTCTACATATTTGCAGCGTGACTAGTAGTACTAGATTAAACCGACTCAGGTCGACATCACTAATCATCTTGTTTCCTCTAATTGACCAAATGAGTTTCCTTGTAGGATCGAAACTGCGTAATGATTTTCCTCTAAGACGTGCTCATTGTTGGACGGATCTGTGCCTGCATTTCCAACTACTTAAATTAAGAAGTTTCCTTCAAGCTCAATGCATATATAGGATTCAGGATGGGCCAGGACAGGGCCCCATATCCGAAGCCCGCCCAAAGCAAGCGAGGACGAGGATGAGGACAACTATTTAACTATCACAAAATGCAAGCCCAAGCTCGGCCCATTGACACTCCTATTTGTCATTTCTTGTCTGACGAGTCCTCTGTCCCTTTCAGTGACTAGAGCAAAAGAAGGCAGGGTGACTTCTTCCTGTCAACCCAGCATGAGGCATGCCCTTCTGGGAGTTTCAGAGCTAACTTCGCCATTGACAAAAGGTGCACATCACAGGAAACTTGAAAGAACACAAACAATATGTGAATAAAAAAAAAAAAAAAAAAAAGCCTAGACGGTCAAATTGTATCTAGCATGAATCAAAATTATCTGATACCTTGGAGTTAGGACCAGAATGTGAGGATGAAGAGGAAGAAATATAAGGTGAGACTACCTTTTCCTACTGGGGCTGTGCCACATTATTTTGATTCCTCGAGTTGGAGGTTTCCCTGAGGTGTTAATGTCAATAACGAGATTTGATGGTCATGGGTACATTTTTAGATGAACATAAGCCTTGTCTTGAAGGTTGTGGGCCAAATACATGGAAGGGTCTCCCTAAGAATGAGATGGATGAATTTTGTCATACAACTGGAAAACTGTTACTAGGCTTCTCAGTGAAGGCAGAGGAATCAAGAGACTTAGTTTCACCGAAATCAAGCACTGCTTCTGCAGCTGTCGCTGCCTCAAACCTGAGGAATTCTTCTTTGATTCTACAACAGAATTTACATTGTTACTCCTGATGAACTCCAGAACCTTGCTCGGATCTATTTGGTCTAGTTGCCTCATATCATCCTTAACCTGATCTACTAGCTTGGTTCCTCGACTGGGCGACATTGGAATTGGATGGTTATTGCCTATTGGCCGTGGCAGACAATGTAACATCACTCTTTTGATCAATAGTCTTTTCCCTATCGGCAAGTCCGTGGGAAAAGACGCAGAAACATAAAATAGGTGCGCCAGTCAGAATGTTTCTCAATGCAGGGGTTTATGAAGAAGATTAACAAATGAGTAAGGTTACAACAAAAAATAGATGTGGCAGACAGAATCTGAGTCATTCTGTTTATCCACTTGATCCCCAGTGCAATTTGATCAAAGCGAGTCATATCACCAAATCTAATAAGACTCACTTGAATCACACCCACACTAGAGTTTTCAATGAGAAAATGAAGTACGGAAAATAAAAAGATACATAATGAGAAAAGTAGAAGAAACTCAAATAAATGTACCTGAAACTTCCCCATTTATAAGTTGGAGACCTCCAGCTGCCTATAAGTTTCCTGATGACACAACGACCTCGTTTTGAACTGCTGTCCAGGAAAAAAAAAGATGCACAATATTTTTACATGATCAAAATTCCTCCTTGAGTAAGTTTTCTCTCAAATTCTAAAACTGTAGAAATTATAATAAGAGTTCCTTTTAAGACTTGGTACATGTAGCCAGCAGACAGGGATGGGCCCCCAATTCAGAGACATAGGCTACAGACTGACTCAATCAAGTGATCCTTCTTATGGTGGCACTGCAGAGTGCAGCTAGAAAGAAAAAATAGATGTTTATTCTTTATGTATCAAACTATACACTTCTTTACTCCAATAAATTTGCTCAGTGATGACAACATATCATCCTTCTTACGCAAAGGAGGATGAAAGATGTTACAGAAAGCTGCACATAACTTGTAGCTCTAAACTTAATTACCAAACATCAACTCAGAACTAAAGCCTATTGACCACCATCTATCAAAATCTACTCTTCAAATCCAATAATCAATTTAAGCGACACTACTTGCAATTTAGTATATTGCTATAATCTACATCGAACCTCATGGACCTTTGATGCTTTGCATAGTTATAAGTAGTGTTACAAATTGCGTTCTCGGGTTTTTATCGGCCGAATTTTTTCTTGAGAGATTTTCAAATATGAAGTTTTTTTCCCCTTGTATTTCTCAACTAAAACACGGCAATGACTAAAAAAATAATCAAAATAACATAAAATAGTAATACATATCACCAATTTATAAATTCATCAACCAAACTTCAAAACATTCACCATAAACCATAATATTTCATGTAATCCCACATTTAATAACTACATAATATAACAACATGTCTTTCAATCAATTGCTAGTAAAATATCATCAACAACATCATTGTTGTTCTCCTCATCGTCATCTTCATCTTCATCTTCATCGTTTCCTTGGAGTTGGAAGTCATCATCCTAAAGTACTGCATCTTTGTAATTGAGCTCTCTCTCAAAGCATATAAACTAATTGGGGAAAAAAATCTCCATATTTTGAAAAAGAAAAAGAGAATAATTTAAATTGCGATATTTTGTATAGTAGTACATATCTGCAAGTTCTTTTATCGTCTAAGTTATATAACTGTATTTTGCCATTTTGCAACTAACAACAATATATTCTTGCTGTAGGGTTAGGTTTGCTTCGTATGAAACCAAGCATCTTATTACAGAAAGGACTTCTGACAACTTCCCAACTAGGCAGGTTATCATCAACCCTATGACTTAAAAAAGTTCGAAAAAGTACAAAAACAACCTCGTGAACTCAAAATTTCAAAATTCTCATCAATCAATGATTTCATAATTCAAACCATAATCAATTTCCTCTCCGTCTCTATTTTGGTTCACTTTAACTATTATTTATTTTGTACATTTTCCTTACGAGTTGTGATTTACCACATCTGTTTGAATCTCTATTTTTACCGATGTGATTTTTCAAGTAAACAACATCATTGATTTATAAATCCCTCCTATAATAACTTTGAACAAAGTCCTTTTATAATTGATGATGTCCAACAAGCGACAAGTAGCACCATATATCAACCCCAACCGCATCTTCCTCTCCAGGACTCTAAAAAAGTATTTTTGGAATACCAAATACCAATAGGCATACACGCACAAGCAAAGACCTTGTGTGATGCACAAGTGGTGATAGAAATAGATCAAATGAGATAAAAACAAATTCAAACAGTTAAATTTAAATACATCCCCAATCTTTTTCTATAAATTCGTGATATTGAACAATCTAAATAAAGTACAATATATTTATCAAGAACCAAATTTTCAATGGGAAATATTTGGGTCCCTGATCCTTGTTTATGGGCATGGAATATAGGTACGTGGCGTATGCCCATTAATGCTTAGCAAAAGCTCAATCGAACATGCATTGGGTTGGACAAGTTTACTACTTGATACAAACTTATAGGGATCATTAAGTGTCTTTATCCATCCAAGTCATTCTCATTGATAATGATAGATAGTTGAAGTTATATCAGCAAAGTGACGCATTGTAAAGGAAGGGCTTAATTGTAGTTTCAATATCAAATTTTCTTGATAAATGAAGCTGAAGATTGAAGGAACAATTGAGAGAGCAACATATGATCCTTATATAGACAGAACAGATTCAGAAATGAATAATTTTTAACTGCTTAATATAATAATAAAATTCAAATTAGCTATTGCCCAGCAAAGTCAATTCATCATAATTTGATTTGTCTTTTACATTACAAGGCATCAAAGAGGTGGCCCAATAACAGATATAGCCCAAGCATGTAAGCAGGTAGAGACCCATTTATTAATGGGCCAGGCAGACCAGTGAAACGTGGAGTTCGTACAAACTCAAGATATCACCCAACACATTAGCTGTGCCCTATAAATTTTCCATCCAAAGGCATCACCACTTGTCGGACTACAAGTGATATAATTGGGTGATCAAAACCGTAACAAATAATCCAAAACTACTAAAATCCAAAGCTGGATGACTAAAGGCAAAACATCCTAAAGGCATTAAATACTTAGCATCTATATGCATTTTCATAAGCATGTTTCATTGAAGAAAGAAAAGCAAGACTAAAGAAAAGAAAACAACAGCTGGATTTTAACAATGACTATATGTCTAATGGGAAGGGATCCGTAGACATATGAAAAATGACATATGTATTCACATATGGACACAACCGTACGATCTGAAGATCCAACAATTGCAAATCGCACAACTTTTTAAGTGGGGAGGGCATTTAGGGAAATTAGTTTTTAAGAGAGTCTCATTCCTTGTTCGCTCATCCGTCCCTCTCTCTCTCTCTCATTGATCAGCCAAACGTGGCCAGTCGTGCTTGCAACAATCCTTCTATTTTCACCATTACCGGCCAAGAATGTTGGATTTCATGGCTCCGGCATGAGAGCAATGTTTCTTGATTAGAGGAGTAACAGATCGGCATCCGATTTCCATTCAAGCGAGGCATCAAAATTGAATCTGTTCGAGGCCGCGAAAGATCTCTCTTTAACCCAAAAGATGCAATGCTTGTCTGATGAAAAGGGAGAGCTTGTCTATGAAAAGTTATTCATTCCAAAAAAAAAAGTGTTGTGTTTGTGATGATATGCCTTCCCTCGTCCACAAACTACCGCCTCTATGCAGTAGCTCTGTTCTCTTTTGTATGGTTAACTGCATATCTCCTAGGATGTGGTTTTTTTTCTTTGCAAATGCCATATGTTATACTTTTAACCACTCCCTAGATAGAGAGCTTTAGAGTCTCCCTTCACCAGAGTCTTGCATATATAGAGTTTTCTTATATTTGAGCAATCAACCATTTTAGCTTGTTGGATTGAAGTCCCTTCATTCCCCATTGCAGTTGTTCTCTTCCTCAAGCTATCAACTATCTCATGGGCAATCCAATTTGTATCTCTTTTCCTTCCTGGCAATTGCTTGAGATCATCCTTTTGTTTGGTCCCATAACTCATTCATGTGAAACAATATGGATAACTCACCCAAAATTTTAATGAATTAAAACGGACAAATATGTTTGATGCCTTGCTGGGATGAAGAAAGGGGACGAAGAAGGAAGGAAGGAGATGTCTCTTTAGGAAAATAAAGATAGAGACAATCTTTAAAAAAAATACTAAATTTCCTTAAATGCCCTTATACATATAAAAGGGTGCATGATTGTGACTGTTAGATCAAGAGATCCATCGATTGTAAGCATATGTGAACTTATATGTTCTTTTTCATATGTCTACGGATCCCTTCCCATTTATAATAGTCTATAGCTTAAATGCATTTATGAAGGAGTATTTCCGTACATGGAAGAGGCCCACAAAAATAGAGAAAAAAGTGAAATAAGATTTAATAGAAAATCACAGAAGAGTTAATTTAGGAGAGAGTGGAACTGTTACATTTGAAAAGAGCATACATAATAGAGAGAAAATAGATAGTTCAAAGAATAAGAAGATTATTTTTAGGAATTAAAAGTGTTATATTAATTATTAAAGAGTTTCATCCCTTGAAATATATTCACGAATAAAAACACTATTTTTTGGAATTTAAAGTGCCGTATTAATTATTAAAGAGTTCATCCCTCGAAGTATATTCACTATGATCAAAGCGATCAATGTGTAGCCTAGAAAATGATGGCATATGCCATAGTACTATTGTGATTCATCATTTTTCTCGGGTTTTCAACAGAGCGCAAGGATCTGAAAACAATATGAACTCAGGTTAAGAAAGAGTGATTATTTATATAGAGAACTGCAGACTTGTATTGCTGTGATAGTAAAAATATGATGATTTCAAGAATCCGATGGGTACTAAAGATGTAGTCTTTGGAAGCCTCTCCAAGACATATCCTTATTTAATAAGGCTTAGCCATGGGACAAGAGGGGAAATTGCCCCTGAATTTTTGAAAACAAAATATATGTTTTATACTATGTTATTTAACAGCGCATAACCATGGGCAAGGGGACAGTTGCCACGTAAACAAGGCGAAACAATACCCATAGGATATGTAAAAAAATCATAACAGTTACTAACATTTTCAATCAACCATTGTTTGCTCCCTCCCTCCCTCCCCCCACCCACCCACACACACACACACACACAAATAAAATTAAAAAAATCCAGGCTCCGTCCTTGTGCATGAGAATTGAAGTCCTTCCTTTTTGGGTGGGAAGTGATAACCCGCCTTTCATGGATTTTTAAATGACGCGATAATTGAAATTCCAAGAATTCTGAACAAACAAATAACATCAAAACCATCAATTCCCGGGAATTATCAATTCTTGCCTCTAATTCTCACGAAATTAACAGGACTAAATGGAAAACATGACACAATCACTCAAATAAGGTAGCATTCAATCAACACTGCAAGCATTTAAAATTTCTCCATCTCCAATCTCAACAGCTCAAGAAAACAGTTAGCCAAAAAAGAAAAAAAAAAAGACATAATAATTACATAGAGCACAAGGATATACCAGGTAGAACATCATCGAACAATGCCAAGCTCTCCAAATTGAGATTAGACTGAGCTTGACTAAAGTCTGCTCTTTACTCTTCGGCACAATAACATCACCAGATATACTCATGCTATCCGGCGACAAAACTTCTGAATCAGAATCCAATTCTTCCTAACAACGACTCCGTCTCTGAAATTGGCGAGTTTCTCTTTGGCTGGCTGCTCCGGCAGCTTCTTCGCATTTCCGGCTGGGTAGTAGCCGTTGACGGAGCTTTCGATGCTTGATTTGGGTGTGGCTTTTTACTATGGCGTTGAAAGTGAGATCGCTTCGATTTCGACAAAGATTTTTGCATCCATTCCAAGAATTTCAAACTTTCTCGCTCGTCGTCGTTAGGGTTTCGATCACCACATATCCAAGAAAGAATAGAGAAATACAGACGTTTGAGATTTACAAGCGAGAGCTCAATCAAATCGTAAGACGTTCCACTAGGGTTTACAAAATTCGAAGAAAGAGGAATTAAAATTTTTCCCGCCGCAATTTTCGAGAAGAAAGAGGAAATCTTAACGTTATCGAAAACATGAGACTCGGACAATTACCAGGTCGCTTAGACTCGGGAATCGGCCGAGTCGATTTGAAGTTTAGTAGGCGAACACATGGGCCGAGTTTGATCAAGGCCCGGCCGCGATAAGCCCAAACCCTGACTGGATATCCCGCCGGGCTTAAGCTTATTTCTAGCTGAAAACCGCACGCCAAAGGCCGGGCTAAAAGCCTAAAACAGCTGCAGTATTCTAGGTTAGACTGTTTGAGAATGTAGAAGCTTTTTCTGGTTCATATGGTTCCCCTCCCTCATTACGTCTCCTTGTAATTTCAGTTTGGTTTTTAGTTTAGAATTAGTCTAGGGATACTCCCAAAGTGTATTCCGAAATATACTCCCAAATCCTAACCGTTTATCTCAATTATTAAACGGTTAGGATTAGAGCTGATGTGGCATTAGAAAAGACAAAATAAGCCAACTGAAATCCTGACCCTTAGTGGTGGGTTATAAACGGTTAGGATTAGGGAGTATATTTGGGAATACCTATAGACTGACTCGTTAGTTTAATCATAATATTGCAGTTTTCAAGAAAAAAAAACTAAAAGAGATCAAATCACAGCCAATTGCGATTGAACTCGGGGAGAGTTCAATCGCACCCGCAGGCCAACGCTTGTCCCTTTTAACCCCTATTAATTGTGGCTAAGATTCACTAACCCTTGGGATTCAACAATATAACATTGATTTTTTAAAAATAATATTTAACTCTGGTTAAGAGTTTTAACCATTAGGGTTAATACTTATTTTAAAAACTAAAGTTATATTGTTGAACCGCAAGAGTTAGTGAATCTTATATAACCACAATTAATAAAGGTTAAAAGGGACATGTGTTGGCCCGTGGGTAATCTTATATAACCACAATTAATAAAGGTTAAAAGGGACATGTGTTGGCCCGTGGGTGCGATTGAACTTTCCTTGAGCTCAATCACAATTGACTGGGTTTCGATATAAAAAAGGGTAAATTACACTGACCTCCTTTAAGGTTTGGCAAAATTACAGAAACCTCCTCTTATTTCTAAAATTACACTGCCCACCCTTGAGGTCTGACAAAATTACAGAAATCTCTCATCTTGTTTATGAAATTACACTGCTCTCCTCAAAGATTTGGCGAAATTGTAAAAACACCTCCTCTTGTTTTTGAAATTACATTGTCCTCCCCTATAGGCTCATCAAGTTAATGTTGTTAACGGATAATACTCTTTTATGATTTTACTCCCATTTATTTACTCGAGAAAATGACGTTGAATAATCAAATTGAGTGACTTCAAGAAAGGTAATATTTTTAAATGCTTAAACCATGACATAATCAAAATCTATCAATGTAAGTAACAAGATACTAACGATAGGAAGAATTTGTTATCGACAACTCAATTAAAGGGGAGAGTAGTGTAATTTTGAAAACAAGAGGGAGGTTTATGCAATTTCACTAAGATTACTATAATTTCAGAAACAAGATAGGAGATTTTTGCAATTTTACCAAACTTCAAGGGAGGTTAGTGTAAATTTTAAAAAAAATTGCACGTTAAAGGCCGGGCTAAAGCAGGCCACCGTGTCGTGCACGTCAGAGTTTGCATGGAACCCCTTCACTTATTTTTTTCTAGACAAAAGCTTCTTTCAGAATTTGCATGAGAACCTTCATATAGATTTTTCACTCGAGTATAGGTGTAGCAACCTATGACTCCCATATCGGATACTTATCCAATCCCATACTCCCTTATAAGCTCCATCACGCCTCAAACGGTTGGTATCCATTTGGAGGAGTACTGTTTAGGTGTATTTGGGTTATGGGGTTGGTGGTGTGTGTGAGTGGGTGTGAGTGTGTGTCTTCTTTGCTTTACCTGTAGCTTCGCCTTGTGGTGTTGTTACTCTTGACCAAAACAAAAAACCTATGACTCTTAGTCATCATCTTTATTGTATTAATAGTATCAAGCATATTCCACACGAGGAATGCTAGCCCTAGTGCCCTACTCTCAATCAACCCATACGCTCACCCTCATACCGACCTATTAGCTAGAGATAGTTTAGAGAATACAAAGTGGTGTAATAAGGTGGGATGAGATCCAGTGTATCTCATCTCATATCTAGGTAGATTTGAATTTGAAAAAGATTAGGATCAATTAGTTTGATTTTATTAAGATTAGATTTTATAGAGTTTCTATCTTGAGATGATATATATAATATCTATATAAACCCTCTATGGGGTCATTGTAAATCATCCAAGTTTATTCATTAAATTAGTTTCTCTGAGGATGTTTGGCGCCAGCCACTTAGCCACTCTCAAGCAAAAATTGTCAATTTCCTACACATTGCCGTTTATTTCATCTCATGCTTCTTGCAAGGAACCATTAGAAAAGATACATTGTGATTTGTGGGGACCAGCCTAGTATTACGAATCCAACATTATAGATACTAGATACTATTACGCAAGAAATCAGATTTTTTGCAATATTTTCTTAATTTTCAAGCTATGGTTGAGCTGCAATTTGAAAATAAAATTAAATCTTTCTAGTCAGACTGCCAGGGGGTGGGGGGGATTGTCTAATAAGGAGATCACTATGCATCTTAATGTCAATGAGATCTCTCACCTTCTATCTTGCCTAGGAACCCAGAACAAAATGGACTAGTAGAGAGAAAGCACCGTCATATCTGTGAGCTGTGTTTAACTATGTTATATCACAGTTGTGTCCCTAAGAGGTACTGGGTTGAGAGTTTTACTATTGCAGTATTCTTGATAAATTGCTTGCCCACACCCACCTTGAAGATGGGATCCCCATTCTATCAACTTTTCAAATGGGTACTGGATTACACGTCCTTCAAAGTTTTTGGCTGTCGTTGTTTTCCATATCTTTGAAACTATGCAACTAACAAGTTCTCTCCAAAGTCTCTAGCCATGTGTCTTTGTTGGATACAGTGATAGGCACAAGGGATATGGTTGCTTATACCCCCAATGGGAATTGTAACCATGCACCTATCCACTTTTTGAGTGAGAGAGTGCTTTAATCGTTGTAGAATGGACAAATGGTTGGTGGGGGTGAGAGTAGGGGTTGACTAAGAGTAGGGCTAGTACTCCTGCACACACACAGTGAAATTTCAACAAACATTTATAGGATGAGCATTTGTCTGAGAGTTCTGGCTTACTACAACTTCAACATTAGGCACATTTTACGCAAACACCACTAACTCGACTTTCTTCAAGCAATTGCAGTGCACCCAAATAGGGTTGTTGCCGGATTTGAGATTTAGATGATTTTCCATTGCCTTCTAAGACCTATCCTATTACGATCTCATTTGGACTCTGGTTATATTATGATTAATTTAGTATTCTAATTAGATTTTAGTAGGGGTTTCCTAACAAGTGTTAGAACTTATATGGTAAGTCTTCAGTATTACTCTAGAGTCTAGAGTTTTTTTGTTTTGTTTTTGGTTGAATGGTTAAACACACGCATGTACACTCGCATAGGCGCGCACACACACTTGGTCCACATGAGGCTAAACCTATCCCACTAGAGTTGGAACTAATTTTTTTTTTGCATCCCTTAAGAAGGTTCTGCCCCTTGAAGAGGCAAATGTATGGAGGTCTAAGTCCCCTCATCAAAGTGGTCATATCAATAAAGTTATTTTTTTTATACTTGGTTATTTTTCAGGTTCATTACAATTAGTATTAATAACACTTCCCATCGAAAGGGTATTATTAGGAGAACCGCCTATTGAAGCAATTATCTGGAGAAAGATCCACTCCAAGGCTACCTTATCCTATGTAGTTACGTAAGTTAATTTTCATTGTTCTTACACGAGTATTTCAAAGTCTAAGCTTTTTTAAGGGTCTTTAACAGCCTAAACAGGATAAAGTTCTTTTATGAGGAATGAAATGAAACGAATCCTATTTGGAAAGTGGATATTTGATGAATGTTAGTATTTTAGTTAGCTTTTAACATGTCCTAGGTCATGTTATGGTTTTTATCATATCCTAGTAGAGTCTGACGGGTATGGTTTCCTTTTAAGTGTAGGAAGTAATACCACAAATAAGTAGTTCTTAGGTACTTTAACCTTTGTTCGATTGCCACAAGAAAATCAAGATACATTGATAAGAAACGAAAAAGAAAAAGAAAGAGAGAGAAAGGAAAGGGCAAAAAAAGTAATTTATGCACCCTTGTTTGGTTGTTAAGAAAAAAAAGAAGAAAAGAAAAGTGGCTATTACGGTTGTGGAGTAGGCGACAGTGGTAGTTGCAGATCGTGTTGCATGGAGGTGGAAGTGGTGGCAAGTGCAGGAGGTAGTGGTGGTGGTGGCAGCAACAATTGTAGTGGTGGAGGTGGTGGCGAGGGGAGGTAATTTTAATGGTCTGATAATAAAAGTGTTAGTGTTAGTTGGGATTTGGGACAAGACATGAATTTGGAAATTTTCTTTTATTGTTTCTAAAAATTCAAGAAAATAAAATCTTTCCTTTGAACAGAAATATGGGTTGGTTTTTCCCTTTTTTACCATTTGACAAATTAACAAAATGATGAGAATTTTTTTTCCTCACTTTTGTTTTCCACACCCTATTTCTAAGAGAACCAGACAAGGAGAAGTTAAAACATAACAAATATGTAGGTTTTACCCCTTGTAGAGCCTAGAGGCATACGTATGAACAAGATTTTCTTTTAGGGGGCTAACAATGGGGTGTGGAGGTTCGGGATGTAGCCCCGATTTTTTTTGAGAGCCAAGTTCATGGGTTATCTCGTTTGTTTATGTCCGATTGTAAAGCATGTATTTTTTTGTAAAGTTAGGGGACAGCTGCTCCGTTGGCCATGGTTATGCCATCTTAAATTAAATAATATAGAATAAACTTAATTAGTCTTATAAAAAATGTTTTTTTTTTTTTGGGGGGGGGGGGGATTCAGCCCCTGTTTGGCCCCATTAGTAAACTTAATTAGTCTTATAAAAAATGTTTTTTTTTTTTTTTTTTTTGGGGGGGGGGGGGGGGGGGGTTCAGCCCCTGTTGGGCCCCATTAGTTTTTTTTTAAGTTGGGGGGGGGGGGGGGGGGACTTAAAGTTAATAAATGAACTACAAAGATGATTTGATACGGTTTGCAATTGCTTACCGTGATTAGATTATCTTGTTTCAATATATAATGTTGGAGTTACAACAAGAGTAGGAAACTTTACAGATATACCAAGATAACAATATTGAGTAAATATAGGAATGGAAAGCTATCCAATAGATTCCTAGGATGAATCACTATCCAACTGGTTTTCAGATTTCTCGGAAGACTGATGATCTGTTAATACCCCCCCGCAATCAGATGGTGGAGGCAACATCAGATTGTTTTTCAGCGACCGGAATTGATGAGTAGACAGACCCTTGGTAAAAATATCTGCCGTTTGATCTTTGGTAGGAATGAATGAAATACGGAGAACACCTTGTGTGACTTGTTCTCGAACAAAGTGATAGTCTATTTCAACATGTTTTGTACGTGCATGGAGAATTGGATTAGAGGCCAAGTAGGTGGCACTAATGTTGTCGCAAAAGAGCCGAGATGGTAGAGAAGGGGACATACCAAGCTCCCTGAGAACATAACGAATCCAAATTATATCGGCAGTGGCAACAGCAAGTGCTCGGTATTCCGCTTCTGTACTCGAACGAGACACTGTTGGTTGCTACTTAGTACCCCACGAGATGAGATTCGGTCCAAAGAATATGCAATAGCCGGTTGTAGATCGGCGATCATCAGGACACCCAGCCCAATCAGCATCAGAAAATCCAGATATTTGTAATGAAGAGCTGGGTTTAAAAGATAATCCATGGCCAATGGTACCTTTGATAAAGCGAAGGATTCGCTTAACCGCAGTAAGGTGTATTGTAGTGGGACGATGCATAAATTGGCATACCTGATTTACTGCATATGTAATATCTGGGCGAGTCAATGTTAGGTACTGTAAGGCCCCAACAATTTGGCGATAAGCTGTAGGATCATCAAGGGGTTGTCCATCATGAATTGAGAGCTTCGTGCCAGTGGGGACTGGTGTGTTACACGGCTTTGCTCCAAGCATGTTGAATTTTGACAACAAATTTATGGAATATTTAGCTTGGGAGAGACACATTCCTGAATCTGTGTAAGTAGCCTCCATGCCAAGAAAGTAGTGAAGGTCACCAAGATCAGTCATGGCAAAACTAGATTTTAGATGATAAATGAAATTCTGGAGAAGAGTGGGCCGATCACCGGTAAGCAAAATATCATCAACATAGAGAAGGAGAATAAGAGTGCCACGAGAGCTGCGATAAGTAAACATGGAGGAGTCCGAATGGCTGCATCGAAAACCATACTCAATTAGTGAAGAGCTAAACCGATAAAACCATGCACGCGGAGCTTGCTTGAGCCCATAGAGGGCTTTTTGAAGTTTGCAAACATGATGTGGATAATCCGGAGAAGAGAATCCAAGAGGCTGAGCCATATAGACCTCTTCATGAAGAATTCCATGTAAGAAGGCATTCTTGATGTCGAGTTGGTGAATAGACCATCCCTTCGCGATCGCAATGGAAAGGACCAATCGGATGGTTGTTGGTTTGACTACCGGAGAGAAAGTCTCATCATAGTCGATACCTTGTTGTTGGTTGAAACCTTTGGCGACCAAGCGAGCTTTATAGCGTTCGATGCTACCATCTGCACGCTTTTTAATTTTGTAGACCCATTTGCAACCCACCAAATTCATATGAGATGTTGGTGGAACAAGTGTCCAAGTGTGATTTTGGACAAGAGCATCGAACTCATCGGCCATGGCCGCACGCCATTTAGAGTCTTTTGATGCTTGACTGTAGCAACTAGGTTCAATAGGGTCATTCTGAAGTTGTGCCATGAGTGTAGAGGGAAGAGGATGTCGGGTTGCAGACCATGCTTTGGGACGTGTTGTGCCATCCTTGGACCTGGTATTGTAGGGATGAGAGATATTTGGAATGCTGTCCGTTGGATTTGGAATGAGTGGCAGATCAACGTGAAGATCAACGGGAGGTGCGGTGGCTAATTGGTCAGCCTTAGGGTGTGCAGGTGTAGTTGATGGCGCAGTTGAGGGAGAGGATTGAGATATGCCGGCTGTAATGGAGGACTCCATATGATTTCCATTTGGTGGAGACTTGCATGGTGGTGATGATGTTGATGAGTCAAGAGATGGAGCAAATGATAAGTGGCGCATGGTTGCAACAGTAGGTAATTCCGCTTGAGATGGAGGTGACCAAACTGCTTGGACCGGTTGGGCAATAGGTGTGGCAGCTGGTGGAATGTTGGTGGAAGTTGGCATCATAGGAGTAGATGATCCAACATTTGAAGGAGGAAAGCACCTTCCAATATCTCCTTCCAAGAAAGCATGGCCGGAACTTTTGTTTGGAGATGAAAATGTGGATCTGCATGCAGAATCAAACGGAAAGAGAATTTCGTTAAACACAACATGGCGAGAAATGATAACGCGGTTTGTGGATAGCTCAAGGCACCGGTACCCCTTGTGGTTGTTACTATACCCCAGAAAAATACATCTAACGGATTTTGGGGATAGCTTGTCTGCTCGGGACGACCCCATGAAAGGGTAACACTCACAGCCAAAGGTGCGGAAGCTCTTGTAGTCGGGCCGATTACCAAAAAGCCTTTCATAAGGTGTAGAGCCATTTAGGACTTGGGTGGGTAACCGATTTATGAGAAAAATTGCATGAACAAATGCTTCAACCCAAAATCGTGTTGGAAGGCGGCTATGGTGGAGTAGAGTGTTTCCAGTTTCTACCAAATGACGGTGCTTTCTTTCAGCAAGCCCATTCTGTTCCGGAGTATAGGGACATGAGAGGCGATGAGTGATGCCATGATCTTGAAGAAAACTATCAAACTTTTTATTGCAATACTCACCACCACCATCAGTTTGGAGAATCTTGATTTTCTGGGAGAAGAGATTCTCCACCAAAGCTTTAAAATTTTGAAAGCATGTGAAACTCTCAGATTTTTGTCTCATCGGATAGAACCATGTAAATCGACTAAAATCATCCACGAAGATTATATAAAATCTAAAGCCAGACATAGAATATTCAGGTGATGGTCCCCATACATCACTGTGAATGAGATGTAACGGACTCGGAGCATTGTGTTCAACATCTTTAAATGGTAATCTCTTACTCTTTGATAAATGACAATCAATACAATTGAAATTTTTCATAGAATGTCTACTAGGAGAACAAAGAGAATTATTTGATAAAATAGAGGAGACTATTGTTGGCGACGGATGTCCCAATCGCTTGTGCCACGTGTCCAATGAGATGGAAGCTCCATAAAATGCTGTCCTTGTCGTCAACTTATTTCTTGGAATAGGGTAAAGGTTATCTTCAGATGGTCCTCTCAAAAGAGTTGTCCTGGTTCGCAGATCCTTGATAATGAACCCCCATGGATAAAAGATAAAGCAACAATTATTATCTTTTGTGAATTTAGCAACCGAAACTAGATTCTTCTTAATAGAAGGAACGAGAAGAGTATCCTTGAGTGAAAAAGTAGCATTGCTAGTAAGGAAGAAGGAATTACCAACATGTGAGATCGGCAGTCCCTGTCCATTACCAACCATGACAGAGTCATTACCATGATACTCAGTAGCATGATGAATAATGGACGGATTGCTAGTCATATGACTAGTTGCCCCCGTGTCAGGATACCAAGTTGAATCATGCGTATCGGCCATGCTCATGGCTGCAAAAGATTTTGGAAGAGTATCTCCTTGGTAACGGTAGTAGCATTGGGAGGCCGTGTGGCCCATTCGTTCACAGATCTGACAGGGATCAGAAAAGCGTGGACGGTTTGAAGATTGATGCTGTTGAGAAGAGCTAATTCCGTCATTAAAATGGTTCCCATGTCGACCTCGAGGTCCACGGTAGTTGCGGCCACGACCACGCCATCGGCCACGACCTCTTTGTTGTTGAGGCTGAGATGGACGATCACGATCAGCATAGAATGCCACCGGAGGTGAAAGATCTGGAGTGGTTTGGCTGAACTGTAGGAGTCGTTGTTCATGACTCAGTAAGCGAGATCGAAGTTCAGCAAAACATATGGGCTCCACACGATTTGTAATAGCAGTGATGAATGACTCATAATCGGACCCGAGACCGCCAAGTGCATGGAGAACGAGATCTTGGTCTTGGACTGGTTGCTTGATAGCAATAAGAGAGTCTGAGATCGTCTTTAGACGATTCAAAAATTCTGTGGTAGATGATGATCCCTTTTTAAGGGTCTGCAGTTGGAGTTTAAACTGCATAGCTTGCGCCTGCGACTGTTGTGAAAACGTCGTGGCGAGAGACTCCCATATTTCTCTTGATGTGGAGAGTCCAACTACCTGAGCAAGGATGCTCTCTGTGAGAGTGGCGTTGAGAAGACTGACCAAGTATTTGTCGGTTCTACGCCATTTGATGAAATCAGGATTCAGGCAATCCAACTTGTCTTTCTGAAATTGAGGTGGTGGTGGTGTTGTGCCGTCAATGAATCCGATGAGATCGACCGAGAAAAGGATCGGTTCGATTTGACTATGCCAGAGAAGATAGTTGCTACCATCAAGCTTGATGGAAACAAAGTTATGAATATTTGAAATATTCAATGTTGGGAAGGATGAAGCCATTGATTCTTTTTCAGCCATTGAAGCTTTTGCAGGCTCTGATACCATAATAAATGAACTACAAAGATGATTTGATACGGTTTGCAATTGCTTACCGTGATTAGATTATCTTGTTTCAATATATAATGTTGGAGTTACAACAAGAGTAGGAAACTTTACAGATATACCAAGATAACAATATTGAGTAAATATAGGAATGGAAAGCTATCCAATAGATTCCTAGGATGAATCACTATCCAACTGGTTTTCAGATTTCTCGGAAGACTGATGATCTGTTAATAAAAGTCAGCTCCCTCGAATTAGCTATATCAGTAAAGTTGGATTATTGTTGAAATAAAGGACCAAAGTTACAAATCATGAAACAGCTCAAGTACCAAAGTTATTTTCTGCTATGCTTTATCCTCACATTGGCATCGTGGTATGTCCACAAAATAATGGTGATAGGTAAAAAAAAAATCTATAAAATTTATAGTAGAAGATAATAACATATTACAATCATTTAGACCAAATTTATAAAACCAATAATCCAAATAGGAACATACTCTATACTTCATATGAACAACTACTAAGCACATTGCCTCCCCATCTAGGAAGCACGGATACTTTGAAAATGGAAACGTACCCCTATCGCTGTTTCGGATACGGCACTCTAAGGTAAAACTTAGCTGTTTTTTATAATTTCTACTGTATCGACGTACCCGTATCGTATTGCCGTATCTAAGTATCGCCGTCCCTGTGCTTCCTAGCTCCCCATGAATGCCAAAAATCTTTCTCTGAGGAATCCCTCTCGCTCTCTTATGTTTATTCTTACATGGAATAAAAAATTGAGTAGCCTTTATGGTCTGTTTTTTAAATTTCCACAAAAAAGCTTCTCAGTGGGAATTTCAGTGCCCATTACTTGACGAGGTCGCTTTCCTCCAAGACTATGTTTTGTTCTGCAACAATCTTCCATTGGAGACCATTATAGTTTCTCTCTCTCTCTCTCTCTCTGCGTGGATGGGATGGTCCCTATCCTTTCTTCTCTAAAGGCAATAATAAACCTGGGGTTCCCTTTTCATGCGATTCATATAGAGAGAGAGTGAGAGAGGTGTTCTTTAGCTTTGCTTTCAAGCCAGAAAGAGATTCTTTTAACTTCTTAGTAGACAATGCAGGAGCGCATTATCATTTGGTTGTTGTGGGGTTATAGTGGTGGGCTCCCTTATCTCATTTTTTAAACTATTTCTCAACAGTACATGATCTTCTTAATTTGACTAGCTTGAATCCATCAATGGATGTGAGAGAGAGAGAGAGAGTGGTTTTTGACTTGGTCAATCTTGTACTACTAGATTCCATTATCATCCACTAATGGACATACATACGTGCCCTAATTCATTTCACTTGATGTTGATCTATATATGGCATTGTCACCTGAAGATATTTGTGAGTCAAAGACACTGTAAAACACCCACACCCACACACATATTATACTTTGTAAATCTCTATAATTGCATGTAGGAGAAGGTTGAACTCATCAAAATGCATGTGAGGACTTAAAGGAGTAGTGGGTCAAATCTAAACCATCTGTATTGCATTGCTTTGGAGAATCAGACAAAATATGGCACTTTGTCTAGAAAAGAATCTAATTAGAACAAGGTTAATTTTGGATCACTTGACCCTATTGTAATTGTTCCACATGTGTGCTTTGGGTGGTACTTCTATCCTGATACAAAAGTTCATGGAACACTGATTCAACAAGCATGAACACACAACATAAAGATGAGGAAATCATCATGTAGCATGCATGGGAATTCTGCCTTTTTCAAGTTCATGTCTATACAAGATCATTATTCCATGGATTCATTCAAGATCCATACTATAGGTATCAAGATCAGTTCAATACCAGATTAACCTTGATTTAGTGTGTAATAGAAAATACTCAACCATGATCCATGTCCATTTAAACATGGCATTTTAAAGAGCTTATCTATTTGGGAAGACACTAACAGTGAGGTCGATCGATGTTGAGGCTTTTATACTCCAAAAAAATCATGTCCATTACCATTTGGTAGATTAAAAAAACCATGATTATAAAAAAAGTGCAAACCTAAAATCTAAAAGAATATCCTTAGACTACTATTTTGTGACTGCATTGAAAGTTAGGTTAAATGAAATGAGCATGTCTAGAATCGTGCCACGTGCTATAAAAAAGCAATAATCAAGGGTTTCTAAAAAGGTATTGATTCTCCAACTTTTGTTAAGCAAAAGCATGTGGGTTTCTTTAATGGATTCTTAGATCCAAATCCACTCTCCTTTTGGGAATTTTTTTTTCAAAAGTTAAAACCAATTTCAGGATTCCAAAAAAAAAAAAAACTATGTCATTTCATGAACCATAGTATCAATAAATTGCTAATACTATATGCTGATAAACCCACATTGCATAATCGTCCGATCCCATTGAAAATCTCCATCTCACCTTTCCTCCATGTAGGCTTAGACACACAGAATTATAAACTCTTAATTTCTAATCATTTTAATTTGATTACCATTGATAATAGAAGATACTTCATCCTTACTTTAGGTTAATTTAAAGTTTAAACCAGCTGAAACCAAAAAAGAAATAAAGGTACAGTAGAATCTCATATCTGTAAATAGGTCCTTTGGGCGAGTTGGGGGCCTGGGGCAAGTCCATCTCTTGAAATTAGGAAATACTTTTGGGGGGGCTTGTTTGGATTACACCGTTTTATTATAAAGTAACCTAGCTTCCCTCTATTTTAAACGAAAGTCACAAACAACCAAAGAAACAAACATACCCTCGGTGACAACATTTTGCTTTCCCCAGACCCTTCTCTGTCAAATCTCTCTAATATTTATCTAACTTAGATTATTACATTAAATAACAAAATAGAGAGAGAGAGAGAGAGAGAGGCCAGTAAACCTGTGGTGGGGGGGTTTGTAGAGGAATCTCATAAACCTTGAAAGTTGAAGCTCTTGGGGGTGTTGGGGAAGGAGAGAATATTCGTGGGTCACCACAGTTCAACAGGAAACCCCCAAAAATAAAAGATTAAAAAAACTTGGAAAGCAAAGGCTGTTTATAAAACATCATTAGATTATGATTAAGGTTAGCAGGAAAAGTCAGCCCACAAGGGGACGACTGCTCCCACTTCTAAAAATTCACTGCCTTTGTCAGTTCGCTGTCTTTTAACCTCTTCCCTTTCCTTTATTAATTAATATTATTATTTATTATTATTTCTATTTTTTGATGATGAACAAGACTACCCATCTTTGAATCAATCATGACCATCCAATTGATGGGTCATGATCATCAAGTATAAATCTTAACCATCAATCAAGAGGAAATTAAAGATAAATGTTGCACATTTCATTTACATAGCTATAGCTAGCTAGTAAGTTTGGTATTGCCCATTTATATGAAGTGGGGTCATCAACAATCCAATTGGTGACCCATCAATCAGAGGGTCCAAATTCACCCATAGAGATGATCACTTTTAAGATATATTGATGTTTATTAATATTAATATTAATATTAATATTAATATTAATATATTTTACTGTTATTATTGTTATTCCAAATGGGAAAAATGATTTTGTTTGTTGAGAGGAAAGATGGTCAAGTGGGTAACAGATCTAGTCAATGTGAGGTGGAAATGTCACAAGTCTTACGGACGATTATTCCCTTTTATATGAGTTTTTGTTCGTGGTTTGCTTCGGATTTTAGCTATACCTTGACTGTTCAGCACGTGCATGGCCCCATGGAGTTTGAATCCAAATAATTACAAAAATGATAATAATTTCCACATTTTTTTTACTTATCTCAATGTTATACCTTATTATTCTTAATCTAATCCATTAATTACTTGTTCTTGTTTAACATATTGGGACCCATAATTCTATATGCCCCAACATGAGAGATCTCTTCCGTCGAGATTTAAATGATAAGGAGATTGCAGTCATTTGATCATCGGTGGAAAAAATATGCTGATTGTATGTTTATGATCATTTAATCAGCATATATGCGATAAATGTGGCTGTACACATATTTATAAGCGATATCTCTTCTATGATTGTATAATTTTTCGGTTGGGTACCATAGTTACCAAACACCCGTATTATACCCGTATAGTACTCATATAATACTTTTAGAGGGGGTCGTCGTTTAAAATTGCGTACTTTTGTCATGTTATGTATTTTACGCATATCGTCGTATAATACATGTTTAATACACGAATTATGTATTAAACACGTACAATAAGCGTGTTTTTCACGTACTTTTACTGTGTTAAACGCATATTCCATATTAAATGATTGTTATTAATTAATATCATGATTATTATTTATTTATAATTATTAATTATTTTTTAATTTTCTCATACTTTTACTGTGTTTTTATCGTGTAACATCCGTACTTCCCGAACGGATCATTGCCGTATTATACCCATACCTGTACTTGATAACTATGGTGGGTATTTCAATGTCAAAAGGAATATGGAAGGGGAAAATTGAAGAGATTTTCAAGATTGTGTTGTGTGATTTTAAGGAAAGCATGGATTTTACTATAAGATGTATTTATAACTTTATTGGTAAATGCAGCTCACTGTCATTTTGACTTGTGAAACAAACTAAAAAGATCTCACTTTTGTGAAAAATGTGGAGAAAGAGGCTGAATTGTTATAGAGACTCAATAAATGCAACTGCCCTTTCTAATTTTGTTTTCCATGGCTAGAAATGGGCCAGTTCATAGTTTCCAAGACCAAAAAATTGGGGTTGTGCCCTTAAAGAGTTTCTAAGTTTCTAAATTGATCGACCAAAAGCTCATTCAATTTCGACCACATCTTCCTCCGAATCATCCAAGTTAAACCAAGTCACGACATTTATTTTCCGAATCGATAGCTGTTTAGTGCCTCCCATATCTGATTCTCTATATCATTTTCCAAGGATCCAACCAGAGATGAACACCATGATCTTAACCTTGTATCACCATTCACAGCCATTATGATACAAGGCTCAACCCTATGGTTCACTGTCTCCTTAGAACACAACTGCAGGTTCTTGCAAATGTATGTAGTTTTAGTCATGGAACTACAGTCCATATATATATACATGTATTTGTATTAGAATAAGATATAAAATTTGGAGAAAGAGAGTATGGTTAAAAAAAACAAAAGAAAAGGCAAAACAAATTATGGGATAATCATTCCAAATGGAAAAGGCATGGAGACTCCCTTTCTTCCAACCTCATGATATGTGTCATCATGCACCTTTGGGCTTTGGCCACCCCCTCCAACTTTAACTTTTCACCGCCTCTCATAAAATAATGTTATTCCATTTGGACCTAAAGCAGGTACTAAGACTGCAGAGAGAGAGAGAGAGAGAGAGAGAGATCCAATCCCTCATTTATCTGCCCATGTTATAAAGATTATAACCATAACAAAGGTACTCTTGGGTTTCTTCTTAATTTCATTTTTGTCATTCCCTTGTTGATTTTCCTTGTTCAAGTTTCTTCTAGATTGAATCAATACAGAAGAACTTGAAATTTGAGAGAATATGGCAGAAGAAACATTCACAAATGTTTTCAATCAAAATCCAATTGGTGGATCCAATCCTCCTATCATAAAGAAGAAGAGAAACCTACCAGGAACCCCAGGTAATCTTCTGTTCTTCCTCAAATCTATATTTTACTACTGTTCTCTTTCTATACATGTAGATTTTATGGTTATGGGTATACATAGATATTCATGTTTGTGTGTCTAATAATTCCATGTGATATATGCATGTTATACAGATCCTGAAGCAGAGGTGATCGCCTTGTCCCCAAAGACTCTCATGGCTACCAACAGATTCTTGTGTGAGATATGTGGGAAAGGTTTTCAGAGAGATCAAAACCTCCAACTACATCGGCGAGGACATAACCTTCCATGGAAGCTCAAGCAAAGGACTAGCAAGGAGCCAAGGAAGCGCGTCTATGTGTGTCCAGAGAATAGCTGTGTTCATCACCACCCTTCAAGGGCTCTTGGAGACCTTACTGGTATAAAGAAGCACTTCTGTCGAAAACACGGAGAGAAGAAGTGGAAGTGCGAGAAGTGCTCGAAGCGATATGCTGTGCAATCGGATTGGAAAGCGCATTCAAAAACTTGTGGCACTAGGGAATACAAATGCGACTGCGGGACTCTATTTTCGCGGTAACTTATTATAGTATTTGAATTTTATTCTGAAGTAGTAATCAAGCACCCCAAAGAAGAAATTTTTTGTTTGTGGCTTTTGTAACACAGGCAAAAGACCTCTCTCTCTCTCTCTTTCTATTAATTTGGCGTTTAGGAGAAAAGGGAAGAGAAGGGGACATAGTGAAGACAAATAGAGTGTTAGAAAGACGTTGTTTTCTTTATCTGTTGAGATATCTCCTTATCTATTCCTCTCTATGCCTCTATCTCTTAATTTTTCAGATCATACTCTTCGATCTAAGTCGTTTTTTTATTGTATTTTCTGCGAACAGGCGAGATAGCTTCATCACTCACAGGGCCTTCTGTGATGCCTTAGCAGAAGAAACGGCTAGAGTTACTGCTGCATCTAACATCAGCAACGCAGCAGCGGCCGGAAATATCAATTATCATTTTCTGGGAACTTCACCAGGACCCAACATGGTGCAACATTTCTCTTCTATTTTCAATCCAATTTCAAGTAACGGCGAATCAATTGATCAAACTAGACAGGGACTCTCTTTATGGATGGGCCAAGGATCCCAAGGTAGCGACGCAATGAGCAATAACCTACATGAGATACATCAAATTGGGTCCGCGAGCTCAGGATCATTATACGCCGATCCATTTGCTTCATGTTCAAATCCTCCACAAGTAGAGCATCAATTCAATTGGATGTTTGGAAGTAAGCTCTCACCGACAAATACTGGAGAACTAATAAGCACTTCACTGCCATTAAGCAACATTAAGGAGGATGGTAGTCCTCAACTTGTAAGTGTTCCTTCCTTGTACAGCACCCCACACCACCACCAACAGACACCATCCGGGAACATGTCGGCAACTGCTTTATTGCAGAAAGCTGCTCAAATGGGCGCTACTTCGACCGGAACATCTTTCCTTGGTAGCTATGGAGTGAAGTGCAACAATAGTAAAGTTCAAGATGGAAACCAATATAATAGCTTGTTTGGTCCAAACCCAATACCCATTAATCTTGGAATAACTCAGGAGAACTCGGTGAACGATGTCTCCACATTGAACCAGTGGCAGATGTACCCTGCAAAGCGCCGTAACACGCGGAAGGATGATACAAATGGAGGGCAAACCAGGGATTTCTTAGGGGTTGGTGTTCAAACCATCTGCCACCCATCATCAATCAATGGATGGATCTGATTAGATGGAGATCACAAGAATTACATATTTCTGAATGGGAAGAAAAGTTGATAATAAAGTGAGGTT
The DNA here is from genome assembly GCA_015143295.1 of Tetracentron sinense. NCBI lineage: Eukaryota > Viridiplantae > Streptophyta > Magnoliopsida > Trochodendrales > Trochodendraceae > Tetracentron > Tetracentron sinense. Next base: position 54,012,888 of record CM026551.1, read on the forward strand.
GGACTGTTGGATGAGGGAGAGAGAGAGAGAGAGTATATTATTTGGTAACTTGCATAGAGGAAAAGGCGGTATTGAGTGCTTGATGGGGACTGAAAGATGTGCATAGAAAATTATCCAACAGTTGAAGGAGGAGAGATCCATGCATATTCTCTTGTACACTGAAAGCTGCTCCTTTTAAAATGGTTGCTTTTGTTTTCATAAAGGGGTGTGTAGTGGGGGCAAAGCAAGATCCCCTTTTGAACTCCATTATTGCATTGTTTCATCTCTACAATGGTTGTAGTCCTTTCAAACTCAACTTAGAGCTACTGAGTACTGTCATAAAACTGCATTAGAGCTCAAAATAGACATAGCTCATTGCTTAAAATAATATAAAATTTCGAGCACTTTGTTTCACTTTCTTTGTCTCTAATTTATTGATTTTGAAATGAATTCACCCAGGAATGTTCAAATTCATTGAGGAATGTTCTCTTGTTGATTTGTATTCTAGGGAGTGAATTTGGATTTGAGCCCTAATAAGAACATTTTGTAACAAGATTTAGTGTGACTTAGCTGATAATATAATGCATTGCCGATCTATTAGGACAAAGGGAAAAATTAACCACATTTTTGTACCAAGCTCTTGATTTTGTAGAACATTATTATATATATATATATATATGCCATGGCATGTGATGAGAGCTGCGGAACTGTAGTTCATACCGTGAGCTAGGGCCATCAGGATGCTATATGGTGACATTTTCACAAATCCTTTCCAATACTTTGTAAACTGAATAACAGTATGGGATTCAAGTATATGGTATGGATTGAGTAAGAGTACGATAAATCTTCTGTGCTCTAAGATCTTAGGGTAGGAATAGGATATGGTGGACCAAATATAGGGCTTTCAGGAAAAAAGAAAAGATTCGTCACTTTATATGATTCAAGGTAATTAATTCAAAAATAACAATAAAACTATGCTTCTCAAATGTGAATAATGTTGTGTTTGTGTCTCGAATTCTACCTTATAACCCTTTTGACCCCTCAAACCGAAGGGACACATATATTGTATCGTCTTCGTATATAGTGGAAACTTTCGGATCATCTTCAATTCACCCGGCCCATTTAATTTTGGTGCAAATGGCATGAATTACATGTGTTGTATGCTGAGGTTTTCTTGTTTTTCACAGTGCCATTGATTGTATCTTTGTGCCAGTGTAAAGGACTAGGTCTAGTGGTATTAGGACTGGGATTTCAAGACTTCAAATGGCAAAGGATGCCCATATACCTGTAAAGAGAACCATAGATGAATGTTTACTTATCGGTTATGAGTGTAAACATAGAGGATTAGGGATGATTCCCTAATCAGAACTAATTAATGCTGGGTGCACTCCCCATTTTATGCCTACGTACGTACGCACGCCCTTTTCTTCACAAACAATATCACCTATTCTTATACAAGCAATAGTTCGCTCTACTAGCGAGGAGCAAACTATTGCTCCCGTCTCTCACAAGGCCAACTCAAACGGCCTGAACTCTAGTTAATTTTTTTAACTCATGCAGTTAAATTTTTGTTTTTACTTTATTTTTCTAAAAGTAAGGGTAGATGGGTGAATCCTAAGAGTGAGTGAATCATAACCACAGTTAAATGGAGTTTTCAAAAGGACACATGGCATTAAAAGGATGCACCTCCTTGCGTCACCGATCGAGGAGGTGATTATTTTCCTTATATTTAATGGCCTGAAAAGCTCGGATGACAGTTTCAAAGCACTGACCGATGAATTGCTGGATTTTGCTAGTCCTACTCCTTTGTGTGGAACCAAATCGTCTGTGTTATTCCTTATGGCCTTGTTGTGTTCTTGAAGGTTTATAGGCCAAGATCTCTTGCCTTACACGGATTTAAAAGCTGTAAACAATTGTACAAGAAATCCAAGCCTTTAAATACCAAGAACACATGCACCAAATAGCACAGACAACTTGGTTCCATCGCTAGCCAAACAACATATAGCTTTTTAAGTATGAATATAACTTAATGCTGAATTTCAGTAATTAAGCATGTTTGAAACTTATTATTTGCATGTTTGAATGAAGAATCTAGAACGCTTAATAGGTGTGGTCTATCAAGCTTCCAATTGTATGTGCTTGATTAAGATGAGCTTTGGCACTAAACTACTTTTAACTCACATGTATTATAATTTTTTTTAGAAATTTGATAATTTTATCCTTATAGATGATTCAAAATTCAGCTCAAAAGTTGGCTATCCTACAACTATAAACCAAACAAGTTTTTGAATCTCTTCTTATATATTCAAGTCTCTATGTCCGTTTTGACGTTTAAAAAACGTTTAAAGCATTCTGCGGTACTTGACCCAAACAATTTTAACTAGTCAAATCAATATCAATAGTTTGGTTACCAACAAGAAAGCAATGATTAGTGGACCGTGAATCCACTACTTAAGTTACCGCCGTGTCATCGTGTCCCTTTTAACCCTCATTTAAGCCTAGTTAAGCTTACCTAAATTAAAGTTAAGATTTTTATTTAATTATTTATTATTTTTTTTTTAAAAAAAAGTCGGATTGCTTAACCCTAAGTTGAGTGAATCGTAACCACAATTTGTGAGTATTAAAAAAGGGGGCGTGGACCAATAGTCTATTTAATTTCGGTAATTAAACTTTTTTTTGGGAATATGTTATTTGCAAGCCCTAACAAACTAGTTATAGTATGCTCAACACGTCTGTCTCCTTAAGCTCCTGATTCTGTGCTTGATTAGAGTTGAATGAGCTTTTACTTCAAGCTACTCTAGTTATCACGTGATCAATGTTCTTAGAATTTTGATTATTTAATCATTATAACACAATTTAAAATCTTAAAAACACTCTTTTAGCTTTAAAATATAGTCATTCTCTAGTCCTTAACCATACAAGCTTTTCGAACATATTTTAAATTCAAATGCATGTGTTTGATGATGAAAAATGATAAGTTGACACATGGAATTTGTTTCATAGTCAGATTAATTGAAGCTTTGGTTAGTCTGAGGCCACTTGAATAATGCTCATGATGATCTGAAGGGTTTAGTTACTTTAAAATATGTTGCATTCGAAAACAAGATTCGAGTTAAGGGCATATTGATAGCTCACTATGCCTTAATGGCTTGGGTAGTATGAGTATTTTACAGATACCGTGATCAAATGATCGTATTTTGATAATATGATGTGATAAGGTTTTAGAGGATTGATTAAAGAGAAAATTGAAGGAGTCGTACTCCACAAGGACAAAATTTGTCCCTTCGAGGATTTTAGTGTATATTCTAACATCATTATGATGATTTTTCTTCAAGACAGGTTTTGAATCAATGACGTGTTGAGCTTTTGCATTTATCGCTAATCCAAAGCTCTGAGGAGTTATACTCCATCAAGACAAAAAAACGGTTACCAGTTTAGCCTCGTCTCCTTAGGGATTCGGTGGATTCAGATTACCATGCACCCTAAAATTGCCTTGTTAGGGAGATTGATGTGTGATTGGTCACTGCTCCTTGTGGGAATGGTTGTGTGTGTTCCCTTCATTTCCTATTTTAGCAGTACGGATTACTCCTGAGTTGATAGTGAGAAGAGAATTTGGGATGTATCATGCTTAATTCCCTTGTGGCCTATTGGAGGAGTGTGACCTCCATATATAGTCACATTCTCAACGTACCAGATGATTGAGGTCTGATGGTGGATATCGTATCCGCGCTGAGAATAGTGTCCTAGTCCAACACCTATGATCTCTCTAGGACAAGGTATCACAAAGACGTATGACCCGCCTTTGTCGATACATTGGTTATATATATCATTCTACTAATAAAAGTACAAAGAGTATGCAAAACTTTTCTTGGATGTAAATATCCTTTAACTTATTTTATTTAATACATAACTTAAGAGTATAACCAAACTTTAATTAAGTCACTATTTAATATTATGTGAGATTCATTATTAATACAGAGTTGGTCTAGGACTCTACCATATTAGGGAAAAATCCTATTTCTATAGAAAGAGTCTCTCGGAAAGAAGATTTGGTTTAGGACTCTACATATTAGGGAGTAATCCTATATTTATTGAAAGAGAGTCTCTTAAAAAAAAATGAGCAGCCCTTTGTCTCCTACGATAGTAACTTCAGCCACTGCTTTCCTCTACGATAGTAGTTTAAGCCGGTTTCAAATTTTTGGCCGTTTGTGTGTTTCTCGCTCTCTTTCTTCAATCTGATCCATGCATATTAATCTGGTATCACTAAAAGCACCACACAAGCACCACACGAGTCGAATGCAAACAAGGAGGTCCTAGCTAGGTTGGAAATAATTAAGCACCTTAAAATTATAAATTGATTCCTCATTGACTTCACAACTTGTCATTTTGTTTCTATGGGACACTTGTTCCTTGCACATTCTCTGTATTTATTTTAAAGTGCTTCCTCAAGCAAATCACGTGATGGGTTTCTCAAAATTTTGTAGGTACATAGCTCCACAATTTTGGCCAAATCTCATGGTCTTGTTTTTCGGTAAAAGGTAATATAACACCTAACACATACAATCAAACCTAAGGTAACCGCTAAGGTGCCATAAGGGTGAATCCAAGCAACCACTCCAAAAGGGCTTGATTAATGGAGGGTTCATGGTCTTGTTCCACATAGTTGCTTTTTTGTTTATATTTTTAAAAAATTTTGTTAAACAGAGCTTCCACGTGCCTTGCACGTGCCAGCATTACTATTATATATATATGGAAAAAGATGATGAGATGTGGTTTGGAGGGCTAGGAGAGAATCTGTTAAAATAGATAAACACTTTCAGAAGTGAATTACTCTTTTAACTTTTCAAGAATACATCTGGAAGGCTGTTTAGGCCATAAACAACCCAAAGTATTTGGTTATAGCTATAAGTCGGTTATAGCAGTTTGATGAGCTAACAACTCCCTTAACATAATACGCTCCCCTAACAGAATACAATTGTAATTGTCAGAGTTTGTTACACGCCATTTCAATCTTGAGATATTTTCAATTGAGGTAAACTGAGTTGAGATCATTCTCTATAAATAGATGATGCTTGCACATGATAGAAAAAAAAGATTACAATTTTAGGAGAGAAAAATATATTTAAGGAGAAGTTTTCTTCTCCAAAAAAAAAAAACATGGTTTTTGAGAAAACCTTCTCCAAAAGAGAGTTTTCAAATTATTCCTTCTTTCGACCTTCAGGATTGCAGATCACCCTTAAATACTTGAGGAGAAGTTTGTGGACGAATAACTAGAATTCCAGCTCAGCAAAGCTTCAAATCCTTGGATCCAACAAAATGTATGTTACTAAACAGTCTTTAACCAAACAACCGTCAATTTAGATACATATCTTAACAATGTTCCCAAACACTACTTTAATAGTTGGGCATTCACAACTGTTACCTAAGTCTATTAAGAAGATACTGAAATTGGTGCAACCAAACACTAGATGTAAACATAAGTCCTACAACGGTAGCTAAATGTGTTGCTATTTTTTCCTATTACTTTTAGAATGGGTTGAAATCATAACTTCATCATTTGAATAAAAAAAAAATATGTTTTCTGACGATATTGAAGGGAATGGTGTGCATGCAAATAACTCAATACCATTTATCATTTTATAAAATAATCTATTTTATTAGTTTAATGGAATAAAACGATATTAAGTAATCATAAGTTTCCAAACAAAAATTGAATTCCTAACACTAATTTATCAAACAAAGAAAATCTAAAGTATTTGAAAATTTTCGTTACTAAGCTTCTTTATTTTGAAACGAGGAAGAGAGGTGATGTCAAATGCTTGACAATGTTAAAGAGATGATAGCGAATATAGGTTATAGAAGTCGGTTGATGAATAGAGAATAAGTGGATTGAAGAAAGAGATTATGGTTGGGGTATCATCAATTTCAATTATATATATATATATATATAGAAATAGGAATTGGGCTCGATAAGTGGAACTGTGGAAGCCTGCATCATTTAGGATCGGGCTGGGACTTGGTTGATTGAAGCTTGTGCCTGTTTGGGTCCGAACATACACACACAAACATGTATGAATGCTATCCTTTACTAAGACTAATAAGACTAATGAACTTGTATGTCGTAAAGCCTCAGTATGGGCTACGGATATCTCTGCTACCCTCAGGACTGAATCATCATCCCCACCTCAGGCTTCCCCCACTGGCCCCTCCGGGTGGATTCCTCCTACCCCTGGTTGGCTAAAAATTAATTGTGATAGAGCAACAAATGAGGCCCTTAATAAGGTTTGTGCCGCTGTAGTGGTTTGAGATTGTTGGGGCAAGAAGATCGAGAGAGCTTCAAAGATCATTCATGGGTGCAATGCTGATTCTGTTGAAGCAATTGCTCTTCGGTTGGGTGTGGTGCTTGCCAAAGAGAAAGGTTGGAACAAGATTTGGTTGAAATCAGACTCCCTCATCTTGATCAATTTCCTCTAAGGAAAGAGCAATTTTATCCCTTCCAGCACTCTCCCTGTCATGAAGGACGTCCATGTCACGCCCCCAAGACCATACACACATAATAACTCATTATTGTGCAGATCCTGAGCATGAGCTGGAAACACTTCCCAATATCAAAATGAAATCAACACTTTATCTAATTCAAACTACAATTTGAAATGAGCATAACTAAAACTATCTGTAATCAAAGTGTTAAATCAAAGAAATTAAGTGTTTAACACAATGGAGTCTCACTACAGATTCACTCACAAAGCAATAAGGAAACAACTAAGATCCTACTATTGAGCTCCAATAAATAGCCTTTATTCTCCTCGGACACTTCCTGAAAATATGACATAAACAAGGTGAACTCATAGCTCAACAAGAGATTTCATCCATTAGGTGCACATACAATTATCTAGAGAGTGTGTGCAACGATTCATAGCAATCATCAAGTCACTTTGCATAGCTAAGTTGGTAATCAACAATTAGTTACATAATAGCTTATTTCCGTTATCTAATTATCTTTTTCATTTATTACCATTGGAGTATAACATATCCCACCCAAATGATAAGAATTAGGGCGGCTCATAGCTCACCCAGATGAAAACTCGGGCTTGTACACTACGACACCCGGTACCCATCATACCATGGAGAATTGGATTTGTACACAACGGCATCCAATCAACCATCACTTGGGATCACACTCTTGGATCACCCAATTGAGAATTCAGGCTTGTACATTACGGCACCCTATTCCCCAATCCTGGGGTTGTACACAGCTTCGCCCAAGGACCCCATTTATGGAGGTCGTACACAACTTTTCCCCATAACAAACCCTGCCAAGTTTCTTTTATTTTTTATTTTTTTTTATTTTTAATCTTATTGATTTGTTGTGGTCTTGGCATGTGCATGTCTTAACATAAGTGTCAATACAATAGTATACATACTCATACCCATCACATTCAAATGCCAACATAACATAATTAAAGCATGTAGTAAAAGCAATAATCATAAGACATGCAGCCAATGATATATCAAAATCAACAAAATAAATAACACATGCTGTAAAAACTGTAATTATACCAAATATTACATGCATTCAAAGGTATATTAGGATTAAATATCATAAATAACACATGCTGTAAAAGCTGAGAATTCTATCAAACATGGATATATTAAATCAATGTATTAACCAAATTCATACTCACTCCAAAGTATGCATAAACACCATATCATGGTCAAGATACAAATGAGGAGTTCTACATGCATATGCACGTTCCAATCTAGTTTCTACCATATTCTATCCAATGAGTAATGCTAACAAATACTTCAAATACTAATGGAGGAAGTCTACTTGGCTTAGGCTTCAATTAACTTGGAATCTCCTTGGAGACTTACGGTTGCACTAACAAAAAAAATGGAAGGTCTGACACGCCCAAATCCTTCAGCAGCACTGGATCCTCTTCTTCCAAAGAGCAAAACTCCTCAAGCCTCCAAGCACGTTCTCTTCCCAAAATTAGGTTTTTTTTTTCTCCTCTTTAATTAGGTTTGGCTTTTTATTTATACTATCCCTAATGCAAATTTACAAAATTGTCATTACTCTATTTGTCTCTACACTTTAGGCTACCCGGATTGAAGTTATTCTAACTTGATTTAGTTTAACATTATGGCAAACATTAGAAACAAAATACTAAAATAACACATATATTATTTAATTTAACAATTTATCCGAAAGAAATTAGGGCCGCTACAGTCCTACTCATTCTCTTTACGTTTGAAGATAGCAAATCCACTCACGTTCGCCGAGAAGGCAACGGTGAGGTCCATCGCCTAGCCAGGCGTGTGCTCTGAGCATCCGTTTCCAAGATGGGAGAGCTCCCCTCCAACCTCCCCCAGGTCATACTAGATCTCAGGGGGACCTTTCCTTTTGATCCGGGCACCTCAGATGAAGTAGATATTCCTAAGGTTGGGTTTTGGCTGTATGTTTGATTTGTTTTGTTTTCTGTATGTTGTTTCTTTCAAGTTTCTCTTCAATAGAAAAAAAAAATCAAAGTATAATATTATTATTTAACTTTTCCACAAAATTTTGACTAAAATTAAAAAAATTGATATATATATATATATATATATATATATATATATATATATATATATATATATATATTTCGATAAATATATTATAATGTTTAATTAAAATTAAAATTTGGCCAAAATTTTGAAGGCCAACAAAATTTCAGCAAAAATTTGAATTGAAAAATAATATTTCTATTAAAATTGTGAAATTTTTATCCAAATAGAGCAAGATGAAAAGCAATATCGTTTCTAGAGGTATAGACGGAGGCTGAGATTTCTAGAAATTTTGCAAAATTGCAACAAGATTTCGAACTTCTTAGAAGATATTCATAATTTAAAAAAAAAAAAATCTTAGGTGATACTTTACTACATTTTTGTAGCTCCCATCACGACCAATTTATAACTATCAAAATATTAGCATTCCAATAGGACGGTGGTCGCTTGGACTTACCCTTATGGCACCTTAGGGCTCCCTTAGGGTTGCCTAAGTGAGTGAGTTTAGTGTGTTTGGTAGAGATTTCTCGTTGTCTGGTCCATGATCTATATGTTGTCACGTGTCTTTTTACAACACATTAACTGTGGTTAAGATTCACTCATCCTTAGGTTCATAAATCTAATTGGTTTTTAAGAAAACAAAGAAAGTAAAATATTAACTTTGAATTAGTTAAGCTTAACCACGGTTAATAGATTTCAAAAAAAAAAAAAAGTTAATAGATATTCAAAGGGACACTTGTCATTACATGAGCATGGGCCAATAAAGCCCCATGCCTAACGGGCAACTATGGGGGTGTTTGGCATCGTTCTCGTAGAACGATTTCACGTTCCGGAACATAGCCGAGTATGAGAAACGCGTTTGGGTGGGGTTATTTCTTCAACCAAAGAGAGAAACGGAATGGCGCGGCACGATTTTCTCGGAACAAAAAAAAGTTACTTCTCGGAACGGCACGAAATGCACACTAACTTGTTCCCGATAAAAAGTAAAAAAGAAAAATGAGAATACAGATTGAGTGTTGAGCCGGGAACGACAAGAGAGGAGAACCAGCTCGTGAACCATCTCCACTGCGATCAACTCCGGTAACAGCTCTGAACAACGACGACGACGAAGATCTTCACCTTCCAGATCTGCCGACAATGGCGAGATCATCATCTTCTAGATCTCCTCTCTCTCTCTGAAACAGGAATTTGTGCAAGATCTACCAAGATCTGTTTTTTTTTTAGGGTTATTTTATAGATTTATGAACGCTTTTTTTTTGAACAATTGTTTTTTCATTTCCTCTTCCTGATCTGTGAATTTATTTGGGGTTTCTCTTCCAGTTCAAAACGTTTTTTTTTTTTTGGGGGGGGGGGGGGGGGGGGAGTGATGGAACTTTGATTTCATTTTATTACAATTTTGTTTTTCTTCGACTGTTTTGAAATTTTCTATAGGGGTGTGATGGAACTCTGTTCTCCAAGGATTTTTTGTAATGAACCAACCCTTGTAATCGAATATGGGTCCAATAAAAGAAGAAAAGCAGGAAATTTGAAGGTTTTAACGGGTGGGGTTCTTGTGAATTAGAAGAACATGAGAAAACAGGTGGTTTTTGAGGTTCTAAAATCCATTGCATGTCCCGACTCATGCTCTGTTTCAACTCAGGCTAAAAAATGTGCTGTCTTCGGATGAGGTTCTAAAATCCATGTCTGTCCCAACTCAGACTCTGTCTTTCTTCAAGTCCATTGCGCAACAGCCCAATATTGTCCACACCACAGAGTCCTGCAATTACATGCTTGAGCTCCTGAGAGTTCATAGTTAAATGAAAACCTTTTACTCGAGTTTTCTGTTAGATTGGTAGTAGTTGCATTGGTGGCAGTACTAACTGTAGCTATACTCAAAACTTTTAAGTAGGTGGTACACCATCTTACCTCCGTGTCCTCGATCCCTTTTAACACCCCTTTAACCACGGTTAAGCTTAACTATATTAAAACTAAGATTTTGATTTTTTATATAAAAAAAAATCATGGTTGGATTGCTTAATCCTAAGGGTGAGTGGATACTAACAACAATAGGTAAGTATTTAAAATTGGAGCGTAGACCAATAAGGACCTGCCCTTCGATTATAAAATGGGAACCCTAGGTACGTTTACTATTTTCCTTTAGATTTATAGGGCAAAAAATTCTAAGTTGGTTTTTTTGGATGATAAAAATAATGACATGTGTGTGAGGTTCATAATCATAAATAGTAAGATGGTTCCAAATTATTTGTAGTTATATAAAAATGGTGAGCGTCATGTAGTTAGAATAATGTTATTAGGATTCTGTCTTTTTATTTTATTTTATCCAAACGTGATTTTACTGTTTCTGTTCTTCAGAACAGAGTACTGCATCCAAATGAGTTCTAAGAACAGAAACATTTCAACAAGAATCAGACTGTTCCAAGGAACAGAATCGTTTCTGATTCGGGATGATGCCAAACGGGCCCTATCCTTCCAGAATCCAGAATGCCGTTCCATTTGCTTTACTGGCCGTTACTTGGTTGATCGCGTGTCTAGTCGGTTACGATTAGGAACTTACTATTTTTTTTTTTTTGGGTAAACAATTACGAACTTGCTATGGTTTGCTGAATTTTTTGAAATTGAAAACGCTTGGTTTCTTTCTATTATCATCTCTAAAACTAACGGTAAAATACAAGTGTTGAAGCAGCTGTCGTCATTCAAATTTCAAATCAACTTTTTCATTCTTTCTGCCTCCGATCAGCAACACCTACCTGTACGTGGTAGCCAAAGAGAGAGCTGGTGGATCGAGATGAACACCAAACCTTGTCACGGCCCCAAGATTCTCTGGTGGATCGAGATGTTCTTCGTTCTCATGCCCTAATTCTCTTTTTCTCTCTTTTCATCAGACAAAGAGACTCAGGATTTGTTTCTCATGCCCTAACCTCTGTTGCAGATTGGGAATCGGGGCTCGAAGAACGCTGCGATGGATTCCGAATTTCCTGTTATTTCCTTCCACTAATTTCTCAAATTGCTTTACGGTTTCCTCTAATTTTAATGATTATTAAATTCATTCAAATCAAGCCATTTTCTTCTTTTGGCTTTCTCTTCTTCCCTTCTCACCCTTTTTCGTTTCAGATTCAGACCTGTTCATTTCTTCACCCAAAAACAATCACAGAAAGATAGCGATTTCTTGGGGGATTAATCCGTCGGCAAAAACCAGCATCATCACCCATTTCATGTACAACAAATTCAACTACACTTACCAGGTATGAACAAAAACTAAGCAGAAAATTAGCCATTTTGGGTTAGGATCTTGAGCATCTAGAAATCTTTAAGATTGTAAGGAGGGTGTAGCAACAATTATGCAGAATATCAATGGAGTATAATCTTGACACCATATAATCAATAATGCATACTAGGTGCTATAGTATGGTAGAACCATGTATATGAAGCAGATCGTTAGGTTTGTCTATTGAACCCAGGAGTCGGATACAAAATCTCATAGATCTGCCCCTGAACGACTGTATGTAAATCTCAAGCGAACAGTGACTGGACCTTGTATATAACTGAGTTGTCTACATCTCTTTATATGAATTATATGATTTGGGAAACTCTTCTTCCAAATCCCTTTCTAAAAATAGTTTGTTGAACATACCTTCTAATTATGGCTTGCAATTGCACTCTCCTGACATTGTCGCTGGGCAGAGTTCCATTGTCATCCCAGTTTTTTTGATCTTCTGTTGCATTCCATGACCAACTTTCTCAAGTAGGCCTCTTTGTTCGTGTAACTGGAGCCGTTTTATCTGCTCTTCCATACAGTTGTGGCTCAATGAGCCACTTGTAGCACTTCATCCTTTTGCCAGTTAATCCTTGTTCTCCACCTCATCAGATGGATAATTAGAACGTGTAATATGAAAATTGATGATATCATCATAATTTTCGTTTGTGTATACGAATTTTCTCCATTTTCTTTGTTTAATTTGATGAAGAACTGATGTCGTTACCATTCAAGGGATAGATGAGGGGCGTGTGTGTGTTCGCATCGCTTAAGGATAGTCGTCTTGTGAATTTGGACGTAAATAGCTAAATATGAGAATATATGTGGGGTGAAGGGAAGGATCATCAGATTTTCGTGTAGAAGACTAGAAGTGGATGATGATGGCTAAATAAGGTGAGATGATAGTGTGACATTCTAATGCTTGTGTAACTAGAGATGTCACCAGCATTTTCTTGCTAGATTTTCAGGATGTTTAATTTAAGCTTTGGTGCAGTTAAGCTATTGAATGGAATTGAATAGGTTTGTATGCGTTGAGCTGAGGCTCAGGTTCTTCTGATCATCTGATGTAACTTATTTCGAAACTTGAGGTCAAAATTCATTTTGATTGTTCTTATTGGTTGATTAGAACTAGAAAAGTGGAATTGTTTGGCTGAAGGCTTCGACTCTTGGCCGGCAGTTTTAAGCGCGTAACATTACCTCCCTAGGATTCACACTTATACCTTTATCAGTTTGTTTCACTAGCTTTTGTCAACTTAAGTCGTGCATATATTGGATCATAGTAGCTTCCGCATTTTCTTGGACTTCCTGAACTTTTTTTTTTTCTGATCTCTCCAGTAGTTAAATACTCAGAGTTGATCTTTTAAGCATTTGTCTATCTTTCATTTGCAACTTCTATTTGGAACATCAATGCGAACTTAATGTGATATTCTAAGGTGAACAATCATTCTGTTTTCTTTCCTTTTTGCTTCAATACCATTAACGGATTTTATAATTTAGGAGTTGGGTATCACTTCTGACGAGGCTTAAGCTTGGATGAGTTACCTAAACGAGCTGTTATAGTGTGAAGAGGGTATGCCACTATTTATTCATCTTTATGTCCTATGTTTTAGTTCTCATCTGTATAGCATGGTCATGGTTTCAGTTGACTTATAATCTCCTGTAATATAGGTACATTGCCGTTAAATTTGATTCAGTATGGTGTGGGATGGGGTCTACTGTGGACCTATTTATCAGAAAGGAACTTTCATTAAGCTTGTAGTTTAGGGTTGACATGTGGTTTTCTTTTCACATTTAGATTAATGGTCAGATTATTTGGTCTGTGTAACAAAATCTTTATGGTGATAATGGTGAATGCTTTTTTTTTTTCCTGTTAGCATGGTACAATATCAGTTATGAAAACTATGGGCCTTTTAGACATGTTTACTTAAATAAACAGGTGTACATGGTCGCATAATAATGGATTTCCTGCCCACACAAAAAAAAAACTATTGCCTCCAGTATAGCCTTTGCTATATGGGTAGTTCTGTTTATATACTATAATGTACTAAATCATGAGAGACAATCTAAGATCATATTTTTCAAAATTTGGAAAAGCCATGACCTTATTTTATTAACAGAACTAAGCATTCAAGTATTTCTTCAATCTCGTTAAGATCTCTTGGGTTTTGTCTTCCCGGTCAACTCTTTGACAGGATTTCCATTGGGATTCAGGTCCTTTGAAACATGGTTGGATTCTATAGAGGTGCTCTCTTCATGCCATTTTATGGGGCATTTGGGAATGAAGGAGTTAGGAAAATATATAAAAATAAATTCTCTAACCTTTCTATTTTATTCAGTGGAATCAAGATTATGGTTTTGCATTGGGCCCTTGCTTCTAAGAACAATGGTGCATAGTAGTTTACAATGGAAATATAGCTTGCCATGTTATTTTGTAAATGGTTAATTGATTCCCCAATATATGATTCATCTTTCATTTTATTAACTTTTGTCGGAAAGGAGTTCCACACATGCTTTTCTTGGTCACCACCACTATTTATCTATGGAATACACTACAATTAACTATATCTGTGGATCTCATATTATTGCAGAGGTTTTGATGATGAAATGAGGACGACAGTATTTGCAATAAATCTGGAAGGAAGGGGAATTAAATTGCGCCCAGGGACGAATTTGTCAGAGGTATTTCTAGTTCTATTGGGAGTTAGGACTGTTCACTCACTCACTTGCATTGCTGTATCTTAATCTTTGTTTTTTTTGTTCTTGGTTCTTGGGTATTACTCTTTATCCTTTACATAATATCTTTTGTTTGTTTGGACGTTCAACTTAATGCTATTATTGCATTTGGTAATTTAGTTGATTAAAACGGAAGATGGCATAAGAGATTTCACAGGCCACGGCTACAAGTTGATGGCAATTGTTGTACTGTTTGCCACTGGTAATTCCCTGCCCAGTTGTTATTATAATGCATTTCCAAGTAATGAGTTTTAACTCATTTCCAAAGATATAAGGTATCTGATTGCATTCGGTATTAACGTTGTTTAACGTAATAACGTCTTCTAGGAAATACTAACTTTGCTGGATAACCTTCTCACGTAAGCTATTATGTTTTGACTAATGCAAATATTTTGGCATATGGAAAGCAGTAGCCATCTTTCTTTCAACTTTTATAAGTACCATAAGTATTTGGGTGAAGTATATTTAAATGTACAAGAAGGTGTAGATTGTAGAAAAGCATTCCCCTTGAAAAACCACAACACGTTAAGAAATACATCAAGAAGAAACTGAGTTATGGGTATGAGCATCCAAATCCCCAGCTAACTTCTTTCCAATTGCACTCAAACTCCTCTGTCCTAGTATTTTTGAATTCTTTCAATAGAGGTCCAATCTATTTGAAGACTCCCAATAGGTCAACAGACTCCTATTGCGTTCTTTTCTTATACTTCAACAAAGAGCGTAAGGAAGGATCTTCCACAAAATTCTCTCCTTTTTCCAAAATCCAAACAGTCTGCTTGCCCAAGTAGTTAGTCCCTGATATGTTCACATTGAAGAGGGATAGAAGAAGCTCCAAACATCCTAGCAAATCTGCTATGGAGGAAAAGATGGTTGACACTTCTTTTCTAAGCTATGAATCTTTGCAAGTGGTTTTTTTACATGTGCCTTTTTGGTCAAGGGTTTCAAAACCTAGGTCTGTGGGTATTCCACAATCACACCTTACCAACTGGGCAAGCACCAGTTGGTTCAAGAAGGTTGACAATTTTCTCGTTTCTTTCCAAAGTGGCACACTTGCACTAGCCATCTTTTGGTTACAAAATTTGTATGTTATATGACAAGTATTTCGTATGTCCAACACAAAGTGTAGGCTAGCTATTGGTATGCATAAGGGATATACTGGTTTCTTTCTTTGAAAAAAACGCCATGAGTGGGGGGGGGTTCGGCGTGGACCCCTACCCGTTAAGTAATAAAAATAAGTAAACTAACTAATAGGAAGGGGTGTAAAAAGCCTTAACACGGAGAAGAATCTATACAATGAGCTAGTCTAGTTCTTTCTTTGAAGAAAACACCATGAGGGAGTGGGGGTTCGGTGTGGACCCCCACCCGTTAAGTAATAAAAATAAGTAAACTAAGTAATAGGAAGGGGTGTAAAAGCCTTAACACGGAAAAGAATCTATACAATGAGCCAGAATGGGGGAAAAACCAACCCCTACAAAAGATAATATGCATGAAACAAAGCTAGATAAGAATTTCAACCTTAAATTAAGGCTTTGAGTATAAGGTAAAACCTCCACGCAATTCTTGGAAGCTCTAAGGGTGCGTTCGTTTGGCGAGAATGTGAGGGAAAGTAAAAGAAATGAGCTTTTCTTGCACTTTTCTTGTGTTTGGTGTGCAAGAAACACACTTTCATTTTCTTGCACTTTCTCAATAGTTAAATTTTTTTTCCCAATCTTCCATCCTTTGATGGTTGTTTTGAAAGAAAATTTATGTTTCTTTTATTTTCCTTTCTTTTCTTTTCTTTTCTTTCACCCATTTTCTCGCCAAACGAACACACCCCTAAAGCATTTATTATAGCAGCATTCTCCTTGGTAGCACAAGCATGGTTTGGCAATAGCATTCGCAAACTGATTACTCTCCCTAAATGTGCGAGAAAAATTCATATTACCTTCGGCATCATAAGAAGTGATCTTATTCTACCAATACCAGCCAGACCAAGAAAAAATTTCTCCACCTTTAAAAATGTCAATGAGAATTTAGAGTCACAATCTTTGTACATAATTCTAAGATGCACTGAGAACGGATCTTTAAACCATAACATAGTTGCCTTATTTTTGCAACAATATTAGAGCAATTTCCATCATCGTGTTCTATTGGAAGTCATAACTCCGGTTAAGTCGTGTGTGATTAATTTTTTTCTCATAGACTCCATCCACACCATTTTTGTCCTTCCATTCCTCCTTTTAGAACTTTCAACGTGCACACATTCACTTCTTTCTACTAGAGCCATTTGTGGTCTTCTCTAAACGTGTCCAAACCATTTTGAATTTACTCTCTTATTTTATGACATATTAGAGCTACTCTCAGATTCTCTGGAATGTCCTCAATTAATGGTCTTTTCCCTACTCTCCATTATTTTATCGTACATTACTTCTCATAAACATTATATATGTATAGAGGCACTTAATATATTTTTGCTGAGTTATGTGATAAAATATGTTTTGTGAGGCAATGCCATTGACATGTCTTGACCCTATCTTTCCACATATTCTTCCATACATGATACATCTAGTTGATCAAAAAACATTAAGTAATTGCGTGGATTTCGCTTACCAAGAATAATACGTGGGTTTCTGCATTTCTATTCCTTCAAAGCTTCATCTTCTTGTTTGTTGCTATAAGTAATTTTCTAACAAGTTAGACTGCTTTGTTGCCCTTTCCCATCATACGATGTTTTTCTGGACTTGGGCAAGAAGATGATTGTTTGAAGTTTTAATCAAGGTTTTAAAAATTCGGTTTTGTTAGAAATATTGGAAGTTGATTCGAAATGGAGCATTTTTCGCCGTTCAAGGGAAAATTTGGGGAAAAATTAAGAAAAACATTGAATATTTCAGTGAAACTTTAGGATGTTAAAATAACCATAAAATACATCCTTGAGAATAAAAAGGAATGTAGTTTTAGAGGTGCATAGATACACGCTAACACAAGTATGTTGATACATTAATATGAAATACAGAAATTACGATGAAGTTCTAAAGCACTAAAATTATAATAACATTAACTTTAAAGACTTCAAAGCATAGTTGTCCGGAAGCTATGTACAAGGTGGGAAGCTCGCTTCCCAGGAAGCTCGTTTCCCAAACTCACTTTCTCGGACAAACTCGCTTCCTAGGAAGCTCGTTTCCTCGAACAAACTCTCTTTCTAGGAAGCTCGTTTCCTCGAACAAACTCTTTTTCTAGGAAGCTCGCTTCCATCACGTCTCATCGAGTCAAAGGGAGCTGTATGTGTGAAGTGATGTGGTAGACCACAATCTATAGCCTAGGGTGTAGAATCTAAGCAAGTATCGCCGATTTGAAGCCTAAGGCACCTACTTTTCTACAAAAATCTCATGTAAGATAAAATCAAAGGTATAACTACCCATACCCATAAATAATATAATGGGAATAAGGAGTCTATATCTCATTTCTTGCTTCTCGTTTCCTAAGGTTTTTTTGAGTCTCGCTTCCCGCTTTTCGCTTTTGCTTTGCTTCTCGTTTTCGCTTCTTGCTCTGGTAACTATGCTTCACAGAACTTCTCTCATTATAACTCAAGTCCTCAACTTTCTCAATCTTTTATTATTTCCAAGCGTGGATGAGATTTGACCATTGAGATGTTCTCTAATTTTTTTTAGCTTCTGGAAGACATTGAATTGCAATAATCCTCTCCTCGGGGTGAGGAGAGGACTATTGCTTCCCGTCCTTACAAAGCTCCTTTTTGCCCTTGAACTATAGTTAACAAGTTTTGGTTTAGTTTGTGAGGTTATTAGGGTTAAAAGTTAGGGTTTGAGAGAGAGAGGAAGAAGAAGAAGGAGAAGGAGATTAGGTTTAGGGAAAAATAGTGAGAGAGATTGATGCAACCCTAATAATTGCTGATTTCCTTGTCAAGAGGGATCGAATGAGGCAATTTAGCTCATCTCAAGTCACTACAAGAGCTCCTTGATTTCCTCTTCTATTGCTGTCTTTTTTTTTTCCTCTTGATTTGGTAGCATTAGATCTTGTTTTGATAGTTCTAAGCTTCCTAGGCTGTGCTAGTTGGTATCAGAGCTTTGGAGGCTGTTGTGTTAGAGATCTTCTCCATTTGTTCATGGCTCCTAGATGTGGACGAGGACGAGGTACAAGAGCCGTAGATCCTCTCGATGCTGCTGCTCAAGGGGAAATATCAGCATTAAGGAGGCAAGTTAAAAGCCTTAACCAACGCTTAGCGCAAATGGAGAATTCAGTCCAGGATGATGGCGATGATGAACTGGAGGATGAATTTGAGAACCCATTTCATGATTGCGCTCTGCGATGAGAGCTAGATGAACGGGATAATCGAAGGTGAGAGTCGGGTTTTAAGGTAGAAATACCAGAATTCCATGGGGGTTGAGGGCTGAAGAGTTTATTGATTGGCTGGTCACTGTCGAACGTATCTTTGAGTATGTAGATGTGTCGGAAGACGTGAAGTTGGTTGCATTGAAGTTAAGGGGTCGAGCTTCTACTTGGTGGGATCAATTGACGGTAATGCTCCAAAGAAAGGGTAAACCCATGATTAACACTTGGGAGAAAATGAAGAAAAGGTGAAGCACTAGTTCTCCAAAAGAGTCTCCTTGCGCCAAAACAAAATGCTCAAGAAGATTGGTTGAGAACCAACATCTTCCACACTACTTGCACTATTGGCGGGGAAGGTGTGCAAGCTCATCATTGACAGCGGTAGCTGTGAAAAAATGATTTCAGAGGAGGTAGGGACTAAGCTAAAGTTAGGCGTGGAGAGGCATCCGCATCCCTACAGGTTATCATGGTTTAAAAAGGAAAATGAGGTAATTGTATCTAAACGCTGCCTAGTTTTATTTCAATTGGGAAAAAATACTTTGATAAGGTGTGGTGCAACGTAGTTGCCTTGGATGCCTACCATTTGTTGTTAGGTCGACCATGGCAATATGATCAACAAGTTTTGCATGATGGAAAAAGAAACACCCACACTTTTTGGAAAAATAACATTAAAATAATTCTGGCCCCAATGAAAGAGGAGATCACACGTAAGCCATGTCAAGGGGAGGGTGTAATTTTTCTCAACATGGCTAAATTTGTTGAGGAGGCTGAAGGAAGTGGGGGTTGTCTATGCATTTGTGGGGAGGAGTGAGCCATCAATTAAGCCCATACCTAAAAGGGTTCAACCTCTTGTTGAAGAATTTAAAGATGTAATGCCTGAAGAATTACCGCCGGAACTACCCCCAATGAGAGACATACAACATCATATAGATTAGATTTTATAGATTTACTTAAGTAGGCATGTGACTGTTTTAAGTACCCTTTTTAATGGTCTAGATTAGATTGAATGTAGGGCTTAGATCAACTTTAAGTAGGGTTTTCTTAGGGGAC
Source organism: Tetracentron sinense (assembly GCA_015143295.1). NCBI lineage: Eukaryota > Viridiplantae > Streptophyta > Magnoliopsida > Trochodendrales > Trochodendraceae > Tetracentron > Tetracentron sinense. The sequence goes on from CM026551.1 coordinate 54,032,770, forward strand.
TATTTATATCCATTGTAAGCCTTTAAGCATTAGATTTTGGGAGTAAGAAAAGGGTTTCCTCTGCTGTTCCTGAGTTGAGGGCTTCTAGCCCTATTCTAGAGCAACTTTGGGTGTGTTTTGGCTCATCTCAAGTCACTACACGAGCTCCTTGTTTTCCTCTTCTAGTGTTGTCTTTTTTTTTTCTCTTGATTTGGTAGCATTAGATCTTGTTTTGATAGTTCTAAGCTTCCAGACTGCACCAGAGATTAATGATCTCTCTCACACACTTTATTATTCACATTCCACTAATGGTCTACTATTAGTAAATAAGAGCTACTAATAATAGACTTACAATACATTATATAAGAGATAACATAAAAACAAAGCCCATAGGAATAAAGCCCTTAAAGCCTTATTCAACACCAAGGTTTTGAAAATCGACAATATCAGCGATATGTCACCGATATTTGTCGGTGTCGACCATTGCTGACACATCTACACCTTGTAAGAAATATTTTACATGTTGTTGGGAGTTATCCGAGATATCAGCAAAATACTGTCGATAACTCACTGATAACGTGGAAACACCCTTTTTAAAAAATAAAATTTAAGCATCTTTAGTAAATGGAAGGTGCAGATTAGAAAACTCCAACGGGAACACGCGATATTCAGATTGGGAATTTATTTTGTTTCGTGCCACCTGTTTTCTCCCTTTTGAGAGCCCCCCGTGTCCTTTTACCATGTAGCTTGATCTTATTTCCAAATTAAGTTTTTTGTTTATTTATCAGTGGTAGTCAACTAGATTATTAGGCTCCCCACATATGAGTTAAAAGCTAGGATTTTGCAAGGTAAGAAATTAATAAGGTAACCTAAGGTTGGCACAAGTACTGTTTTTGTTAACCCCCCCCCCTTCCCCCAAACCTTATATTCTGAGAAAGTATTAAAGGGAATTTAGATCTAATATTAAATTAGCTCATGGAACATCCCTCAAATTACAGATAAGTTTCTCACGTCTAGGAGAATCTGATATTGGGTTCTTATTAACAGTTTTAAGAAGATAAGCCTGGACCTATCACGAATCACGATGGTCACTGAAACTGCAGGATGAAAGAAACATTGACTCAACTTTATTTTTAATACTTCTGCATCTTCTTTTTTATAGATCTGCTGATAACATCTACTTAAAATAGTAAAATACAGCTTCGGATTGTTCTTCATCGGAGCTTTATACTTCAGAAGCAAAGACAAACTTTTGTAGCCCATTAGAATACCCTAATGTATTTCAAAATGTTCTGATTGAAAAGTGATAGTAAACACCAAAATTGTTGAAATATTTCAGCTTAAGTAGCAATTGTAGCAAAATATTCAACTAAATTGGACTTTAGATGACATAATCTGTTTTACTGAGAAAGTCTACAGTTCGAGTCTGTATAGCCCTATATAATTGTAGAATTTTATAAAAAGTTGTAATGATATGGCAGTCAAATTGCCTTTTTTGTCTCTTATCCTGTTGTTCCCACCTTTTCGTCTCAGATTTTCATACCCGAAATGCCCCTTTCAAACCCACTGTCTCACCTACAATCCTTCGCTTCGTTTCATATCACCACAGCTCTCTTATGTCTGGAAATTCTGTTGAGAATATTATGAGATAAAAGCTTTAAGTGATATAGGGTTCATGTTTCTTATGGTGTTTTTTTTTTCCCTTTCATTTAGGAGGTTCTATGTGATGGATTTTCTGTTATTTAATGATATTATCCCAATGTAGCTGTCAGTGTCTTTGATTCCAGGTCGGTTTTTGTAACTAAAGAACTCTGTATCTTTTGCCCATGGTTCGAAATTAGAGAAAAATCTAGATTGCAGTTTCATGTGTTTTAGGGCATATATTAGAATTTAGAGACATGTTAGTCTCCTTGTTTTTCTTTCTTCCTATATTCTTGATTGCGGATTCATAGGCTGAAATGGTGCATCTTTTTATTATTATTATTTTTTCTTTGTTGGTGGTTATTTCTCAGAGTATGTTTCTTTTGCTGGTACGCAGATTAGGAAGACATTAATCTTTTCCTTTTTCGTTGCTATCCGATTTACCTTCTTTTTTACAGCTTAAAAGAAATACTTACTATTCTCTATATATGGAAGAAGCAATTAGGTTGTATCACAGAGGAAAAGGTACTTTGCTCATAATTTGATAATAATTTGTGTCAAATTTAATAATTATTTTTTTCCTGGATATAAGGTCTCCATTTGCCTATGAATTTATGTACACCATTATCTTTTTTGTGACATTTTTTTTTAATTCAACTTTAATTTTTTGTTCAATACTTAATATCCTCTCAAGAAGAGGGAAGAAGAGAGTTAAGAATATATGATAGAGGAAAATATATTTTGTTTGGAGGGCATGTCTTTGTCTATGAATTTATGAAAATAATAGTATTGTTCACAGATTTTTTTGGTTTATTTTTCTTTTTTGAGGATCAAATTGTCATAAAATATGAGGGTTTTTTTGCGGTATGTACTAGCTGTTTGGTTTTCCATCACAAGAAGCATGTGGCGTACCATTCTTTGCATGATTTTCTGTTGAACCTGAATTTATTGTGGTGGTCGCCGGTCCGCATATTCTTGAGTGAGCTTCTTCTTTCTTCCTTTTTTCCACACTCTCAAATTAATTAACCTAGTAGATAATGGAACAAAGTCATTGAATTTGGGCTCTTTTTGTTGTTCGTCACAACTGATTTTTGTCATGTTATTCTCTCTCTAGAGTTATTCCCAAGATGCTTGTGCCTCGGGAGGTATGTTTTTTTTTTGGGGGTATTCTCAAGGGTCTACAGGGTTATTATCTGTTCTAATGGGTTAGAGCCTAGCATGTGAGCTTGGCAAAGAGGGTAGATATACAACCATCACACCTCCCTGGGGATCGATCCCCGAACCTCCACCATGAGGGGGAGATACCCTTACCACTAGGACAAGCGTAGGGTGTGTCTCGGGAGGTATGTTTGCTCCTACTAAAAAGTCATAAAGCTTTTATTATAAAAATAGAGATTCTATTAATTCTTCTCTTTTCCATGATTGGGTGTAGATTCTTCTTCTTCTTTTTCAAGTGCTACCTTCTTTCTTTTATTAATTTTTACGTTACAACTATTTGTAAAGTTTGATTGGTTCTCAAAATTTTTAAATTTTCACGCGGAGACTTGATAAATTTTTATCCTTCAAACAACTTGAGTAGCTAGGGTTTCACCATACTAAAATTAATAAGGCAAATCAAGAAAAGATAAAGACCACCACAACCACTTTATTTTTCTGAGTTTGACTTGTAAAGATTAACTATAGCGTGACATTTAACAATTTTAAGGATATGGATCTTAAAATGATAGTGGGGAGGGAAAGGATGACTATCAATGAAATGTAGGAGGATCTTCCTAGATTTTTAATATTAATATATATGTTGTGTGCGCGTGCGTATTTGACTTGATTAGTTTGGTTTAGGGTTTGAAAGAAGGAAAAATGAGAAGAGGAAAAAGAAGAAGAAGAAGAGGAAGAAGAATAAAAGAAATAATAGAGAGCTTAACTCTTATCTCTAATTCATTAGGTTATATACTTCACCTCTAGAACGAAATATTACAAGTATGCCATTGTTACATACACTCTACCATACTAACACCCAAAGCTCTAATATACCATAGAGGTGCAATGGTTCAAACAATAATCAAAATGCGTGTGTTAACATGCATAATTTGATAAATATGTATATATTAAGATGTGTACCGACATATTAACATTAGCATAAATAAGCATTATAGTATTATACTTGTAAATTTTGTGTATACATATAGAGTTGACTTGATTAGTATGGTTTAGGGTTAAGGTTTGAAAGAAGGAAGAAGAAGAAGAAAAGAAAGAATAGAGAGCTCAGCTCTTGTCTCTCATTCATTAGGATATATCCCTCATGCCCAATTTGCTAATAATATTGAGGAATTGAGCCCCCCTAATCCTTTGATCAAAACATCCGCTAGTTGATCGACGATTCCCTGGTCTTTATTAAATGAGTGAAAATGTCACCCGATCTCAACTTATCCTTGATAAAATAACGATCGACTTCAATATGTTTCATGCGATTGTAGTGCACAAGATTATGAGATATACTAATTGTCGCCTTGTTGTCACAGTATAGACTCATTGGTCCTTGAGCAGGAACCTTAATCTCTGAAATTAGCAATTGAAGCCACAGGAGTTTACATACCACATGTACTATAGCTCTAAACTCTGTTTCTGCACTAGACCTAGCTACCATTGGTCGCTCTTGCTCCTCCATGTCACAAGGTTGCCACCCAGAAAGGAACAATACCCAGAGGTGGAGCACCTATCTTTAATAGAACTTGCCTAATCTACATATGTGTAGGCTTCTACCCGAAGTCGCCATGACTAACATACATCAATCATTTCCCAAAGGTGGACTTGAGATACCTAAGTATCCTGTATACTAACTCCATGTGTCCCGAGGTTGGTGCGTGCATAAATTGGCTATCAACACTGACGACATATGCAATGTCTGACCTAGTCAAAGAGAGGTAAATTAGACGCCATATAAGTCCCGGGTAACTCCCTGAGTCTAAAAGACGTTCCACACTATCTTCACTGAGCTTGTGGTTCACATCAATAGGGGTGTCACTGGGTTGACACCGCATCATCCCAGTCTCCTCAAGTAAGCCAAGCACATACTTTCTGAGAGACAAAGATACCTTCCTTTGATCTAGCAACTTCCATCCATGGGAAGCACTTCAGACGGCCCAAATCCTTGATCTCAAATTCCATTGCCAACTTACTCTTTAGCTTTTCCATTTCATCATTGTCATTCCCGGTCACCGTTATGTCATCCACATACATAATAAGGATAGTAACTTTCTGGTGAGAATACTTGATAAAATAGGGTGTGGTCTGTTTGGCTATGCTTGTAGCCATTCTTCAACTTGTCACAATTTCATAGCCAATGTACTAACTTTGATTGTGGGGAACTGCATCTACTCAAATTATTTGGATGAACTTAGGTTTGTATACTGAAAATTATAAATAAATGCGTTCAAGTGTTTTAGACTTTTATTAAGAAAAATTAAATTTATTTTCTTTCTTGTTCACTATTCTCTCAGCTTCTAATCAAGAGTTACTTTTAGTGTTTAAATATTATGTTTTTTTATTGTGATACTTTTGTTTCTTACACTATTTATTTAATATATACTGTGGGCGTTCTATCATTGGAAGTAATATTTTTTTTCAATATGTTGCGTATATCTCAGTTTTCGCTTATCATCTCTTCGGGTTGGGAGCAATTTTAGGTTTTGGGTTCCCATTAATTGGGTGCGATGAGAGTGTCAGGGAAAGGTAAACGGTTAGTGACATGTGTGCCAAACTCCAACAGTTATAGAAAGGTTTAGAATCGTTTAACTGAAACTCAACAGGAACAACCCTTGGTCTTCCCTCTCTTGATCATCATACCTGTTCGAATGGTCGCAACCATTCGTCTTTCTCTTAAACCTTCTAATTGCGTGTTTTTCTATGTAAAGCTTTTACTTGCGTCCTCCATGTTTCATCACTGTGCTCCTCCCTCTTTGACAATCCTTGATTGAAATGTCATGGCTACATGTTGCGTTGGGGCTTGGGGCAGTAACATACCTTTTTGCTATCACCATTCAAGGTACAGTAAATTGATTCCTTTGAATCAGATGGCAAACCTAGGATAGGAGGCAGTAGTGGTTGTTGCCTATGCACTTGGTAGTTATATAGGATTCTGATATCCGGCATGGGCCCGATAGGGGTGGTAATACCAGTGGCTGTGGAACCAACTGTTGGTTTTGCCCTATCATTGCAGCTAATATTCGTCTCCCTCTTGAAAGCTTCAATTGTGTCCTCCATATTTCATTAATTCTCTCCCCGCTTTGATCCAAATGGGTTTCCAAAAATTTTACAATATGTGTAAACCATAGATGCAACAGAGATGTATTGCAGTCGGGTTTCAATGGGCAAAATATGAGAATAAGAGAGTTTTATTTGAAGAAATCGCTACCTTTTCTTGGTCTCTTTACCCCTTAAAAGCATCTCTGGCATGATCCATTCGGGGTTTAACAGGAACTTAAACGTGCGGCATGTCTCTTAACGCATTCAATGTACATGCTCTATTGGGCGTGTATGTACAGTGTATATGTTTCTGACTATGGTGATTTGTAGTTTTGTACTAAGATAGTTTTGTGGGAATTACTTATAAGATTAACTTAGTTGCCGTGAATTTAAGCTTCCAACTATATAAGATACTTATAGTACATATCATCTTACCACCAGCAATATTATTTGGATATATCAAAACTCAGTCATCACTCATTACACTACGAAGTTGTGTGGTTTTGCTAATGGTAAATTCCACATGGAAACCTTATCAAATGATTATGATTGTCCATCTAACATTGTTTTGACTTTTGTCAAATATTACCCTTATTAAATGTACATAAAATTGGTTATTGGTGATGATGATCACTAAACTATGGCTTAATAGGGTAAACCATTGGTCATGCCAATTAATAGTTAGGCCAATGATGCATTACACCCACTGTAACATAATACAAGTGTAGAATTTATTTTATTTTAATTTATTTCCTCTATTTAGTTCTCAGCACAAGGCAAATAGAGAGAGTAGGATTTGATATTCTGATTTGAAACACACCAAATGGTAATCAAATGCCTTACACCATCCGGCCATCTCACAATCTGGTGTGACAGAATATTGGTTTAATTTATATCACTAGCCAAACAATATTTATTTATTTTTTCCCCGTTAATTGGATTGTCTTTGAAGTGAATCTTCTTTTTTATATATCAAACTAATCTTAGTTCATTTTTAGTTTACTTGAAATTTAAGGTATGATGTAGGCTTCTTACTAATAATCTGTTGAGATCACAGTCAATCACTACACATTCCCTTTTATTATAATTTAAGACATACGTTTATTTTAATTTTATATTCTTTCCTTTTATTAATCGTTTCAATATATTTTTTAAGTACATGATCATGATATGAGTATTGGTATATTGCATATTTGTATGGATTCTTGAGTCTTTACTCTTGATCACGTCTTACGGAATGTAAATAAAGTCTTGTTTATCAAATAAAATAACTAGGCTTCATACTAAAAACAAATATTACACAAGATAGTTCTTTAAAACATTATATGTTTATATGATATTTTAAATGTCTATAACCTTTATATCCCTACCTAATGATGTTGGGCAATTTGTTAATTCAAAGCAAATATAGTATTGTTTCCATTATGTTTCTACAATATACCTTCATTCTTCATCTATATTTGATTATAAATTTCAGAGTTTTTACTTTCAACAGAAATTTATCACATTTAATTATTCTATAAAACACATACCTTTTCTAATTTAGTGTTCTTTTAGTTCAATTTTTGAAGCTTATGAAATTTTCTATTTCACTCTAACTAAATAATTTTTTTTCTTTTAATATTTATAATTAATTGCAATTATTTTTGTATAATTTAAAAAGTGTGGGAAACAATGATATATGAATATAAATTATTTCCTATTTGGTAGAATCTTAAGATTTTATCTTTCAAAGAATTTTTAAAATTTTTGTTATTAACAGAAAATTTAGTTAAATTATTTTATGTTATTATTTATACTTATTATTTCTTTCGTTATTTCCGTGCATTGCACGGGTTTCTTAGTAGTTTAGTTTGAATTGCAGACCTCTTATTATTGTAACCGGAGCGCACTTGAGTGCTTCAATTTCTTTGAATCCGGCTGATGATGCTGCTCGTGCTTCTTACGATAGACGGAATGAACCCATTTCATTCAGACGGATAATCCTTAACAGATCTTCCGTCTCTTTTTACACCCATCGGGATTTTGAAATTTTGCGATAATAAAGTAAGTATATCTAATTTTTCGCTTATCATTTCTTATGAATTTTTTGAGTTATGCAAGATATGAAGTTCAAATGCAAGCTACTAAGTTTGATTGTGATCAACTCCTTATTGTTGAAGGTGTTTAAGTTATTTGGAGGCGATCAAGTACATATACTGAAAATTTGAATAAAGGCAGCTAAGAGTTTTGTAAAAGAAATAAAAAAAATTGTTTCTCTGCTAAAAATATTTTCTTAGCATCGAATCAGTGGTCATGTCTAGTGCTTGGATTTTGTAATTTTGTGATTGTGACACTTCTCTTTCTATATAACTAATTTAGTTTGAATTGCAGACCTATTATCATTGTAACCTGAGCGCACTTGAGTGCTTTAACTTCTTTGAATCCGGCGGATGATGCTGCTGGTGCTTCTTACGCAACGGGAAATGAACCCATTTCTATCTTGGTGCGAAAACTTCACATGGGATGCACTATGCTTGATATTAGGCAGCTGTTTCTTGTTAAAAGTGCTCAAATTATTTGGATGCAATCTAGTATGTATGCTGAAAATTTTAAAAAAATACATTTAATAGTTTTTTAGAGAAACCAAAATTTTTTTCCATTTTCACTTATTTTCTCAACACCCAATCAGGGATATTTTAATTTATTTGATTTTAATTGTGATGCTTCTTTTCCTTAATGAATTGCAGACCTTTTATCATTGTAATATATTTTCTGTATTCCGCCTTTTTTGTTAAAGATGTAATATAACACCGCAACTAAGATTTTCATTAGGGAAACTAAACTTTTTTCTTTTCTTTTTGATTTGTTTTCATAGCATCTAATCAGGGGTCGTTCTCAAACACTAATTTAATTTTTATTGCAGGCCTTTATTCTTGTGAATGATATATTGTGGTAATACGGTATGCATATCTCAATTTTCAATTATCATTACTTATATTTTTTTTAATTTAGCTTTTTTCTTTCACTTTTCTTCTTTTGTTACAGTGGTTACAACACAACCATATCACTTGCCAGATGTTGAGAGAGTTATTGGGTTTGGATATATCTTGATGCCACAACTTCTTATGTGAGGCAGTAAGTTTTATTGTGTTCTATTAGGTGCTTTATTAGGCTTCGTTCCATTTTTTTGAGGTACTGTCCGAGGACCTTAGCATCGTTCTTCATCAATTGATTCATGTTTAGTGATGTCTAATTAGACTTATTGCATCCCCATTTTCAAATTACATTATTTATATATCTCGAGGAGTGGAATCGGACTTCCTGCATTGGCATTCTCATTTAAGGTGCTTTATTCGGCCTCATGCATAAGCATTCTCATATATAATAAGACATTGAATCAGACTAAATGGATCATTTTCTTATTAGGATTTTGTGGAGTTATTTAGGTCCTATTAGACACAATCTTCATGAAGGACTAAAAATACAGTTTTGGGAGATGTATCAGTCTGAACCGAAACCTATATGCATTGGTTTCGGTATCGGTTTCGGGCGATACATATAAAATTTTCTTTTCGATTTAAAAAATCAAATTAAATTTAAAAAAATCAAATGAGTTATAGGAACCAAATTTACTAAATATAAAATCATGGGAAACGACTGAGACAAAATAACAAACATAGTTACAATTACACAATGAATTCAAACATGAAATAACTAATAAACGCTACGTATTATCTCTTTTTCACTTGTTTCCAATTGGGAGTTACTTTTAGTTCTTAGATTTTGCAAAAAAAAATTATTGTGAAGCTTTCTCTTCCTCAAACAACGAATTTAATATGAATTGTCGACCTTCTATTTACTTGGTACTTGCGTATAGAGATTATCACTTTTATTTACTTCATTGTGGATTAGAGATATCTATGTTCAAATTCATCACATTAGGAAGGGCTCGAGCCCGTACCTCAATTTCACAACCAATGTACTCAAATTATTTGTGGGCAACTGCTTCCACTCAAATTATTTGGGTGAACTTAGGTTTGCATACTGAAAATTGTAAATAAACTCATTCAAGTGTTTTACACTTTTATTAGGGAAAATTAATTTTTTTCTTTCCTGTTCACCTATTTTCTCAGCCTCTAATCAAGAGTTACTTTTAGTGTTTAAATATTATGTTTTTTTATTGTGATACTTTTGTTTCTTAGACTATTTAGTTAATATATAATGCGGGCCTTTTATCATTGGAAGTAAAATTTTATTTCAATACGTTGCATCGCCTATCTCATTTTTCGCTTATCGTTTTCATATTTATTATTTGAATTCCATCTTTTCCTTTCATTATGCTTCTCTTATTGTAAGTTGACCACAACACAACCATATCACTTGCCACTTGCCATGCATACAGGAAAGTTGTTGGGTTTGGGTCTTTTTGTTACCACGACTTTACATGCAAGATACTAAGTTTGATTTGATTGTGAGCAGCACCTATTGTTGAGGGTGCTCAATTTCTTTGGATGCACTCAGGTATGTGTACTTGAAATTTGAAAAAATACAAATATAGTCTTGTTAGGGAAATCAAAAAAAGTTGTTCTGTTTTCCAAATGTTTTCTTGACATCCAAATTGTGATTACTTTTATTGCTTTATTTTTATATTTTTTTATTATGACGTTTCTTTGTCTCAAGTAACAAATTTAGTTATAATTGCAGACCTCTTATCATTGTAAGTGACATTTTTGGGCAATACAATATGCATATCTCAGTTTTCGCTTATCATTTCTTATGAATTTTTTGACTTCCACCTTTTGTTGTCACTTTGGTTCTCATGTTACAGGTTGCTAGAAGTTTAAGAAAGTTGCTAGATTTGGTTCTTTCTTGATGTCACGAGTTCACATGCAAGATACTAAGTTTGATTGTGAGCAACTCCTTACCCGGACTTTCCCTTTCGGCACAACAAAAGCAAAGGTTGGCAACCCAGGCTCTCTTTTGTCAACAGATGAGTATAAACTTTATGCATAGCTTCATATATAGGCATAATTTGCACTTGTTTTTTTCGATTGGGATTTCCGAGTGCTTGGCCAGGGTTGCTTGATGTGGCTTTCAAGGATGCGATCAAGTACATATACTGAAATTTTGAATAAAGGCAACTAAGAGTTTTGTTAGAGAAATAAAAAAATTTGTTTTTCTTTTGAAAATGTTTTCTTAGGCATCCAATCAGGTGTTTTGTCTAGTGCTTGGATTTTGTAATTTGGTAATTGTGACACTTCTCTTTTTATATAACTAATTTAGTTTGAATTGCAAACCTCTTATCATTCCGTTTAGCGTAAGAAGCACCAGCAACATCATTCACCAGATTTAAAGACGTTGAAGCACCCAAGTGTGTTGAGGTTACAATGATGACACTTCTCTTTCTATATAACTAATTTAGTTTGAATTGCAAACCTCTTATCATTGTAACCTCTACGCACTTGGGTGCTTTAACGTCTTCGAATCTGGTGAATGATGTTGTTGGTGCTTCTTACGCTAAACGGAATGAACCCATTTCATTCGGACGGATAATACTTGACAAATCTTCCGCCTCTTTTCACCACACCATCCATCCATCAGCACAACAAGCTTAAATCGATCATTCTAGTTTAAGATGTGCCAGTTTTTCCTTTGATTATTTAAAGGGTTTTGGCAGGTTTTGGTTTGAAAATTTTGGCTTTTAACTTTTTGTGATTCGCTGCTCAGTGCTAACAATCTCCGACAAAGAGGGACAACTGCAAGCGCCTAATTTTGGGATTCCTAAAGTTATTAATAGAGAGTAGACCATGAGGAATCGAAAAATTACAGATCACTGCACAAAAAGAAACTGCAAGCACCCAATTTTGCACCCTAGTGAGTAGGGCTGTGCATATGTCGAGTTGGGGCCTTGGTTTGGGTCGTATAAGCCGAGTTCAAGCAGTTATTTCAGGCTCAGAATAAGCTGAGATATAATTTGAGCTTGAGTATTCAAACAAACTGAGCTCGAACCAAACCCTGTTTGATTTGGCTTAAGTAGTATAAGGTTCGGTTCACTCTGTGTTGCTCTGCTTATTTTATATATTATTTCTATCGGTGATATAGAATTGAAAAATATTTCATTTACCCCCTGTTTGGTAGCCGAGCAAATAAGTGAAAACAAAAGAAAGAAAAGAAATTTGAGAAAGCGCCACTAAGAGTTGTATTAGGAAAATTAAAATTTATTTTCTTCTCTTTTTCACTTGTTTTCTTTGCATCCAATCAGCGGATATTGTTAGTGCTTGGATTTTGCCATTTTTAATTATGACATCCTCTTCCCCAAGCAACTAATTTAATTAGAATTGCAGACCTTCTGTCATTGTAAGTGATATTTTGTGGACAATATGGTATGCATGTCTCAATTTTCGCTTATCATTTCTTTTGAATTTTTTGAGTTCTGACTTTTGATTTCACTTTGTTTCTTTTGTTACATGTTGCTACAACACAACCATAACACTTGATTCTGAGCAGCTACTTATTGTGCAGGGTGCTCAAATTGTTTTGATGCACTCAGGTATGTATACTGAAAATTAGAAAGAAAGAAAAAAAACGCAACTAAGAGGTTTCTTAGGAAAACCAAAATTTATTTCTTCTCTTCTTCTGCTGTCTTCTTGACGTCCAATCAAGGGTTACTTTTAGTGCTTGAAATTTTCAATTTTTGTTGTTGTGATCCTTCTCTTCCTGAAACTACTGATTTAATTTGAATTGCAGACTTCTTATATTTGTAAGTGATATTATGTGGAGATACGGTACGCATATCTAATTTTTCGCTTATCATTTCCGTGGTTGTTAAATCCTCGCGAATTGCGATTGAAATCCTACTATTCGAATCTCAAGCAAAACGATTCAAATCGGATGTGAAAACCTTAATTGGGTTAATCTCATTTTGATTTGTGATTATGAATACGATTTGTGATTCAAATTGTACAATTCATGCGATTCAGGCAATTCGAGCACGAAACCCCCATACTTAAAATTTTTTTTTATTTTTTTATTTTCTAAAGGTACTTTATGTCTTTTAAAAAGAGAGAATAAACAAGAAAACCCCAATTACAAACATACCAAAATCCCTATTTGGGTTTTCTCTTTGTTGCTGACATGTTGTGAAACGGGAAAAAAAATTAGGAAGAAGAAAGATGGAGTTGGATTTTGGAAAAACTTGATAGTTTGCCTTGATAGTTAATTTTATTCGTTTTTTTATTTGTACAAGTCTTTTGATACTTGATCTTCACACAACATGATTGAATGAGTTTACTTTTATTGATTTGTCTTTAATGATATGGTTTTTTTTTTTTAATTTATGGAGTTCAATTGCGTTTTTTATAGTGTATGCAATGAAATGTTCATTACTTTTTTTTATCAATAGATATGAATGAAATCTGTTACATAATAGATAGTTCTATTTTTTGATTTATTAAGTAGTTTTTTGAATTTTATAAACAATTTTTTTTAAAATGATTTAAATCTTACAATTTACGATTGAAATCCTGATTTGAATCAAATCGGTCCTAAAACGGTTTTACGATTTGATTACGATTTAAAAACCTTGATCATTTCTAATAGATTTTATATGTTTTGCCTTTTGCTTTATTTCTCTTGTCACATGTTAGCCCCAATACAACCATATTGCTTGATAGATGTTTAAGAAAGTTGCTGGATTTAGATCTATTTTAGCACCACAACTTCACAAGCAAGGCACTAGGAACTACTTATTGTTGAGGGTGGTCATTATTTGGATGAACTCAGGTATGTATATTTAAAATAAGAAACGAACGTGTCTACAAGTTTTATTATGGAAACCAAATTTTATACTCTCTTTTTCACTTGTTTTTCAATATCCAATTGGGAGTTGCTTTTAATGCTTAGATTTTGCAAAAAAAAAAATAGTGTGAAGCTTCTCTTCCTTAAACAACTAATTTAATATGAATTGCCGACCTTCCACTTACTGGGTACTTGCGTAAAGAGATTATTGCTGCTATTTGTTTCGTTGTGGATTAGAGATATCTATGTTTACATTCATCACATTAGGAAGGGCTTGAGCCTGTTAACTACCAACTACTCACCCAAATGGTGGAAAGAATCGAATTCATGACCAAATCGCAATCAGACCCTTGATACCATGTTAACAACCAACTACTCCAAAAGACTGATCTAATGGAGAGAGTTGTAACAAAAAATATATGAGGGTCACGGGACAAATGGGGTGTGATACGCGGCCCCCGGGAGCGGGGGCGATAAACAACACTCCCCCTCACCCAAAGGGTGGAAAGAATCGAACCCGTTACCAAATCGCAACCAACGTTCTGATACCATGTTAACATCCAACTACTCAAAAAGTCCGATCTGATGGAGAGAGTAGTAACAATGAATATTAGAGGGTCATGGGACAAATGGGGCACGATACGCGGCACTCGACAGTGGAGTCGATAAACAACACTCAACAAAAGCCCGTACCTTAATCTCACATCTATGTGTTTTGTGCCCAACTTACTGTTAACAACCAACTACTCCAAAAGACTTTGATACCATGTTAACAACCAACTACTCCAAAATACCGATATGATGGAGAGAGTAATAACAATGAATGTAAGAGGGTCACGGGACAAATGGGGCGCAATACCCGGCACTTGAGAGCGGATGCAATAAAAAACACTCAACAATTACCAACCAAGAAAAGTTATCGTATTAAATATGTTCGTAAGGGATAACCTTTTATTTGCTTAAATCTTCCAATAGAATATTGCAACGCTTATCTTTCTCCAATAACTAATTTAATTTGAGTTGCAGACCTCTTATTCTTGTCCGTGAATACGGTATGCATATCTCATTTTCTGCTTATCATTTCTAAAGTTCCACCTTTGGCTTTCGTTTTGTTTCTCTTGTTACAAGTTGCCCAAACACGACCATATCACTTGATAAGCTTTCAAAAAAATTAATAGGTTTGGATCTATCGTGGTGACATAATTTCACAACCAATGTACTAAGTTTGATTGTGGGCAATTGCTTCTACTCAAATCATTTGGATGAACTCAAGTTTGTATACTGAAAATTGTAAATAAACTCATTCAAGTGTTTTACACTTTTACTAGGGAAAACTAAATTTATTTTCTTTCCCATTCACCTATTTTCTCAGCATCTAAATTTGATATTTTGCGGTAAGTATATCTAATTTTGTGCTTATCATTTCTTATGAATATTTTGAGTCATGTTTTTACACAACCATATCACTTGACAATCGTTGTTGTTAGGTTTGGAATCTATCTTGATGCCAAAACTTCACTTGAGATGCACTAAGTTTGATATTGGGCCACTGTTTCTTGTTAAGAGTGCTCAAATCATTTGGATGCAATCTAGTATGTATGCTGCAAATTAAAAAAAAATTAATTTAATAGTTTTATTAGAGAAACCAAAAAATTTCTTCCATTTTCACTTATTTCTCAACACCCAATCATGGATCTTTTAATTTATTTTATTTTATAATTTTTGTAATTGTGATGCTTCTTTTCCTTAATGAATTCCAGACCTTTTATTATTGTAATGTATTTTTTGTATTCCGCCTTTTTTTTGTCAAAGATGTAAATATAACACCGCAACTGAGATTTTCAATAGGAAACTGGATTTTTTTTCTTCTTTTTTCATTTGTTTTCTAATCGGGGATTACTTTTAGTTAGATTTTGTATAAAAAATTATTGAAACACTTCTCGTTCTTAAACACTAATTTAGTTTTTATTGCAGGCCTTTTTCCTTGGGAATGATATATTGTGGTAATACGGTATGCATATCTCAATTTTCAATTATTGTTTCTTATGATTTTTTAGTTCAACTTTTTCTTTCACTTTGCTTCTTTTGTTAGAAGTGGCCACAACACAACCGTATCACTTCTATACGTTAAGAAAGTTATTGGGTTTGGATATATCTTGATGTCACAACTTCATATACGAGGCACTAAGTTTTATTGTGTTCTATTAGGTGATTTATTGAAGACCAAAAAAAAAATATTAGGTGCTTTATTAGGCTGCGTCCCATTTTTTTGAGGTACTATCTGAGGATTCTAGCATCGTTCTTCATCAATTGGTTCAAGTTTAGTGATGTCTAATTAGACTTGTTATAGTGATTTTCAAATTGCATTATTATATATCTCGAGAAGTCGAATCGGACTTCATGCATTAGCGTTCTAATTTAAGGTGCTTTATCAAGCCTCATGCATAAGCATCTCATATATCTTAAGACATCAATCAGATTAAATGCATCAATTTTCTTATTAGGAATTCGGGAGTTATTTAGTTCCTTATACAACACATCACGATATGTGCAACGTCAATGCATGAAGCTTGATACAACACTCTCGAGGAGTCGAATCGGACTTCATGCATTAGCGTTCTAATTTGAGGTGCTTTATCAAGCCTTATGCATAAGCATCTCATATACCTTAAGACATCAATCAGATTAAATGCATCAATTTTCTTATTAGGAATTCGGGAGTTATTTAGTTCCTATTAGACTCAATCTTCATTGATCCCACCTTTTAGAGTGTTGTATCAAACTTCGTGCATTGACGTTTCACATATCGTGATGTGCTGTATAAGGATTCATGCATTAGCATTCTCATATATCCTGAGGTGTTGTATCAGACTTCATGCATTGACATTCTCAAATGGCATTTACATATATCTTTACACGTTAAATCAGGCTTCATGCATTGGCATTGTCATTCAGGTTGCTTTATCAGGCTTCATGCATAAACATTCTCATATGTCTCAAGACATCGAATCAGACTTCACACATCGATGTTCTTATTGGGATAATAAAAATTTAGGTGAGTCATTTTAGTCTCAATCTTTATTGATCTCACCTTTTCAAGTGTGGTATTTGGTTTCATGCATCAATGTTTCCAATCTTCCGATCTGCAATATAAGGCTTCATAAATTAACATTCTCAAATGTCTTGAGGTGTTGTATCAAAATTCATGCATCTGTATTCTCAAATATCAAATTGCATTATTATATCTCGAGGCGTCGAATCAATTTTCATGCATTGACGTTCTCATCTTAGGTGTTTTATCAGGCTTCTTGCATAAGCATTCTCATGTATCTTGAGACATTGAATCATACCTCATGCATTGACGTTCTTTTCAGGATCCTGGGGAGAGTCCTATTGGTCTCAATATTCATTGATCTTACCTTGAGGTGTTGTATCAAATTTCATGCATCTGCATTCTCGAATATCAAATTGCATTATTATACTCGAGGCGTCGAATCAGTTTTCATGCATTGACGTTCTTATCTTAGGTGTTTTATCAGGCTTCTTGCATAAGCATTCTCATGTATCTCGAGACATTGATTCAGACCTCATGCATTGACGTTCTTTTCAGGATTCTGGGGAGTTTTGTAAGTCCTATTGAACTTAATATTCATTGATCTTACCTTTACGAGTGGCGTATTAGGCTTAATGTATCCATCATTATTTATTGATTTATATTTAAAGGTGTCGAATTAAACTTCGTGCATTGATATTCTCAAATTGCATTATCAATTTCTCAAGTCGTCATATCAAATTTCATTTTTTTTTATCGGTAAATGCAATTATATAAAAAAGGAAGATTCACAAAATATGAATTCCCTAGAGAAAAAACAAACAACTGCAACCACAGCCCTTCCCAAATCTAATTTACGAGATCACCTCATCTAACCGGATCTCCACCAAGTCAAACTTAGCTGAGATCCAATCACGCAACAATGCGCGCGATCTCAAGCACTCTCTCCAAAGATAATGCAGAATTCTCAAACACCCTCTGGTTCCGCTCTTTCCACAAAGACTAAGAGACCACCCCAGGGAAATAGGTCCAGACGAACTCCACCGAACTGTCAAGCAAAACTGAGAGCCAACCGGAAAGCAACTCCTGCAAAGAAGAGGGAAACACCCACTCTACTCCCAACTGCTCCAGGAAATATCCCCAAAGCCTCCTAGCAAACGGGTAATGAATAAGCAAATGGTCAACCGATTCCTCCCAAGCACAAACAACACCTATTCAGAAAAATCCATCATCTCTTTAAATTATCCAAGGTGAGGATCTTACCCAGGAAAGCCGCCTAGAGAAATATAGAAATCTTGGAAGGCAGCCCATTGAACCAAACCAACTGACTCGGGAACTCTGCGAGACCGCCCGGACTAGCAACCTGTAGATACTCTTTCACATAAAATCGCCCACTAGCATTACTAGCCCAAACTCGACGATCCCTAACTGACTCCTCCAACTTCACCGACTCGAACAGAGATAACAGAAATGCAAGGTCACTGACTTCCCCATCATTTAACAACCGACTGAAGGAAAGTATCCAAACCACCGCCCCCGCTCTCCTGGAATACATGTCCACCACTGACGCCGATTTAAGCGAAGACAACAAGAAAAAAGTCCTGAACTGATGCTCCAACGAACAAGACCCGCACCAATGATCGGACCAAAATTTGATGCTCACCCCATCCCCCAACACAAGGCGCGCGAACTTGACAAACTCCGCCCAACCCGCCACAATACCTTTCCAAAGGCCCACCCCATGAGGGCCCCTAGGAAACCTAGTTGCCCATCGTCACTAGAGCCGTGCCGAGCCACTACCACCCTTCTCCACAGGCTATCTTCTTCTAACCCAAAACGCCAAAGCCACTTACTCAATAGCACATCGTTGATTGCCTTCAACGGCCAAATATTGAGCCTCCCTCTCTCTTTCGGCCTACAAACCCACTTCCAATTCACCAAGTGAAGTTTTTTGATCACCACCTTCTTATTCCACAAAAAATCCCATTACAGCCTTTCCAGCATAACTGCAATGGAAGCCGGAAGCCTAGAAAGGGAAAGATAATAAATCGGAAGACTACAGAGAACATGCTTCAATAAGATGAGCCTACCTCCTTTCGAAAGCAACACCGATTTCCACCCCGACAATCTCCTCTGGACTCGCTCTACGATCGGATCCCATACCAACTTCACTTTGAACGTAGCCCCCAAGGGGAGGCCCAAATACTGAGAAGGAAGAGAGCCGGTTTTGCAACCAAGGCAAGTGGCCAACAACGAGCAAACTCTTTTGAAAATTAATTTTCAACCCGAAAACGGCTTCGAAATAGTGGAAAAGATACCCGATGTGAACAAGGGTCCTCTCCGAAGCATCACAAAAGAGCAAAATATCGTCCACGAACTGAAGATGCGAGATCCGGACCTCCGGTCTACCCACCGCAAAACCACTCCACACCTCCTCAGAAGCCTTTCTAATCATCCTGCTTAGAGCTTTCATAACCATAATAAAGAGCAAAGGAGATAGAGGGTCTCCTTGACGCAATCCCCTCGAACTCTTAAAAAACCCGTGAGGAGAGCCATTAATCAAAATTGAAAAGCAAGGAGACGGATAGCAACACCGCATCCAAGCCCGCCACTTAGGCCCAAATCACATCCGGCTAAGGGCATACTCCAAGAAACCCCAATTAACATGGTCATATGCCTTCTCCAGGTCGATCTTGCAAATGACCCCATGATCTTTCTTCGTCAGCTGCTCATCCACTACTTCATTAGCTATAAGGATCCCATCTAAAATTTGCCTCCCCCCCACAAAGGCACTCTGCTCTAGAGAAATCACATGCCTCATCACCTGACTAAGCCTGACAATCAAGACCTTAGATAGAATCTTATAAACACTACTAATAAGACTAATGAGCCGATAATCCCCTATATCCAGGGCCCCCAGCCTCTTAGGAAGAAGAGCAATAAAAGAACAATTCAGTGAGGGATCAAACGAATTTGATTGATGAAACTCATAAAACACTTTCATCAAATCCTGCCCTATAATCGGCCAACAAACCTTATAGTATTCAATGGAAAAGCCATCTGGTCCAGGGGCTTTGTTCCCTGCCATTCCTGCTATAACCGCCTGCACCTCCTCTTCAGTAAATGGCCTCTCCAACATACTACTCATCTCCTCCGATAAGCTCTCAAAAGAGAGACTATCTAGCAATGGCCGACATTCGAATCTTTCTCCATACATCGAACCATAGTACTCTGCTGCCGCCTGACCCATCTCCAAATTAGAGTCCCAGCTCTGATCCCCAATCCTAAGGCCTATGATCTTGTTCACCCGGCTAGCCACACATTGAAGCCATACGATGAAAAAAGCTCGCATTTTTATCACCCTCTTTCAGCCACCTGATCCGAGACTTCTGTCTCCAACTAACTTCCTCCCTCTTTAACAGACTCTGGAACTCCTACCTCAAAGCATCTCTCTCAAACCTTTCAGCCTTTGACAAACAGGACCACTCCTCCTTCCCATCCAACGCTGAGATGGCCTCCAAAATACTTTTTTTCTGTTCGGGGATAATCCCAAACACTAGCTTTTTCCAACTTTTAAGCTTAAGTTTAACCACCTTCAACTTAAGCCCAAACCGGATACTCCAAGAACCCCAAGGCAGCGAAGAGTCTCACGCTTCTTTAACCACTGCAAAGAAATCAAGATGCTGCAACCACATATTCTTAAATTTGAATGGCTTGGGACCTCCCTTGCTACCCTCAAGCTCCAACAAAATGGGAATATGATCTGACACCGGCTTGGGAAGGGCTAAGAGAACGGCTTTCGGAAATCTGACCTCCCAATCCGGGCTCGCAAAAAATCTATCGATCTTGCTCAAGGAGGGGGATTCTGAAAATTTGACCAAGTGAAAGAAGCCCCTTTAAGTGGGAATTCTAGCAACTTCTGCCGGAAAATAACTTCCCGAACTGCCTCATATTCCTGGAAATTGGCCCCCCATTCGATTTCTCACCGCGGAACTACACAGTTGAAATCACCCCCAATGCACCACGGAGCTCCCCACCGAACACTTATGCTATCCAATTCACTCCAAAAATCTATATACTCCTTTGGACACACAGGACCATACACCCTGAGAAAACCCACTGAAAATCTGACTGAGTAAAACGGCAAAGAAGCGACAAGGAAAACGCCCCTAGCTTTTCCTCCAACACTTCAACGACCTCTTTATCCCAAAGAATGATAATCCCCCCTGCATGGCCCAACGCCGGGACCGCAAGCCAACCAGAATCCGCTCCCAAGCAATCACAGGCTATGGCATCCGACATCACCTCTATCTTCGATTCCTGAAGACACACCACGGCTGGTCTAAATTTAGAGACTGCACTTTTGACCGCACACCTCTTCTCCACAGACCCTAACCCTCTCATATTCCAAGATAGAATGCGTAGCGACATCAACAACCAACAACCCGCCCGCTCCCTCCACTGGCTCGAGACCTACTCCCACCCCTACCATGCTTATCATAATTAATCTCGCTAGCCAACCTTCTCACCTCCCTTGGGGTTTTCTTCTTCTCTCCCCTGGACTTAACCTCTGCTACTGGAGAACCTAGCCGACTTGACTCCAAAATGAGTGATCGGAATATCTCTCAGACTGCCATCTCTCGCCCATTATAAGATAATCCTAACACTTTGCCAAACTGCATCAAACTGTCCACTACCCGATCTGGATTAGACCGCAACTATGCCTCCACCTGAGACGAGCCCAACCCCACTAAGCCCTCCATAGGGAGAGCCTAGTCACTCCTGCTACCGCCAGCAACCCAAGCGCTGTCCACCACCTCGGTACTATCAGCTAAGCCACCCACTCTAATCCCCTCAACTGGTGAGATCACAACCGATGCCCCCGACGGCTCCTCCTCAAAAGAGCCCCCCGCCCCCTCTACTGAAGCATCCAAACAGAACACCGGAAACTCACAAGCACCCCTGTCCACAATAGGACTAACAGGAGCGGAGCTCTCTACCTCAGACGAAAAATCAGAGGCGCCAACAAATGAACCACTCCAAGCCTCAAAAACTGAAGACCTCTAGTAAGAAGACGAAGAACCAGGTTCCGCACTATACCTTCCCAGCAACTGCCAACACTCGGACGAGGGATGGAGCACCGTTACCACCCCGAAAACACCAGCGTCCACCGCCCCCCCATAAATCGGCTGCTCCAAAAGCTTCGAATAGAGGCACCTCTCTGGCGAAAAATCTGACTCCAGAGGATAATTCCCCACGGCCTCACCACCCTTCGACAACGACTCTGGTGACCTCCCCCGATCCACGACTACAGCCAAAAACTGCTCTCCTGACTCAGGCGAAGCTTGAACACCCTCCCCAGCCTTCGCACCTACACAGATCTAGGACTCCGGAGATGAAAGGGTCTTTGAAGAGAACCCTAGCCTTTTAATAAGCGGGCCGAGACAAAACGGATCCTCCTCTGCCGGACTGACCCGATTACAAGGATCCACAAAAGCCCTAGTCCCACTAGTCGATACTAAGCCCCTGATCAAGCCCAGCCCACCCAAGCCCTTCTCCAGCCCTACAGGCCTACCCAAAGCAGGGTACTCGAACTCGGGCTTCTCCCTGGGCCCAAAAATTTGTTTAGGATAACTAAAATACCCCAAGCCATCCGAGCCGTTCACACGCCCTCCACCTATCGAGTCGTCCTCTGAACACACCCCTACACCATTTTCCTTAAGAAGAAAGAACCTGCCCTCGCCAGCCTCCGATCCTTTGCCTACTCCCTCAGAGACACAAACAGTCGGAATCCTACAAGAATTTTGATCCACGCCAACTCGAAAGTAGTGGTCACCCGCCCCCTTCTCCAATCTCGAGCGCCCACAACGCCTCCGCCTGCGCCGACGAACATGCAACTTGTCCTCAAGGACTAAGCCCCTAGACCCACGCCTGCCCACCCCACAGGTACCACCAGACGACCCTGTAACAATCGGGTACCCTCTACTGTTGCCCTGATAGGCCGCCAAAGCAACCAATGGCTGAGAACCACAACACCCAGATTTGAAATTCAAATTTTGAACCGACTCCCCAAGGATACGCCGGCCATCCATCAGCTTGCCGGCGAACGAATTCAGCCCGGCGTTGCAGATACACACAAATAATTGTATTATTTTCCCGAGAACGGAGATGGAATTCAAATGGGGGATGCTATTGATCTCAGGTGCATTAATCCTAATGCGAGCCTCACGCAGATCCGCGAGCTGAATGGTAAGGGGATCCACCTCTAGGAACCCTCCACACTCATCACCTATCCGAGCCAGGATTGGCACTATCCACAAGTGAAAGGGCAAACCAGAGATCCCCACCCAAACCCCACGAGAGGAAGGGGCCACCACTGAGTTTGTCTTAAGGGTCCACCTATTGAAGGAAACGAATCCTCCAGATGGCAAAGGCCAGGGCTCGGAAGCCACCAAACCCTCAAAAGTGGAAACGCTTCTAACCCAAAGAAGCCCTAAGTTCCTTACTACCGGGATCAGAGGCGCCTGATCATCCCCCGGTGGAATGCGATTCACCTCTAGAGACCTCCGTCTCCAGTCTGCATCAGCCTTATAAAACAGGCACACCAAAGCCTTCAACCAACGCTCAGGCTATGCCTGCAGTGAAGTCCCTGAGATCGAACTACCGGCTGACGAAGAGTGGAGATAAGGGAAATCTAGCTTCGATAACGATATACTAGGGGCCAAAGGCCTCTGCCTGTGAGCTACGAACAGAGAATGAGAGCCCTTAAAATACAACATAGCCTCCTCCAAAATGCGCCACCCGCTCCGATTATGACCTTCTGGAAATGACACCCAGCGCCAGCGACCACCAGAAAAAAGGAATACAGACCACCTGATGAAAGCCCCCTGGCCATTGGCCAAACTCTCTGCTAACAAGGAGTGAGAGCCCCTCCACCTTTTAAAGAAATAGCTCCGAGAACCCTGGGATTTAATGGTTGCCGAGAGAAACTGAAGGAACCACCAGAATCCCTCCTCTTCCACCTGCATGTCCACAGAATAACCTCTACCTCTCTCAACACATTGGATGAAATTACCAGTCGAACCCCTCCACCATGCGTTGACATTCTCATCAAAGGTGCTTTATCAGGCTTTATATATAAACTTTCTCATATATCTCGAGTCATCAAATTAGACTTCATGCATCAATGTTCTTATAGGGATTCTGGGGAGTTATGTGAGTCCCATTGGACTCTATCTTCGTTGATCCCACCTTTTCGAGTGTCGTATCAGGCTTCATGCATCGACGTTTCTCAAATCGTTATGTGTAGTATAAGGCTTCATGCATTAGCAGTCTCATATATCCTGAGGTATTGTATCAGGCTTCATGCATCGACAAACTTCACACATCACGATATGATTGGCGTTGTCATTTGAGGTACTTTATTGGCTACATGCATAAGATTCTCATATATCTCAAGACATCAAATCAGACTTCACACGTTGATGTTCTTATTATGATTATAAAAATTTATGTGAGTCCTGTTAGCCTCAATCTTTATTGATCCCACCTTTTCAAGCGTGGTATTTAGTTTCATGCATCAATGTTTTCAATCTTCTGATGTGCAATATAAGGCTTTATATATTAACATTCTCAAATGTCCTAAGGTGTTGTACCAAATTTCATGCATCTGGGTTCGCGTTCTCAAATATCTTGAGACATCAAATTAGACTTTATGCATGGACATTCTCAAATTGAATTATCATATCTCGAGGCATCAAATCAGTCTTCATGCATTGCATTGACGTTCTCACCTGAGATGCTTTATCAGGCTTCTTGCATAAGCATTCTCATGTATCTCAAAACATGGAATCGGACCTCATGCATTGACGTTCTTTTCAAGATTCTGGGGAGGTATGTGAGTCCTTTGGACTCAATCTTCATTGATCTCACCTTTACGAGTGTTGAATTAGGCTTCATGTATCAATCTTCATTTATTGATTTATATTTAGAGGTGTCTAATTAAATTTCTTGCAATGATATTCTCAAATTGCATTATTAATATCTCAAGTTGTCATATCAGACTTCATGCATTGACGTTATCATCAGAGGTGCTTTATCAGGCTTTATTAATAAACTTTCTTATATATTTCGAGTCATCGAATTAGACTTCATGCATCAATGTTCATATCAGGATTCTGGGGAGTTATGTGAATCCCATTGGACTCAATCTTCATTGATCCCACCTTCTCAAGTATCATATCAGGCTTCATGCATCGACGTTTCTCATATCGTGATGTGTTGTATAAGGCGTGCATTCTCATATATCCTTAGGTATTGTATCAGACTTCATGCTTGGACATTCTCAAATTGCATTATCATATATCTTTATTCGTTAAATCTGGTTTCATGCATTGGTGTTGCCCTTTGAGGTACTTTATCAGGCTTATAAGCATTCTCATATATCTCAAGACATCGAATCAGGTGTGATTGATGTTCTTATTAAGATAATAAAAATTTAGGTCAGTCCTTTTAGTCTGAATCTTTATTGATCCCACCTTTTCAAGTGTGGTATTTGGTTTCATGCATCAATATTTCCAATTTTTCGATTAGCAAGATAAGGCTTAATATATTAACATTCTCAAATGTCCTGAGGTATTGTATCCAATTTCATGCATTTGCGTTCTCAAATATCTTGAGACATCGAATTAGACTGCATGCATCAACATTCTCAAATTGCATTATCATATCTCGGGGCGTTGAATCAGTCTTCACGCATTGACATTCTTATCTTAGGTGCTTTATAGGGCTTCTTGCATAAGCATTATCATGTATCTCGAGACATTGAATCAGACCTCATGCATTGACTTTCTTTTAAGGATTCTGGGGAGTTATGTGAGTTCTATTGGACTCAATCTTCATTGATCTCACCTTTACAAGTGTCGTATTAGATTTCTTATATTAATCTTCATTTATTGATTAATATTTAGTGGTGTCGAATTAAACTTCTTGCATTGATATTCTCAAATTGCATTATCAATATCAAGGCATCAAATCAGACTTCATGCATTGGCGTTCTCATCAGAGGTGCTTTATTAGGCTTTATACATAAACTTCTCATATATCTCGAGACATCGAATTAGACTTCATGCATCAATGTTCTTATCAGGATTTTGGGGAGTTATGTGAGTCAGTAAGTCCCATTGGACTCAATCTTCATTGATCCCACCTTTTCGAGTGTCGTATCAGGCTTCATGCATCGACGTTTCTCATATCGTGATGTGTTGTATATGGCTTCATGCATTAGCTTACTCATATATTCTGAGGTATTGTATCCATGGTTTAACAAATCGCCGAAACTGTTACGTAAAGGTTTCGGTGGCCTCCGATACCTGATATCGTACCTTTACCCATTTATCCTAAAACAAAATTGTTAACGCTCAAAACTGTTACGTAATGGGCGTTACGCCTTACACGTAAAGGTTTCGGTCGTAGGACTGGGTTCCAAAAATCCCTAAACTCATTCTAAAATCTCATTTTTGTTTCCTCTCTTCTTCTCTACCTATTCTTAGTACCTTTTTTTTTTCCTAAAATCTTTTTGTTTTTTGTTAATTAACAACTTGATTTGGGGTTTAATTCATATATTTGAAAGAATCCAAGGAATGTTTTTTATTTCGGGTATGTTTTAACCCTCGACCCATCTAATTTCCTTATTTTTAAATTTTGAGCTTCATATTGGCTTTAAAAGTATCTTGTTACTCATTTATTATATGTTTTTTTATTTTTTTCTATTTATTGAAAGTTTTAGAATTTTTTAAAGAAAAAAAGAAAAAAAAATAAGTAAAGGCCGAAACCGTTACTTAACGGCGTTACGTAAAGATTTCGGCAGTGTCCGTTACGTTGTCCGAAACCTTTTTTTAAACCTTGAATGTATCTGACTTCATGCATCGACAATCTCAAATTGCATTATCTTATATCTTTATACTTAAATTTGGTTTTGTGCATTGGCATTGTCATTCGAGGTACTTTATCAGGCTTCATGCATAACTATTTTCATATATCTCAAGACATCGAATCAGACATCACACATCGATGATCTTATTAAGATTATAAAAAATTATGGGAGTCCTTTTGGTCTCAATCTTTATTGATCCTACCTTTTCAAATGTGAAATTTGGTTTCATGCATCAATGTTTCCAATCTTCCGATGTGCTATATAAGACCTCATATATTAACATTCTTAAATGTCTTGAGGTGTTGTATCAAATTTCATGCATCAACGTTCTCAAATATCTTGAGAGATCGAATCAATCTTCATGCATTGACGTTCTCATCTTAGTTGCTTTGTCAAGCTTCTTGCATAGGCATTCTCATGTATCTCGAGACATTGAATCAGACCTCATGAATTGACGTTCTTTTCAGGATTCTGTGGAGCTGTGTGAGTCCCATTGGACTTAATCTTCATTGATCCCACTTTTTTGAGTGTCGTTTCATGCATCATGCATCGATATTTATCATATCCCAATGTGCTGAATTAGGCTTTATGCATTAGCATTTTCACATGTCCTGAGTAACTGTATCAAATTTCATGCATCGACATTCTTATATTTCTCAAGGCGTCGAATTAGACTTTGTGCATTAACATTCTCATTTGTAATGCTTTATCAGGCTTCATGCATAAGCCTTTTCATATATCTCGAGACATCGAATCATACTTCCTACATCGAGGTTCATCAAGATTCTCGGAGTTATATTTCACATTGGACTCAAATCATTGATCCCATATTTTTGGGTGTCGTATGAAGCTTGATGCATCGACATTTCCCAAATCCTGTGTTGTACAAGAGTTCATCCATCGGTATTTTCATGTTTCAAGACTCTTGTATCAGATTTCACACATCAACATTCTCATATATATTAAGACATCGATTCTGACCTCATGAATCGATATTATTATCTGTGTTATGGGAGTTATGTAAGTTCTATAGGCATCATTGTTTATCGATCCGACCTTTTTTGGGTGTAATATTAAGCTTTATGTATCAACATCCGCATATGTCAAGTCATACTTCATGGAACGACATTATCATCCTTCTTTTATTCTTGTAGGCGTTGAATTATACTTCATGCATCAACATTTTCGTATCTATTAATAGCTTATGCGTTGATATTCTCATTCGCGCTTTGTTGCACCATGTAAAACTCATAGCTTTGGTCCAAATCACAAATGATACAAAACAACCTTCACCACTCCATCCATCAATCAGCACAACAAGCTTAAATCGATTATTCTAGTGTAGGATGTTTTAATTTTTCCTTTCATTATTTAAAGGATTTTGGCAGGTCTTGGTTTTAAAATTTTGTGATTCACTGCTCACAATCTCCAACAAAGAGGGACAACAGCAAACGCCCAATTTTGCACCCTAGTGTGTAGGGTTGCACATATGTCGAGTTGGGGCCTTGGCTCAGGTCGTATTAGCCGACTTCAAGCATTTATTTCAAGCTCAAAACAAGCTCAGATATAATTTGAGCTTGAGTATTCTAACAAACCAAGCTCGAGCCAAACCCTGTTTGAATTGACTCAACTAGTTTAAGGTTCGGTTCACTCTGTGTTGCTCATATTATTTTATAAATTATTTATATCGGTAATACATAATTGAAAAATATTTCATTTACCCCTTGTTTGGTAGCCGAGCAAATAAGTGAAAACAAAAGAAATTTGAGAAAGCGTCACTAAGAATTCTATTAAGAAAATTAAAATTTATTTTCTTCTCTTTTCACTTGTCTTCTCTGCATCCAATCAACAGTTACTGTTAGTGCTTGGATTTTGCCATTTTTAATTGTGACATTCCCACTTCCCCAAACAACTAATTTAATTAGAATTGGAGACCTTCTATATCATTGTATTTGTGGACATACGGTATGCTTTTTTCATTTTTCACTTATCATTTCTTTTGGATTTTTTGAGTTCTGCCTTTTGATTTCACTTTGTTTCTCTTATTACATGTTGCTAGAACACAACCATAACACTTGATAATGAGTTGCTGCTTATTGTGTAGGGTGCTCAAATTGTTTGGATGCACTCAGGTTTGTGTACTGCTGAAAATTAGAAAAGAAAAAAAAAAACGCAACTAATAGTATTCTTAGGAAAACCAAAATTTATTTTCTTCTCTTTTTCACATGTCTTCTCAACATCCAATCAAGGGTTTTAGTGCTTGGAATATTCTTTTTTTATTTATTGTGATATCTTTGTAAGTGATAATATATAGAGATATCGTATGCATATCTAATTTTTCACTTATCATTTATAATAGATTTTCTAAGTTTTTCCTATTGCTTTATTTCTTTTGTCACAGGTTAGCCCCCAATACAACCATATTGCTTGATAGACGTTTAAGAAAGTTGTTGGATTTAGATCTATTTTAGTACCACAACTTCACATACGAAGCAGTGGGAAGCTACTTATTGTTGAGGGTGGTCAAATTATTTGGATGAACTCATGTATGTATATTTAAAATAAGAAAAATTACGTCTAAGAGTTTTATTAGAGAAACCAAAATTTATTCTCTGTTTTTCACTTGTTTCTCAATATCCAATTGGGAGTTACTTTTAGTGCTTAGATTTTGCAATTTTTTTTAATTGTTAAGCTTTCTCTTCCTCAAACAACTAATTTAATATGAATTTTCGACCTCCCGTTTACTGGGTACTTGCGTATAGAGATTATCGCTTCTATTTACTTCATTGTGGATTAGAGATATCTATGTTCACAGTCATCACATTAGGAAGGGCTCGAGCCCATACTTCAATCTCAGGTCAATGTGTTATGTGCCCAACTAACCAACCAAGAAAAGTTATCATATTAGACATGTTCCAAAGAATAATCTTTTATTTGCTTAAATCTTCCTATAGAATATTGCAATACTTATATTTCTCAAATTACTAATTTAATTTGAATTGCAGACCTCTTATTCGTGCACGTGATATTTTTTTCGAATACGGTATGCATATCTCATTTTTCGCTTTTCATTTCTGAACTCCCACCTTTTGTTTTCATTTTGCTTCTCTTGTTACATTTTGCCCAAACACAACCATATCACTTGACAAGCGTTGAAAAAAAATGACGGGTTTGATCTATCGTGGTGTTACAATTTCACAACCAATGTATTCAAATTATTTGTGGGCAACTGCTTCTACTCAAATTATTTGGGTGAGCTCAGGTTTGTATATTGATAATTGTAAATAAACTCATTCAAGTGTTTTACACTTTTATTAGGGAAAATTAAATTTATTTTCTTTCCTGTTCACCTATTTTCTCAGCATTTAATCAAGAGTTACTTTTGGTGTTTAAATATTATGTTTTCTTATTGTGATACTTTTGTTTCTAAAACTATTTAGTTAATATGCGGGCCTTCTATCATTGGAAGTAATATTTTATTTCAATACGTTGCGCCTATCTAATTTTTGCTTATCGTTTTCATATTTATTCTTTGAATTCCGCCTTTTCCTTTCATTTTCCTTCGCTTATTACAAGTTGAGCACCAGACAACCATATCATTTGCCACTTGCCAGACATTCAAGAAATTTGTTGGGTATGGATCTTTTTTGTTGGCCCGACTTTACATGCAAGATACTAAGTTTGATTGTCAGAGGCTACCTATTGTTGAGGGTGCTCAATTTCCTTGGATGAACTCGTATGTGTACTTGAAATTTGAAAAAATGCAACTATAAGTCTTGTAAGGGAAATAAAAAAAAAATTCTTCAGATTTTCAAATGTTTTCTTGACATCCAAATTGAGATTACCATTTCTTATCATTTCTTATGATTGTTTCTCAGTTTTCGCTTATCATTTCTTATGAATTTTTTGACTTCCACCTTTCGCTGTCACTTTGGTTCTCATGTTACAGGTTGGTCACAACACAACAATATCACTTGCCAAAAGTTTAAGAAAGTTGCTAGATTTGGTTCTTTCTTGGTATCACAAGTTCACATGCAAAACATTTGTTGAAGGTGTTTGGTCATCCGCAGAAAAAAAAACTCTTGTGTAGTTTTCATACCGGGACTTTCCCTTTTGGCACAACAAAAGCAAAGGTTGGCAACCCAGGCTCTCTTCCGTCAACAGATGAGTATGAACTTTATGCATAGCTTCATATATAGGCATAATTTGCATTTGTTTTTTTCGATTGGGCTTTCCGAGTGCTTGGCCTGGGTTGCTTGATGTAGCTTTCAAGGATGCGATCAAGTACATTTACTAAAAATTTGAATAAAGGCAGCTAAGAGTTTGAGAAATAAAAAAAAATTGTTTCTCTGTTGAAAATGTTTTCTTAGCATCGAATCAGGGGTTTTGTCTAGTGCTTGGATTTTGCACTTTTGTTATTGTGACACTTGTATTTTAATTTAACTAATTTAGTTTGAATTGCAGACCTCTTATCATTGTAACTTGAGCGCACTCGGCTGCTTCAACTTCTTTGAATCCGGTGGATGATGGTGTTGGTGCTTCTTACGCTAGATGGAATGAACCCATCTCATTCGTACGGATAATCCTTGACAAATCTTCCGCCTCTTTTTCCACCCATCTGCATTTTGATATTTTGCGGTAATAAGGTAAGTATATTTAGTTTTTCGCTTATCATTTCTTATTAATTTTTTGAGTTATGCTTTAACACAACCATATCAGTTGACAATCATTGTCATTAGGCTTGGAATCTATCTTGGTGCCAAACTTCACATAGGATGTACTAAGCTTGATATTGGGCAGCTATTTCTTGTTAAGAGTGCTTAAATTATTTGGATGCAATCTAGTTTGTATGCTTTTAAAAAAAAAAAAAATGTATTTAGTAGTTTTGTTGGAGAAACCAAAAAATTTCTTCCATTTTCACTTATTTTCTCAACACCCAATCAGGGATCTTTTAATTTATTTGATTTTAATTGTGATGCTACTTTTCCTTAATAAATTGTAGACCTTCTATCGTTGTAATGTATTTTTTGTATTCTGCCTTTTTTTTCTAATAGATGTAATATAACACCGCAACTAAGATTATTATTTGGGAAACTTAACTATTTTCTTTGCTTTTTGATTTGTTTTCATAGCATCTAATCAAGGGTCACTTTTAGTTCTTAGATTTTGTATAAAAAAAATTATTGATACACTTCTCGTTCTCAAACACTAATTTAATTTTTATTGCAGGTCTTTGCCCTTGTGAATGATATATTGTGGTAATACGATATGCATATCTCAATTTTTAGTTATCATTTCTTATTATTTTTTAATTTAGCTTTTTTCTTTCACTTTGCTTCTTTTGTTACAGGTGGCCACAACACAACCATATCACTTGCCAGATGTTAAGAAAGTTATTGGGTTTGGATATATCTTGATGTCACAACTTCTTATGCGAGGCACTAAGTTTTATTGTATTCTATTAGGTGCTTTATAAGGCTTCGTCCCATTTTTTTGAAGTACTATCCGAGGACCCTAGCATCGTTCTTCATTAATAGGTTCATGTATAGTGATGTCTGCACACACCCAATTTTGCATGCCTCAATGACTCGTTTCACTCCAAGTATCGAAAGATGAACTCAAAGAAGAGATTCGAACTCCAAGCAAACTCTAAGAAGCTGTAAGAACCCAAAACCAGCCCGATGCCCAAGGAGGGCCTTCTTTTTTTTGTGGAAAAAAACTAGTCTCGCCGTACTAAACGGCGAGTAGTATGAAGAAGACCCTCTAGCCCTTTTAAAGGGTGAAAATCCATTTCAAGCCCATTTTTTTCACTTCGCCTTTTAAAACGGCAAAATTAGGAAAACCCTAATTCCGAACTTTGGTTCGCATGCCAACTCATTTTTGGGTTATGGGAGTTTGTCCTACATCGGAAAAAAAAAGGAAAATCCATTATTTTCACTATTATAAAAAGGCCTTCACCTCACAGTCTTACTTCATCTTGAAAATTCTAGAGAGAACCTTTGGAGCCTTAGAGAAACCCTACATCTTGAAAAATAGAGAAAAACCCTAGTCTTGGGAATACTTTAGAATCTCTACAATTTGGAAATCATATTGGAAATTCCTAACCTTTGGAAACCCTAGTGGAGAAGAGAGCAAGAGCTTACACCCTAGCCCTAGACTTCGGATCTGCCTCATTGCTTTCATCTTTAGGTGCTTGGAGCGCGGG
Source organism: Tetracentron sinense (assembly GCA_015143295.1). Taxonomy (NCBI): domain Eukaryota; kingdom Viridiplantae; phylum Streptophyta; class Magnoliopsida; order Trochodendrales; family Trochodendraceae; genus Tetracentron; species Tetracentron sinense. Next base: position 54,065,602 of record CM026551.1, read on the forward strand.
ATCACTGGAGCACAATAAAAAAGGTTTGCAACATTTACTATATTCTCTTTCTACCCATCTAAGTCCCTTCTTCCTTCATTCTTCCCTAGTAATCCAAAGATTTCCCTCTAAACGGTCGTGAGGTAGTGGAAATCTGGACGAAGAAGAGAGTAGGAAGAAGAGATCTTCAATTTCTTCTCCTTACTTTCATTGTATTTTTATTGTTAGTTATTTCCTTTTGCATTAAAGTAGGCGCGACCCCTCTCGATTCGGTCGAGGAGGGGTGAATTTCCAATCTAGAATTAAAAGAAAAGTGGAGAGAAATCACCCCAATTCGGTCGAGGAGGGGTGAATTTCCAATCTAGAATTAAAAGAAAAGTAAGTGGAGAGAAATCACCCCAATTCGGTCGAGGAGGGGTGAATTTCCAATCTCGATTTAAAATAAAAGCAAGTTGAGATAAATCACCCCGATTCGGTCGAAGAGGTGTGAATTTTCAATCTCGAAATAAAAAGAATAAAAATAAAAAGAAAATAATTGTTTAATTAAATTAATGGAGAAATGTTAAAAAGGTAACCGTCATTTGACGGATGAGTAGGGGTGCCTAACACCTTCTTCTACTCATAAAAAGAACCCCTGAATCCGATCTCGGTTCTTGAACTGAGGGTTTTATTTTCGGTGACTAATTACACCCGTGGATCTTGATTGATGGCGACTCTGAGTCTCGGCTTCTCATTAGTGCGAAAGTATTAATGTGGGGAGGAGATCGACCCGGGCCGGCTATCGCACAATGTCTAATTAGACTTATTGCATCACCATTCCAATTGGCATTATTATATATCTCAAGTCAAATCGGACTTCATATATTGGCATTCTCATTTGAGGTGCTTTATTAGACCTCATGCATAAGCATTTTCATATATCATAAGACATTGAATCATCAATTTTCTTATTAGGATTCCTAGAGTTATTTAGGTCCTATTAGACTCAATCTTCACCGATCCCACCTTTTCGAGTGTCGTATCAGATTTCATGCATCGACATTTCTCATATCGTGATGTGTTGTATAAGGCTTCATGCATTAACATTCTCATATATCCTCCTGAGGTGTTGTATCAGACTTCATGCATTGACATTCTCAAATTGCATTTACATATATCTTTATACGTTAAATCAGGCTTCGTGCATTGGCATTGTCATTCAGGGTGCTTTATCAGGCTCCATGCATAAGCATTCTCATATATCTCAAGACATCGAATCAAACTTCACAAGTCGATGTACTTATTAAGATTATAAAAATTTAGGTGAGTCTGTTTAGTCTCAATCTTTATCGATCTCACCTTTTCCAATGTGGTATTTGATATCATGCATCAATGTTTCCAATCTTCCGATGTGCAATATAAGGCTTCATATATTAACATTCTCAAATGTCCTGAGGTGTTATATCAAATTTCATGCTTCTGTGTTCTCAAATATCAAATTGCTTTATCATATCTCGAGGCGTCGAATCAGTCTTTATGCATTGACGTTCTCATCTTAGGTGCTTTATCAGGCTTCTTTTATAAGCATTCTCATGTATCTTGAGACATTGAATCAGACCTCATGCATTAATGTTCTTTTCAGGATTCTGGGAATTATGTGTCCTATTGGACTCAATCTTCATTGATCACACATTTTCGAGTGTTATATCAGGCTTTATGTATCAATCTTCATTTTTTGATTTATATTTAGAGGTGTCGAATTAACCTTCAAGCATTGATTTTCTCAAATTGCATTATCAATATCTCGAGGCTTCAAATCAGACTCCATGCATTGACGTTGCATCAGAGGTGCTTTATCAAGCTTTATACATAAACTTTCACATATATCTCGAGGCATCTAATTAGACTTCATGCATCAGTGTTCTTATCAGGATTCCGGGGAGTTATGTGTGTCCCATTGGACTCGATCTTCATTGATCCCACTTTTCTGAGTGTCGTATCATGCTTCGTGCATCGATATTTATCATATCCCAATGTGCTGAATTTGGCTTTATACATTAGCAGTTTCACATGTCCTGAGTAACTGTATCAAATTTCATGCATCTGCATTCTCATATATCTCAAGGCGTTGAATTAGACTTCGTGCATTAACGTTCTAATTTGAAATGCTTTATCAGGCTTGATGCATAAGCATTTTCATATATCTCGAGACATCGAATCATACTTCATACATTGACGTTCCTCAGGATTCTCGGAGTTATGTGTCACATTGGACTCAAATCATTGATCCCATATTTTCGGGTGTCGTATAAAGCTTGATTTATCGACATTTCTCACATCCTGTGTGTTGTACAAGAGTTCATTCATCGGCATTTTCACGTATCCCGACTCTTGTATCAGATTTCACACATCAACATTCTCATATATATTAAGACATCGAATCTGACCTCATGCATCGATATTCTTATCTGTGTTATGGGGAGTTTTGTATGTTCTTTAAGCATCATTGTTTATCGATCCAACCTTTTGTAATATTATATCATCATCCCCATATGTCAAGTCAGACTTCATGTGACGACATTCTCATCCTTCTTTTATGCTTGTAGGTATTGAATCATACTTCATGCATTGACATTTTCGTATCTATTAATAGCTTATGCATTGATATTCTCATTCGTTGCACCATGTAAGACTCATAGCTTTGGTCAAATCGCATATGATGCAAAACAACCATCACCACACCATCCATCAATCAACATAACATGCTTAAATTGAATATTCTAGTGTAGGATGAGTTAGTTTGTCCTTTCATTATTTAAAGGATTTTGGTAGGTCTTGGTTTTAAAATTTTGGCTTTTTGGTTTTTGTGATTCACTGCTCACAATCTTCGACAAAGAGGGACAACTGCAAGCGCCCAATTTTGCACCCTAGTGAGTAGGGTTGCGCATATGTTGAGCTGGGGCCTTGGCTCGAGTCATATAAGCCGACTTCAAGCAGTTATTTCAAGCTAAAAACGAGCTGAGATATAATTTGAGTTTATGTATTCTAACAAATCGAGCTCAAGCCAAACCCTGTTTGATTTGACTCAAATAGTTTTAAGGTTCGGTTCGCTCTGTGTTGCTCAGCTTATTTTTTATATTATTTCTTTGGGGATGCATAAGTGAAAAATATTTCATTTACCCCTTTTTTGGTAGCCAAGCAAATAAGTGGAAACAAAAGAAAGAAAAGAAATTTGAGAAAACGCCACTAAGAGTTGTATTAGGAAAATTAAAATTTATTTTCTTATATTTTTCCCTTGTTAGTGCTTGGATTTTTCCATTTTAATTGTGACATTTTGTTAGAATTGTAGACCTTCTATCATTGTAAGTGATATTTTGTTGACATACGGTATGCATTTTCCATTTTTCGCTTATCATTTCTTTTGGATTTTTGAGTTTTGCCCCTTTTGATTTCACTTTGTTTCTCTTGTTACTTGTTGCTAGAACACAACCGTAACCCTTGATTACGAGCAATTGCTTATACTGTTGGGTGCTCAAATTGTTTGGATGCACTCAGGTATGTATACTGAAAATTAGAAAGAAAAAAAAAACAAACAAAGATTAAACCAATATTTATTTTCTTTTCTTTTTCACCTGTCTTCTCAACATCCAATCAAGGGTTACTTTTAGTGCTTGGAATTTGCATTTGATTTTATTGTGATGCTTTTCTTCCTCAAGCAACTGGTTTAATTTGAATTGCATACTTCTTATCTTTGTAAGTGATATTCTATGGAGATACAGTACGCATATCTAATTTTTCGCTTATCATTTCTAATAGATTTTATATGTTTTGCCTTTTGCTTTATTTCTCTTGTCACAGGTTAGCCCTAATACAACCATATTGCTTGATAGACGTTTAAGAAAGTCGTTGGATTTAGATCTATTTTAGTACCACAACTTCACATGCGAGGCAGTGGGAAGCTACGTATTGTTGAGGGTGGTCATTATTTGGATGAACTCAGGTATGTATATTTAAAAAAAGAATAAAACTCATCAACGAGTTTTATTAGGGAAACCAAATTTCATTCTCTCTTTTCACTTGTTTCTCAATATCCAATTGGGAGTTACGTTTAGTGCGCAGATTTTGCAAAAAAAAAAATTATTGTGAAGCTTCTCTTCCTTGAACAACTAATTTAATATGAATTGCCGACCTTCCGCTTACAGGGTATTTGCGTAAAAAGATTATTGCTTCTATTTGCTTCATTGTGGATTAGAGATATCTATGTTTACATTCATCACATTAGGAAGGGCTCGACATTGTGGATTAGAGATATCTATGTGCCCAACTTACCAACCAAGAAAAGTTATCATATTAGACTTGTTCCTAAGGGATAACCTTTTATTTGCTTAAATCTTCCAATAGAATATTGCGACACTTATCTTTCTCAAATAACTAATTTAATTTGAATTGCAGACCTCTTATTCCTGTACGTAATTTTTTTTGGAATACAGTATGCGTATCTCCTTTTTCGCTTATCATTTCGGAAGTTCTGCCTTTTGCTTTCATTTTGCTTCTCTTGTTATAGGATGCCCAAACACAACCATATCACTTGACAAGTGTCAAATTGGTTATAACCAAGTATGGCCTAAATAATAGCGGCTAATTACCGATTAAAATAAGAGATTATAACATAATCGATAATCTGTATCAGTGATTATAATTGATTAAAAAGTAATCAAAAAAATTTGATTATTTTTAATCACGCCGTCTCAACTTCATTTTACTTATCTTTCCATCATTGCCCCTTCCATTCTTCTCCCTTCTTTTTTCTCTGTTAATATATTTGAGTTTTACAACTCAATTTCTCATGTTGACTTGATTTTGTTTTCAATCCTTGCTTTTCTATTCTTTCCTAAATGTTGTAGATAACACACATTCTAAGGAAATTTGGTGAATGTTCCAATGCCTACAAACACAGTTCCTCCCAAGTCTCAATCATGTAAAGTAACTATATTCAAATTAACCATAATGGCTAATGAAAGAAATGAGCTTATAACAAACTGATAGAGAAAGAGCATCAGGATATAGTTATGAAAGTTTGATTTCAACTGGAAGTACGAAACATGTTTTCTTTGAAAGAAATCCTGCTTGGGTTTCATGTTTGTGCGATGATATTTATGATACCGGTAACAGAATTGACAATAGTACCTAACACTAATTCAGCTTCCACGCTTCAAAATTTTTCTTTTGTTCAAATTCTTAAACTTCTTCCATACATAAGTTCACCAACAAATTTAATTTAGATATATTCTTATTATGTTCAGAAAATAACTTTTCTAAGTCTTCTGATAATTTCAGAATGGAAGATGGTATGGAATCTATGGATAGACACACCTAAATGAGCGTTTTGGAGAACTCTTGAGATGTATTCTCATTTCATGTTTATGTTCAGATATATTCTGAATTCATGTTTATGTTTTATCCATAACTTTTCTCTTAAACAGGAAGACTCACATTGTATCATATATGACATTTACGATTCAAAATGTTGTGGAAACACCTACCAGATTCTGTGGTAACCATTTCATAATGCCAAACCTGTATTTTAATCTGTCTCCTGAAAAAACATGCCAATGGATCCCAGAGAATACAGAAACCAGAATCCTTGTTGAGGCATAAAGGCAATTAAATTGGCAACATATGTGGAAAGAAGCAAAAGACCTTCCTAAATGACAGTTGGGAGCTATTCAGGGGATTATAAAGCATAAAACTAGTAACGATGTAGCATTACAAAAAGAAATATGAATCACCCTTAAGCTTCAAAAGATATGACTAGGATTGCATCTTAAAGTTTACTGGCAATAGTAAAGAAACCAGGAGAAGGCTCTACTACCACTGTAACAGCTTTCAGCCTTTACTTTTTCTTATGGTCAACATAAATCAACATCAAGAATGGAGTATGAGTTCTACTTTTTATTATAAAAACTTCTTGATGGAAAATTTAACATTATTACATTTGCTTATGCCATTATCTATGGATATGATATAAATTTCATAAGATAAAGATATACCAGATGAAATGCTTACTAAGAAAATTTATTTTTCTTATATATTGTTTAAATATAGTCCCAACCAGTCCATGCTCATAGAGTTTGCTGGATCCAGCACTCCGTACCCGTGTCAGATTTTGACACTCTACCTGTATAAAAGCAACCTAGCTTTCATCTTTTGTAATGAATAGGTCGTTGATGTAGTTTATTGAGATCCTTAGCAGAATAGTGGTGTTATTTCCTTTTTCTCCATTTATTATGACTCTGCAGTCTGCATATTGTAACCGGACGAAATTTAGTTAGATTTCTTACTATTTAAGTCTTACAAATTACAAAATGCCATGCTGGAATAATTTGTTTCATGCATCTCTCTAGCTGTTATGTTTCTCTTCTTCTTACAGTCTAAATCACCAGTGAAGAGCTTTGCCATTCAGAAGCACGATTTGACAGATCATGGGGTGGGTAAGAAAACTGTTCTATCCTATTAAAAAGATACTCTGTCCATGCCATATGATTCTAAGTTTGAGAGGCCTGACCAATCTCAAATTTGACATTCTCCCAAAGACATATTGAATGATTATGGTCATGGCCTCATCAGTGATAATAGGCCTGCCTCGAGCTTTGGCAATCTCTCATTTTCATCCCAAGCTCGGAGTTCCACCCCAAAGACTTTTCCTAATGGGGAGACCAGTATGTCAACCCCTCTTATATTGCTGTAATAATTGTGTTTTAATTCTTCTAATGACCCAATAGATCCTTTTAGAAACTGTTTTTAGTTTTTTAGGATCTCTTATGATAATAGTTTCATTGGAGTTTAGTGTTCACGTCTCTCTAGAGACCGTCAAAATTCCAATCGGACACCCTTCTGTTGCTTGGTATGGCCATATCCTCCATAGAATCAAAGCTCTATGACTGTGTTGGTTGCATCTAAATATCCTCCTGGGGAAAATATATGCCTCTTGTACTCTTCAGGCTCTTAAGGGATGGGCTTAGTTTTAAATATAAGGGTGGAAATGGGTCATTCCGCTTGAAGCTTGACCTGGTTTCTTGCTGCTCGGACCCAACACATGAGATAGGTTACCCAATAGTTAGTGGGATGTTCTTTAGTCATTAAGTTGCTTGTGTTTAATTTGGTGGGATTAGCTTTGGCACAGTTATACACAACCAAAACCCGACCAGAATAAAAACTGTTTACTCCTCGGCTAACCTTTATGTTGGGGCCCTGGGGGACTCCATTCCTATCCAAGTTCTCAATCAGACCGATGGGACCACCCTCCTCCTAAATGATTTTTCATTGCATTCTGCTATGATATGCCGAAGAAGAATTTATTTTTTTATCAAATAATCATATACCCTTCAATAGGCTTGTGCCACAAGTTTGGGCCTTAAGAGGAAGGATTGCATCTTGATTACTAGTATAAATTCTGTGGCTTGTTTGAGTTTTTTTATTTTTTTTTTACACACACACTTATATCTCTACTATTATAATGAGAGAAGCGGGGTTAAATAGTTGGTTGATTTATTTTCTAATATTCCTAATGAGTCTCAATTTTATGGTATCTTACTGTGAAAATAGTTAGTAAGGTTAAAAAATTTTATTATTCCTATTTTATCCATAACTCCATCTTTTTAAGTTAAAATTTTGAACGAAAATTTTTAAAATTCCCTCACTAGAGTCCCTCTTCGCAGTCTCTCACCCCTTCCCCTCTCTCTCACGTGCATCGCACGTGCCACCCACTAGTACATATATATATATATATTAGATAATTTGATTTGATTTTTTTAATACTTTTGTCAGTTCTTACTGATTTATCTGATAAATGTTGAATATCGAAGGACAAGAACTGCCTGAGAATCATGGAGTGTATTTCAGGAGTTAGCACCTGTAGCAGGCACCTCAGAAGTGTGGTGCCATCTCCTTTTTAGCATATCCTAATAAATTGCTTTGATGAAAAGGTATCCATCTCCTTTTTAGCATTTAACATACATATATGTGCATATATATATTTATTTATTTAAATGCATGTCTATATATATATATATATATACATGCAATCTCATAGGAAATTCTCAATATATTTGCCAACTTTGACAATCTCTCCATTTCAGGTATGGTTTAACTGCTGTAAATAAATAATGATTAACTGTTTGCCATGAAACTTCTTATGCCTTCTTGAGAATGCTTGATTCTGTTGACCCCTTCTAAAGCACATGGTTCTGAGTTCTGATTGAAATTAATTTGTTTCCACTTGCCATGTCAGATTTTCGATAGTGAATAGGAGCATAAAACTAATTAACTAGAAAATAAAGATTTATGTGTTAGTTTTTGAAGTTGCTCTTCATTATTATCAATAATGTACTCAAATAGAGAAGTATGTGAACATGGTATTGGCGGATACATTTTTTCCTATCTTCCCATAATCTATTCCATCAAACAACATTCAGTGTAATTCTTTATCACAATTTTGGAGTGACAGTATTTATCTGGTCAGAAGCTTCGTGTGTATGCATATCTCAACTTGCTGGCTGTATATTTGATCATTGTCATTCATTATAAACCACATGGGCAGAGACACACCATCATTCTGTGTCTAAATAACAAATGCCCTTGTGAGATCCATAATGGTGCATTCATAAGCATTTTTCCTAACTTCCTCCTAAGATTATGAAAACACGAACATAACAAAGCAAAAGAAACCAAAAGACTAGGAACAATATTCCACATCAAGACTTCATGCAGGATGTTTTGATGAATAGACATGTTATTCAACACTTATTTGACATTTTACATCTTTTTATGTCAATTTTTAACAGTTTTCTGACATTTTCCTTTCCAATTCTTTACCACAGGTTACTGATGCAGAAGACATCCTTAGATTGCTTATTGCAATCAATGTGAAGGACAAAAATTTTGATAATTTCAAGATATATGTTTACTTAGTTTGGACAGAAAATTGGCGCTTATCTGATCCTCTCTGTTGGTAGACAAACCAATGATTTTCAAAATGTGGGGGGTTTGTCTTCGGAATTGTTGGCTCATATTTTGAAGGCTCAGGTCATTAGTTGTGGAGGCTTGGATGAAGTGCTGGCTTGCTACATTAGGGTGTCAATAGCACAACTTCGGTTCAAAATCCATTCTGCTCACCACTTGTTGCTAACCCACTAGCCACCATATATGCTTGGCTACACAAAAAAAGGGGAAAAAGTAATGTGCCTGGAACAGCTTCATTTTTGTTATAGCTGCTAACTTGGCTTATATTGAGAAGGGGCTAGTCATTTATTAAGAAGGCTTGTGTAATAACCCAATTTTAATTTGGAATTTTTGGGTTTTGGATTTGTTAGTCCTCCTCACTCTTGTGGGGCCCAAAGAAAGAAAGCCCTTAGTAGAGGCTTAGATGGGCCAAGCCCATACACTCTTAAGCTTTGAGTGATAGTTTAAATTTTATAAAAACAGGGAAGTAGGAAGGGATTAAAGTGGGGTTGAGAGAATTGAGGGAGTGAAGAACTTCATATTTAGGATTTTTCTTTTGTTTTCGTATTTTCTCTTTAAGTCCTAAACCTAAGAAACAATTAATGTTGATGATTGAAGAGCATAGGGAAGCAATCATGAAGGTGGAGAAGAAGATCATTAAAGACTTAAGATCAAAGACTTCGAGTGGCGAGAATGAGGTAGGAATCTAACCTTGTCATGCCCCTAAAATTAGCGCACACAATCTCATTATTGCATGGATCCCGAGGCGAGAACTCGAAACAAGTCCCCAAGTATAATGGAAATCATAAACTTTAACAAATAGAGAATAATATCAAGCAATGTCTAAAATTCTCAATAAAAGAAATACTGAGTAAACATAATATCAACGTTTTAACACAAGTGTACCTCACTACAGGTTCTCACTCTTACTAATAGGAAAAGAAATAACTAAGGTTCCGTTGCCTCTACGTGGAACGACCCTCTATCTTCTTTAGATATGGCCTGAACAGTAAAATCAAAAAAGACTGAGCACAACGCTCAAGAAGAGAATACAACCATTAAGTGCACACAAATATTTAGTGTGTGTAAAAATTTAGAGTATCTTACTGTTGTTATTACATTGTCTTTGTATGCAATAACAAACAATTGGTATGATTGTACATTTTCAAGTATGTAATTCTTTACTCATTTTTACTTGTCATTAGGGATTGTACAAAACTTTATCCTATTACCAATCATTGAGGACCATACACTACTTGTCCAATTAGAAAACCCAAGTATGTTCAAAACTTCACCCGGATAATCATCCTTTTTGATTTTACTGTTGATATATGTAATATTGAGAGTATACTTGTAAAAGGACATATATGTAATGTTTTCTCTTTATATAATATGCTAGTAGGGTTCTCCTTCAAACCCATTCTCCAACAAAGGAAGAAGTAGCTTGATAAAACCAAAAGTAAGCACCAAAGGAAGAAAGAGCTTATGTGACGTCACCAGTCGTAAGACTAACATCAGTCGTACGACCTAGGATGCTCCTCGGGGTATTCTAAAGGTATTTTTTGATAGATCTTGATTTTGAGGATTATTGAATCCTATTTCATGAGATTTGGTTAAATATTGATGAAGTTACAATGATTTAAATAAAAATATTTAGAAAAATTCGAAGAAAAATAATGTTCTGGTTTAGAATTTTTCCCGCTTGAATAGGTTATTGCTTCCGTTGTTTATTGGTCATTGTTATATCTTTTTTTAATAGGAACACCTTGAACTCATTTTTTCTTCGTTTGGATGAAATTTGAAGAAGTTGTGATGGTTTTACAACCCCTTTTCACTACCGTTTTTTTTCTAAAAAAGGCTTTTTACACCCTATTTACTTATAACAGTAACTTAAGTCATCTCTTTGGTAATCTTAATATCATTAGATCTTTTGTTGTTGATATTTTTGATTGTTTGGTTGTTTACCCCTTGAGTTTCTTCTATGGATGCTAAAGTTCTTACTCTGCCGGCTCTTTTTAAATCTGTTGTCCACTCTATCACCAATATTAAATTCAATTGTGATAATTTTCTTGTCTGGCGATGCTCGGTTGAGTTTTATATTGGGGGTCACTCTCAGATGAGATATCTTGATGATAGGACCCCATAGTCAGAGACAGATATTGCTGAAATTGCTAAGTAGAAGGCAGAGAATTACATTATTTTGGGTTGTTTATTCAATTCCATGGAACCGCAGATTGCCGGAAATTATATTTTTTTATAAAGATTGTCATGAACTTTGGGAGGCTTTTATTCAGACTTATGCCCTAATAAAGAATGATGCTCGGATTTATCAGTTTACTCGTGAGATTGCTCACTTTTAGTAAGGGGATCTATTTCAGATTATTTTGGGGCTCTTCAATATCGTTGGGAAGAATTGAGCCATTATGAGCCTCTTTCTTAATTATCTACTGTTTCTGTCAAGATTATGATGAAGCGAATTGATCGTCGCCACATTTATGATTTCTTGGGAGGTCTTCGGACCAAATTCGAGCTGTTGCACATTCAGATTCTTGCCACCTCTCCTTTGCCACCTCTTTCATCTGTGTACTCCACTGTGTTTGGTAAGGAACATCGTCGGGCTGTTATGTCTTCGAGCGCCACTCCTATGCCCCTTCTGGATCATACCACATTTGCTACTGATTTTCATCTTGCTACTGGCCATGGTAGGGGGAGTGATAGGAGCCATCGTGGTCGTGGCAGTGTCAAACCTACTACTCCTTGTAGTTCTTGTGGTATAGTAGGACACGATCGTGATCATTGAAACCTTTTGCATGGCTATCCCGATGGTTACCAGCATCGTCCTTCTGCTCACTTTACTACGATTCCTACTGTTGATCCTCAGTCCTCAGTTGTTGCCAATGATTCTTTGGAGTCCATGAAAGCCCAGGTTGCTGAGATGATCTAAGCTAAGTTTCGTCTGTAGAGTGATTCTCCTGATACTGTTGCTTCATCTGCCACAGGTATCCATTCTCCATCGGCCTATGCTACTACTACATCGTCTTATTCTCCTAGCTGAGTTATTGATATCGGAGCTACTGATCATATAACTGGTGAGTCATATGGTTATTCCATTTATTCACCTTCATCGCCTACTGTCAAGGTTCGCTTGGCTAATGGTTCATTTACTCCGGTCTATGGAGTATGACACATTCATGTGTCTCCATCTCTCTCTTTATCTCATGTGTTACATGTTCCTCATTTATATTCTAACCTTCTTTCAGTGAGTAGTCTTACTACTAAACTTAATTATCGTGGTATATTTTATCCTTCTCATTGCCTCTTTTAGAACCTAACTATGAGGAATATTGTTGGTAGAGGAGTGGAAAGAGGTGAACTTTACTACCTTGACACTGATTATTCTCCTAATCGAGTCTCCTCTACTGTTGTTACTATTTCTGTTTTTCATATTTCTGTTGATGCAATTCTTGATACTTATCGTTTATGGCATGTCAAGCTTAGGCATATTGGATCTAAGACTTTATGTTCTTTGATTCCTACTTTTAATAAACTTTGTTATTCATCTACTTTTCAATGTGATACTTGTGAGCTTACTAAACATGTTTGTACTGTTTATCCTTCTCGGATGCATAGATATCGTTCTATTTTTCAGTTAGTTCACTTGGATGTTTGGGGACCATCTCATGTTCCCTCAAGTGATGGCTTTCGTTATTATGTTACTTTTATTGATGATTACACTCAAGCTAGTTAGATGTACCTTCTTAAGTCTATGGATGAGGTGTTCTCTAAATTTTAATAATTTCATGCTATGATTGTTACCCAGTTTGGTGGTCATATTAAGGTCCTTCGTTCTGATAATGACGATGAGTATCTCTCTGCACCTTTTGTCCAGTTTCTTCAAACTCATGGGATTGTCCATCAGTTTACCTGTCCTTACACGCCTCAACAAAATGGCGTTACTGAGCACAAGAATCGTCATTTAGTTGGTCTCACTCGTTCTTTGTTGCGAGGAATGTAAGTGCTTAAGCCTTATTGGTCTATGGATCTTCTCACTGCATGTTTTCTCATCAATCGAGCTCTGTCTCGTATTCAGACAGAAGGATAATTGAAAACTCATCCTTAGAGAATTGTGATATAATGAGGTCCAGTCCTCAAGAGAAAGAGATAATCAATACCCCGGATCACTTGATAGAGCTTCACAAAACCTGTAGTTTAGTGAGTGATAAGGGAACTAATAAAGGTCAGTGTGGGTCGGAAAAGAATCCAGCGAATCGTTCATGTCAAGAGAGAATGGAATGTGAGAAAATCAATAATACTCGGACAAAGGGAACCATGTTGCAGGATAATAGAGGGATAGAGATTATCCAGTAAGCTTGGGAGCGAATATCGAAAGCGTATTAGATATATCTTTAGATTTTGAAGAAGCTGAATTAGACGAAATGGAGGAGGACACTTTAGGTTTTGAAGGAGAGATGATTATGGATCCTTTTATGGCTAAACACCAAATCTTGCTCAATGCCTTACTAACAACAAAACCTTGATGGGTATTCAAACAAAATGATTTATTCCAACCTAATAAAATTATTCAAGGCGAGTCAAATTGTCTCTCTGAATCCAGACCGGCCAAAGATTTAGAGGTGAAATATGGGGCATAAGCTTGTATAGCTGCTTCTAGGAGTCAAATTTATGAAAGTCGAGGGGAGGTTGAGCTTCCTAGTGGACTTGGTAGTCAAGAGCAAGTTCATGGAGATATTCTTATTGAAGAATTTGAAGAAGAAGACGATTTTTAACTATTGACATCAAGGAGAAATAAGAAGAAGAAGAAGAAGAAGAAAACATCAACAATTGATTCTTCTCAAAGAAGACCAAAGAGGGAGGTTAGGAAACCAACTCGATTTACGGAGTAATTTTATTCTTAAGTAATGTAAGAATTGTTCTTAGTAAAGTCATATGTATTTGTGTTCTTGCGTTTTTGTAGGGGTAAGGTTTTATGCCCCCCGTTGCTTTTTCTTAATAAATAGGTAAGGGGTCCCTCCCCCCCCCCCCCCCCCCCCTCCCAAAAAAAAAAGTTCCTTCTCGTAATCTTAATGGCTTCTCACCATATTAGCTTCTTAGTCCTCAGGTTCCTATTTTTCCCATTGAGCTATGGGTGTTTGGTTATACCTGCTATGTCTAGGATCTTCGTCCCAGCCATCATAAATTGGATGATAAGGTCATTCGATGTGTCTTTGTATGTTATTCTAGTACTTATAAAAGCTATCGGTGTTATGACCATCGTCGTTTCTTCGTCTCTCTGGATGTTACTTTTTTTGAGACAATACATTTTTTCTCTCCTGCTCCTACTCTGCCACCTGTCTTTGTACCTTCACTTACTGATTCTCCTGTTTCCATGCCTTTACCTATTGTAGGGGACCTCCCCACAGCAGAAAAAGTTTATCACATAGGCATGTCAAAAAAGCCCGAGTGAAAGGGTACCCGACCCGACCCTTCCAAACCTGCCAAAGCCCGGCCCTTGGGCCGGGTAGGACTCAAAACGAAGAAGCCCTTCTTCTATAGGGCCAGGCTAGGGTTAACCCCTGCTCGGCCTTTCCCGGTCCGGTCTGGCCCACCCTCCCTTCTTTAAGAATACTTAATTTAAGTTCTAAAATTACTAATCTAGCCCCCATTAATGATATTCACATAGGAGGATATACGTAAATTCACAACCCAAACCTCTTTATATACCAATTTTTCTTGAAATTCATCACAAATTTTTTCACGAGTTCAATATGTTGTATGATTGTATCACCTATTGGAATGGTTTTCTTAAACAAAGTCCCCCTCTCTTCCGGCCCTTTGGCCCGACCCAGCCCAGCCCTATCCCTTGAAGGCAAGGCTAGGGCCCAATCAACCCCAGCCCTTGAAGGTCTAGGGCCCTACTCTTATAGGGAAGGGTAGGGTTAGGGTTGACCCCGACCCTACCCCTACATGACCCTTTGACATCCCTATTCTCACGTACTCTTGCTGCTAGCCACCTAGTTCCTCATCCGATACACCTATACCACAATCTTCCCTGCAGGTCACTCCTCGAGGTACTACTTTATCATCTGTTATTCCTGTTCATTCTCCTGATATTGTTACTCCTGCTACTTCTGATCTTGAGATACCTATTTCTCATTGCAATGATTTTCGCTCCTGTGTTACTCCTTACCCCCATTGCCAAGTATGTTTGTTATCAAGTTGTATCTCCCTCATACTAGGCCTTCCTTTTGGCAATTGACTCTAAGACTATTCCTCAGTCCGTTCGTGATGCTCTTCTTTATCCTGAGTAGAAGAGTGATGTGGTTGATGAAATGAATGTTCTTCAATCTAATCAGACTTGAGATATGGTTCCCCTTCCAGGTAGGAAGAAACCTGTGGGTTGTCGTTGGGTTTTCACCGTCAAACATAACTCTGATGGTAGTGTTGCTCGGTATAAGATTCGTCTTGTCGCCCGCAGCTTTACTCAGACTTATGGGCTTGATTATGATGCTACTTTTGAACTTGTGGTCAAATTGACTTATGTTTGTGTTCTCCTCCCTCTTGCGGCAAATCAGAGTTGACCTCTATCAGTTAGACATCAAAAATACTTTTTTTAATGGGTATCCCATCGAGGAGGTGTATGTGGATCATCCTTCTGGTTTCTGCTTCAGGGGAAGTCTGTAAAGGTTTTTAGACTTCAAAAATCTATATATGCTTTGAAGCAGTCACCCCGTGTTTGGTTCCATTGCTTCAGTGAAGTGGTCATTTGCATTGGCTTCCAACGATGTCACTTTGATTATACTGTTTTCATCCATTCTGGCACCTCAGGCCGCACTATTCTCCTGATATATGTTGATGATATGATTCATCTCTCATGCTAAGCATTAGTTGGGGAGTCCCTTTGATGTCAAAGATTTAGACCATCTGAAGTACTTTCTTGGTCTGGAGATTACTCGATTTAAGAAGAGAATTTTTGTCACAACAGAAGTATTCTCTTGACCTGCTCAGCGATACTAGTATGAGTGGATATAAACCCGCTACTTCTCCCATGGTTTCGAAACTCTCTTTGCATAATACTGAGGATGAACCTCTTTCTGATCCTCATGCCTATCAACGTCTTGTGGGTCGCTTAATATATCTCACCCTCACACGACCTGATATTACATTTGTTGTCAGCATAGTTAGTCAGTTCATGCATGCTCCTCGTGTTTCACACATTGTTGTTGTTCATCGTATTCTCCGATATATCAAGGTTAGACCCAGTTGTTGACATGTATATCGCT
This sequence comes from Tetracentron sinense, assembly GCA_015143295.1. NCBI lineage: Eukaryota > Viridiplantae > Streptophyta > Magnoliopsida > Trochodendrales > Trochodendraceae > Tetracentron > Tetracentron sinense. The sequence continues at coordinate 54,081,840 of CM026551.1, forward strand.
CACATGGTCATGCTGATTGGGCCGGACCTGCTACTGACCGCCGTTCCACCTCTGGCAATTTTGTTTTTCTTGGAGGCAACTTGCTTGCGTGGAAGAGCAAAAAGTAACCCATGGTTTCTCGGTCTAGTGCCGAAGCAGAATATCGTGCACTTGCTCATGACACTTGTGAACTCTTATGGCTTTATTTTCTCCTCCCTGAGTTAGAGTTTCTGTTAAAGGCCATATGTCCTTAATATTTGTGAGAACAAGGCTACTGCAAAGATTGCCATAGATTATGTGCTTTATAAGCGAACAAAGCACATTGAGGTTGATATTCACTTTCTACGTGAGAAAGTTCGAGATTGTTCTTTCTCTCTTCAACTTGTTATCTTCACCTAGCCGGTTGGCCATGCTATTCTTCAGGATATTACTGTCAAGTTGGGCATGCTTATTTTTTATGCTCCATCTTGAGGGGGGAGTGTTGTCATATGTAATATTAGGGGTATAATTGTAAAAGGGCATATATGTAATGTTCTCTATGCAATTTTCTCTAATCTCTCTTCTTCTTCTCTTTTCTCTCTTTCTCTTCTCTAAACCCCAAATCCTTCAAACTCATTATCTAACTCTTACACAATTCACCCCACTAGGGTTTGAGCTCGTACATGGTTACTTTCAATTGGGATTTGAGCTCGTTCTAAATTGTACCCAATTCACCAATTATGGGGTTGTACATAACGTGGCTCAGTAACATCTTAGGGTCGTACGTAACTCTCCTAAGCACTCATTCCTAGAGTAGACACATATCTCACCCCACTAATGGACCCTGATATGTTTAAATCTTACCATTATTTCAACTTAATAACTTCCTTACATAGTAAGAAGTTTAAGCCCTATCGTTTACAAATTATAAAACAACATATATTCATCATGTCCATATTAAATTTCATGATATATCTAGGAATATAATGAATAACAAGTCATGCTTTCATGTATTAAATCATAGATTAAGTATCTCAAGCACAATTGAAGAAAAACACATATTTGCTGAATTTCTGTATTTTTGGTCAAAGCATTTCTATATTTCTACTAGACTACTTATGCATTCCTTCATTCATCTCTTGATTTGTGCAAATTTCATGTTGTTTCTATTGGATTTATTTTAAGTTTGTGATACAAATTTTAATGCCTTTTAAAACTTTAATTTTGTAATTGTTTTCAATTTTAAATGGTTTTTAATTTTGTGTAGCTTATTTCATTAGTGGGTTGTGATATGGGTTATTAATGCCGATCATCATCATGAGGAGAAATCTCTATTATAAAAGGGGTTTCACCTCTAAGGTTTCTTGTAGAGAAGGTTTCACCTCTAAGCTTTCTTGTAGAGAAAAGAGTAGAGTCTTTTAATCTTGTATCTTATTTATTTTGAGTTGAGTTTTCTTTTGAGTTGGGTGTCATATCAGAAGTTCATTAGTGAGTCTAATTTGTAAGTGCACGCTATTAAACCACGACTGTTGAATCCTGAAGATCAGCCGCCATAACCCGTTTGCATCGAGGGAGATACTCCAAGGAGGGCGAAATCTGTCTTAAGATTGTTGGAAAAATTTAGAGATTATGAACATACAAACAAATCTGAAAATGAAACTTTAATTTTGAACATATAAAAATAGTATTTTGTCAAGCTCGAATTAACAAAAATCTGAAAAAAGAAATAGAGAAAACTTATCGATTAGTGTTAGCATTCCGATTGAGGCACGATATTGAAATCGTTGTCACTAATTTAAGTTTATTAGTCTTCTAGAAAATCAAAAACTTTAGAAGTAATTTCTTAGGCTCCTCAATTCTTATCTTTCTAGAATCATGATAGCTCTCATTAGATTGCTCAAATAATTAACTAGATCACATTTTGAACTTCATTTAGTTTTATTTTGTCTTCAACATGTAACTTTAAATTCATCTGTTGTTTTTAGGTGCACCCAAAACAATTTAGACATTAGTTGAAATCTTGTCTTGTACGAGGCATAAGAATTGATCCTAGGTTCAACTGTTTAAAATTTTAAATATAGAAACGGGCAAGACAACATTTGATTTTGGTTGGAATACTACAACAAAGGTGGCTATAGATTTGGGACTGGACCAAAACTACTACATGGTGACTATAATAGGATTAACTGACCCACATGCATCTAACAAAGAACATAATAAGCGTTCCCATTTGCCACTCTTCAATTAAGTGGGCTGGGCTATGGTTTCTTTGAAAAAGCATGGATTAAATCCCAAGATAAATACTTCAATTCTAAGCCTCATGCTTAAATTCGAATCCTTAATGTATGCTCTTGAAGATCAAATTTGAATTCCTATCATTGCTAATATAAGATGTATTTGAGGCTAACTTTTGGTGAAATCCTGGTTGGTAATGTGCTTATATGCTGAAAATAAACAAAAGTTTGGTTGGTACTTGAGTGTGACAAGCTGGTTCTAACTTGAAATAGGAACCTCGTTATAACATGTATTTTATAACTCATTACTTATTGAAAAGTAAAAATAAAATTAGGATAATGTCCTAAACATAAATTACTAAAATAATGGAGAGTAGGAACCAAATTTGCTTAAGGAATTATGTAATTAAACCTTGTATACCTATACAATTGGTATAGCTGATAGAAAAAGATAGAATACAAGTAAAATATATATATATATATAAGAAGTGTATATTACCATCAAACTTGTGGAGGGGGTGAAAAACTCTATATAAATTATGAATTTTACTTTAATTCTTATATATCTCAAAGTGTGGGGGTATATAGCTAAGAACTGCAATAAGAGACAACGATGTCTTAACATACAGGAAATCTTTGTTACTCAATACACAACATTCTGGAGAGAATCATTTTTATAATGAATTATAATTAACAATCATCTCATAGAGATTGGTAGATCTCTTAGTATGAGAAATTTAATAAATGTGTAAATGGTGGATTTATAGGATGCCCAGTAATAAATCTGCTTATATATTCCATGTATGTTATGAAAACAATCTTTGGAGTAGTTGACTTACTTGTCATCTAAAATTGGCATAGGAGAAGCAAACATAACTTTTGATGTATTATTATATAATATTTGAAATTGTGGGGGCAATTTACAAAAGTGGGAGCATGAGAATATTAATTATGTAGATGTGTATATAGTACTCAAGAATTATAATTAACATGATATTCTAAATAAACTATTTTTACAAGACATTGTGTATAGATATATGTTTGACGTAGGCCAGTGGATTGGATAACTAGAGTTAGAGGCTCTTAATATCATGGTCTAGACTTTGCCATTATACTATAAGATATAAAATAATGACTAGACCTCATTTTCAGATGGGATGAAATTTGCAAGTGAATTTTAGTTCACTCTTGTTAGTGAAACAAACTCATGAAAATATGATTATGCATGGTTTATCTTTTTGATGCATGTGAAAATCATAAGGAATATAGTTCCTAGTTCATTACTAGAAATAATAGTAGATACATGATTTCAACACTAGAAATTGTGAAGTACCATAAATTTTTGTGGGGGAAGCTATCATTTCTTCATGTTGTATGATTAAAATAGATTAAGCAAGACTCCGTATAAAAAGAAAACTTTGCATACATAAAAGTTTGGGGGTATCTTGCTAAGTGGTATCATTTGGTTACCTTTTGTAGTCATGTTAAAACATATACTATGACTATGACTCAGGTGACGAAGATGAGAATCTCAAAGGAATTCAAATGTGATCACCAAGAGCAAACATTAAGGCCTCGAATTTAAGCATGAGACTTAGAATTTAAGTATTTATCTTGGGATTTAACCCATGCTCTTTCAAAGAGACCATAGCCCAACCCACTTTAATTGAAGAGGGGCTAATAGGAACGCTAGTATGTTCCCTGTTAGATGTATGTGGGCCGGTTAATCCTATTATTGTTACCATGTAATAGTGTTGGTCCAGGTCCAAATCTAGAGTCACTTGTGTTGCATTATTCCAACCAAAATCAAATGTTGTCTTCCCCGTTTCTACATTTAAATGGTTGAACCTTGGATCAATTCTTATCCCTCGCACAAGGCAAGATTTCAACTAATGTCTAAATTTTTTGGGGTGCGCCTAAAAAAAACAAATGGATTTAAAGTTACATGTTGAAGACAAAATAAAACTAAATGACGATCAAGAGGTAATCTAGTTAGTTATTTGAGCAATCTAATGAGAGCTATCATGATTCTAGAAGGATAAGAATTGAGTAGCCTATGAAATTACTTCTAAAGTTTTTGGTTTTCTAGAAGACTAATAAACTTAAATTAGTGACAGCGATTTCAGTATCGTGCCTCAGTCTGAATGCAAACACTAATTGATAAGTTTTCTCTATTTCTTTTTTCAGATTTTTGTTAATTTGTGACAAAATACTATTGTTATATGTGCAAATTTAAAGTTTCATTTTCAGATTTGTTTGTATGTTCATAATCTCTAAATTTTTCCAACAATCTTAAGACCGATTTCACTCCCCTTAGAGTATCTCCCTCGATGCAAACGAGTTATGGCGACCGATCTCCAGGATTCAACAGTCGCGGTCTAATAGCGTGCACTCGCAAATTAGACTCACTAATAAACTTTTTGTTGATATATGTAATATTGGGGGTATACTTGTAAAAGGGCATATATGTAATGTTCTCTACTTATATAAGATGCTAGTAGGGTTCTCTATCCCTAACTATGCAATTTCTCATAATCTCTCTTCTTCATCTTTTTTCCATCTTTCTCTTATCTAAACCCTAAATCCTCCAAACTCATCCTCCAACTTGGTATCAGAGCCACAACAAAGGAAGAACTTGATAAAACCAGAAGTAAGCACCAAAGGAAGAAGGAGCTTCAGTGACGTCACCAACTATACGACTGACGCAGCCGTACGGCCTAGGATGCTCCTCGGGATACTCTGTAGGTATTTTTTGAGAGATCTTGATTTCAAAGGATTTTTTAATGTTATTTCATGAGTTTTAGTTAAAATATTGATGAAGTTACAATGATTGAAAGAAAAAATACAGAAAAATTTGAAGGAAAATATTGTTTTGGTTCAGAGTTTTTTTTGCTTGAATGGGTTGTTGTTTCTGCTAGTTACTGGTCATGGTTGGACCCTTTTTTTCGATAGGAACATATTGAACCTTTTTTTTCTTCGTTTGGATGAGATTTAAAGGAGTTGTGATGATTCTAGAGCCCTACTTCACTACCCTTTTTTGCTGTTAAAGGGTTTTTTATACCCTATTTGCTTATAACAACAACTTAGGTCTTCTTTTTGGTAATCTTAATACCATTAGATCGTTTTTGTTGATATATTGATTAATTGGTCGTTTGTTCCTTGAGTTTCTTCTATGGATGCTAAATTTCTTACTCCGCTGACTCTTTCTCACTCTGTTGTCCACTCTATCACCAATATTAAATTTAATTGCAGTAATTTTCTTGCATGGTGATGCTCAGTTGAGCTTTCTATTGGGGGTCGCTCTAAGATGGGGTATCCTGATAGTAAGACCCCACAGTCGAAGACAAGTAATTGCGAAATTGTTAAGTGAAAGGCAGAAAAAATTGCATTATGTTGGGATGGTTGTTCAATTCTATGGAGTCTCAGATTGTCGAAAATCAAATTTTTTATAAAGATTGTCATGAACTTTGGGATGCTCTTATTCAGACTTATGCCCTAATAGAGAATAATGTTCGGATTTGTCACGCCCCAAAATCCCACCAAGGAGTTAGGCGTGACTTTGTGCATGACTAACTTGTCATGTCAAACCATCTTGTCCAATATCCAAGGCATAACATAATAGAAACGATAATCATAGCGGAAGCTTAAACTAAAAATTTCTTTAACACATATGATTTGTATTTCAAGTTTGTACATACATAACAAAAGCAAAGGTGGACATGCCTACCTATCAAAAATACAAAATATAATTTCACTATCACTCCACTCAGCAATAGTCTAGGTAGGGCCACACATCTAAATTTCTATCCTCCTGTGGCTGCAACGGGATAGGTGGTGCCCTTTCTTCCACGTATTCCTCTTGAACCAATGGCTCTGGGTTGTAGATGTCAAACGGACCTGCCGACATGAAATGTACAGCTGAGCATGGAATACTCAGCGAGTGTAAGCCACTAGCTAATAATGTCATAGTTAATAATATTGTGTGAGTACTTAAGATGACAATTCATAATTCATGCATGGAACCGAACATAGTAATCATACTTTAAGACTTTAACTTAAACTGTGCATAGCCTTAAAACCTTATCTTAAGAACTTTTGTAGCAAACAAAACATGCTTTATGAGTTCTTATAAATCTTATGAGTCTTCTGAGCCTTATGAGTTCTTATGAGACTTATGAGCCTTATGAGATTCTTATGAGTCTTGTGAGCTTTGTAACCGATCTTAGACTTATGATCCGTAGAGACATGTGAGATGATCGTAGACATGATCCGTAGAGCTTGTGAACCAATTAGACATGATACTTACGAGCCTTGTGAGCCTTATGAACCACTTGTTAGTCTTATAAGTTTTATGAAAGCCTTGCGAGACTTGTGAGCCAATCTTAGACTTGATCCTTATGAGCATTTGTAACCGATCTTGGACTTATGATCCGTAGAGATATGATAACCGATCTTAGACTTTGCCAACCCAAAGTTTGGCCTTGTCAAATCTTATGAGTTTATTAGTTTTCCTTATGAGGTTTTCCTTAAAACTCTTTTATTATACATTTTTGAACATTATGCTTATGAGAAAACATTGATCATACAAGACATATAGTGCTTGTGAGCATACTAACAATTTAGAAATCTTACAACATGCACATATGGGACATATAAACATCAAATAGGTTTGGAAAGTTTTAAACATTCAAGACATGTTGAGATAATCTTAGGTGCCTCGTATAAATCATAAAAAGTCTCAAAACATCCAATCACAACCTTAGGATACCATAAGTAGCATATTAAGCAACATCATGAGCATGCTTTAAAATTATAGTTTTCATAATGGAGAATTAGATAAACTCAATAGTAGAGAGCATTTACTTATTCAAGGTCATTAACTTCACAACAACTCATTTATTATTATTTATGTGTAATAAAGTTACTAGTAGGGTGTACTTACTTTGCAAAGAGTGAATCTCCCTAATATAGAGATTGAAGAAGGTTGAGAAGGCTTGAAGGAGTGCAAATCGACTTTGGGAAGCAAAATAAGCTCCAACCTTGGTCTTGGAGAAAAACCCTAGTTCTCCCCTTCCTTCTCCTTCCAAAATCCTCAAAATCATCCTTAGAGGGTTTGTGATACCCTAAGGCCACAAAATTGGCCTTATATAGGCAAAGGGATGGTCAAAAGACCATCATACCCTTAATGAAGGGCTTAAAAATACCAAAAAGGGAAAAACCCATATAATCGGTCGATCGGTGGTGACCATCGGTCAACCGGTGTAAAATGCCCTCTCAGTTAAAAAAGCCCATACAAAGTCTTGCTCGATCGGTCGACCGGTAAGGGGTATCGGTCGACCGATAACAGTTCATTCGACCGGTAGCAATATTAGTCGACCGGTTTTGTCTTTTTTTCCCCCATTTTGATTTTCGAATGCTTTACCCTTGTTCCTTAACACCCATAGGCATAACACACCCATGTTTTGAACCCCCAGCAATCATGCAAACACCCATAAGGTTCATAACCCTCATTTCTCATTGAGAACCTCCAAGACTATACACAAAGCTTAAAGCCTTAAAACACTATTCACTGGAATAGTGATTCCAGGATCCGGGGTTCTACATCCTCCCCCCCTTACAGGAATTTCATCCTCGAAATTGGACAATACTAAATACATGACAAGAGCAAAATTTACATGGAAGTAACAAATCAAGCTATACAAACAACTGAGGGTACTTTTCCCTCACTTCGGCCTCGTGCTCCTACGTAGCCTCTTCTAAGGAATGGTGTTGCCACTTCACGAGGAATAATGGAATAGTCTTGGTTCGCAAAACTTGATCTCTACGATCCAGAATCTGAACCGGCTGCTCTACTAGTATAAGATCCTCATGGATCTCTGATGGGTTGAGATATATCACGTGTGAAGGATCCGGAATGTATTTCTGAAGCATGGACACATGAAACACGTTGTGGACCGCCGCCATGCCAGTAGGTAGACCAACTCGGTATGCCAACTCACTGACTCTGGTAATAATCCTGCCCCTCTTGCCGAACCTCATAATTCCCCTGCCAGGAGAAATTTTCACAAAGACTCAATCCCCCACCCAGAATTCCAAATCCCTGGGGCAAGTATCCGCGTAGCTCTTCTGCCTATCCTGGGCAGTCTTCAACCTTTCCCAGATGACTTTGACCCTATCAGCGGTTTGCTCGATCAACTCAGGAACCAAAATATTCATTTCCCCTATTTTATCCCAGTATAGAGGAGACCTACAACTTCTTCCATACAAGGCTTCGAAAAGAGCCCTCTGGATGCTCACTTGATAGCTATTATTGTAGGCAAACTCAACCAACGGCAAGTGATCCTCCCAACTGCCTTTGAAGTCCAACATGTAAGCTCGGAGCATATCCTCTATAATCTGGTTCACCTTCTCGGTCTGTCCATCAGTCTGAGGATGAAAGGCGGTGCTAAAATCCAAATAGGAACCCATTGCACTCTAAAAGCTCTTCCTGAACTTGGAAGTAAACCTTGGATCCCGAAATGACACAATGTCGACTGGTACCCCGTGCAACCGAACCACTTCTTTGATGTACAGTGCTACAAGCTGGTTCAAGTTGAACGTAGTTCGATAGGGCAAGAAATGGGTGAACTTCGTCAAACGGTCAACCACCACCCAAATGGCATCGGAGTTATTCACCGCCGTTAGCAACCCAACTATGAAATCCATGGAGATATTCTCCCATTTTCACTCGAGAATTGGAAGGGATTGCAAAAGACCTGCTGACCTCATATGTTCGGCCTTCACCTATTGGCACACTAAGCATCTTGACACATACTCTGCGACTTCTCTCTTCATATTTCGCCACCAATTGTGTCTCTTCAGGTTCTGGTACATCTTCGTACCACTAGGATGCACAATATACTTGGACCGGTGAGCTTCATCTAAGATCTCACTCCCCAACTCTGCATCTACAGGAACATATAATCTTTCCTTAAATATGATAACTCCATCACCATTCAAAGAGAATTCTTCACTCCCTTTGTTAACGGCCTTATCTCTGTAAGCAATTAGCTACGCATCCAAACCCTGTAACTCTTGGATCCGAACTTGGATATAAGGCCTAATTATAAGATTAGCCATAACTAGCCCAAAAGTAGGAATAGTGAAGCTAGTATCGAGGTTCGACATGACCTCCAATATCTTCCACTCCTGAATCATCATTTGGGCTACAAGTCCAAGAAGCTTCCTGTTCAGAGTGTCTGCCACCATGTTTACCTTACTCAGGTGGTACTGGATAGAGTACTCGTAGTCCTTTAAGAATTTCATCCATCGACGCTGCCGTATGTTCAACTCCTTTTGAGAAAACAAATATTTCAAGTTTTTGTGATCCGTGAACACATCAAACTGTTCCCCATAAAGGAAGTGCCGCCAAATCTTCAATGCAAATACTACTGCGGTAAGCTCCAAGTCATGAGTAGGATAGTTCTTTCCGTGATCCTTCAACTGCCGGGAAGCATAGGCGATGACTTTTCCGCACTGCATAAGAACACATCCTAGCCCAACATTCAAGACTTCACTGTAAACCACGAAACCTCCACTTCCCGATGGCATTGTGAGAACAGGAGCCATAGTAAGCCGCTTCAACTCTGTGAAGCTCGCTTTGCATTTTTCATTCCAAGCGAACTTAACATTTTACCACGTCAAGTACGTGAGCGGTGCTGCGAAGATGGAAAATCCCTCTACAAACCTCCTGTAGTATCCTGCCAAACTAAGGAAGCTACGTATCTCGGTCACACTCCTGGGTCTCTCCCATTTCATCACTGTCTCTATCTTCGCTGGATCTACTAAAATACCCTCGATAGATACCACGTGGCTAAGGAACGTCACTTTCACTAATCAAAATTCATACTTACTCAACTTGGCATACAGTCTATGCTCTCAAAGAGTCTCAAGTGTAAGGCAAAGGTCTCGATCATGATCCTCCTGTGTCTGGGAATACACCAAGATGTTGTCGACAAAAACAATGACACACCGATCTAGACTAGGTCTGAACACTCGGTTCATCAAATCCATGAATGTTGTTGGTGCATTCGTTAGACCGAAAGGCATGACTAGGAATTCGTAGTACCCGTACCGAGTCCTAAAGGCAGTCTTGGAAACATCTTCAGCCTTGATCTTCAACTTGTGATAACCCGATCGAAGATCATTCTTGAAGAAAAACCTTGCTCCCTTAAGTTGGTCAAACAAGTCGTCTATCCGTGACAATGGATAACGATTCTTGATCGTAACCTTGTTCAACTGCTTATAGTCGATGCACATTCTCATCGACTCATCCTTCTTCTTCACGAAGAGTATTGGGGCTCCCCATGGTGATACACTCGGTTCGATGACCTGAGCTACTGCAGCTCTTCTATTTGTTCCTTCAACTCCTTAAGCTCAACTGGGGCCATCCTGTATGGAGCCTTAGAAATAAGAGCGATACCTGAGGCAAGCTCTATAGCAAACTCTAGCACCCTATCTGGAGGCAACCCTTGCAATTCTTCAGGAAACACGTCTAAATACTCGCTCACAGCTGGGATGATTGAGGAGTCTCGTGCCTCTGGGTTTGCTAAGCTTAGAGCTGCAAAGCGGGCAATATTTCTCCTCTGTAGCCCTCATAAGTGAAAGGGCTTAACTCCATCCAGCTTGAAATCCACCCTCTTCTCGAAGCAAGCCACGTGCCCGTGGTGTGCGGTGAGCTAATCCATCCCGAGAATAACATCAAAGTCTAGGTCTTGGAACTCAAGGATGATCAGATCGACCAGCAAATCGTGCTGCCCAACTTGGACTATACAATCTCAGTATCCTCGATCTATATCCACCGACTTTCCAAGTGGAGTCAAAATGGTCAACTCCTGACGTAGAGGACTTGACTCAGAAGAGAAACCTTTAGCAAAACAAGGTGACGCGAATGAATGTGTTGATGTAATGTCAATCAACACACGAGCCAAACACTCGTTCACACTCGAGGTGCATGTGTATTATAATTAAATAAAGTCAATAATTTCAAGAACTCACATAGAGAATATGTAGCATGATATACACGTGAGCAGACATATAATAACAAGCATTTCTAACTTGAAGAGTTTACAATTTTAGCCATCGAAGACGCATAAGGTAGTCGAGTATGTACCTTGCATAACATCGTCAGATGTCTGTGCGTCTCTTTCTGTCACGACCCAAAATCTCCCCTAGGAGTTAGGAGACTTTTGGCTCGTGACCGCCATGTCATACCATCCTGTTATGACACATAAGGCGAATATACCATCCTGTAAGAGCATACTAAAAGGCGAACCTGAAAATTTCTTTATAACATAAACTTACGATTTGTATTCCAAGTCTGAACCAATAGATTATACAAAATATAAAGTCTAATGTGGACATTCCCCACTTTCAAAATACACAACCCTCTCCCTCACATCACTCAATAATAGTCTAGATAGGGCCTCCTATCTAGAGCTCCATCATCCTGGTGATGATCCATGGCAGGCTCCGGCTCGTAGTACTCCTCTTCTAACCAAGGCTCAGGAGCATGTGCATCCACAGAACCTACCGAAGTCAATAATTCGGCTGAGCATGGAATACTCAGTGTATACAAACTACTAAATAGCAATACTATAAACATCAATGATAGCATATGCACACACACATCAGAGCAAAATAGGCGAAAGCAAAGTGGAGTGAGCATATAAATTAAAGCAGTTCATAAAACAGATAACATGTGAGCATTTCTTTACAAGGCACATATCGTTGAGCATTTCACTAACCATATACTTTGAACCATAACAAACCCAATACTTAGAGTAATTCGCAAAACCGATAACAAAACAATACTTTACAAGCAAGGAGGTAAACTCCTTTGAGTTCAAAACAAAGCAATACTTTACAAGCAAGGAGGTAAACTCCCTTCAGTCCGAAAATTAAAGCAATACTTTACAAGCAAGGAGGTAAACTCCCTTGAGTCCGAACATCAAAGCAATACTTTACAAGTAAGGAGGTAAACTCCCTTGAGTCCGAAAATCAAAGCGATACTTTACAAGCAAGGAGGTAGACTCCATTGAGTTCTAAACAAAGCGATACTTTACAAGCAATGAGGTAGACTCCATTGAGTTCTAAACAAAGCGATACTTTATAAGCAAGGAGGTAAACTCCCTTGAGTTCAAAACAAAGCGATACTTTACAAGCAAGGAGATAAACTCCCTTGAGTTCAAAACAAAACGATACTTTACAAGCAAGGCCTAAGCCCTTGAATCCAAATCCATTCTTTGGGCAAACCAAAACCTTGAGAAAAAGACCCTTTTTGAGCAAAACAATACTTGAGCATACCCTTTTGAGCAAAAACATACTTTGAGAAAAACTCATGCTTTGAGAAAATCCCTATTTGATCAAAACCATCCCTTTTTAGCAAAATCCATACTTTAATTAAAAATATTCTTTGAGTTACAACCTTTCTTTGAATTCATATATCCTTATGAGCAATTCAATAACCATAGAAACCTTTAAATATAATAGTAAAACCAATACCATTCACGAATACAATTCAATTTCTACTATTCATTAACAATTCATAGCAAAACGATTTAGTAGAGTGTATCTACCTTAAAAATGAAGTTTTTACACTTCTGTATACTGAATCAAGCTTGAGGAAAGCTTGGTTGAATCTTGGGAAAATTTAGGTTTGAAAACCCCCTTCTTCAAGAACACGCACAAAATTTCTTTGGAGAAATTCCAAGCTTGTGGAATTACTTTGGATTTGAAATCTAGGTGTTAGAACACCAAGAAAGTAGGAAGAACTCTTCCTTTGATGGAAAAACACCAACTCAGGACATCCAAACAACTCTCACTTCTTCTCTTCTTCTTCTCTTCTATTTATAGTCTAAAGGTTTCCAAAAACCCAAAAAATTCGTAGGAAAATATCCCCCAAGGTTGGTGATGAGTTACAGGCTATTTCTGGGCGTTTTTGGCATTTTCTGGGCTGAATTCATCGACGAAATTCGGCCCCCAACTCAATTCGTCGCCAAAATGGCACTCTGCATGGGCCTCCTTTTTCTGCTTTAGTATTTTGACCATAACTTTTGACTCGCTTATCCAATTTTGATGATTCAACTTGCATTGAATTTTTATTTCAAAGGGGAACAACTTTCATGTTTTCACAAAGCTTAATTTTGAGTTCTAACTGGTGTAAATGAGCCCACAAGTGGACTAGTCTTGGGATGACTGTCAGCAGACCAAAATTTACAGCAGACCAGGTTTCGGAAATCCCACACTTGGCTTAACTTCTACTCCTAATCTAAAAAAGTGATAAACATGAACCTTAAAGAGGGTTCTAATATCTTTCTAATGGCTCAATAATCACTCAATTCTGATGAGAGACGACAAAACTAGAGATCCTACAAGTTGAGGGTTGTTAAGACCTCCCCCATCCTTTAGCACTTAGAAACTTTCCCCTTTTTATTTTAACACCCATAAACATCAAGTATGGTTCTTTAGTACCCTCACACACCATAAAACCTATAATAAACTCCTCACATCATTCACAAGCACCTAGGAAACCTTGGACCTCACAAACACTGTTTACTGCACTATTCACAGCACTATTCACTTACAACCCGTTAAGCACTTAGGGTATTTTATATACCCTTACTTTTACCCACTTAGAGTATCATTATACTCTCTTGTTGAGCCTCAACACACGCACCTAAAGCCCTTACTTCACTCACCATGCAACCAAGAACAAGACGGAAGGCTTTAGGCCTTTACACACACCATACAATGACACTATTCACTAACACTGTTCATAGCATAGTGAACTCTGATTCTGAGGTTCTACACTTTTAGTCAAGGCAAAGACCTGACCCCAGTTCACTTGGTGAAGTGGTGGTGTGGGTTGTGTGGGCCGTGCGGGCCTAGAGACAGAAGCCTGTGAAGACCCTTGTTGAGGTGTCTGCTTGACTAGGGGTCTGCTTCCTTGAAGCTGAGCCTATGACTGGCGGCATGGGAAATCTCGAATCATGCGGCTTGCTCGCCATAATGAAGACATCCGCCAGAGGCTCTCTGACACTCTCCAGCCTTGTGCCTCCTACCACAAAAGCCACACTCCTTGAACGAGGATGATGAGGATGTAGGCGGTGCGAATCTAGTGGGCTGTGAAAAAGTAGGGCGAGGAAAGAATTTGGGATGTATCTTGCTACATTTCCTTGTGGCCTATTGGAGGAGTGTGACCTCCATATATAGTCACATTCTCAACTTACTAGATGATTGAGGTCTGACGGTGGATATCGTATCCACGCTGAGAATGGTGCCCTACTCCAACACCTATGATCTCTTTAGGACAAGGTATCACAAAGGCGTATGAACCACCTTTGTCACTACAGTGGTTATATATATCATTCTACTAATAAAAGTACAAAGAGTATGCAAAACTTTACTTGGACATAAATATTCTTTAACTTATTTTATTTAATACATAACTTAGAGTATAACCAAACTTTAATTAAGTCACTATTTAATATTATGTGGGGCTCATTATTAAAAGAGAGTTGATCTAGGACTCTACCATATGAGGGAAGAATCCTATTTCTATAGAAAGAGTCTATTGGAAAGGAGAGCTGATTTAGGATACTACATATTAGGGAAGAATCCTATATTTATTGAAAAAGAGTCTTCTAAAAAAAATGAGCAGCCCTTTGTCTCCTATGATAGTAGCTTCAGCCGTTGCTTTCCTCTACGATAGTAGCTTCAACCGGTTTTAGATATACTTCAATGTGATAACGTTTTGGTCGTTTGTGTGTTTCTTGCTCTTTTTCTTTCAATCTGATCCATGCTTATTAATCAGGTATCACTTAAAGCACCACACGAGCCAAATGCAAACAAGGAGGCCCTGGCTAGGTGGGAAATAATTAAGCACCTAAGGATTATAAATTGATTCCTCATTGACTTCACAACTTTTCATTTTGTTTCTATGGGACACTTGTTCTTTGTACATTCTCTGTATTTATTTTAAAGTGCTTCCTCAAGCAAATCTCATGGTGGGTTTCTCAAAATTTTGTACTTCACAAGTTTCGTAGGTACGTAGCACCAAGATTTTGGCCAAATCTCATGGTCTTGTTTTTTTTTTGGTAAAAGGTAATATAACACTTAACACACACAATCAAACCTATGGTAACTGCTAAGGTGCCATAAGGGTATATCCAAGCAACCACTCCAATACGGCCTGACTAATGGAGGGTTCATGGTCTTTTTCCACATAGTTGCTTTTTTGTTTTTATTTTTTAAAATTTTGTTAAACAGAGCTTCCACGTGCCTTGCACGTGCCAGCATTACTAGTATATGAAAATATGATAAGATGTGGTTTGGAGGGTAGGAGAGAATCTGTTAAAATAGATAAACGCTTTTAGAAGTGAATTACTCTTTTAACTTTTCAAGAATACATCTGGAAGGCTGTTTAGGTCATAAACAATCCAAAGTATTTGGTTATAACTGTAAGTCGGTTATAATAGTTTGATGAGCTAACAACTCTCTTAACAGAATACGCTCCCCTAACATAATACAGTTGTAATTGTTAGAGTTTGTTACACGTCATATCAATCTTGAGATATTTTCAATTGAAGTAAACTGAGTTGAGATCATTCTCTATAAATAAATGATGCTTGCACATGATAGGAAAAATAATAATAATACAATTCCAGGAGAGAAATTTTTTTTTAAGGAGAAGTCTTCTTCTCCAAAAAAAACCATGGTTTTTGAGAAAACCTTCTTCCAGAAGAGAGTTTTTAGATTATTCCTTCTTTCGACCTCTCTTGATTTGCTCTTGTAGGAAGAACAATTGATGCAGTGGAGCTGAGCTACTTCAGGCTTACAGATCACCCATAAATACTTGAGGAGAAGTTTGTGGACGAATAACTAGAGTTCCAGCTCAGCAAAGCTTCGAATCCTCAGATCCAACAAAATGTATGTTACTAAACAGTCTTTAACTAAACAACTGTCAATTTAGATACATATCTTAACAATGTTCCCAAACACTACCTTAATAGTCAGACATTCACAACTGTTACCTAAGTCTATTAAGAAGATAGTGAAATCGGTGCAACCAAACACTCTAGATGTAAACACAAGTCCTACAACGGTAGCTAAATGTGTTGCTATTTTTTCCTATTACTAAAAATATATACAATCTAATTAAGACATTGCTACTTAACTCCCCGTCTAAATAGTCCAAGTAGTGTTCAATATATAGAAACTAGCGGGTGGCACGTGCGATGCACGTGAGAGCGAGGGGGGAGTTAACCGCAATTAATAAGAGTTAAAAGGGACATGTGTTAACCCGCGGGTGTGATTGAACTCGCTAGTGGCACGTGCGATGCACGTGAGAGCAAGAGGATGGAGTTAACCACAGTTAATAAGAGTTAAAAGGGACACCTGTTAACCCGCGGGTGCGATTGAACTCTACCTGAGTTCAATCGCGATTGGTTGTGATTCTAAATAGATAGATGAGCAAGGGTTAGTTTGGGAATTAAAGTAAAACATTAAATCAAAGGCAGGGGGTAGTTTGAGAATTAAAGTAAAACATTAAATCAACGTTTTGTTTTTATATAAGGGTAGTTTGGGAATTTTGGAAAAGTCATCTATGCATGCCTCTCGCATTATAATAGTAAATATATTATGGGCTCGGTACTATTTAAGGGTTGGGCACTAACGTATAATGCAAGCCTAATGGAATGGTGTGCATGCAAATAACTCAATACCATTTATCATTTTTAAAAACAATCTATTTTATTCGTTTAATGGAATAAAAATATATTAAGTAATCATTGTTATAACCACTTCGACAAATCTAGAGAAATGAGAAAATGAGAAATCAAGCAATACAAGGGAGACAAGATATACATGGTTCGGCAAGATGCCTACGTCCACAGGAGAAAATGGCAAAAAATCCACTAAAAATATGGGAGAAAAATAGTATATACAAGCTCTCTCCAAACCCTCAAAAAACCCCTTATCCCACATCCTCAAAGAAAACCCTTTATATATCTAGGGTTACAACGAGAAGACAAAACGGGTCGGAAATACGGGTCAAAATTGCCACACATTGCCTATTAATCGGGTCACTCGAGTCGCACACCGGGTCATCAAGGATCCGGGTAAGATCCATACTAACTTCCCAACGAAACCCATATACAAAATTTGAGTAAAAACTCACAATCATAAGTTATCAAATAAAAATTGAATTCCTAACACTAATTTATCAAACAAAGAAAATCTAACGTATTTGAAAATTTTCGTTACTAAGCTTCTTTATTTTGAAACGAGGACGAGAGGTGATGTCAAATGCTTGACAATGTAAAAGAGATGATAGCGAGTATAGATAATAGAAGTCAGTTGATGAATAGAGAATAAGTCGATTGAAGAAAGAGAATAAGGTTGGGGTATCATAAATTTCAATTATATATATATATAATATTGAAATAGGAATTGGGCTCAATTAGTGGAACTGTGGAAGCCCGCATCATTTAGGACCCGGTTAGGACTTGGTTGATTGAAGCTTGTGCCTGTCTGGGTCCGAACATACTCACACAAACATGCATGAATGCCTATAGTGTATCTCCTGCTTTGGGGGGAGGTACCGGGTTCCATTCCCGAGAGGGTGGGAGTTTGTATATACTCTCCACCAGCCCACTAACTGAATAGATATTAACACCTAACCGGCATTGCGGCCTAAACGTATATCTCGAACCAAAAAAAAAAAAAACTTGTATCGGATTTGAATCAAAGTATACTATTATTATTTAACTTTTCCACAAAATTTTGACTAAAAGTACCAAATTTGATATATATATTTCGATAAATATAATATAATGTTTAATTAAAATTAAAATTTTGGCCAAAATTTTGAAGGCCAACAAAATTTCAGCAAAAATTTGAATTGAAAAAATAATATTTCTATTAAAATTGTGAAATTTTTATCCAAATAGCGGATAACAAGATGAAGAGCAATATCGGTATAGACGGAGGCTGAGATTTCTAGAAATTTTGCAAAATTGCAACAAGATTTCAAACATCTTATATGATACTAGTGTGGAACCCGTGCGATGCACGGATAAAAATAAGAGATCAAAAGTACTAAAAAAGAACAACAAAGAGATCATAATTTTCTCTAGTAATTAAAAAAAAAACAAACATTTGTTATAGATTATAGTCTTTCCCTCCTCTCACGTGGAGTACTGTTTGCTGCATATATAATCTATTGGTCACAAATGAAATATCTAAAATGTTTGTAGACTCTTGAGTCTCGATATCATTGATATATTAGATCATACTCTTAGTCTTGAGTCATTTATTCATGTGTCTCCAGATTTTTCTTTTCTCCACGCCGATCTAGATTAGCCAGATGAGATGATCACAAAGAAGAGGGTTTGTGACTTCCGTCTTCCTACCCCATAAAAAAAACGGTGCAATACCAAAACATGGCAATAAAAATTTTCACGTCTAAGCTCCGCCAAACCTACAACATAACCTCCTCTAGAATCCGAACCCTCTCCATGGCAGCTGCAGCCACTGCACCGCTCTCATCTCCTTCGTCATATGCTTGGAAAGTGGAATGAAAGAATTGATACTTTTCTTCATCTCAAGATTGTCATTGTTGAGTAAATATCAAGATTACACGATTGTTTTGTTTCTCAATTATCTGTAGACGATAAAATAAAAGGTGAAAAAAGCAATAAGATAAAAAATAAAATAAAATGAAAAACTTTCCTCTTAACTCTCTATGAGAGGGCATAGAAGATTTCTCTTGCCAATTGTTCTACTTGTATAAGGCCTTCCCTTTCCTCTCTACCTCAACTGTTTCAATGAAAGGAGCTCTCACCGAAATGAAATTTAAACGACAAAGCTAGGATTTGAATTTCTAAGGGTGAAGCGTTAGCCTTATATATCCACAATCACTCATAACTGTTGCTGTTGCTGACTAATAAATTATAGCACCAACCATTATAAAAAGGAGAAAGAGCGTTTTGAATTTGAAAGGGTGAAAGAGTTGCTGTTATAAAAGCAATCACTAAAGGAGAGAGAGGTGGCGGGTGGAGAGCTAATGTTATAAAGAGAGGAGGGGTTTTGAATTTGGGTAACCGTTTCAAACGTGCTTAGCACCTTTATATCCCCTTCTCTCTCCTTCTTTATAAAGACCAAAACTGAAAGACATTTGTTAAAAAAAAAACTCTTAAATCTTTCTAAGACTGCCATGTGTCTCTCACCTCCTCTGTGATTGCCACGTGTCAACCCACCTGCTTGGGTTTCATTGGTAGTAATTCATAAATTAAAAAAAAAAAATCTTAGATGATACTTTACTACATTTTTGAAGCTCCTATCATGACCAATTTATAACTATCAAAATATTAGCATTCCAATAGGACGGTGGTCGCTTGGACTAACCATTATGGCACCTTACGGCTCCCTTAGGGTTGGCTAAGTGAGTGAGTTTAGTGTGTTTGGTAGAGATTTCTCGCTGTCTGGTCCATGATCTATATGCTGTCACGTGTCCTTTTTACCACACATTAACTGTGGTTAAGATTCACTCATCCTTAGGTTCATAAATCTAATTGGTTTTTAAGAAAACAAAGAAAGTAAAATATTAACTTTGAATTAGTTAAGCTTAACCACGGTTAATAGATTAAAAAAAAAGTTAATAGATATTCAAAGGGACACTTGTCATTACATGAGCATGGGCCAATAAAGCCCCATGCCTAATGGGCAACTATCCTTCCAGAATCCAGAATGCCGTTCCATTTGCTTTACTGGCCGTTACTTGGTTGATCGCGTGTCTAGTCGGTTACGATTACGAACTTACTATTTTTTTTTTTTTGGGTAAACAATTACGAACTTGCGATGGTTTGCTGAATTGTTTTTGAAATTGAAAACGCTTGGTTTCTTTCTATTATCATCTCTAAAACTAACGGTAAAATACAAGTGTTGAAGCAGCTGTCGTCATTCAAATTTCAAATCAACTTTTTCATTCTTTCTCCCTCCGATCAGCAACACCTCTTCTCAGACCCTAATTCAACCTGTACGTGGTAGCCAAAGAGAGAGCTGGTGGATCGAGATGAACACCAAACCTTGTCACGGCCCCAAGATTCTCTGGTGGATCGAGATGTTCTTCGTTTCTTCTCTCATGCCCTAATTCTCTTTTCATCAGAAAAAGAGACTCAGGATTTGTTTCTCATGCCCTAACCTCTGTTGCAGATTGGGAATCGGGGCTCGAAGAACACTGCGATGGATTCCGAATTTCCTGTTATCTCCTTCCACTAATTTCTCAAATTGCTTTACGGTTTCCTCTAATTTTAATGATTATTAAATTCATTCAAATCAAGCCATTTTCTTCTTTTGGTATTCTCTTCTTCCCTTCTCGCCCTTTTTCGTTTCAGATTCAGACCTGTTCATTTCTTCACCCAAAAACAATCACAGAAAGAAAGCGATTTCTTGGGGGATCAATCCGTCGGGAAAACCAGCATTATCACCCATTTCATGTACAACAAATTCAACTACACTTACCAGGTATGAACAAAAACTAAGCAGAAAATTAGCCATTTTGGGTTAGGATCTTGAGCATCTAGAAATCTTTAAGATTGTATGGAGGGTGTAGCAACGATTATGCAGAATATCAATGGAGTATAATCTTGACACCATATAATCAATAATGCATACAAGGTGCTATAGTATGGTAGAACCATGTATATGTAGCAGATCGTTAGGTTTGTCTATTGAACACAGGATTCGGATACAAAATCTCATAGATCTGCCCCTGAACGACTGTATGTAAATCTCAAGCGAACAGTGACTGGACCTTGTATATAACTGAGTTGTCTACATCTCTTTATATGAATTATATGATTTGGGAAACTCTTCTTCCAAATCCCTTTCTAAAAATAGTTTGTTGAACATACCTTCTAATTATGGCTTGCAATTGCACTCTCCTGACATTGTCGCTGGGCAGAGTTCCATTGTCATCCCAGTTTTTTTGATCTTCTGTTGCATTCCATGACCAACTTTCCCAAGTAGGCCTCTTTGTTCGTGTAATTGGAGCCGTTTTATCTGCTCTTCCATACAGTTGTGGCTCAATGAACCACTTGTAGTACTTCATCCTTCAGCCAGTTAATCCTTGTTCTCCACCTCATCAGATGGATAATTAGAACCTGTAATATGAAAGTTGATGATATCATCATAATTTTCGTTTGTGTATACGAATTTTCTCCATTTTTCTTTTGTTTAATTTGATGAAGAACTGATGTCGTTACCATTCAAGGGGATGAGGGAGGGGAGTGTGTGTGTTCATATCGCTTAAGGATAGGACTGTCTTGTGAATCTGGACGTAAATAGCTAAATATGAGAATATATGTTGGTGAAGGGAAGGATCATCAGATTTTCGTGTAGAAGACTAGAAGTGGATGATGATGGCTAAATAAGGTGAGATGATAGTGTGAAATTCTAATGCTTGTGTAACTAGAGATGTCACCAGCATTTCCTTGTGAGATTTTCAGGATGGTTAATTTAAGCTTTGGTGCAGTTAAGCTATTGAATGCAATTGAATAGGTTTGTATGCGTTGAGCTGAAGCTCAGGTTCTTCTGATCATCTGATGTAACTTAGTTCTGGTGGAACTTGTAATATTTTGTTTTCAGGTCAAAATTCATTTTGATTGTTCTTATTGGTTGATTAGAACTAGAAAAGTGGAATTGTTTGGCTGAAGGCTTCCTTTCTTGGCCGGCAGTTTTAAGCGTAACATCACCTCCCTAGGATTCACACTTATACCTTTATCAGTTTGTTTCACTAGCTTTTGTCAACTTAAGTCGTGCATATATTGGATCATAGTAGCTTCCGCATTTTCTTGGACTTCCTGAACTTTTTTTTCCGATCTGTCGAGTAGTTAGATGCTCAGAGTTGATCTTGTAAGCATTTGTCTATCTTTCATTTGCAACTTCTATTTGGAACATCAATGTGAACTTAATGTGATATTCTAAGGTGAACAATCATTCTGTTTTCTTTCCTTTTTGCTTCAATACCATTAACAGATTTTATAATTTAGGAGTTGGGTATCACTTCTGACGAGGCTTAAGCTTGGATGAGTTACCTAAAGGAGCTGTTATACTGTGAAGAGGGTATGCCACTATTTATTCATCTTTATGTCCTATGTTTTAGTTCTCATCTGTATAGCATGGTCATGGTTTCAGTTGACTTATAATCTCCTGTAATATAGGTACATTGCCGTTAAATTTGCTTCAGTATAGTGTGGGATGGTTTGCTTTTGGTTCATATTTTCATGAACCAGGTGTGCTGCTCCTTTTTATGTACTTTGGTTGTTTCTTTCTATTAGTAATATATTCTTGTTTTCATCGATCAAAAAAAAAGTATAGTGTGGGATGGGGTCTACTGTGGACCTATTTATCAGAAAGGAACTTTCATTAAGGTTGTAGTTTAGGGTTGACATGTGGTTTTCTTTTCACCTTTAGATTAATGGCTAGATTATTTGGTCTGCATAACAAAATCTTTATGCTGATAATGGTGAACGCTTTTTTTTTTCCTGTTAGCATGGTACAATATCAGTTATGAAAACTATGGGCCTTTTGGACATGTTTACTTAAATAACCAGGTGTAGATGGTAGCATGATAATGGATTTCCTGCCCACACAAAAAAAAACTATTGTCTCCAGTATAGCCTTTGCTATATGGGTAGTTCTATTTATATACTATAATGTACTAAATCATGAGAGGCAATCTAAGATCATATTTGTCAAAATTTGGAAAAGCCATGACCTTATTTTATTAACAGAACTAAGCATTCAAATATTTCTTCAATCTCGTTAAGATCTCTTGGGTTTTGTCACCCTGGTCAACTTTTTGACAGGATTTCCATTGGGATTCAGGTCCTTTGAAAAATGGTTGGATTCTGTAGAGGCGCTCTCTTCATGCCATTTTATGGGGCATTTGGGAATGAAGGAGTTAGGAAAATATATAAAAATAAATTCTCTAACCTTTCTATTTTATTCAGTGGAATCAAGATTATGGTTTTGCATTGGGCCCTTGCTTCTAAGAACAATGGTGCATAGTAGTTTACAATGGAAATATAGCTTGCCATGTTATTTTGTAAATGGTTAATTGATTCCCCAATATATGATTCATCTTTCATTTTATTAACTTTTGTCGGAAAGGAGTTCCACACAGGCTTTTCTTGGTCACCATCACTATTTATCTATGGAATATACACTACAATTAACTATATCTGTGGATCTCATATTATTGCAGAGGTTTTGATGATGAAATGAGGACAGTATTTGCAATAAATCTGGAAGGAAGGGGAATTAAATTGCGCCCAGGGACGAATTTGCCAGAGGTATTTCTAGTTCTATTGGGAGTTGGGACTGTTCACTCATTCACTTGCATTGCTGTATCTTAATCTTCTTTTTTTTTGTTCTTGGTTCTTGGGTATTACTTTTTATCCCTTACATAATATCTTTTGTTTGTTTGGACGTTCAACTTAATGCTATTATTGCATTTGGTAATTTAGTTGATTAAAACGGAAGATGGCATAAGAGTTCTTACAGGCCACGGCTACGAATTGATGGCAATTGTTGTACTGTTTGCACTGGCAATTCCCTGCCCAGTTCTTATTATAATGCATTTCCAAGTAATGAGTTTTAACTCATTTCCAAAGATATAAGGTATTTGATTGCATTCGGTATTAACGTTGTTTAACGTAATAACGTCTTCTAGGAAATACTAACTTTGCTGGATAACCTTCTTACGTAACTAGATAACCTTCTCACGTAAGCTATTATGTTTTGACTAATGCAAATATTTTGGCATATGGAAAGCAGTAGCCATCTTTCTTTCAACTTTTATAAGTACCAAAAGTATTTTGTTGAAGTATATTTAAATGTACAAGAAGGTCTAGAAAAGCATTCCCCTTGAAATAGCACAACATGTTAAGAAATACATCAAGAAGAAACTGAGTTATGGGTATGAGCATCCAAATCCCCAGCTAACTTCTTTCCAATTGCACTCAAACTCCTCTCTCCTAGTATTTTTGAATTCTTTCAATAGAGGTCCAATCTATTTGAAGACTCCCAATAGGTCAGCAGACTCCTATTGCGTTCTTTTCATATACTTCAACAAAGAGCGCAAGGAAGGATCTTCCACAATTCTCTCCTCTTTCCAAAATCCAAACAGTCTGCTTGCCCAAGAAGTAAGTCCCTGATATCTCGGAGGAAAGTCCGTTCACATTGAAGAGGGATAGAAGAAGCTCCAAACATCCTAGCAAATCTGCTATGGAGGAAAAGATGGTTGACACTTCTTTTCTAAGGTATGAATCTTTGCAAGTGGTTTTTTTACCCGTGCCTTTTTGGTCAAGGGTTTCAAAACCTAGGTCTGTGCGTATTCCACAATCAGACCTGACCAACTGGGAAAGCACCAGTTGGTTCAAGAAGGTTGACAATTTTCCCGTTTCTTTCCAAAGTGGCACACTTGCACTAGCCATCTTTTGGTTACAAAATTTGTATGTTATATGACAAGTATTTCGTATGTCCAACACAAAGTGTAGGCTAGCTATTGGTATGCATAAGGGATATACTGGTTTCTTTCTTTGAAAAAAACACCATGAGTGGGGGTTCGGCGTAGACCCCTACCCGTTAAGTAATAAAAATAAGTAAACTAACTAATAGGAAGGGGTGTAAAAAGCCTTAACACGGAGAAGAATCTATACAATGAGCTAGTCTAGTTTCTTTCTTTGAAAAAAACATCATGCGGGAGTGGGGGTTCAGCGTGGACCCCTACCCGTTAAGTAATAAAAATAAGTAAACTAACTAATAGGAAGGGGTGTAAAAAGCCTTAACACGGAGAAGAATCTATACAATGGGCCAGAATGGGGGAAAACCAACCCCTACAAAAGATAATCTGCTTTTGTAACAAAGCTAGATAAGAATTTCAACCTTAAATTAAGGCTTTGTGTATAAGGTAAAACCTCCACGCAATTCATGGAAGCTCTAAGGGTGCGTTCGTTTGGCGAGAAAGTGAGGGAAAGTAAAAGAAAAGTGAGCTTTCTTGCACTTTTCTTGTGTTTGGTGTGCAAGAAACACACTTTCATTTTCTTGCACTTTCTCAATAGTTAAAAAATTTCTCCCAAAAACTTCTTCCATCTTTTGATGGTTGTTTTGAAAGAAAATTTATGTTTCTTTTATTTTCCTTTCTTTTCTTTTCTTTTCTTTCACCCATTTTCTCACTAAACGAACACACCCCTAAAGCATTTATTATAGCAGCATTCTCCTTGGTAGCACAAGCATGGTTGGCAAGAGCATTCGCAAACTGATTACTCTCCTTAAATGTGCGAGAAAAATTCATATTACCTTCGGCATCATTTGAAGTGATCTTATTCTACAAATATCAGCCAGACCAAGGAAAATTTTCTCCACCTTTGAAAGTGTCAATGAGAATTTAGAGTCACTATCTTTGTAAATAATTCTGAGATGCACTGAGAACAGATCTTTAAACCATAACATAGTTGCCTTATTTTGGCAACAATATTAGAGCAATTTCCATCATCGTGTTCTATTGGAAGTCATAACTCCGGTTAAGTCGTGTGTTATTAATTTTTTTCTCATCGACTCCATCCACACCATTTTTGTCGTTCCATTCCTCCTCTTAGAACTTTCAACGTGCACTAATTCACTTCTTTCTACTAAAGCCATTTGTGGTCTTCTCTAAACGTGTCCAAACCTTTTTGAATTGACTCTCTTGTTTTAACACATATTAGAGCTACTCTCAGATTCTCTGGAATGTCCTCAGTTAATGGTCTTTTCACTACTCTCCATTATTTTATCGTACATTACTTCTCATAAACATGATATATGTATAGAGGCACTTAATGTATTTTTACTGAGTTATGTGATAAAATATATTTAGTGAGGCGATGCCATTGACACGTCTTGAGCCTATCTTTCCACATATTCTTCCATACTTGATACATCTAATCGATCAAAAAACATTAAGTAATTGTGTGGATTTCGTTTACCTAAAATAATGCGTGGGTTTCTCCATTTCTATTCCTTCAAAACTTCATCTTCTTGTTTGTTGCTATAAGTAATTTTCTAACAAGTTAGACTGTTTTGTTGCCCTTTCCCATCATACGATGTTTTTTCTGGACTCGGGCAAGAAAATGATTGTTTGAAGTTTTAATTAAGGTTTTAAAAATTCGATTTTGTGGGAAATATTGGAAGTTGATTCGAACTGGAGCATTTTTCACCGTTCAAGGGAAAATTTGGGGAGAAATTAAGAAAAACATTGAATATTTCAGTGAAACTTCACGATGTTAAAATACCCATAAAATACATCCCTGGGAATAAAAAGGAATGCAGTTTTAGAGGGGTATAGATACACGCTAACGCGAGTATGTTGATACATTAATATGAAATACATAAATTACAATGAAGTTCTAAAGCACTAAAATTATAATTCACGAATTATAACATTAAGTTGAAAGACTTCAAAGAACTTCTCTCATTATAACTCAAGTCCTCAACTTTCTCAATCTTTTATTATTTCCAAGCGTGGATGCGATTTGACCTTTGAGATGTTCTCTAATTTTTTTTTTAAACTTCTGGAGGACACATTGAAGAGCAATAATCCTCTCCTTGGGGTGAGGAACTATTGCTTCCCGTCCTCACAAAGCTCCTTTAACTGCCCTTTTTATTTTTTTGATCGGCAAAAGAAGAAAAGATATATAAATGGGAGAAAAGGGAGAGCGACAACCCCGAGATCACCAATAGTGAACCTAGGAGAAACAAAAAAGAAATACAAACCAATACCAACAAAAACATGCAAACAAAGACGGGCCAATCAAGATGAAAAAGTAGTCCCCTATGGATCCTTCAACTGCACCCAGGCTGAGACTAAGCGATGCACCCTAGCCTGAATGCGGGAAGCCTCCAAGGCCGAGTCCTCAAAGACTCGCCTATTCCTCTCCTTCCAAAGGGACCAAACAACTGCCTCAGGAAGGAGAGGCCACACATCACCAGCTGGGGGCGGGAACACCCCTGACATCCTACAAGATAGGAAGCTCTGAAAGGATCCGGAAAAGATCCAAGGGATGTCTAGATGCATAAGGAAATATGACCATACCTCTCTCGCCACCGGATAATGAAGCAGTATGTGATCCACCAATTCCTCTGCTTATAGGCACATAAACATCTGTTTGTGAACTGCCACCCTCTATGCATGAGGTGATCAATAGTCAAGATTTTATCCAATACCGTCAACCATATGAAAAATGATACCTTGGATGGAATTCATGGGAACCATACAGCCTCATGAGGAAAAGATAGCATAGGACTGGGACGCATGACTCGCAAAAAGGATCCCACTGAGAACCTCCCCTTGTTGTCTAAAGACCAAACATGGCGATCCCTGATGGATGAAGACGGGGTGACCTCCAAAACACGAGCTAGCATACCTAGAAACTCCGAGATTTCCCAATCAAATAGGTTACGTCTAAATTTGGGGGCCCAAACCGGAGCCTCACTATGCCAATCCAAATAATCTGCTACGGAGGCCTTTTTGTTAGTAGTAAGGAGAAACAAATTCCCGAAAGACTGCCTAAGCAATGCTTGCCCGCACCACCGATCATTCTAGAAGCTAACCTGATCTCCAGCTCCCACCTTGAGATGAGTTTGGGAAGAGAACTCCGCCCAACCTTGAAGCATAGGCTTCTAAACCCCAACTCCCAGGGGGCTCAGACCGGCCTTTGGATGCCACCTATTAACCAAACCATGTCTGGCAAGAATCACCTCCCTCCACAAACTCCCCTCCTCCTCCCCAAACCTCCAAAGCCACTTCCCCATCAAAGCCTTGTTCACCTGGATGAGGGGGGGGGGGGGATGTTTAGGTTGCCACCACACTTGGGAAGGGATATGGTTTTCCAATCTACCAAATGTCTATCTTTTCATTCCATAAAAAGTCTCTCCGGATTCTTTCTAAGGTGGAGGCAACCGATGCTGGAATAATAAGCAGAGATAGGAAATATGTTGGCAGGCTGCTCAAAGTGCTCTTTAGAAAAGATAGCTTACCCCCTTTGGATAGAAAATGGGTCTTCCATCCTTGGAGACGATTAACGAATCTGACGATAACTGGGTCCTAAACCGACTTGGTTTTAAAGGAGGCTCCTAAGGGAAGCCCTAGATATGATGTCGAGAAGTTCCCTCTTCGACACCCAAGGCACGCCGCCAACTCCTCTATGTTGGGCACATCTCCCACCCTATACAACACGCTTTTCCCAAAGTTTATACGTAAACTCAATACTGCTTTGAAGCAACGAAAGAGACACCGGACTAGGGCCAATTTGGAGCAAGACGGTTCGCAGAAGAGGAGGATATAATCTGTGAACTGGAGGTGAGAGATATTGAGACCACTTTGACCAATTGAGAAACCTTCCCACATTGAGGGCGAGGCCTTCTAAATCATTTTACTCAAAGCTTCCGAGGCGATGATGAACAAAAGAGGCGAGAGCGGATCCCCCTGCCTAAGGCCTTGCGAGCTCCGGAAGAAACCATGGGGGGATCCATTAATGAGCACTGACGACCGAACCGACCTAACACAAGCCCTCATCCAAGCCCTCCACTTTAGACCAAAACCTATGCGGCCAAGCATATAATCCAGGAAATCCCAATTGAGGTTATCGTAGGCCTTTTCCATATCAATCTTGCACATAATTCCTAGGACTCCCTTGCAAAGACGTTCCTCTAGGCATTCATTTGCTATTAGGGGACCATCTAGAATTTAACGCCTACCCACGAAAGCGCACTGAAAGGAAGAAATGATCGAGTTCATGACCGCTTTTAGGCGGAGCTCTAAGACTTTGGCCAGGGTTTTGTACAACCCTTGAACTATAATTAACAAGTTTTGGTTTAGTTTGTGAGGTTATTAGGGTTTGAGAGAGAGAAAGAAGAAGAAGGAGAAGAAGATTAGGTTTAGGGAAAAATAGTGAGAGAGATTGATGCAGCCCTAATAGCTGCTGATTTCCTTATTAAGAAGGATCGAATGAGGCAACCAAGAATGCGGAGGACGCGAGGGTTTTTGGGTCATTTATAAGACCCTTTTATGTCTATTGTTTATTTCCTTTTGACCCCTTATATTTCTCTTTTGTATTTTGTCCAGGCAGGGGCATTTTTGGGTTTTTATAGATTTTACTTAAGTAGGCATGTGACTGTTTTAAGAACCGTTTTTAATGGTCTAGATTAGATTGAATGTAGGGCTCAGATCAGCTTTAAGTAGGGTTTTCTTAAGGGGACTATTTATATCCATTGTAAGCCTTTAAGCATCAAATTTTGGGAGTAAGAAAATGTTCCTGAGCTGAGGGCTTCCAACCCTGTTCTAGAGCAACTTTGGGTGTATTTTGGTTCATCAAGTCACTACATGAGCTCCTTGATTTCCTCTTCTATTGATGTCTTTTATTTTTCTCTTGATTTGGTAGCATTAGATCTTGTTTTGATAGTTCTAAGCTTCCAGACTGCGCCAGTTGGTATCAGAGCTTTGGGGAGGCTGTTGTGTTAGAGATCTTCTCCATTTGTTCATGGCTCCTAGATGTGGACAAGGACGAGGTTGTTAGGTACAACAGTTGTAGATCCTCTCGATGCTGCTGCTCAAGGGGAAATATCAGCATTAAGGAGGCAAGTTGAAGCCTTAACCCAACGCTTTCCGTAAATGGAGAATCCAATCCATGATGATGGCGATGATGAACTGGAGGATGAATTTGAGAACCCATTTCATGACTACGCTCCGCGAAGAGAGCCATATGAACGGGATAATCGAAGGTGGGAGTTGGGTTTTAAGGTAGAAATACCAGAATTCCATGGGGGCTTGAGGGCTAAAGAGTTTACTGATTGGCTGGTCACTGTCGAACGTATCTTTGAGTATGTAGATGTATCGGAAGACAAGAAGGTGAAGCTGGTTACATTGAAGTTAACGGGTCGAGCTTCATTGGAGGTTTAAAACTGTCCTACCTAGATGTACTCAATTTGCATTCTTTGTGGACTGTTTCCAAGGCCTATCAGTGTGCTGTGGTCGTGGAAAGACAACAACATAATAGAGGAGGTATTCGGGTAAGAAATACACATGATGTTGGGGTTCAGTTGACACCTAGGGCCAATCCGGTTCGAGACTCAACTGTGGGTGGTCGAAGTTCAAGATCAGGAGTGCCAGAAAACAGTCCACTAGCTCCCGCGAATCGACCTACCGCTGTTGGTCAAACTGTTAGAAACCAGTCCAGGGGGTCTTCTTTCCATTGCTTCAAGTGTGGAGATCCTGGTCATAGGTCGGCAGAATGTAGGAAGAATTCAAGCCATAAGAGCAAGCAATTCTTGATTGGGGAAGGAGAAGATGTGGAGGAAGATGATCTAGATGATGGAGTTGAATGTGATGCGTATGAAGATGATGATGAAGGAGCTATAATACATGGCGATGTTGGTGAAGCCCTAGTTCTCCGAAAGAGTCTCCTTGCGCCAAAACAAGATGCTCAAGAAGATTGGTTGAGAACCAACATCTTCCACACCACTTGCACTATTGGCGGGAAGGTGTGCAAGCTCATCATTGACAACGGTAGCTGTGAAAATATGATTTCAGAGGAGGTAGTGACTAAGCTAAAGTTAGGCATGGAGAGGCATCCGCATCCCTACAGGTTATCATGGTTTAAAAAGAGAAATGAGGTAATTGTATCTAAACGCTGCTTACTTTCATTTCAATTGGGAAAAAGTACTTTGATAAGGTGTGGTATGACGTAGTTGCCATGGATGCTTGCCATTTGTTGTTGGGTAGACCATGGCAATACGATCGCCAAAATAAAACTTTTGTTTTTTTATCAGTGGTAGTCAACTAGATTATTAGGCTCCCCACATCTGAGTTAAAAGCTAGGATTTTGCAAGGTAAGAAATTAATAAGGTGTAACCTAAGGTTGGCACAAATACTGTTTCTGTTAACTCCCCCCCTCCCCCAAACCTTAAATTCTCAGAAAGTTTTAAAGGGTTTTTAGATCTAATATTAAATTAGCTCATGGAACATCCCTCAAATTACTGAAAAGTTTCTCACATCTAGGAGAATCTGATATTGGGTTCTTATTAACAGGTTTAAGAAGATAAACCTGGACCTATCACAAATCACGATGGTCACTGAAACTGCAGGATGAAAGAAACATCGACTCAACTTTATTTTTAATACTTCTGCATCTTCTTTTTTATAGATCTGCTGATAACATCTACTTATAATAGTAAAATACAGCTTCGGATTGTTCTTCATCGGAGCTTTATACTTCAGAAGCAAAGAAAAACTTTCTTAGCCCATTAGAATACCCTAATGTATTTCAAAATGTTCTGATTGAAAAGTGATAGTAAACACCAAAATTGTTGAAATATTTCAGCTTAAGTAGTAATTGTAGCAAAATATTCAGCTAAATTGGACTTTAGATGACATGATCTGCTTTACTGAGAAGGTCTACAGTTCGAGTCTGTATAGCCCTATATAATTGTTGAATTTTAAAAAAAGTTCTAATGATATGGCAGTCAAATTGCCTTTTTTGTCTCTTATCCTGTTGTCTCACCTTTTCGTCTCAGATTTTCATACCCAAAATGCCCCTTTCAAACCCTCTGCCTCACCTACAATCCTTCGCTTTGTTTCATATCACCACAGCTCTCTTATGTCTGGAAATGTTTTTGAGAATATTATGAGATAAAAGCTTTTAAGTGATATAGGGTTCATGTTTCTTATGGTGTTTTTTTTTTCCTTTCATTTAGGAGGTTCTATGTGATGGATTTTCTGTTATTTAATGATATTATCCCAATGTAGCTGTCAGTGTCTCTGATTCCAGTTCCGTTTTTGTACTAAAGAACTCTGTATCTTTTGCCCATGGTTTGAAATTAGAGAAAAATCTAGATTACAGTTTCAAGTGTTTTAGGGCATATATTAGAATTTAGAGACATGTTAGTCTCCTTGTTTTTCTTCTTCCTAGATTCTTGAGTGCGGATTCATAGGCTGAAATGGTGCATCTTTTTATTATTATTATTTTTTCTTTGTTGGTGGTTATTTCTCAGAGTATGTTTCTTTTGCTGGTATGCAGAATAGGAAGACGTTAATCTTTTCCTTTTTCGTTGCTATTAGATTTACCTTCTTTTTACAGCTTAAAAGGAACACTTACTATTCTCCATATCTGGAAGAAGCAATTAGGTTGTATCACAGCGGAAAAGGTACTTTGCTTAGAATTGGATAATAATTTGTGTCGAATTTAATGTTTTTTTTCCCTGGATATAAAGTCTCCATTTGCCTATGAATTTATGTACACCATTATCTTTTTTGTGACTTTTTTTTTTAATTCAACTTTAATTTTTTGTTCAATACTTAATATCCTCTCAAGAAGAGGGAAGAAGAGAGTTAAGAGTATATGATAGAGGAAAATATATTTTGTTTGGAAGGCATGTCTTTGTCTATGAATTTATGAAAATAATAATATTGTTTACTGAATTTATGAAAATAATAGTATTGCTTACAGATTTTTTTGGTTTATTTTTATTTTTTGAGGATCAAATTGTTCATAAAATCTGAGGGTTTTTTTGTGGTATGTACTAGCTGTTTGGTTTTCCATCACAAGAAGCATGTGGCGTACCATTCTTTGCATGATTTTCCAATTGAACCTGAATATATGGTGGTAGTCGCCGGATGTTCTTGACTGAGCTTCTTCTTTCTTCCTTTTTTCCACACTCTCAAATTAGGTAACCAAGTAGATTATGTAACAAAATCATTGAATTTGGGCTCTTCTTGTTGTTCATCACAACTGATTTTTGTCATGTTATTCTCTCTCTAGAGTTATTCCCGAGATTCTTGTGCCTCGGGAGGTATGTTTGCTCCTACTAAAAAGTCATAAAGCTTTTATTATAAAAATAGAGATTCTATTAATTCTTCTCTCTTTTCCATTACTGGGTGTAGATTCTTCTTCTTCTTTCTCTGTTGCTAGCTTCTTTCTTTTATTAATTTTTACGTTACAGCTATTTGTGAAGTTTGATTGGTTCTCAAAATTTTTAAATTTTCACATGGAGACTTGATAGATTTATCCTTCAAACCACTCAAGTAGCTAGGGTTTCACCATACTAAAATTAATAAGGCAAATCAAGAAAAGATGACCACCATAACCACTTTATTTTTCTAAGTTTGGCTTGTAAAGATTAACTATAGCGTGACATTTAACAATTTTAAGGATATGGATCTTAAAATGATATTGGAAAGGACGATTATCAATGACTTTTGGAGGATCTTCCTAGATTGTTAATATTAATAATATATATGTTTTGTGTGCGCCCGTATTTGACTTGATTAGTTTGGTTTAGGGTTAGGGTTTGAAAGAAGGAAAAATGAGAAGAGGAAAAAGAAGAAGAAGAATAAAAGAAATAATAGAGAGCTTAACTCTTATCTCTAATTCATTAGGTTATACGGTTCACCTCTAGAACGAAATATTACAAGTATGTCATTGTTACATACACTCTATCATACTAACACCCAAAGCTCTACTATACCATAGAGGTGCAATGGACCAAACAATATTCAAAATGCGTGTGTTAACATACATAATTTGTTAAATATGTATATATTAAGACGTGTACCGACATATTAACATTAGCATAAATAAGCATTATAGTATTATACCTATAAAGTATGTGTATACATATAACTATATATATAGTTAGAGTTGACTTGATTAGTATGGTTTAGGGTTAACGTTTGAAAGAAGGAAGAAGAAGAAGAGAAAGAATAGAGAGCTCAACTCTTCTCTTTCATTCATTAGGATATATCCCTCTTGCCCAACTTGCTAATAATATTGATGAATTGAGCCCCCCTAATCCTTGGGTCAAAACATCCGCTAGTTGATCCACGATTCCCTGTTCTTCATTAAATGAGTGAAAATTTCACCCGATCTCAACTTATCCTTGATATAGTGATGATCGACTTCAATATGTTTCGTGCAATTATGGTGCACAAGATTATGAGCTATACTAATTGTCGCCTTGTTGTCACAGTATAGACTCATTGGTCCTTGAGCAGGAACCTTAATCTCTGAAATTAGCAATTGAAGCCACAGTAGTTCACATACCAATTGTCATAGCTCTAAACTCTGTTTCCGCACTAGATCTGGCTACTTCTGGTTGCTCTTGCTCCTCCATGTCACAAGGTTGCCACCCAAAAAGGAACAATACTCAGAGGTGGAGCACCTATCTTTAATAGAACTTGCCCAATCTACATGTGTAGGCTTCTACCTGAAGTCGCCATGGCTAACATACATCAATCATTTCCCGAAGGTGGACTTGAGATACCTAAGTATCCTGTATACTACCTCCATGTGTCCCGAGGTTGGTGCATGCATAAGTTGGCTAACAACACTGATGACATATACAATGTCTGGCCTAGTCAAAGAGAGGTAAATTAGGCGCCCTATAAGTCCCTGGTAACTCCCTGAATCTGAAAGACGTTTCACACTATCTTTACTGAGCTTGTGGTTCACATCAATAGGAGTGTCACTAGGTTTACACCGCATCATCCCAGTCTCCTCAACTAAGCCAAGCACATACTTTCTTTGAGAGACAAAGATACCTTCCTTTCATCTGGCAACTTCCATCCATGGGAAGCACCTCAGACAGCCCAAATCCTTGATTTCAAATTCTGTTGCCAACTTACTCTTTAGCTTTTCCATTTCATCATTGTCATTCCCGGTCACCATTATGTCATCCACATACATAATAAGGATAGTAACTTTCTGGTGAGAATGCTTGATAAAATAGGGTGTGGTCTGTTTGGCTCTGCTTGTAGCCATTCTTCAACTTGTCACAATTTCACAACCAATGTACTAAGTTTGATTGTGGGCAATTGCTTCTACTCAAATTATTTGGATGAACTCGGGTTTGTATACTAAAATTGTAAATAAACTTGTTCAAGTGTCTTACACTTTTATTAAGGAAAATTAAATTTATTTTCTTTCCTGTTCACTATTTTCTCAGCCTCTAATCAAGAGTTACTTTTAGTGTTTAAATATTATTATTTTTTTATTCTGATACTTTTGTTTCTAATACTATTTATTTAATATATATTGCAGGCATTCTATCATTGGAAATAATATTTTTTTTCCATACGTTGTGCATATCTCAGTTTTCGCTTATCGTCTCTTCGAGGGAGCAATTTTAGGTTTTGGGTTCCACGTGTCCCCCATTAATTGGGTGCGATGAGAGTGCCAGGGAAAGGTAAACGGTTAGTGACATGCGTACTAGACTCCAATAGTTACAGAAAGGTTTAGAATCGTGTAACTCAAACTCAATTGGTACAACCCTTTACCATCCAAAAAAAAAATAGGTACAACCCTTGGTCTTCCCTCTCTTGATCATCGTACCCGTTCGAATGGTCACAACCATTCGTCTTTCTCTTAAAATTTCTAATTGCGTGTTTTTCTATATAAAGCTTTTACTTGCGTCCTCCATGTTTCATCACTGTGCTCCCTCTTTGGCAATCCTTGATTGAAATGCCATGGCTACAGGTTGCGTTGGGGCTTGGGGCAGTAACATACCTTTTCGCTATCACCATTCAAGGTACAGTAAATCGATTCCTTTTCAATTCCTTTGAATCAGATGGAAAACCTAGGATAGGAGGCAGCACTAGTTGTTGCCTATCCACTTCGCAGTTCTATAGGATTCTGATATCCGGCATGGGAACTATAGGGGCGGTAATACCAGTGGCTGTGGAACCAACTGT
Organism: Tetracentron sinense; assembly: GCA_015143295.1. Taxonomy (NCBI): domain Eukaryota; kingdom Viridiplantae; phylum Streptophyta; class Magnoliopsida; order Trochodendrales; family Trochodendraceae; genus Tetracentron; species Tetracentron sinense. The sequence goes on from CM026551.1 coordinate 54,117,855, forward strand.
TGGCTTTGCCCTATTGTTGCAGCCAGTATTCGTCTCCCTCTTGAAAGCTTCTATTGTGTCCTCCATATTTCATTAATTCTCTCCCCGCTTTGATCCAAATGGGTTTCCAAAAATTTTACAATAACTGTAAACCATAGATGCAACAGAGATGTATTACAGTCAGGTTTCAATGGGAAAATATGAGAATAAGAGAGTTTTATTTGAAGAAATCACTACCTTTTCTTGGTCTCTTTACCCCTTCAAACCATCTATGGTGTGATCCATTCGGGGTTTAACAGGAACTCAAAAGTGCGGTATGTCTCTTAACGCATTCAATGTACATGCTCTATTGGGCGTATGTATAGTGTATATGTTTTAGACTATGGTGATTAGTAGTTTTGTACTAAGATAGTTTTGTTGGTTTTACTTTAAGATGAACTTTGTTGCCTTGAATTTAAGCTTCCAACTATATAAGATACTTGTAGTACATATCATCTTACCTCCAGCAATATTATTTGGATATATCAAAACTCAGTCATTAGTCATTACACTACAAAGTTGTGTGGTTTTGCTAATGGTAAATTCCACATGGAAACCTTTTCAAATGATTATGATCGTCCATCTAACATTGTTTTGACTTTTGTCAAATATTACCCTTATTAAATGTACATAAAATTGGTTATTGGTGATGATGATCACTAAACTATGGCTTAATAGGGTAAACCATTGGTCATGCCAATTAATAGTTAGGCCAATGATGCATTACACCCACTTTAACATAATACAAGTGTAGAATTTTTTATTTTAATTTATTTCCTCTATTTAATTCTCAACGCAAGGCAAATAGAGAGTAAGATTTGAGATTTTGATTTGAAACACACCAAATGGTAATCAAATGCCTTACACCATCCGGCCATCTCACAATCTGGTGTGACAGAATTTTGGTTTAATTTATATCACCAGCCGAACAATATTTATTTATTTTTTCCCATTAATTGGATTGTCTTTGAAGTGAATCTTTTTTTTTTTTTTTATATATATATCAAATTAATCTTAGTTCATTTTTAGTTTACTTGAAATTTAAGGTATGATCTAGGCTTCTTACTAATCAATCTGTTGAGATCACAGTCAATCACTACACATTCCCCTTTTATTATAATTCATGACATACATTTATTTTAATTTTATATTCTTTCTTTTTATTAATCATTTTAATATATTTTTAAGTACATGATCATGATATGAGTATTGGCATATTGCATATTTGTATGGATCCTTGAGTCTTTACTCTTGATCACGTCTCACGGAATGTAAATAAAGTCTTGTTTATCAAATAAAATAACTAGGCTTCATACTGAAAACAAATATTACACAAGATAGTTCTTTAAAACATTTTGTTTATATGATAGTTTAAATGTCTATAACCTTTATCTCCCTACCTAATGATGTTGGGCAATTTGTTAATTCAAAGCAAATATAGTATTGTTTCAATTTGTTAAATTTCAGAGTTTTTACTTTCCACAGAAATTTATCACATTTAATTATTCTATAAAACACATATCTTTTCTAATTTAGTCTTCTTTTAGTTCAGTTTTTGAAGCTTATGAGATTTTCTATTTCACTTTAACTAAATAATTTTTTTCTTTCTTTTAATATTTATAATTAATTGCAATTATTTTTGTATAATTTAAAAAGTGTGGGACCAACAATGATATATGAATATAAATTATTTTATGTTATTATTTCTTTTGTTATTTCCGTGCATCACACGGGTTTCTTACTAGTTTAGGTTTAATTGCAGACCTCTTATCATTGTAACCTGAGTGCACTTGAGTGCTTCAACTTCTTTGAATCCGGCGGAAACCATCGGGATTTTGAAATTTTGCGGTAATAAGGTAAGTATATCTAATTTTTCGCTTATCATTTCTTATGAATTTTTTGAGTTATGCAAGAAACGATGTTCAAATGCAAGATACTAAGTTTGATTGTGAGCAACTCCTACTGTTGAAGGTGTTTAAGTTATTTGGATGTGATCAAGTACATATATTGAAAATTTGAATAAAGGCAGCTAAGAGTTTTGTTAGAGAAATAAAAAAAAGTGTTTCTCTGCTGAAAATGTTTTCTTAGCATCCAATCAGTGGTAATGTCTAGTGCTTGGATATTGTAATTTTGTAATTGTGACACTTTTCTTTCTGTATAACTAATTTAGTTTGAATTGCAGACCTCTTATCATTGTAACCTAAGCGCACTCAAGTGCTTCAACTTCTTTGAATCCGGCGAATGATGTTGCCGGTGCTTCTTACGCTAGACAGAATGAACCCATTTCTATCTTGGTGCCAAAACTTCACATGGGATGCACTATGTTTGATATTTGGATGCAATCTAGTATGAATGCTGAAAATTAAAAAAAAATTCGTTTAATAGTTTTTTAGAGAAACCAAAAAATTTCTTCCATTTTCACTTATTTTCTCAACACCCAATCAGGGATCTTTTAATTTATTTGATTTTATTGTGATGCTTCTTTTCCATAATGAATTGCAGACCTTCTATCATTGTAATATATTTTTTTTATTCCGCCTTGTTTGTTAAAGATGTAATATAACACTGCAACTAAGATTTTCATTAGGGAAACTAAAATTTTTTCTTCTCTTTTTGATTTGTTTTCATAGCATCTAATCAGGGGTCGTTCTCAAACACTAATTTAATTTTTATTGCAGGCCTTTATCCTTGTGAATGATATATTGTGGTAATACGGTATGCATATCTCAATTATCATTTCTTATATTTTTTTAGTTTAGCTTTCTTCTTTCACTTTTCTTCTTTGGTTACAGTAATTACAACACAACCGTGTCACTTGCTAGACGTTAAGAGAGTTATTGGGTTTGGATATATCATGATGTTACAACATCTTATGTGAGGCACTAAGTTTTATTGTGTTCTATTAGGTGCTTTATTAGGCTTCGTTCCATTTTTTTGAGGTACTGTCCGAGGACCCTTATACTTATTGTGTCACCATTTTCAAATTGCATTATTTATATATCTTGAGGAGTCGAATTGGACTTCATGCATTGGCGTTCTCATTTGAGGTGCTTTATCAAGTCTTATGCATAAGCATTCTCATATATCTTAAGACATCAAATCAGACTAAATGCATCATTTTCTTAATAGGATTTCGTGGAGTTATTTAGGTCCTATTATACTCAATTTTCACGCAGGATTAAAACTACAGTTTTAGGGGACGTATCGGTCCCAACCGAAACCTATTTGCATCGGTTTCGGGCGACACATATAAAATTTTCTTTTCTCCTAAAAAAATCAAATTAAATTTTTAAAAAATCAAATGAGTTATAGGAACCAAATTTACCAAATATAAAATCATGGGAAGCGACTCAAAAACAAAATAGCAAACATAGATACAATTATACAATGAATTCAAACATGAAATAACTAACAAACGCTACGTATCGCCCGTTTTTTATCAGTATAAATATCATATAGGGGATAACCAAAACCCTATACGTATCGCCTGTTTCGTATTGATTTCGCCATTTCGGCGATTTTTATTTCCATGATCTTCACTGATCCCACCTTTTCGAGTGTCGTATCAGGCTTCATGCATTGACATTTCTCATATTGTGATGTGATGTGCTGTATAAGGCTCATGCATTAACATTCTCATATATCCTGAGGTGTTGTACTTGTATCATAATTCATGCATCGACATTCTCAATTGCATTATCATATATCTTAATACGTTAAATCAAGCTTCATGCATTGGCATTGTCATTCAGGGTGCTTTATCAGGCTTCATGCATAAGCATCTCATATATTTCAAGACATTGAATCAAACTTCACACATCGATGTTCTTATTAAGATTATAAAAATTTGTGTGAGTCCTTTTAGTCTCAATCTTTAGTGATCCCACCTTTTCAAGTGTCGTATTTGGTTTCATACGTCAATGTTTCCAATCTTCCGATGTTGCTATATAAGGCTTCATATATTAACCTTCTCAAATGTCTTGAGGTGTTGTATCAAATTTCATGCATCCGCGTTCTCAAATATCTGGAGACATCGAATTAGACTTTATGCATCGACATTCTCAAATTACATTATCATATCTCGAGGCGTCGAATCAGTCTTCATGCATTGACGTTCTCATCTAAGGTGCTTTATCAAGTTTCTTGCATAAGAATTCTAATGTTTCTCAAGACATTGAATCAGAACTCATGCATTGATGTTCTTTTTAGGATTTTGGGGAGTTGTGTGAGTCCTATTGGACTCAATCTTCATTGATCACACTTTTACGAGTGTCATATTAGGTTTCATGTATCCATCTTCATTTATTGATTTATATTTAGAGGTGTCGAATTAAACTTCATATATTGATTTTCTCAAATTGCATTATCAATATCTCGAGGCGTCAAATCAAACTTCATGCGTTGACGTTCTCATCAGAGGTGCTTTATCATGCTTTATACAAAAACGTTTTTATATATCTCGAGTCATCGGATTAGACTTCATGCATCAATGTTCTTTATTAGGATTTTGGGGAGTTATATGAGTCCCATTGGACTCAATCTTCATTGATCCCACCTTTTCGAGTGTCGTATCAGGCTTCATGCATCGACGTTTCTCGTATCGTGATATGCTGTATAACATTTGCATTCTCATATATACTGAGGTATTGTATCAGACTTCATGCATGGACAATCTCAAATTGCTTTATCATATATCTTTATACGTTAAATTTGGCTTCATGCATTGGTGTTGTCATTCGAGGTACTTTATCAGGCTTCATGGATAAGCACTCTCATTTATCTCAAGACATCGAATCAAACTTCACACATCGATGTTCTTATTAAGATTATAAAAATTTATGGGAGTCCTTTTAGTCTGATTCTTTATTAATCCCACCTTTCAAGTGTGGTATTTGGTTTCATGCATCAATGTTTCCAATCTTCTGATGTGCTATATAAGGCTTCATATATTAACATTCTCAAAGGTCATGAGGTGTTGTATCAAATTTCATGCATCAGTTTTCTCAAATATTTTTAGGCATCGAATTAGACTTCATGTATCGACATTCTCAAATTGCATTATCATATCTCGAGGCGTCGAATCAGTCTTCATGCATTGACGTTCTCATCTTAAGTGCTTTATTATGCTTCTTGCATAAGCATTCTCATGTATCCCGAGACATTGAATTAGAACTCATGTATTGACGTTCTTTTCATGATTTTGGGGAGTTATGTGAGCTCTATTGGACTCAACCTTCATTGATCTCACCTTTACGAGTGTCGTATTAGGCTTCATGTATCAATCTTCATTTATTTATTTATGTTTAGAAGTGTCGAATTAAATTTCATGTATTGATTTCCTCAAATTGCGCAATATCAAGATCTCGAGGGGTCAAATCAAACTTCATGCGTTGACGTTCTCATCAGAGGTGCTTTATCAAGATTTATACATAAACTTTCTCATACATCTCGAGTCATCGAATTAGACTTCATGCATCAATGTTCTTATCAGGATTCTGGGGAGTTGTGTGAATCCCATTGGACTCAATCTTCATTGATCCCACCTTTTCGAGTGTCGTATCAGGCATCATGCATCGACGTTTCTCATATCGTGATATGTTGTATAAGACTTCATGCATTTGCATTCTCATATATCCCGAGGTATTGTATCAGACTTCATGCATCGATAATCTCAAATTGCATTATCATATATCTTTATATGGTATATTTGGCTTCATGTATTAGCGTTGTCATTCGAGGTACTTTATCAGGCTTCAGGCAGAAGCACTCTCATCTATCTCAAGAGTCAAGACATCGAATCAGACATCACACATCGATCTTCTTGTTAAGATTATAAAAATTTATGGGAGTCCTTTTAGTCTTAATCTTTATTGATCCCAATTTTTCAGGTGTGGTATTTGGTTTCATGCATCAATGTTTCCAATCTTCCGATGTGCTATATAAAGCTTTATATATTAACATTCTCAAATGTCCCGAGGTGTTGTATCAAATTTCATGCATCAGTGTTCTCAAATATCTTGAGACATCGAATTAGAATTCAAGCATCAACATTCTCAAATTGCATTATCATATCTCAAGGCGTTGAATCAGTCTTCATGCTTTGATGTTCTCATCTTAGGTGCTTTATCAGGCTTCTTGCATAAGCATTCTCATGTATCTCGAGACATTGATTTAGACCTCATGTATTGGCATTCTTTTCTGGATTCTGGGGAGTTATGTGAGCTCTATTGGACTCAATCTTCATTGATCTCACATTTATGCGTGTCGTATTAGGCTTCATGTATCAATCTTTAATTATTGATTTATAGAAGTGTCGAATTAAACTTCATGCATTGATATTCTCAAATTGCATTATCAATATCTCAAGGCGTCAAATCAGACTTCATGCGTTGACGTTCTCATCAGAAGTGCTTTATCAGGCTTTATACTTAAACTTTCTCATATATCTCGAGACATCGAATTAAACTTCATGATCAATGTTCTTATCACGATTCTGGAGAGTTATGTGAGTCCCATTGGACTCAATCTTCATTGATCTCACTTTTTTGAGTGTCGTATCATGCATCGATATTTCTTATATCCCGATGTGCTGAATTAGACTTTATGCATTAGCATTTTCACATGTCTTGAGTAACTGTATCAAATTTCATGCATCAGCATTCTCATACATCTTAAGGCGTCGAATTAGACTTTGTGTATTAATGTTATCATTTGTAATGCTTTATCAGGCTTTATGCATAAGCATTCTTATATATCTCGAGACTTCGAATCATACTTTATACATCAAGGTTCATCATGATTCTTAGAATTATGTCACATTGGACTCAAATCATTGATCCCATCTTTCGGGTGTCGTATGATGCTTGATGCATCGACATTTCTCACATCCTGTGTGTTGTGCAAGAGTTCATTCATCGGCATTTTCGTGTATCCCGACTCTTGATTTGAGTTAACTAATTTAAGGTTCGGTTCACTCTGTGTTGCTCTAACTTATTTCATATATTATTTCTATCGGTGATACATATGTGAAAAATATTTCATTTACCCCTTGTTCGGTAGCCGGGCAAATAAGTGAAAACAAAAGAAAGAAAATAAATTTGAGAAACTACCACTAAGAGTTGTATTAGGAAAATTAAAATTTATTTTCTTCTCTTTTCACTTGTTTTCTCTGCATCCAATCAGTAGTTACTATTAGTGCTTGGATTTTGCCATTTTTAATTGTGACATTTCCTCTTCATCAAACAACTATTTTAATTAGGATTATAGACCTTCTATCATTGTAAGTGATATTTTGTGGACATATGGTATGCATTTTTCATTGTTCGTTTATCATTTTTTTTGGATTTTTTGAGTTCTGCCTTTTGATTTCACTTTGTTTCTCTTGTTACATGTTGTTGGAAACAACCATAACACTTGATTATGAGCTGCTGCTTATTGTGTAGGGTGCTTAAATTTTTTGGATGCACTCAGGTTTGTATACTGAAAATTAGAAAAAAAGAAAAAAACGCAACTAATAGTTTTCTTAGGAAAACCAAATTTTATTTTCTTCTCCTTTTCACATGTCTTCTCAACATCCAATCAAGGGTTTTAGTGCTTGGAATTTTCATTTTTTTATTGTGATATCTTTGTAAGTGATATTATGTGGAGATATCGTACGCATATCTTATTTTTCACTTATCATTTGTAATAAATTTTCTAAGTTTTGCCTTTTGCTTTATTTATTTTGTCACAGCTTAGCCCCAATACAACCATATTGCTTGATAGACATTTAAGAAAGTTGTTGGATTTAGATCTATTTTAGTACCACAACTTCACATGCGAGGCAGTGGGAAGCTACTTATTGTTGACGGTGGTCAAATTATTTGGATGAACTCATGTATGTATATTTAAAATAAGAAAAAACGCGTCTAAAAGTTTTATTAGGGAAACCAAGATTTATTCTCTCTTTTTCACTTGTTTCTCAAATAATTAATTTAATTTGAATTGCAGACCTCTTATTCATGCACATATATTTTTTTCGAATACGGTATGCATATCTCATTTTTCGCTTATCATTTCTGAAGTTCTCGCATTTTGCTTTCATTTTGCTTCTCTTGTTACAGGATGCCAAAACACAATAATATCACTTGACAAGCATTCAAAAAAAATGACGGGTTTGGATCTATCGTGGTGTCACAATTTCACAACCAATGTACTCAAATTATTTGAGTGAACTTAGGTTTGTATATTGAAAATTGTAAATAAACTCATTCAAGTGTTTTACTCTTTTACATTTTTTGAGTTCTACCTTTTGATTTCACTTTGTTTCTCTTGTTACATGTTGCTACAACACAACCATAACACTTGATTGTGAACAGATGCTTAAATTGTAGGGTGCTCAAATTGTTTTGATGCACTCAGGTATGTACACTGAAATTTAGAGAGAAAAAAAAAACGCAACTAAGAGGTTTCTTAGGAAAACCAAAATTGATTTTCTTCTCTTTTTCACTTGTCTTCTCAACGTCCAATCAAGGGTTACTTTTAGTGCTTGAAATTTACAATTTTTTTAAATTGTGATCCTTCTCTTCCTCAAGCAACTGTTTTAATTTGAATTGCAGACTTCTTATCTTTGTAAGTGATATTATGTGGAGATATGGTACGGATATCTAATTTTTCGCTTATCATTTCCATGGTTGTTAAATCCTTGCGATTTGAGATTCAAATCCTAGGATTCGGTTCGAATCTCAAGCAAAACGATTCTAATTGGAGGTAAAAATCTTAATTGGATAAATCTCATTTGATTTGCGATTATGATTATGATCTGCGATTCAAATTATACAATTCAGGCGATTCGTGCACGAAACCCCTTTTACAGATCCATACTTAAAATATATATATATATATATATATATATATATATTTATTTATTTTCTAAAGGTACTTTATGTCTTTTAAAAAGAGAGAAGAAACAAGAAAACCCCTGTTACAAACATGCCAAAATCTCTATTTGGTTTTTCTCTTTGTTGCTAACATGCTGTGAAATAGGAAAAAAAAAAAGAGGAAGAAGAAAGATGGAATTGGATTTTGGAAAAACTTGATAGTTTCCCTTGATAGTTTATTTTATTAGTCTTTTTATTTGTAAAAGTCTTTTGATACTTGATCTCATACAATATGATTAAATGATTTTACTTTAATTGATTTGTCTTTAATGATATGGTTTTTTGTTTCATTTTATGGAGTTCAATTGCATTTTTTATAGTGTATGCAATGAAATGTTCATTACTTTCTTTTATCAATTGATATGAATGAAATCTGTTGGATAATAGATTGTTCTATTTTTTTTGATTTATTAAGTATTTTTTTTCATTTTTTAAACAATTTTTTATAATAGATTGTTCTATTTTTTTGATTTATTAAGTAGTTTTTTTTTTTTTTTTTACATTTTTTAAAAAAATGGTTTGAATCTTACGATTTACGATTGGAATCCTGATTTGAATCGAATCGGTCCTAAAACGATTTTACGATTTGATTACGATTTAACAACCTTGATAATTTCTAATAGATTTTATATGTTTTGTCTTTTGCTTTATTTCTCTTGTCACAGGTTAGCCCCAATACAACCATATTGCTTAATAGACAAGAAAGTTGCTGGATTTAGATCTATTTTAGTACCACAACTTCACATGCGAGGCAGTGGGAGCTACTTATTGTTGAGGGTGGTCATTATTTGGATGAACTCAGGTATATATATTTAAAATAAGAAAAAACATGTCTACGAGTTTTATTAGGGAAACCAAATTTTATTCTCTTTTTTACTTGTTTTTCAATATCCAATTGGGAGTTACTTTTAGTGCTTAGATTTTGCAAAAAAAAAAATTATTGTGAAGCTTCTCTTCCTTAAACAACTAATTTAATATGAATTTCCGACCTTCTGCTTACTGGGTACTTGCGTAAAGAGATTATCACTTCTATTTGCTTCATTGTGTATTAGAGATACCTATGTTTACAATCATCACATTAGGAAGGGCTCGAGCCTGTTAACAACCAACTACTCCAAAAGGCTGATCTGATGGAGAGAGTAGTAACAATGAATATAAAAGGGTCACGGGACAAATGGGGCACAATACGCAGCACGCGAGAGCGGAGGCTATAAACAACACTCAACACTCCCCCTCAGCCAAAGGATGGAAAAAATCGAACTCGTGACCAAATTACAACCAGAGCTCTGATACCATGTTAACAACCAACTACTCCAAAAGACTAATCTAATGGAGAGAGTAGTAACAATTAATATAAGAGAGTCACGGGACAAATGGGGCGCGATATGCGGCACCCGAGAGCGGAGGCAATAAACAACACTCAACACTCCCTCTCACCCAAAGGGTGGAAAGAATCGAACCCGTGACCAAATCGCAACCAGCACTCTGATACCATGTTAACAACCAACTACTCCAAAAGAACGATCTGATGGAAAGAGTAGTAACAATGGATATAAGAGGGTCACGGGACAAATGGGGTGAGATACGCGGCACCCGAGAGCGGAGGCGATAAACAACACTCAACACTTACGAACTAAGAAAAGTTATCATATTAGACATGTTCCTAAGGGATAACCTTTTATTTGCTTAAATCTTCAAATAGAATATTGCAACGCTTATCTTTCTCAAATAACTAATTTAATTTGAATTGCAGACCTCTTATATTTCTTGTCCGTGAATACAATATGCATATCTCATTTTCTGCTTATCATTTCTAAAGTTCCACCTTTTGCTTTCGTTTTGTTTCCCTTGTTACAGGTTGCCAAAACATGACCATATCATTTGATAAGCTTTCAAAAAAATTGACAGGTTTGGATCTATCGTGGTGACATAATTTCACAACCGATGTACTAAGTTTGATTATGGGCAACTGCTTCTACTCAAATTATTTGGATGAACTCAAGTTTGTATACTGAAAATTGTAAATAAACTCATTTAAGTGTTTTACACTTTTACTAGGGAAAACTAAATTTATTTTCTTTCCCGTTCACCTATTTTCTCAACATCAAAATTTGATATTTTGCGGTAATAAGGTAAGTATATCTAATTTTGCACTTATCATTTCTTATGAATTTTTTGAGTTATGCTTTTACACAACCATATCACTTGACAATCGTTGTTGTTAGGTTTGGAATCTATCTTGGTGCCAAAACTTTACATGGGATGCACTAAGTTTGATATTGGGCACTGTTTCTTGTTAACAGTGCTCAAATTATTTGGATGCAATATAGTATGTATGTTGAAAATTTAAAAAAAAATGCATTTAATAGTTTTATTAGAGAAACCAAAAAATTTCTTCCATTTTCACTTATTTCTCAATACCCAATCGTGGATTTTTTAATTTATTTGATTTTATAATGTTTTAATTGTGATGCTTCTTTTCCATATTGAATTCCAGACCTTCTATCATTGTAATGTATTTTTTATATTCGGCCTTTTTTTGTTAAAGATGTAATATAACACCGCAACTGAGATTTTCAATAGGGAAATTGAACTTTTTTCTTCTCTTTTTCATTTGTTTTCATAGCATCTAATCGGGGATCACTTTTAGTTAGATTTTGTATAAAACACTTCTCGTTCTTAAACACTAATTTAGTTTTTATTGCAGGCCTTTATCCTTGGGAATGATATATTGTGGTAATACGGTATGCATATCTCAATTTTCAATTATCATTTCTTATGATATTTTTAGTTCAACTTTTTTCTTTCACTTTCCTTCTTTTCTTACAAGTGGTCACAACACAACCGTATCACTTCTATGCGTTCGGAAAGTTATTGGGTTTGGATATATCTTGATGTCACAATTCATATACGAGGCACTAAGTTCTATTGTGTTCAATTAGGTGCTTTATTAGGTTGCGTCCCATTTTTTTGAGGTACTGTCTGAGGATTCTAGCATCGTTCTTCATCAATTGGTTCAAGTTTAGTGATGTCTAATTAGACTTATTGCATCACCATTTTCAAATTGCATTATTATATTTCTCTCGAGGAGTCGAATCGGACTTCATGCATTAGCGTTCTGATTTGGGGTGCTTTATCAAGCCTCATGCATAAGCATATCATATATCTTAAGACATCAATCATATTAAATGCATCAATTTTCTTGTTACGAATTCAGGAGTTATTTAGTTCCTATTAGACTCAATCTTTATTGATCCCACCTTTTAGAGTGTCGTATCAAGCTTTATCATCGACGTTTCACTTATTGTGATGTGCTGTATAAGGATTCATGCATTAGCATTCTCATATATCCTGAGGTGTGGTATCAGACTTCATGCATTGACATTCTCAAATGGCATTTACATATATCTTTATACGTCAAATCAGGCTTCATGCATTGGCTTTGTCATTCAGGGTGCTTTATCAGGCTTCATGCATAAGCATTCTCATATATCTCAAGACATAGAATCAGACTTCACACATCGATGTTCTTATTAGGATAATAAAAATTTAGGTGAGTCCTTTTAGTCTCAATCTTTATTGATCTCACCTTTTCAAGTGTGGTATTTGGTTTCATGCATCAATGTTTCCAATCTTCCAATGTGCAATATAAGGCTTCATATATTAACATTCTCAAATGTCTTGAGGTGTTGTATCAAATTTCATGCATCTACATTCTCAAATATCAAATTGCATTATTATATCTCGAGGCGTCAAATCGGACTTCATGCATTAGCGTTTTGATTTGAGGTGCTTTATCAAGCCTCATGCATAAGCATATCATATATCTTAAGACATCAATCAGATTGAATGCATCAATTTTCTTGTTAGGAATTCAGGAGTTATTTAGTTCCTATTAGACTCAATCTTTATTGATCTCACCTTTTAGAGTGTCGTATCAAGCTTTATGCATCAACGTTTCACATAGCGTGATGTGTTGTATAAGGATTCATGCATTAGCATTCTCATATATCCTGAGGTGTTGTATCAGACTTCATGCATTGATGTCTTGAGGTGTTGTATCAAATTTCATGCATCTGCATTCTCAAATATCAAATTGCATTATTATATCTTGAGGCGTCGAATCAGTTTTCATGCATTGACGTTCCCATCTTAGGTGCTTTATTAGGCTTCTTGCATAAGCATTCTCATGTATCTCAAGACATTTAATCAGACCTCATGCAATGACGTTCTTTTCAGGATTCTGGGGAGTTTTGTAACCTTTACAAGTGTCATATTAGGCTTCATGTATTAATCATCATTTATTGATTTATATTTAAAGGTGTCAAATTAAACTTCTTGCATTGACATTCTCAAATTGTATTATCAATTTCTCGAGTCATCAAATCAGACTTCATGCGTTGACGTTCTCATCAGAGGTGCTTTATCAGGCTTTATACATAAATTTTCTCATATATCTCGAGTCATCGAATTAGACTTCATGCATCAATGTTCTTATCAGGATTCTGGGGAGTTATGTGAGTCCCATTGGACTCGATCTTCATTGATCCCACCTTTTCGAGTGTCGTATCAGGCTTCATGCATCGACGTTTCTCATATCATGATGTGTTGTATAAGGCTTCATGAATTAGCAGTCTTATATATCCTAAGGTATTGTATCAGACTTCATGCATCGACAAACTCAAATTGCATTATCATATACGTTTTTTCGTTAAATTTGGCTTCATGCATTGGCGTTGTCATTCGGGGTACTTTATTAGGCTACATGCATAACATTCTCATATATCTCAAGACATCGAATCAGACTTCACACATCGATGTTCTTATTAAGATTATAAAAATTTATGTGAGTCCTTTTAGACTCAATCTTTATTGATCCCAACTTTTCAAGTGTGGTATTTGGTTTCATGAATCAATGTTTTCAATCTTCTAATGTGCAATATAAGGCTTTATATATTAACATTCTCAAATGTCCTGAGGTGTTGTATCAAATTTCATATATCTGCGTTCTCAAATATCATGAGACATCCAATTAGACTTTATGCATTGACATTCTCAAATTGAATTATCATATCTCGAGGCGTCAAATCAGTCTTCATGCATTGCATTGACGTTCTCATCTTAGGTGCTTTATCAGGCTTCTTGCATAAGCATTCTCATGCATCTCGAGACATGGAATTAGACCTCATGCATTGACGTTCTTTTCAGGATTCTGGGGAGGTATGTGAGTCCTTTTGGACTCAATCTATCTCACCTTTACGAGTGTCGTATTAGGATTCATGTATCAATCTTCATTTATTGATTTATATTTAAAGGTGTCTAATTAAATTTCTTGCAATGATATTCTCAAATTGCATTATTAATATCTCAAGGTGTCAAATCAGACTTCATGCATTGACATTCTCATCAGAGCTGCTTTATCAGGATTTATTCATAAACTTTCTTATATATCTCGAGTCATTGAATTAAACTTTATGCATCAATGTTCTTATCAGGATTCTGGGGAGTTATGTGAGTCTCATTGGACTCAATCTTCATTGATTCCACCTTCTAGAGTGTCGTATCAAGCTTTATGCATTGACGTTTATTATATCGTGATGTGTTGTATAAGGCATCATGCATTAGCATTCTCATATATCTTGAGGTATTGTACCAAACCTAATGCATTGACATTCTCAAATTGCATTATCATATATCTTTATTCGTAAAATCTGGTTTCATGCATTGGTGTTGCCCTTCGAGGCACTTTATTAGGCTTAATGCATAAGCATTCTCGTATATCTCAAGACATTGAATCAGATGTGATCGATGTTCTTATTAAAATAATAAAAATTTAGGTGAGTCCTTTTAGTCTGAATCTTTATTGATCCCACCTTTTCAAGTGTGGTATTTGGTTTCATGCATCAATGTTTCCAATCTTCCGATTAGCAATATAAAGCTTAATATATTAACATTCTCAAATGTCTTGAGGTATTGTATCAAATTTCATGCATCTGCATTCTCAAATATCTTGAGACATCGAATTAGACTGTATGCATCAACATTCTCAAATTGCATTATCATATCTTGGGGCGTCAAATCAGTTTTCATGCATTGACGTTCTCATCTTAGGTGCTTTATCAAGCTTCTTTCATAAGCATTCTCATTTATCTCGAGACATTGAATCAGACCTCATGCATCGATGTTCTTTTAAGGATTCTGGGGAATTATGTGAATCCTATTGGACTCAATCTTCATTGATCTCACCTTTACGAGTGTCGTATCAAACTTCTTGTATCAATCTTCATTTATTGATTTATATTTAGTGGTGTCGAATTAAACTTCTTGCATTGAAATTCTCAAATTGCATTATCAATATCTCAAGGCATCAAATCAGACTTCATGCGTTGACGTTCTTGTCAGAGGTGCTTTATCAAGCTTTACACATAAACTTTCTCATATATCTCGAGACATCGAATTAGACTTCATGCATCAATGTTCTTATCAGGATTGTGGGGAGTTATGTGAGTCCCATTGGACTCAATCTTCATTGATCCCACCTTTTCGAGTGTCGTATCAAGCTTCATGCATCGACGTTTCTCATATCGTGATGTGTTGTATCAGACTTCATGCATCGACAATCTCAAATTGCATTATCATATATCTTTATACTTAAATCTGGCTTCATGCATTAGCATTGTCATTCGAGGTACTTTATTAGGCTTCATGCATAAGCATTCTCATATATCTCAAGACATCGAATCAGACTTCACACATCGATGTTCTTATTAAGAAAATAAAATTTTATGGCAGTCCTTTTAGTCTTAATCTTTATTGATCCCACCTTTTCAAGTGTGGTATTTGGTTTCATGCATCAATGTGTCCAATCTTCCGATGTGCTATATAAGGCTTCATATATTAACATCCTCAAATGTCCTCAGGTGTTGTATCAAATTTTATGCATCAGCGCTCTCAAATATCTTGAGACATCGAATTAGATTTCATGCATCGACGTTCTTAATTTGTATTATCATATCTCGAGGCATTGAATCAGTCTTCATGCATTGACGTTTTCACCTTAGTTGCTTTATCAAGCTTCTTGCATAGGCAGTCTCATGTATCTCGAGACATTGAATCAGACCTCATGATTTGACGTTCTTTTCAGGATTCTGGGGAGTTATCTGAGTCCCATTGGATTCAATCTTCATTGATCCCACTTTTTTGAGTGTCGTATAATGCATCAATATTTATCATATCCCAATGTGCTGAATTAGGCTTTATGCATTAGCATTTTCACATGTCCTGAGTAACTGTATCAAATTTCATGCATCGACATTCTTATATTTCTCAAGGCGTCGAACGTTCTCATTTGTAATGCTTTATCAGGTTTCATGCATAAGCATTTTCATATATCTCGAGACATCAAATCATACTTCCATCAGGATTCTCGGAGTTATGTGTCACATTGGACTCAAATCATTGATCCCATATTCTTGGGTGTTGTATGAAGCTTGATGCATCGACATTTCCCAAATCCTGTGTGTTGTACAAGAGTTCATCCATCGGTTTCATGTTTCCCGACTCTTGTATTAGATTTCACACATCAACATTCTCATATATATTAAGACGTCGATTCTGACCTTGTGCATCGATATTCTTATCTGTGTTATGAGGAGTTATTTAAGTTCTATAGGCATCATTGTATATCCATCCAACCTTTTTTGGGTGTAATATTAAGCTCTATGTATCAACATCCCCATATGTCAAGTCAAACTTCATGCAACGACATTCTTATCCTTATTTTATGCTTGTAGGTGTTGAATAATACTTAATGCATCAACATTTTCTTATCTATTAATAGCTTATGTGGTGATATTCTCATTCGCGCTCTGTTGCACCATGTAAAACTCATAGCTTTGGTCCAAATCACATATGATACAAAACAACCTTCATTACACCATCCATCAATCAGCACAAGCAGCTTAAATCGATTATTCTATTGTAGGATGTGTTAGTTTTTCCTTTCATTATTTAAAGGATTTTGGCAGGTCTTGTCTTGAAATTTTGGCTTTTTAGTTTTTATGATTCACTTCTCACAATCTCCGACAAAGAGGGACAACAGCAAGCACCCAATTTTGCACCCTAGTGAGTAGGGCTGGGCATATGTCGAGTTGGGGACTTGGCTCGGGTCGTATAAAGCCAAACCCTGTGTGATTTGACTCAACTAGTTTAAGGTTCGGCTCACTCTGTGTTGCTCAACTTATTTTATATATTATTTCCATTAGTGATACATAATTGAAAAATATTTCCTTTACCCCTTGTTTGGTAGCCGAGCAAATTAGTGAAAACAAAAGAAAGAAAAGAAATTTGAGAAAGCGCCACTAAGAGTTGTATTAGGAAAATTAAAATTTATTTTATTCTCTTTTCACTTGTTTTCTCTGCATCCAATCAGCTGTTAGTGCTTGGATTTTGCCATTTTTAATTATGGCATTCCCTCTTCCCCAAATAACTAATTTAATTAGAATTGGAGACCTTCTATCATTGTATTTGTGGACATACGGTATGCATTTTTCATTTTTCGCTTATCATTTCTGTTGGATTTTTTGAGTTTTGCCTTATGATTTCACTTTGTTTCTCTTATTACATGTTGCTAGAACACAACCATAACACTTGATTATGAGTTGCTGCTTATTGTGTAGGGTGCTCAAATTGTTTGGATGCACTCAGGTTTGTATACTGAAAATTAGGAAAAAATAAAACGCTACTAATAGTTTTTGCAGGAAAACCAAATTTTCTTTTCTTTTCTTTTTCACATGTCTTTCCAACATCCAATCAAGGGTTTTGGTGCTTGGAATTTTCATTTTTTTTATTGTGATATCTTTGTAAGTGATAATATATGGAGATAGCATACACATATCTAATTTTTCGCTTATCATTTATAATAGATTTTCTAAGTTTTGCCTTTTGCATTATTTCTCATGTCACGGGTTAGCCCGAATACAACCATATTGCTTGATAAACGTTTAAGAAAGTTGCTGGATTTAGATCTATTTTAGTACCACAACTTCACATGCGAGGCAGTGGGAAGCTACTTATTATTGAGGGTGGTCAAATTATTTGGATGAACTCAGGTATGTATATTTAAAATAAGAAAAAACGCGTCTAAGAGTTTTATTAGGGAAACCAAAATTTATTCTCTCTTTTTCACTTGTTTCTCAATATCCAATTGGGAGTTACTTTTAGTGCTTAGATTTTGCAAAAAAAAATTATTGTGAAGCTTTCTTTGCGTCAAACAACTAATTTAATATGAATTGTCAACCTTCCGTTTACTAGGTACTTGTGTATAGAGATTATCGCTTCTATTTAGTTCGTTGTGGATTAGAGATATCTATGTTCACAGTCATCACATTAGGAAGGGCTCGAGCTCGGACCTCAATCTCACGTCTATGTGTTCTGTGCCCAGCTTACCAACCAAGAAAAGTTATCATATTAGACATGTTCCTAAGGGATAACCTTTTATTTGCTTAAATCTTCCAATAGAATATTGCAATACTTATCTTTCTCAAATAACTAATTTAATTTGAATTGCAAACCTCTTATTCCTGCATATGATATTTTTTTCGAATACGGTGTGCATATCTCATTTTTCGCTTATCATTTCTGAAGTCCCTCCTTTTGATTTCATTTTGCTTCTCTTGTTACATTTTGCCCAAACACAACCATATCACTTGACAAGCATTCAAAAAAAATGAGGGGTTTGGATCTATCATGGTGTCACAATTTCACAACCAATGTACTCAAATTATTTGTGGGCAACTGCTTTTGCTCAAATTATTTGGGTGAGCTCAGGTTTGTATACTTAAAATTGTAAATAAAATCATTCAAGTGTTTTACACTTTTATTAGGGAAAATTAAATTTATTTTCTTTCCTGTTCACCTATTTTCTCAGCCTCTAATCAAGAATTACTTTTAGTGTTTAAATATTATGTTTTCTTATTGTGATACTTTCGTTTCTTAAACTATTTAGTTAATATATATTACGGCCTTCTATCATTGGTGGTAATATTTTATTTCAATACGTTGCGCCTATCTATTTTTTGCTTATTGTTTTCGTATTTAATCTTTGAATTCCGCCTTTGCCTTTCATTCTTCTTCTCTTATTACAAGTTGACCACAACACAACCATATCACTTGTCACTTGCTAGGCATTCAAGAAAGTTGTTGGGTTTGGGTATTTTTTGTTGCCACGACTTTACATGCAAGATACTGAGTTTGATTTTGAGCGGCTACCTATTGTTGAGGGTGCTCAGTTTCTTTGGATGCACTCAGGTATGTGTACTGTAAATTTGAAAAAATGCAACTATAAGTCTTGTTAGGGAAATGAAAAAAATTTCTTCTATTTTTCAAATGTTTTCCTGACATCCAAATTGAGATTACTTTTATTGCTTTATTTTTATAATTTTTTATTATGACGTTTCTTTATCTCAAGTAACAAATTTAGTTATAATTGCAACATCTTATCATTGTAAGTGACATTTTTTGTTAATACCCCAATACAATACACATATCTCAGTTTTCGCTTATCATTTCTTATGAATTTTTTGACTTCCACCTTTTGCTATCACTTTGGTTCTCATGTTACAGGTTGGTCACAACATAACAATATCACTTGCCAGAAGTTTAAGGAAGTTGCTAGATTTGGTTCTTTCTTGGTGTCACGAGTTCACATGCAAAATACTAAGTTTGATTGTGAGCAACTCCTTACTGTTGAAGGTGTTTAAGTTATTTGGTCATCCATGGGAAAAAAAACTCTTGCGTAGCTTTCATACCCGGACTTTCCCTTCTGGCACAACAAAAGCAAAGGTTGGCAACCCAGGCTCTCTTCCGTCAACAGATGAGTATGAACTTTATGCATAGCTTCATATATAGGCATAATTTGCACTTGTTTTTTTCGATTGGCCTTTCTGAGTGCTTGGCTAGGGTTGCTTGATGTGGCTTTCGAGGATGCGATCAAGTACATATACTGAAAATTTGAATAAAGGCAGCTAAGGGTTTTGTTAGAGAAATAAAAAAAAAATTGTTTCTCTATTGAAAATGTTTTCTTAGCATCGATCGAATCAGGGGTTTTGTCTAGTGCTTGGAATTTTCAATTTTGTAATTGTGACACTTCTCTTTCTATTTAACTAATTTAGTTTGAATTGCAGACCTCTTATCATTGTAACTTGAGCGCACTCGGCTGCTTCAGCTTCTTTGAATCCGGTGGATGATGCTGCTGGTGCTTCTTACTCTAGACGGAATGAACCCATTTCATTCGTATGGATAATCCTTGACAAATCTTCCTCTTTTTCCACCCATCTGCATTGATAATTTGCGGTAATAAGGTAAGTATATTTAATTTTTCGCTTATCATTTCTTATGAATTTTTTTAGTTATGCTTTAATACAACCATATCAGTTGGCAATCGTTGTCGTTAGGTTTGGAATCTATCTTGGTGTCAAAACTTCACACAGGATGTACTAAGTTTGATATTGGGCAATTGTTTCTTGTTAAGAGTGCTCAAATTATTTGGATGCAATCTAATATGTATGTTGAATTTTTCTTTAAAAATGCATTTAATAGTTTTGTTGGAGAAACCAAAAAATTTCTTTCGTTTTCATTTATTTTCTCAACACCCAATCAGGGATCTTTTAATTTATTTGATTTTAATTGTGATGCTTCTTTTCTTTAATGAATTTCAGACCTTCTATCATTGTAATGTATTTTTTGTATTCCGCCTTTTTTTTTTCTAATAGATGTAATATAACACTGCAACTAAGATTTTCATTAGGGAAACTAAACTTTTTTCTTCTCTTTTTGATTTGTTTTCATAGCATCTAATCAAGGGTCACTTTCAGTTCTTAGATTCTGTATAAAAAAATAAATTGAAACATTTCTCGTTCTCAAACACTAATTTAATTTTTATTGCAGGCCTTTATCCATGTGAATGATATATTTTGGTAATACGATATGCATATCTCAATTTTCAGTTATCATTTCTTATTATTTTTTAATTTAGCATTTTTCTTTCACTTTGCATTATTATTTTCTAATAGATGTTAAGAAAGTTATTGGGTTTAGATATATCTTAATGTCACATCTGAGATATCTTGATGTCATAACTTCTTATTCGAGGCACTAAGTTTTGATGTCCCATTTTTTGAAGTACTATCTGAGGACCCTAGCATCGTTCTTCATCAATAGGTTCATCTTTAGTGATGTCTAATCAGACTTATTGCATCACCATTCTCAATTTGCATTATTATATATCTCGAGGAGTCGAATCGAACTTCATGCATTGGCGTTCTCATTTGAGGTGCTTTATTGGGCCTCATGCATAAGCTTTTTCATATATCATAAGACATTGAATCATCAATTTTTTTATTCGGATTTCGAGGAGTTATTTAGGTCCTATTAGACTCAATCTTCACTGATCCCACCTTTTCTAGTGTCGTATCAGGCTTCATGCATCGACGTTTCTCATATCATGATGTGTTGTATAAAGCTTCATCCATTAACATTCTCATATATCCTGTGGTGTTGTATCAGACTTCATGCATTGACATTCTCAAATTGCATTTACATATATCTTTATACTTTAAATCAGGCTTCATGCATTGGCGTTGTCATTCAGGGTGCTTTATCAGGCTTTATGCATAAGCATTCTCATCTATCTCAAGACATCGAATTAGACTTCACACATCGATGTACTTATTAAGATCATGAAAATTTAGGTGAGTCTTTTTAGTCTCAATCTTTATTGATCTCACCTTTTCCAGTGTGGTATTTGATTTCATGCATCAATGTTTCCAATCTTTCGATGTGCAATATAAGGCTTCATATATTAACATTCTCAAATGTCCTGAGGTGTTGTATCAAATTTCATGCATCTGCGTTCTCAAATATCAAATTGCTTTATCATATCTCGAGGTGTTGAATCAGTCTTTATGCATTGATGTTCTCATCTTAGGTGCTTTATCTGGCTTCTTTCATAAACATTCTCATGTATCTCGAGACATTGAATCAGACCGCATTGATGTTCTTTTCAGGATTGTGGGGAGTCATGTGAGTCCTATTGGACTCAATCTTCATTGATCAAACCTTTTCGAGTGTCGTATTAGGCTTCATGTATCAATCTTCATTTATTGATTTATATTTAGAAGTGTCGAATTAAACTTCAAGCATTGATATTCTCAAATTGCATTATCAATATCTCGAGGCTTCAAATCTGACTTCATGCATTGACGTTCTCATCAAAGGTGCTTTATCAGGCTTTATACATAAACTTTCTCATATATCTTGAGTCATCGAATTAGACTTCATGCATCAATGTTCTTATCAGGATTCCGGGGAGTTATGTGAGTCCCATTGGACTCAATCAATCTTCATTGATCTCACTTTTTTGAGTGTGGTATAATGCTTCATACATCGATATTTCTCATATCCCAATGTGTTGAATTAGGCTTATGCATTATCATTTTCACATGCCCTAAGTAACTGTATCAAATTTCATGCATTTGCATTCTCATATAGCTCAAGGCGTCAAATTAGATTTCGTGCATTAACGTTCTAATTTGTAATGCTTTATCAAGCTTCATGCATAAGTATTTTCATATATCTCGAGACATCAAATCATACTTCATACATCAAGATTCCTTAGGATTCTCGGAGTTATGTGTCACATTGGACTCAAATCATTGATCCCATATTTTCGGGTGTCGTACGAAGCTTTATTTATCGACATTTCTCACATCTTGTGTGTTGTACAAGAGTTTATTCATCGCCATTTTCATGTATCCCGACTCTTGTATCAGATTTCACACATCAACATTCTCATATATATTAAGACATCGAATCTGACTTCATGTATCGATATTCTTATCTGTGTTATAGGGAGTTATGTATGTTCTGTAGGCATCATTGTTTATCGATCCAACCTTTTTTAGGTGTAATATTAAGAAGTTGTATGTATCATCATCCTCATATGTCAAGTCAGACTTTATGCAACGACATTCTCATCCTTCTTTTATGCTTGTAGGTATTGAATTATACTTCATGCATTGACATTTTCGTATCTATTAATAGCTTATGTGTTGATATTCTCATTCGTTGCATCGTGTAAGACTCATAGCTTTGGTCCAAATCACATATGATGCAAAACAACCATCACCACACCATCCATCGATTAGCACAACAAGCTTAAATCGAATATTCCAGTGTAGGATGTGTTAGTTTGTCCTTTCATTATTTAAAGGATTTTGGCAGGTCTTGGTTTTAAAATTTTGGCTTTTTAGTTTTTGGGATTCACTGCTCACAATCTCCGACAAAGAGGGACAACTACAAGCCCCCAATTTTGCACCCTAGTGAGTAGGGTTGCGCATATGTCGAACTCGAGCCTTGGCTCGAGTCGTATAAGTCGACTTTAAGCAGTTATCTCAAGCTAAAAACGAGCTGAGATATAATTTGAGCTCCTGTTTGATGTGACTCAAATAGTTTAAGGTTTGGTTCACTCTGTGTTGCTCAGCTTATTTTTTGTATTATTTCTTTGATGATACATAAGTGAAAAATATTTCATTTACCCCTTGTTTAGTAGCCGAGCAAATAAGTGAAAATAAAAGAAAGAAAAGAAATTTGAGAAAGCACCACTAAGAGTTCTATTAGGAAAATTAAAATTTATTTTCTTATCTTCTTCCCTTGTTTTCTCTGCATCCAATCAACAGTTAATGTTAACGCTTGGATTTTGCCATTTTAATTGTGACATTCCCTCATCCCCATACAACAAATTTAATTAGAATTGTAGACCTTCTATCATTGTAAGTGATATTTTGTTGACATACGGTATGCATTTTTAATTTTTCACTTATCATTTCTTTTGGATTTTTTGAGTTCTGCCATTTTATTTCACTTTGTTTCTCTTGTTACTTATTGCTAGAACACAACCATAACACTTGATTATGAGTAACTGCTTATTGTGTTGGGTGCTCAAATTGTTTGGATGCACTCAGGTATGTATACTGAAAATTAGAAAAAAAAAAAAATTTCAACAAAGATTTTTCATAGGGTAACCAATATTTATTATCTTTTCTGTTTCACCTGTCTTCTTAACAACTAATCAATGGTTACTTTTAGTGCTTGGTATTTGCATTTTCTTTATTGTGATGCTTCTCTTCCTCGAGCAATTCGTTTATCAGTTCTAATAGATTTTATATGTTTTGCCTTTGCTTTATTTCTCTTGTCACAGGTTAGCCCCAATACAACCATATTGCTGGATAGACATTTAAGAAAGATGCTGGATTTAGATCTATTTTAGTACCACAACTTCACATGCGAGGCAATGGGAAGCTACGTATTGTTGAGGGTGGTCATTATTTGGATGAACTCAGGTATGTATATTTAAAATAAGGAAAAAAACCGTCTACGAGTTTTACTAGGGAAACCAAATTATATTCTCTCTTTTTCACTTGTTTCTCAATATCCAATTGGGAGTTACTTTTAGTGCTTAGATTTTGCACAAAAAAAAATTATTGTGAAGCTTCTCTTCCTTAAACAACTAATTTAATATGAGTTGCCGACCTTCCGCTTACAGGGTATTTGCGTAAAGAGATTATTGCTTCTATTTGCTTCATTGTGGATTAGAGATATCTATGTTTACATTCATCACATTAGGAAGGGCTCGACATTGTGGATTAGAGATATCTATGTGCCCAACTTACCAACCAAGAAAAGTTATCATATTAGACATGTTCCTAAGGGATAACCTTTTATTTGCTTAAACCTTCCAATAGAATATTGCGACACTTATTTTTCTCAAATAACTAATTTAATTTGAATTGCAGACCTCTTATTACTGTAAGTGATTTTTTTTTTTGGAATACGGTATGCGTATCTCATTTTTCGCTTATTATTTCGGAAGTTCCGCCTCTAGCTTTCATTTTGCTTCTATTGTTACCGGTTGCCCAAACACAACCATATCACTTGACAAGCGTTCAAATTGGTTATAACCAATTCTGGCCTAAATAATAGCGTTTAATTACCGATTAAAATAAGAGATTATAACATAATCGATAATCAGGATTAGTGATTATAATTGATTAAAAAGTAATCGAAAAAATTGGATTATTTTTAATCACGCCGCCTCAATTTCATTTTACTTATCTTTCCATCATTGTCCCTTCCATTCTTCTCCCTTTTTTCTTTGTTAATATATTTGAGTTTTTCAACTCAATTTCTCATGTTGACTTGATTTTGTTTCCAATCCTTGCTAGTCTATTCGTTGCTAAATGCTGTAGATAAGACACATTCCAAGGGAGTAGACCTGATATTATAAATTTTCTCTCTGAAGTTCTTTGACATTTAATCTCTTTGATTTTAAGGCCCTTCTGAATGTGAGAAGTTTCAAGACTAATCTAGGAAATTTGGTCAATGTACCAATGCCTACAAACACAGTTCCTCCCAAGTCTCAATCATGTAAAGTAACTATATTCAAATTAACCATAATGGCTAATGAAAGAAATGAACTTATAACAAACTGAAGAAAAAGAGCATCAGGATATAGTTATGAAAGTTTGATTTCAAATGGAATTACGAAACACATTTTCTTTGAAAGAAATCCTGCTTGGGTTTCATATTTGTGTGATGATATTTATGATACCAGTAACAGAATTGACAATAGTCCCTAACACTAATTCAGCTTCCACGCATCAAAAATTTTCTTTTGTTCTAATTCTTAAATTTCTTTCATACATAAGTTCACCAACAAATTTAATTCAGATACATTCTTATTATGGTCAGAAAATAACTTTTCCAAGTCGTCTGATAATTTCAGAATGGAAGATGGTATGGAATCTATGGATAAACACACCTAATGATCGTTTTGGAGAACTCTTGAGATGTATTCTCAATTCATGTTTATGTTCAGATATTTTCTCAATTCATCTTTATGCTTTATCCATAACTTTTCTCTTAAACAGGAAAACTCACATTGTATCATATATGACATTTACGATTCAAAATGTTGTGGAAACACCTACCAGATTCTGGGGTCACCATTTCATAATGCCAAACCTGTATTTTGATCTGTCTCATGAAAAAACATGCCAATGGATCCCACAGAATATGGAAACCAGAATCCTTGTTGAGGCATAAAGGCAATAAATTTGGCAACATATGTGGAAAGAAGTAAAAGACCTTCCTAAATGATAGTTGGGAGCTTTTCAGGGGATTATAAAGCATAAAACTAGTAACGATGTAGCGTTACAAAAAGAAATATAAAGCACCCTTAAGCTTCAAAAGATATGACTAGGATTGCAGCTTAAGGTTTACTGGCAATAGTAAAGAAACCAGGAGAAGGCTCTACTACCACTGTAACAGCTTTTACCTTTTCTTATGGTCGACATAAATCAACATCAAGAATGGAGTATGAGTTCTACTTTTTATTATAAAAACTTCTTGATGGAAAATTTAACATTATTACATTTGCTTATGCTATTATCTATGAATATGACATAAATTTCATAAGATAAAGATATACCAGATGAAATGCTTACTAAGAGTTTGTTGGATCCAGCACTCTGTACCTGTGTCAGATTTTGACACTCCTACCTGTATAAAAGCAACCTAGCTTTCATCTTTTGTAATGAATAGGTCGTTGATGTAGTTTATTGAGATCCTTAGCAGAATAGTGGT
The DNA here is from genome assembly GCA_015143295.1 of Tetracentron sinense. Lineage (NCBI taxonomy): Eukaryota > Viridiplantae > Streptophyta > Magnoliopsida > Trochodendrales > Trochodendraceae > Tetracentron > Tetracentron sinense. Next base: position 54,144,491 of record CM026551.1, read on the forward strand.
GTTATTTCCTTTTCCTTCATTTATTTTGCTCTGCATATTGTAACCGGACGAAATTTGGTTAGATTTCTTACTATTTAGGTCTTACAAATTACAATATGCCATGGTGGAATAATTTGTTTCATTCATCTCTCTAGCTGATATGTTTCTCTTCTTTTTACAGTCTAAATCACCAGGGAAGAGCTTTGCCATTCAGAAGCATGATTTGACAGATCATAGGGTGGGTAAGAAAACTGTTCTATCCTATTAAAAAGATACTCTGTCCATGCCATATGATTCTAAGTAAAAAGAGAAGTTTGAGAGGCCTGAGCAATCTCAAATTAGACATTCTCCCAAAGACATAGTTGAATGATTATGGTCGAGGCCTCATCAGTGATAATAGGCCTGCCTCAAGCTTTGGCAATCTCTCATTTTCAGTCCAAGCTCAGAGTTCCACCCCAAAGACTTTTCCTAATGGGGAGACCAGTATGTCAACCCCTTTTATGCCTCTTGTACTCTTCAGGCTCTTGAGGGATGGGCTTAGTTTTAAATATAAGGGTGGAAATGGGTCATTCCGCTTGAAGCTTGACCTGTTTTCTTGCTGCTCGGACCCAACACATGAGATAGGTTACCCAATAATTAGTGGGATATTCTTTAGTCATTAAGTTGCTTGTGTTTAATTTGGTGGGTTTAGCTTTGGCGCAGTTATACACATCCAAAACCCGACCAGAATAAAAACTATTTACTCCTCGGCTAAGTTTTATGTTGGGGCCCTGGGGGACTCCATTCCTATCCAAATTCTCAATCAGACTGATGGGACCACCCTCCTAAATGATTTTTCATTGCATTCTGCTATGATATGCAGAAGAAGAATTTTTTTTTTATCAAATAATCATATACCCTTCAATAGGCATTTGCCACAAGTTTGGGCCTTAAGAGGGCAAGGATTGCATCTTGATTACTTGTATAAAATTCTGTGGCTTGTTTGAGTTTTTTTATTTTTGTTTTTTACACACACACACACATATATCTCTACTATTATAATGAGAGAAGCGAGGTTAAATAGTTGGTTGATTTTTTTTCTAATATTCATAATGAGTCCCAATTTTATGGTATCTTATTGTGAAAATAGTTAGTAAGGTGAAAATTTTATATTATTCATATTTTATCCATAACTCCATATAAAAAAAATTAAGATGTTTTATTATCTTATTTAGTTATTTTACATGAGAAAAGTTAGTAGGGGTACTGAAGTAATGTCAACTACAACTAACAATAATCCCTCAATATCTCCTCGATTTCCTCAAATCCTTATCCTTATCTTCTCTCATGCTCCCTCCTTTCTCTCAACAAAGAGGCACACCCTCTCTCCGTTGTAACTACTTTTCAAGAGAAAAAGTAGGGACATGTGTTATGAGGTAGTTTCAACCCACTATTCCATCTTTTTAATTTAAAATTTTGAACAAAATTTTTTAAAATTCTCTCACTAGAGTCCCTCTTCCTAATCTCTCTCCCCTTCCCCTCTCTCTCACGTGCATCGCACGTGCCGCACACTAGTATATATATATATATATTAGGTAATTTGATTTGATTTTTTTAATAATTTTGTCAGTTTTTACTGATTTATCTGATAAATGTCGAATATTGAAGGACATGAAATGCCTGAGAATCATGGAGTGTATTTCAGGAGTTAGCACCTGTAGCAGGCATCTCAGAAGTGTGGTGACCTTTCATATCCTAATATCCTAATAAATTGCTTTGATGAAAAGGTATACATCTCCTTTTTACCATTTAACATACATATATGTGCATATATATATATATATATATATATATAGGATATTAGGATTATATATATATACATGCAATCTCATGGGAAGTTCTCAATATATTTGCCAACTTTGACAATCTCTCCATTTCAGGTACGGTTTAACTGCTGTAAATAAATAATGATTAACTGTTTGCCATGAAACTTCTTATGCCTTCTTGAGAGTGCTTGATTCTGTTGACCCTTCTACTAAAGCACATGGTTCTAAGTTCTGATTGAAATTAATTTGTTTCCACTTGCCATGTCAGATTTTCGATAGTGAATAGGAGCATAAAACTAATTAACTAGAAAATAAAGATTTATGTGTTAGTTTTTGAAGTTGCTCTTCATTATTATCAATAATGTACTCAAATAGAGAAGTATGTGAACATGGTATTGGCAGATACATTTTTTCCTATCTTCTCATAATCTATTCCATCAAACAACATTCAGTGTAATTCTTGATCACAATTTTGGAGTGACAGTATTTATCTGGTTAGAAGCATCGTGTGTATGCATATCTCAACTTGCTGGCTGTATATTTGATCATTGTCATTCATTATAAACCACATGGGCAGAGCCGCACCATCATTCTGTGTCTAAATAACAAATGCCCTTGTGAGTTGTGACATCCATAATGGTGCATTCATAAGCATTTTTCCTAACTTCCTCCTAAGATTATGAAAACACGAACATAACTAACCAAAGGACTAGGAACATTCTGCATCAAGACTTCATGCAGGATGTTTTGATGAAGAGACATATTATTCAACACTTATTTGGGTTGGACTCCAGTCCAGGATATATTTAGTAGTCAATTGTTGACATAAGCCTGCTAGATATCCCTCTTTGAATTTCCATTTTACATCTTTTTATGCCAATTTTAAACAGTTTTTTGACATTTTCCTTTCCAATTCTTTACCACAGGTTACTGATGCCGAAGACATCCTTAGATTGCTTATGTCAATCAATGTGAAGGACAAAAATTTTGATCTTTTCAAGAGATACATTTACTTAGTTTTGACAGATAATTGGCGCTTATCTGATCCTCTGTTGGAAGACAAACCAATGATTTTCTAAATGTGGAGGGTTTGTCTTCGGAATTGTTGGCTCATATTTTGAAGGCTCAGGTCATAGGTTGTGGATGCTTGGATGAAGTGCCGGCTTGCTAAGTCGGTAAATTCATTAGGGGGTCAATACCACAACTTCGGTTCAAAATCCATCCTCACCACACTACAAGAAAACTACTGGGCAGCGACGGCAATTTTTCGTCGCTAATACTCGATTTTCCGTCACTATTACTATTAGTGAAGGAAAAACGTTTGTCGTTAATCCGTTACTATTGCGTCCATGGCTAAAGGTCTTTAGCGACAGAAATATATTTCCATCACTAATTAGAGACGGAAAAATTATGTTACTAATGTCGGAAATTTTAACTTCGAGTTTAGTGATGGAAATAAAATTAGTGACGGAAATATTTTTTCACTAATAGTGATGGAAATAAGTCTGTCACTAATAACAACCATATTAGTGACGGAAATATTTTCGTCACTAGTAACACTATTAGTGATGGAAATATTTCCGTCACTACTTGGATTGCTAGTGATAGAAATATTTCTGTCACTAATTTGATTACCAGTGATGGAAATATTTCAGTCACTACTTGGATTACTAGTGACGGAAATATTTCCGTCACTAATACCCTTTTTTTTAAAAGCAAAATCTTGCTCCTGTAAACCTATTTCCATAAACTTGCACCTGTATAAACCTGTGCATACATTCCAATAAACCTGTACATTCATTCCAATTTCACATTTTCATCGACAAAACCTGTACATCCATTCGCAATCAATTCATTCACATTTCATCCCATTCATTTACATTTTCATCCACAAAACCTGTACATTTATTCCAATTTCACAGTTTCATTCACAAAACCTGTACATCCATTCATTCATTCACATTTTCAATTCATTCATTTACATTTTTATCCACAAAACTTGTACATCCATTCCAATTTCACATTTTCATTCACAAAACCTGTACATCCATTCATTCATTCAATGATACTCTGAAAAGTAATAAAGGAAACAAGAAATAAACTGGAAACATGTATGGACAAGAAATAAACTGACAACACTTAACATCATTACATGTGAAGAGAGAGTATTTTACCCAAAAGGAAAAAAAGAGAAAAAAGATAGAGGGTAGTAGGGTTTCAATAAATAAGTTTTAGACAATTTAAAATAATCTCTAACTAAATATTTTATCAAGGGTAATGACTTACTAAAAAGGTCTCTATTCCAATTATTCGATGCTAATTAAGTTATAAAAGCATTTAATAAAATTACTATCGTAAAACAAATATGATCATATAGCAAGGTCAAACATATAGTAATAATATATAATATAAATAAGACAGTGTATGAGTATCATGTCAAACTAATAGCCACAACAACGATACTATAAAAAAACCAATCATGGAAGAGCATCAGCAGTTTGTGTATCATCAGGAGCCTGTGTAGCATTGGGGTTCATAGCAGGTGTCGATCCTTTGGGACTATGTGAGTCGGCGTGCATATGGGACATCCAATCCTCAAAAAATTTCATTTGGGTCTTCATGACACTAATCTCAGCACGCATCTCATTTGCACTAGCCACTAAATTCTGGTTCAGGTCAGCTAATTCTTCGGCCCTCCTCCTCCAATGGTTAGCACCTAGAGTGCGAAACTAGAAGGGTTTAACACTCAGTCCATAAGTACAAACATGCCCATGCGTGTCCAGACCCATGACCTGGGTGAACACCTCGTTCCGGGTGGTGCTACTAGTAATGCCCTCCGGATGTTGGCTAACTAGCTCATTCATTTGTGTCTGCATACACAAAATACCGTTGATTGCAATTTAGGAATAACGATGGACATATAAATTTCTTAACAATCAGTTAATGTGATGATAAGGGCATACCTAAAGATCAACTGATTTCTGGTCAACAAATGTTCCATCTCGGTGAATATGCGTAATATGGTACATTTGTAACCGGTCAGGCTCCTGTCCGTTTGGATCCCATGCTTGCTATCATTGTGAACAAAACAACAATTTTTTAATGTTAGAATGCATTATAAATAATAGATGAAAGAGACAAAAAGATATAGTCGCTGATATGTCACAACTACTATTTAATTGAGCATACTACATCCATCTTGTAGTGGGCGAAACTCCATGTGCCTGCCGTATGGGAGGTACGAAGTTGCGCTATGTTCTCCTTGTTCCGTTTACTCATAGCCTACAATTAGATAAGAACATCAAATATTAATATGAGGCATGTACTGAGAGTCAAAGAGATTTAAACATGTGATCTCAAAGTCATACCTCCGCCGGCTCAAAAGGCCGATGAACCACCAGGGTTCTCAACTGTGCTAGAATGGCCCTATGATCGACACTGGCCATTTGATCGTCTAGAGAGAGCAGTGAATTGTGTCATTTTAACCATAGCTTATCCTTCCAATTCTTCCATAGAGCGCCACATTTATCGTCTACCTAAGTCCGCTTCTCCTCTCTCGGGGGGAGGTCGAATACCGTCTACATCACAGTGATTAGAGTACCAAACTATCCAAACGGACAATTCAAGAATCATTTGGTGAGAAATACTCTTCTTAACAGACTTGGCGAATCAATTGTTAAATATTATGTTTGATCCACACGAGAGCTAAACATCGTAAATTACAACTAATTCGTCCAACTTGAAAATAAGAGGAACACTTGTCACACAACGATGCTTGAACGGGAGAACTAAGTTTCAATGCATGCACATACATAATGATGTTTAAAGATAAACAAACGATATAAAATATGGGTATCGAAACCCATGCACATAACTGTAAAGTCCATCTACCCACAAGATAATGTACCATGTATTTAGCAATTCCAAATGTACAACAATACCAACAAAACTAATTACATTAAAGAAGAAATAGCAACACAAATAGATATTCAAAATGGTCCTAAACTAGATGATAATCAAGCATTCCTAGGTCCAGAAGAGATCTATGTGTCTCAAACCACAATCTGCCAACTTACAAATTGTGACAAATCTTTCAACTCTACATGTTTCCACAATAGAGATCTATGGATTATTTTCATGAATATTCCCCAGTTCTAAATGCAAGCATGTCCAACTTAATTATGTCAATGACACAGAACTTGCAGGGGACAATTAGTTCATCAGATGTTAAAGTCAATTAATCAGAGGTAATAAGAACATTAAAACAAAGAAAAAATGAATACTGATGTATAGTAAATAAATTGAATGAACCCACCAAAACAAAAGCAAGCATGATTCAAACAAACAATTTCCGTCACAAATAATCACTTCTGTTACTAATAGCAGTAGGGACGGCATATTTCCGTCACTATTATATAATCCCTATTAGTGACGGATACAATTCTGTCGCTATAGACTATTTTAATTAAAAAAAAAAACTTCGTAAGTATCAAATTCCCTATTAGTGACAGACCATTAGTGACGTCATGTATTTCCGTCCCTAATATTCTGTCACTGCTTGGTAATTTTCTTTTAGTGGGAACACTTGACACTCAATGATACGCTGAACGAAAGATCTAAGTTTCAATGCATGCACATACACAATGATGTTTAAAGATAAACAAATGATATAAAATGAGTATCAAAACTCATGCGCATAAGTGTAAAGTGCATCTACCCACAAGATAATGTACCCTGTATTTAGTACATTATCAAGCTCTAACACGTGCACCCCTCAAGCACATCACTCATTAGCTACTGTACTTAGTTCAAAAGCTTGGAAAAATAAGATTATGTTAAAATAGATCATTGCCATAATCTTGTTAATAGGATATTTTAAATATCTAAAATGCAGGCATGTCCAAAAATGGACCGTGTAGTTCCCATGCGGACCGAGAGGTATTAACGAGATCTCCTTAATAATTAGAATTGGGGCACCAATTATTACATTATTGAATGTTCTCATTATACTCTTTATTTATAAAGTTTATAAAGGTAATCTCTATAGTAATACACACACATGCAAAATGAAAGTTAATCAGTAATTATTATACAAAACTAGTAAAACAAACTGAAAGATTTATCAATAAACAAAAAATAAAAATTAATTGAAAGAAAATATATAGAGAGATTTATGCACACTGCGCCTCTAAGCAGCAAGTGCTGGTCCAAAGAAAAAATCGCCAAATTTAAACCCTTGTGATGGTTTCCAAGGATATTTAAGAACCATGTGAGTTCTTAACGGCCCATTACGTAGCCCAATATACAGGGGAAGATTTCGTCAGTCAAAAGACTCCCATCTTTTTCATCATGAAAGTTCTCAAACTTTTGGTGGGGTTTAATTCAATAGATTAGAGAGAGAGAGGGACTAATCAAGATCCCTCTAATTAAACCATTCTAGCAACCGAGTTTACTTGGATGCAAATGGGAGTTAATTGCGGTCGTTTCGGATGTTTCCTAAGTTATGATACACAATTAGGACTATTTACTTGAACCGACCTACTCCATGAACTATATGGTGTTGCCTTAACACTTGAGATCTAGAAAAAAGGGAATAGGTAATTTGTAAAATACATATGCTTGTGACAAGGAAACTTGACTATCCGTTAATAGGATATTTTAAAGAAATCCATAGATGAATACTAACATTCGATGATATGATTTATTTACTTTCAAATATATGTTAATTAATTTCTCAGTTACAGTTCTTGTCTCTTAAATGCCCAAACTTAGCATTAGAGAGTCCCACTAATCAAAGTGACAAAATAAATGAGATTCCAAAACCAATAGCTACACTATAGATAAGATTGTTTGGGCATGTAAGGGTCTTGAAACCTAAACTTTGTTTGGTTCCCTTGAAAAATGGGGTTTCATGAATCAAACTAAGCTAAATGAAGAAACAGCATCACCAAAAACATAAATAAAAATCACAAAACCATACAATCAGAAGGAATTATAAAAAATCAAATAGAAATTATCATAAAACCTATAAAAAAAAGGTTTCCTTTCAATCATCAAACATAATCTATCTATGACCTTGAATGGTCATATAACTCAGATTAAACTAGAGATCCAATCAACATACCAGATTTGACTAAACTGTCACAAACACTGGACTGCCTAATATAGGCTTTATGTTCACATACAATTTTTTCCCTTAAACTCTTGGGGCCACCATGAACAACATCATAACAACCATCAAAACCAAAACAAATGGATAATCTGTAGGGAAAGCAAAGAAGAAACGCATATAGTCCTTATTTCCTTTTAATATTTCCTCTAATGATCCCAAACAAAAAACAAATCTGTAGGTTGCATACTAGAATATTAATTTTAGGCCTTGTTTTGGGCAAACAAAGCAAAAAAAAGTGTTTTCTTTGCATATCAACGTCGGCCGTATGTAGGTTTGTTTGTCCAAACCTATGGGGGGAGAGAGAGAGAGAGAGGTCTAAAAGGGAAAGAGGCTTACCGTGGTGGCCGGAAGGTGTTCGGAGGCGAGGAGAGCGGGAACCAGCGTCGAATTTGGGGCGGGTTCTGATTTTGCCCATTTAATATAAAGATTATTAGTGATAGAAATATTTCCGTCACTAATAATATTTAATCCAATAGTGACAACAATTTTCGTCACTAATAATCTCAATATCAATAGTGACGGAAATATTTCGTCGCTATAAATCACTTCCGTTACTAATATTACTAGTGAAGGAATATTTCCATCACTATTGTATAATCCCTATTAATGACGGAACAAATTCCGTCACTATCTACTATGATAATAATAAAAAAAAACTTCGTAAGTATCAACTTACCTATTAGAGACGGACCATTAGTGACGTCATGTATTTCCATCACTATAAATGATGTATTAGTGACGGAAAATTTTCCATCACTACTATTCTGTCACTGCCCGGTAGTTTTCTTGTATTGCCACTTATTGCTAACCCACTAGCCACCATATATGCTTGGCTACACTAAAAAAGGGGAAAAAGTAATGTGCCTGGAACAGTTTCATTTTTGTTATAGCTGCTAACTTGGCTTATATTGAGAAGGGCTAGTTATTTCTTAAGGAGGCTTGTGTAATAACCCAATTTTAATTTGGAATTTTTGGGTTTTGGATTTTTTGGTCCTCCTCACTCTTGTGGGGCCCAAAGAAAGAAAGCCCTTAGTAGAGGCTGAGATGGGCCAAGCCCATACACTCTTAAGCTTTGAGTGATAGTTTAAACTTTATAAAAATAGGGAAGTAGGAAGGGATTAAAGTGGGGTTGAAAGAATTGAGGGAGTGAAGAACTTCATATTTAGGATTTTTCTTTTGTTTTCATAATTTCTTCAAGTCCTAAACCTAAGAAACAATTCATGTTGATGATTCAATAGCAAAAGGAAGCAATCAAGAAGATAGAGAAGAAGTTCATTGAAGACTCAAGATCAAAGACTCCGGGTGGCGAAAACGAGGTAGGAATCTAACCTTGTCACACCCCCAAAATTAACACACACAATCTCATTATTGCATAGATCCCGAGGCGTGAACCGGAAACAAATCCCCAAGTATAATGGAAATCATAAACTTAAATGATCCGTTAACAAAGAATAATATCAAGCAATGTCTAAAATTCTCAATAAAAGAAATACTGAGTAAAACATATTCTCAATGTTTTAACACAAGTGTACCTCGCTACAGGTTCTCACTCTTACTAATAGGAAAAGAAATAACTAAGGTTTTGTTGCCTCTACGTGGAACGACCGTCTATCTACTTTAGATATCTCCTGAAAAGTAAAATCAAACAAAATTGAGCACAATGCTCAACAAGAGAATACAACCATTAAGTGCACACAAATATTTAGTGTGTAACAATTTAGACTATCTTAATGTCGTTATTACATTGTCTATGTATGCAATAACAATCAATTGGTATAATTGTACATTTTCAAGTATGTAATTTTTTACTCATATTTACTTGGCATTAGGGATTGTACAAAACTTCACCCTATTGGCAATCATTGAGGACAATACACAACTTGTCCAATTAGAAAACCCAGGTTTGTACAAAACTTCACCCGAATAATCATTTGTGATCTTATTGTTGATATATGTAATATTGGGGGTATACTTGTAAAAGGACATATATGTAATGTTCTCTCTTTATATAATATGCTAGTAGGGTTCTCTAATCCCTAACTAAGAAATTTCCTCTGATCTCTCTTCTTCCTCTCTTTCTCTTCTCTAAACCTTAAATCCTTCAAACCCATTCTCCAACAAAGAAAGAAGAAGCTTGAAAAAACCATAAGTAAGCACCAAAGGAAGAAAGAGCTTTTGTAACGTCACCAGTCGTACGGCTGACATCAGCCGTACGACCTAGGATGCTCCTCAGGGTACTCTAAATGTAGTTTTTGAGATATCTTGTTTTTAGAGGATTATTGATGAAATTACAATGATTTAAAGAAAATTTTCTGAAAAATTTGAAGAAAAATTATTGTTTTGGTTTAGAATTTTTTTCTACTTGAATGGGTTGTTGCTTCCGCTGCTTATTAGTCATGGTTGGACATTTTTTTATAGGAACATCTTGAACTTGTTTTTTCTTCGTTTGGATGAGATTTGAAGTTGTGATGATTTTACAACCCTTTTCACTACCATTTTTTTGCTGAAAAAGGTTTTTGTTCACCCTATTTGCTTATAACAACAACTTAAGTCATCTATTTGGTAATCTTAATACCATTAAATCTTTTGTTGATATTTTTGATTGATTGGTTGTTTGCTCATTCGGTTTCTTATATGGATGCTAAAGTTCTTACTCCGTTGGCTCTTTCTGACTCCGTTGTCCACTCAATCACTAATATTAAATTCAATGGTGATAATTTTTTTGCATGGCGATGCTCAGTTGAGCTTTATATTGGGGGTCGCTCTAAGATGGGGTATCATGATGGTAAGACCCCACAGCCGGAGATAGATATTGCCGAAATTGCTAATTGGAAGACAAAGAATTGTATTATTTTGGGTTGGTTATTCAATTCCATGGAACCTTAGATTGCCGGGATTTATATATTTTATAAAAATTATCATGAGCTTTGGGAGGCTCTTATTCAGACTTATGCCTTAGCAGAGAATGATGCTCGGATTTATTAGCTTACTTGTGAGATTGCCCATTTTCAGCAAGAGGATCTGTCTATTTTAGATTATTTTGGGGCTCTTCAGAATGGTTGGGAAGAATTGAGCCATTATGAGCCTCTTTCTGAATTATATGCTGTTTCTGCAAAGATTATGACGAAGCGATTGAGCGTCACCGCATTTATGATTTCTTAGAGATCTTCAGGTTGAATTCAAGCAGTTGCACACTCAGATTATTGTCTCCTCTCCTTTGCCATCTCTCTGATCTGTGTACTCCACTATGTTTGGTGGGGAACACCGCCGGGTTGTTATGTCTTCGAGCACCACTCCTATGGCTCTTCCTGATCATACCGCATTTGCTACTGATTTTCGTCCTACTGCTGGTAGTGATAGGGAGACTGATAGGAGCCGTTGTGGTCGTGGCGGTTATGGTTGTGTCAGACCTTCTACTTGTAGTCACTGTGGTATAGTGAGACACGATCATGATCATTGTTACCGTTTGCATGGCTATCCCAAGGGTTACCAGCCTCGTCCTTCTGCTCACTTTACTACGACTCCTGCTGTTGATCCTCAGTCCTCAGTTATTGCCAGTGATCCTCTGGAGTTCATGAGAGCCCAGGTTGTGAGATGATCTGAGCTAAGTTCCGTCTACAGAGTGATTCTCCTGATACTACTGCTTCATCTGCCATAGGTATCCATGCTCCCCCAGCCTATGCTGCCACTACATTGTCTTCTTCTCCTAGCTGAGTTATTGATACCGTAGCTACTGATCATATTACTAGTGAGTCATATGGTTATTCCATTTATTCACCTTCATCGTCTACTGTCAAGGTTCGCTTGGATGGTGGTTCTTTTACCCCGGTCTCAGGAGTAGGATACATTTCTGTGTCTCCATCTCTCACTTTATCTCATGTGTTACATGTTCCTCATTTATCTTATAACCTTCTTTCAGTGAGTAGTCTTACTACAAAACTTAACTGTTGTGCTATATTTTATCATTCTTATTGTCTCTTTCAGGACCTGATTATGAGGAAGATTGTTGGTAGAGGAGTGGAAAGAGGCGGACTTTACTACCTTGATACTGATTATGCTCCGTATCGAGTTTCTTCTACTGTTGTTACCGTTTCTGTTTTACCTTTTTCTGTTGATGCAACTCTTGATACTCATTGTTCATGGCATGCAAAGCTTGGGCATATTGGATCTAAGACTTTATGTTCTTTGATTCTTAATTTTAGTCAACTTTGTTCTTCTTCCACTTTTCAATGTGATAATTATGAGCTAACTAAACATGTTCGTACTATTTATCCTTCTCGGATGCATAGATGTTCTTTTTTTCAGTTATTTCACTCGGATGTTTAGGGACCATCTCATGTTCCCTCAAGTGATGACTTTCGTTATTATGTTACTTTTAATGATGATTATACTCCAGCTACTTGGATGTACCTTCTATGGATGAGGTGTTCTCTAAATTTCAGGAGTTTCATGCTATGATTGTTACCCAGTTTGGTGGTTGTATTAAGGCCCTTCATTCTGATAATGGCGGTGAGTCTCTCTGCACCTTTTGTCCAGTTTTTTTTTTTTTAATAAAGCCACTCAGAAGGAGTGGGGGGTTTAGCAGACCCCTACTAGTTTATTAATAATAAAAAGATGGGGGGGGGGGACATAAAACCTTACCCCTACAGAAAAAGAGAAAGGAAAAATTGGGGGGGACATAAAACCTTACCTCTACAAATAAAGAAAACAAATAAAACTCGAGGGACATAAAACCTTACCCCTATACAACCAACCCAAAAACCTAAGCCTTTATCTTTCTAAAATTCCCAATACCTCTTTTATCCAAAAGAAGCAAAGATTTGATCTTTTCCGGAATATTCCTATAAGAAAGCAAGCAATTGGATGTCGTCAGATCACAACCAATATTAGCTAAACCATCAGCCACAGAATTTGCTTCCCGATAAACATGCTTAAAAGAGAAGCTATCTCTAAAAAGGATTTTAATCTTCTTATCCCCAATACCAATTCTTCCAAGAGAAATAAATTAACTCATTCCACATCTCAACCAGCATTTTGGAATCTGATTCAATGTCTAGATTAGAAATACCAAGGTTCTTGCACAAATTCAAACCATCCAGAAGAGCCCGCGCTTCAGCAGTGTTATTGCTGTCAATGTCATAGAAAGAATAAAAACAAGCAACAAAGTCTCCATTATAATCTCTAATAACCCCTCCTCCACTAGAGATTCTTGGGTTCCCCCTAGAGGCACCATCAACATTTAATTTTATTCTACCCCTTGGAGGGTAAATCCACTTAACAAACAAAGAGCGAGAAGGAGAGAGAATAGACTGCCTAATACCAAATATAAGAGACAAATCCAAATTTTTCTGAGGGTAAAGAGAAGCAATAGTCAAAATCCTCCTTTGATGCTATCCAATAAGAAATTTTTAGATCTAATTCTTGAATTGTGTTTTCTTCGACATCTCTCGATCCAAATTTCCCACACAATCAGAGCCGGTACAAGAAAGAGAAGATCATTTTTTCTGTAAGAGGCCGCATGATACCATCTAATAAGACTGCATTTGAAATTATCTTGAGAATGAAACGGAATAAAGCAACTAGCCGCGAAAAACGGTCATAAAGGAATAACAATTTCGCTACGAACAAGTAAGTGAGAAATATCTTCCATTCTGACATTCTTACAACAACTACATTTGCTCACCATAGGAATACCCAAACTTTGAATAGCTAAATCAGTTGGAATAGCATTATGAAAAAATTTCCAACAGATAATCTGAATTTTGGAAGGGATAATGCAATTCCAAACTGTAGAGGCCCAATGCTGATTATGATTTTTAACCCTTAAGCAATTCCAAGCCGAATTAACAGAGAATATCCCAGAAGGCGAAATTTTCCAAATGAAGACATCTTCATCCTCAGAAGTAGCATATCCGACAACTTTAATATTCTCAATAATATAAGGAGAAAAATATTGACTTACCTTGGTAAGATCCCAATCACCATCTGAATTAAGGATAGAGCTAATATTTGGGCTATTTGGAGGGGGAGTTAGAGCCAAAGAAATGAGAGCTTTTTCTCCAAACCACCTATCAAACCAGAAATTTACCTTAGAACCATTTCCAATAAGGACTGTAGAGTTAGAGAGCATAAACTGGAAGATCCCACAAATAGCTGACCAAAGTTTTGAGGTTCCCCTATTAAAGAAAGCATTCCACACATGGTCCACTCTGTATTTAGCTTTAAAAAACCGGGACTAGAGACTATCCGAAGAATAAATTTTCCAGGCTTGTTCAACTCTAAAAGCAGTATTGAAATTAGTCATTTTTCTAGTACTTAAACCTCCCTCCGAACAAGGCAAAGAGCAATTCTTCCAGCTAACCTAGTGGCGCCTTTTAGAAGAATCTGAATCATACCAGAAGAATTTTGCCAAAGATTTATCAATAGAAATAAAAATGCCAGCAGGGATATGCACTCCTGCTAAGGTGTAAGCAGGAATGAAAGAAAAAACATGCTTTGTTAAGATCAAACGCCCTCCCGCAGAAAGAAGCTTACCAGCCAACCCAGAGATACGTCTCTGAATTTTTTCAAGCAAAGGCAAAAAATATCACTTTTTCTGACGACCTTTAATTATAGGAATGCTAAGATACATGAGAAGGAAATTTTTGAATTTAAACCCAATGTAATTTGAGATATTTCTTTTTCTAGAGATGAATTTTTTCAGAACCATACAAAGAACTTTTTGTCTTGTTGATCTTCTGACCAGAAGAATCTTCATATAACTTAAAAAAACCAAAAATATTCTTTATGGTTCTAGAGTTACCATTACAAAAAATTAGAGTGTCATCAGCAAATAGAAGGTGAGATACTGGGAAACCATTCCTCCCAACATTATACGAAGCTGAGTGGATAGCCAAAACTTTCTTCAAACTCATGGGATGGTCCATCAGCTTACATGTCCTTACACGCCTCAACAAAATGGCATTGCTGAGCGCAAGAATCATCATTTAGTTGGTACCACTCGTTCTTTGTTGCGAGGAATGTAGGTGTTTAAGCCTTATTGGTTAATGACTCTTCTCACTGCATATTTTCTCATCAATTGAGCTACTTCTCGTATCCAGACAGAAGGATAATTGAAAACTCGTCCTTAGAGAATTGTGATATAATGAGGTCCAATCCTCAAGAGAAAAAGCTAATTAGTACCCTCACTTGATAGAGCTTCACAAAACCTGAAATTTAGTGAGTGATAGAGGAACTAATAAAGGTCAGTGTTGGTCGAAAAAGAATCCAGCGAATAGTTCATGTCAAGAGAGAATGGAATGTGAGAAAATCAATAATACTTAGACAAAGGGAGCCATGTTGTAGGATAATAGAGGGATAGAGGTTATTCTAGCAAGCTCGGGAGCTAATATCGAAAGCGTATTAAATATATCTCTAGGTTTTGAAGAAGCTGAATTAGAAGAAATGGAGGACACTAGGTTTTGAAGGAGAGATGATCATGGATCATTTTATGGTTGAACACCAAATCTTGCTCAATGCCCTACTAACAACAAAACCTCGATGGGTATTCAAATAGAAGGATTTTGTCCAACCTAAGGAAATTATTCAAGGCGAGTCAAATTGTCTCTCTGAATCCAGACCGACCAAAGATTTAGAGGTGAAATATGGGGCAGAAGCTTGTGCTACCTCTAAGAGTCAAATTTCTGATGGTCGAGGGGAGGTTAGCTTCCTAGTGAAGTTGGTAGTCAAGAGCAAGTTCGTGAAGATATTCTTATTGAAGAATTTGAATTAGAAGACGATTTTCAACTAGTGAAATCAAGAAGAAATAAGAAGAAGAAAAAAGCATCAACAATTGATTATTCTCAAGGAAGACCAAAGAGGGAGGTTAGGAAACCAACTCGATTTACGGAGTAGTTTTATTCTTTGGTAATGTAAGAACCGTTTTTAGTAAAGTCTTATGTATTTATGTTCTTGTGTTTTT
The DNA here is from genome assembly GCA_015143295.1 of Tetracentron sinense. Taxonomy (NCBI): domain Eukaryota; kingdom Viridiplantae; phylum Streptophyta; class Magnoliopsida; order Trochodendrales; family Trochodendraceae; genus Tetracentron; species Tetracentron sinense. Next base: position 54,160,407 of record CM026551.1, read on the forward strand.
GTAGGGGTATGGTTTTATGTCCCCCTGTTGTTTTTTCTTAATAAATAGGTAGGGGTCTACCCAAAAAAAAAAAGAAGCTCATTCTTGTATTCTTGTTGACTTCTCACCATATCAGCTTCTTAGCCCTCAGGTTCCTATTTTTCTCATTGAGTCATGAGTGTTTGGTTGTACCTGATTTGTCCAAGATCTTCCCCCCATTGCTTTTTCTTAATAAATAGGTAGAGGTCTACCAAAAAAAAGCTCCTTCTCGTATTCTTGTTGGCTTCTCACTATATCATCTTCTTAGCCCTCACGTTCCTATTTTCTCATTGAGTCATGGGTGTTTGGTTGTACCTACTTTATCCAGGATCTTCGCCCCAATCGTCAGAAATTGGATGATAAGGTCATTCGATGTGTCGTTGGTTACTCTAGCACCTCTAAAGGCTATCGGTGTTATAACCTTAAATCTTGTCGTTTCTTTGTCTCTCTAGATGTTACCTTTTTCGAGACAGTACCTTATTTCTCTTCTGCTCCTACTGTGTCACCTGTCTTTGTGCCTTCACCTACTGTTTCTCCTATCTTTATGTCTTTACCTATTGCAGGGGACCTCCCACAGCAGAAGGATTTTCTCACGTACTCTCGCCGCTAGCCACCTGGTTCCTCCATTGATGCGCTTATACCACAATCTTCCTCTCAAGCCATTCCTCGAGGTACTACTTTACCCTCTGTTATTCCTGTTCATTCTCCTGCTATTGTTACTCCTGCTACTTCTAATCTTGAGATACATATTGCTCATCGCAAGGGTGTTCACTCCTGTGTTACGCCTTACTCCCATTGCCAAGTATGTTTGTTATCAAGCTGTATCTCCCTCGTACAAGCTTTTCTTTCGGCAATTGACTCTATGACTATTCCTCAGTCCGTTCGTGATGCTCTTCTTCATCCTGAGTGGAAGAGTGCTATGGTTGATGAAACAAATCCTTTTCAGTCTAATCAGACCTGGGATATGGTTCTCCTTCCAGTTGGGAAGAAATTTGTGGGTTATCGTTGGGTCTTCACAGTCAAACATAACTCTGATGGCAGTGTTGTTCGGTATAAAGCTCGTCTTATCGCCCGCGGCTTGACTATGATGCTATTTTTGTGCCTGTGGCCAAACTGACGTATGTTCGTGTTCTCCTCTCTGGCGGCAAATCAGAGTTGGCCTCTATTAGTTAGACATCAAGAATACTTTTCTTAATGAGTATCTCACCGAGGAAGTGTATATGGATCCCCCTCCTGGTTTTTGCTTTAGGGGGAGTCTAGAAAGGTTGTAGACTTCAAAAGTCTATATATAGTTTGAAGTAGTTACCCCATGCTTGGTTTCATCGCTTCGGTGAAGTGGTCCTTAGCATGGGCTTCTAACGATGTCACTTTGATCATACTGTTTTCATCCATTCTGGCACCTCAGGCCGCACTATTCTCTTGGTATATGTTGATGATATCATCTTTACTGGCGATGACTCATTCATCTCTCATGCTAAGCTTGAGTTGGGGCGTCTCTTTGATGTTAAAGATCTAGACCATCTGAAGTACTTTCTTGGTCTAGAGATTGCTTGATCTAAGAAGGGAATTTTTCTGTTACAATGGAAATATGCTCTTGACTTGCTCAGTGATACTAGTATGAGTGGATATAAACCTACTTCTCTCATGGATCCAAAGCTCTCTTTGCATAATAGTGAGGGTGGTCTTCTTTCTAATCCTCATGTCAACGTCTTGTGGGTCGCTTAATATATCTCACCCTCACATGACCTGATATTACATTTGTTGTCAGCATGGTTAACCAGTTCATGCATGTTCCCCGTGCTTCACACCTTGCTGTTGTTCATCGTATTCTTTGATATATCAAGGTTAGACCCAGTTGTGGACTTGTATATCGCTCACATGGTCACCTCGATATCTCTGACTATATAGATGTTGATTGGGCTGGATCTACTACTGACCGTCATTCCACCTTGGGTTATTGTGTTTTCCTTGGAGGCAACTTTGTTGCGTGGAAAAGCAAAAAACAACCCATGGTTTCTCGATCTAGTGCCGAAGCAGAATATCGTGCACTTGCTTGTGACACCTTTGAACTATTATGGCTTCGTTCTCTCCTCTCTGAGTTAGAGTTTCCTGTTAAAGGACCTATGTCCTTGTATTATAATAACAAGACTGCTGCAAAGATTGCCACAGATTTTGTGCTTCATGAGCAGACAAAACACATTAAGGTTGATATTCATTTTCTCCGTGAGAAAGTTCGGGATTGTTTTTTATCTCTTCAACATGTTTCGTCTTCTTAACAATTTGCTGATATCTTCATCTAACCGATTGGCCCTGCTATTTTTCAGGATATTACTGTCAAACTGGGCATGCTTAATTTTTATGCTCCAGCTTGAGCGGGAGTGTTGATATATGTAATATCAGGGGTATACTTGTAAAAAGGCATATATGTAATGTTCTCTCTTTATATAATATGCTAGTAGGGTTCTCTAATCCCTAACTAAGCAATTTCTCCTAATCTCTCTTCTTCCTCTCTTTTCCGTCTTTCTCTTCTCTAAACCATAAATCCTTCAAACCCATTCTCCAACTCTTACACAATTCACCCCACTAGGGTTTGAGCTCGTACATAACTGCACTCAATTGAGATTTGAGCTCGTACTTAACTGCACCCAATTCACCAATTACTGGGATTGTACATAACGTCGTTCAATAAAACATCTTAGGGTCGTACGTAACTCTCCTAAAGACTCATTCGTGGAGTAGACACATATCTCACCCCACTAATGAACCCTAACATGTTTAAATCTTACCATCATTTCAACTTAATAACTTCCTTACTATAGTGTCCCATATGTACCATAGTAAAGACGTTTAAGCTATACCGTTTGCAAATTATAAAACAACATATATTCATCATGTGCATATTAAATTTCATGATATATCTAGGAATATAATGAATAACAAGTCATGCTTTCATATATCACATAATAGATTATGTATGTCAAGCATAAATTAAGAAAAACACAGAGTATTTATGCATTTCTTCATTTGAATGGCGTTGTGATGATCTTTCAAACAATTTCAAATAGCAACAATCGACTAAAATAATTCATCCCATTTTCAAATAGCAACTATCGACTAAAATAATTCATCCCTTGATTTGTGCAAATTTCATGTTGTTTCTGTTGGATTTATTTTAAGTTTCTAATACAAATTTTAATGTCTTTAAAAATTTTATTTTTGAAATTTTTTTCTATTTTAAGTGCTTTTTAATTTTGTGTAACCTATTTCATTAGTGAGTTGTGATATTGGTCATTAATGCCCATTATCATCATGAGGAGATATCTCTGTTATAAAAGGGGTTTCACCTCTAAGATTTCTTGTAGAGAAGGTTTCACCTCTAAGGTTTCTTGTAGAGAAAAGAGTAGAGTCTTTTCATCTTGTATCTTGTTTATTTTGAGTTGAGTTTTCTTTTGAGTTGGGTGTCATATCAAAAGTTCATTAGTGAGTCTAATTTATAAGTGCAAGCTATTAGACCGCGACTGTTGAATCCTGGAGATCAGCCGCCATAACCCGTTTGCATCGAGGGAGATATTCCAAGGAGGGCGAAATCGGTCTTAAGATTGTTGGAAAAATTTAGAGATTATGAACATACAAACAAATCTGAAAATGAAACTTTAAATTTGCACATGTAACAATAGTATCTTGTCACGAATTAACAAAAATCTGAAAAAAGAAATAGAGAAAACTTATCGATTAGTGTTAGCATTCCGACTGAGGCATGAGACTGAAATTGTTGTCACTAATTTAAGTTTATTAGTCTTCTAGAAAACCAAAAACTTCAGAAGTAATTTCTTAGGTTCCCCAATTCTTATCTTTCTAGAATCGTGATAGCTCTCATTAGATTGCTCAAATAATTAACTAGATTACATCTTGATCCTCATTTAGTTTTATTTCGTCTCCAACATGTAACTTTAAATTCATCTGTTGTTTTTAGGCGCACCCAAAACAATTTAGACATTAGTTGAAATCTTGCCTTGTACGAGGGATAAAAATGGATCCAGGTTCAACCGTTTAAATATAGAAACGGGCAAGACGATATTTGATTTTGGTTGGAATACTACAACAAAGGTGGCTCTAGATTTGGGTCTAGACCAACACTATTACATGGTAACTATAATGGGATTAACTGACCCACATGCATCTAACAGAAAACATACCAAGCGTTCCCATTAGTCACTCTTCAATTAAGTGGGCTGGGCTATGGTCTCTTTGAAAAAGCATGGGTTAAATCCCAAGATAAATACTTAAATTCTAAGCCTCATGCTTAAATTTGAAGCCATAAGTTATGCTCTTGACGATCACACCTATCATTGCTAATATAAGATGTATTTGAAGCTAACCTTTGGTGAAATCCTGGTTGGTAATGTGCTTATATGCTGAAAATAAACAAAAGTTTGGTTGGTACTTGAGTGTGATAAGCTGGTTCTAACTCGAAATAGGAACCTCGTTATAACATGTATTTTATAACTCATTACTTACTTATTGAAAAGTAAAAATGAAATTAGGATAATGTCCTGAACATGAATTACCAAAATAATGGAGAGTAGGAACCAAATTTGCTTAAGTAAACCTTGTATACCATTACAATTGGTATAGCTGATAGAAAAAGATAGAATACAAGTAATATATATATATATATATATATATATATATGCATGCTAAGAAGTGTATATTACATTCAAACTTGTGGAAGGGGTGAAAAACCCTATATAAATTATGAATTTTACTTTAATTCTTATATATCTCAAAGTGTGGGGGTATATAGCTAAGAATTGCAATAGGAGACAACAATGTCTTAACATACAAGAAATCTTTGTTACTCAATACACAACATGCTGGAGAGAATCATTTTTATAATGAATTATAATTAACAATCATCTCATAGAGATTGGTAGATCTCTTAGTAAGAGAAATTTAATAAATGTGTAAATGGTGGATTTATAGGATGCCCAGTAATAAATCTGCTTATATATTCGATGTATGTTATGAAAACAATCTTTGGAGTAGTTGACTTTCTTGTCATCTAAAATTGGCATGGTATAAGAAGACATAACTTTTGATGTATTATATAATATTTAAAATTGTGGGGGTAATTTGCAAAAGTGGGAGCATGAGAATGTTAAATGTGTAGATGTGTATATAGTGCTAAAGAATTATAACTAGCATGATGTTCTAAATAAACTAATTTTACAAGACATTGTGTATAGATATATGCTTGACGTAGGCCAGTGGATTGGATAACTAGAGTCAGAGGTTGTTAATATCATGGTCTAGACTTTGCCATTATACTATAAGATATAAAATAATGACTAGACCTCATTTTCAAATGGGATGAAATTTGCAAGTGAATTTTAGTTCACTCTTGTTAGTGAAACAAACTCATGAAAATATAATTATGCATTGCTTATCTTTTTAATGCATGTGAAAATCATAAGGAATATAGTTTTTAGTTCATTACTAGAAATAAAAAGTAGATACATGATTTCAACACTAGAAATCGTGAAGTACCGTAAATTTTTGTAGGGGAAGCTATCATTTCTACATGTATGATTAAAATAGATTAAGCAAGACTCCGTATAAAAAGAAAACTCTGCATACATAAACGTTTGGGGGTATCTTGTTAAGTGGTACAATTTGATTACTTTTTGTAGTCGTGTTAAAACATATACTATGACTCAAGTGATAAAGATGAGATTTCAGTATCATGCCTCAGTCGGAATGCTAACACTAATCGATAAGTTTTCTCTATTTCTTTTTTCAGATTTTTGTTAATTCGTGACAAAATACTATTGTTTATGTGCAAATTTAACGATTCATTTTTAGATTTGTTATTATGTTCATAATCTCTAAATTTTTCCAACAATCTTAAGATCGATTTCGCTCCCCTTGGAGTATCTCCCTCGATGCAAACGGGTTATGGCGACCGATCTCCAGAATTCAACAGTCGTGGTCTAATAGCGTGCACTCACAAATTAGACTCACTAATGAACTATTTGTTGATATATGTAATATCGGGGGTATAATTGTAAAATGGCATATATGTAATGTTCTCTCTCTATATAAGATGCTAGTAGGGTTCTTTATCCCTAACTAAGCAATTTCCCTTGATCTCTCTTCTTCCTCTTTTTTCCCTCTCTCTTATCTGAACTCTAAATCCTCCAAACCCATTCTCCAACTGGGTATTAGAGCCACAACAAAGGAAGAAGAACTTGATAAAACCAGAAGTAAGCACCAAAGGAAGAAGGAGCTTCAGTGACGTCACTAGTTGTACGACTGACGTCAGCCGTACGGCCTAGGATGCTACTCGGGATACTCTGAAGGTATTTTTTTAGAGATCTTGATTTGAGAGGATTTTTTAATGTTATTTAATGAGATTTAGTTAAATATTGATGAAGTTATAATGATTTAAAGAAAAAATACAGAAAAATTCAAAGGAAAATTCTATTTTGGTTCAGAATTTTTTCTGCTTGAATGAGTTATTGTTTCCGGTGGTTATTGGTCATGGTTGGACTGCTTTTTTTTTTTAGGAACATATTGACCCTTTTTTTTCTTTGTTTGGATGAAATTTGAAGGAGTTGTGATGATTCTAGAGCCCCACTTCACTACTTTTTTTTGCTGTTAAAGGATTTTTTACACCCAATTTGCTTTAACAACTTAGGTCATCTTTTTGATAATCTTAATATAATTAGATCTTTTGTTGTTGATATATTGATTAATTTGTCGTTTGCTCCTTGAGTTTCTTCTATGGATGCTAAAGTTCTTACTCCCCCGGCTCTTTCCGACTTTGTTTTCCACTCTATCACTAATATTAAATTCAATTGTGATAATTTTCTTGCATGACGATGCTCGGTTGAGCTTTATATTGGGGTTCGCTCTAAGATGGGGTATCCTGATGGAAGACCTCACAGCCGGAGACAGTATTTTCGAAATTTATAAGTGGAAGGTAGAAAAAATTGCATTATTTTGGGCTGGTTCAATTCTATAGAGCCTCAAATTGTCGGAAATTATATTTTTTTTATAATGATTGTCATAAACTTTGGGATGCTCTTATTCAGACTTATGCCCTAGTAGGGAATGATAATTGGATTTATCAACTTACTCATGAGATTTCTTACTTTCAACAAGGGGATATGTCTATTTCAGATTATTTTGGAGCTCTTCAGTGTCGATGGGAAGAATTGAGTCATTATGAACCTCTTTTTGAATTATTTGCCGATTCATTCTATATTATGCTTAAGCAAATTAAGCATCATCGCATTTATAATTTCTTGGGAGATCTTTGAGCCGAATTCGAGCAGTTGCGCACTCAGATTATTATCACATCTCCTTTGTCATCTCTTCGATCTATGTATTCCATTGTGTTTGGTGAAAAACGCCGTCGAGCTGTTATGTTTTCGAGCACCACTCATATACCTCTTTTGGATCGTATCGCCTTTGCTACGGATTTTTGTCCTGCTGCAGGTCGTGGTAGGGCGACTGATAGGGGTCGTCGTGGTCGTGGCAGACCTACTACTCTTTGTAATCACTATGATATAGTGGGACACGATCGTGATCATTGTTACCGTTTGTATGGCTATTCCGAGGGTTACCAGCTTCATCCTGTTGCTTACTTTACTACGACTCCTGCTATTGATCCTTTGTCCTTAGTTGTTGTTAGTGATCCTCTGGAGTTCATGAGAGCCCAGGTTACTGAGATGATCCGAGCTGAGTTCCGTCTGTAGAGTGAGTCTCCTGATACTACTACTTCATCTGCCACAGGTATCCATGCTCCCTCGGCCTATGCCGCCACTATATCGTCTTCTTCTCTTAGCTTTGAGTTATTGATACTGGAGCTACTGATCATATGAGTGGTGGGTCACAGGGTTATTCCATTTATTCACTTTCATCTCCTACTGTCAAGTTTCACTTAGCTGATGGTTCTTTAACTGGTTTTAGGAGTAGGACACATCCAGTGTCTCCATCTCTCTCTTTATCTTATATGTTACATGTTTGTCATTTATCTTCTAAACTTCTTTCAGTTAGTAGTCTTACTACCAAACATAATTGTTGTGCTATGTTTTAGCATTCTCATTGTCTCTTTTAGGACCTGACTACGAGAAAGATTGTTGGTAGAGGAGTGGAAAAGGGCAGACTTTACTACCTTGACACTGATTATGCTTCAAATCGAGTCTCCTCTACTGCTACTAATGTTTTTGTTTTTCCTTTTTCTGTTGATGCTACTCTTGATACTTAATTGTTTATGGCATGCCAAGATTGGGCAAGTTGGATGTAAGACTTTATGTTCTTTGATTCCTACTTTTAGTAAACTTTGTTCTTCATCTATTTTTCAATGTGATACTTGTGAGCTTACTAAACATGTTCGTACTGTTTATCCTTCTCAGATGCATATATGTTCTACTTTTCAGTTAGTTCATTTTAATGTTTGGGGACCATCTCCTATTCCCTCAAATGATGGCTTTCGTTATTATATTACTTTTATTAATGATTACACTCTGGATACTTGGGTGTACCTTCTTAAGTATAAGGATGAAGTGTTCTCTAAATTTTAGGAATTTCATGCTATGATTATTACCCAATTTGGTGGTCTTATTAAGGCCATTCGTTCTGATAATGGTGGTGAGTATCTCTTTGCACCTTTTGTCCACTTTATTTAAACTCATGGTATTGCCCATCAGCTTACCTGTCTTTCATGCCTCAACAAAATGGCGTTACAGAGCGCAAGAATCGTCATTTAGTTGGTGTCACTCGTTCTTTATTGCGAGGCATAGAGGTGCCTAAGCCTTATTGGTCTATGGCTCTTCTCACTGCATATTTTCTCATCAATCAAGCTCCTTCTCGCATTCTTGATGGTCTCTCACCATATCAACTTTTTTGTCATTATGTTCCTATTTTTCTCATTGAGCCACGGGTATTTGGTTGTACGTGCTTTGTCTAGGATCTTCGTCCCAGTCATCAGAAATTGGATGATAAGATCATTCGATGTGTCTTTGTTGGTTACTCTAGCACCTCTAAAGGCTATCGGTGTTATGACCCTTAGTCTCGTCATTTCTTTGTCTCCCTGGGTGTTACTTTTTTCGAGACAGTACCTTATTTCTCTCCTGCTCCTAATGTGTCACTTGTCTCTGTACCTTCACCTATTGTTTCTCTTGTCTCTATATTACCTATTGCTAGAGGTGTCAAACGGGTCGTGCCGTGTTGGCCCACCTAATTAAACTTGTCGTGTCTTGCTGGGCCGGCCCATGAGCAAAATTGGATGCCTAGGCACGGCCCATGCGGGCACGTGTCGTGTCATGCAAGTGGGCTATGCCTGTGCTAGCCCATGTGCTTTTTTTTTATTATTATATTAAATTTATAATTGTAAAATTAAAATACAAAGACACCATTATTAGTCTAAAATTCAAAAAAATATCATTTTATTTATCTTTGAAATTTGTAATACAACTATACAAGTAGTTGGTACAATACAAAATTCTAAATAAAGGCGAGAAGTGCATCACTATAGTTTGAGTACATCCCAACTAGGTTACAATAATGGAAAAAAATATCACCACATATGAGGTGCCCCGATCAATAATAGAAAAAATATCAGCAGTTACAAGGAGTTAATCTGCTCCTCCTCTTGGTCAATACTCTACCACTTGCACTAAAAGCAGACTCTGATGCTACTGTCGAGGCCGAAGGTGTCCAAGCTTTTTTAAACATACATCTTTATGCCTTATGAGGTGCCCCTTGCCACTTTTACTGTTGTAACTAAAAATATCACCACATATATTACATACAGCCTTTACTCCTAAATCTTGAACCTCTTTTATTTCAAAATATTTCAACACTTCAGACATGCGGGGCTTTTTCGTAGTTTTCCTATTGACATTACTACTACTTCCAGTGTCCATTGCTATGAAGTAAACTTAAATTAATATAAATATTAATTAATAAGAATAACTAACAATTAACAAATAAGAATGTAGAGAGCTTAATTAATTACTAATTAGTAAGTGGTACCTAATGTTAAAATGAATAACAAAATATATTTATATTAATAAGCACAATATAATTATAAAGTAATTAATTAATAACAAGTACCAACTTACAAAACTTAAGCCAATTGACTTGAAATTTTGTAATTAAGAGCAATTTTGTAAAGAGATTGAGACTTTGAGAGAGCTTGTAGGCTTGTAAAATGTAGAGAGAGTGAGACTTTGGAGAGCTTGTAGGCTTGTAGAATGTAGAGAGATTGATACTTTGAGAGAGCTTGTAAGCTTGTAGAATGTAGAGATTGAGACTTTGAAAGAGCTTGTAGGCTTGTAGAATGTAGAGAGATCAAGAAAGAGAGAAAGATTTGTGTGAGAAAAAATGATTAAAGGATCAGGGTATATATAAAGAATTTTAGATTCATAAATGACTAAAATACCCCTAAAACTAGCAGTTATATAGTTGTTGGGAATGCTATTTTGGTCAATTGTGAGCTTAAATGACCGATTTCTACTTTTGCCCCTCAAACTAGTTGTTTCATGGCTGTTGGGGGGTACAAATGTAATATTTATATTTTAAAAAAAAGAGTTGTTGGAGAAGGCGGGTTAAGCGGGCCATGCTTGGCGGGTTGTGCTTGCTCACATGCCGTGTCATGCCCGTGCCTGGCTCACATGTCGTGCTGGCCCACTGACAAAAAAATAGGGCCCAGGCCTGGCCCACTAGGCGGGTTATGCCGTGCCGGCCCACCCATTAAACGTGTCGTGTCGTGCCGACCCCCTAGAAATAGGCCGGCCCATGAGCCGTGGGCCATTTATACACTTCTACCTATTGCAGGGGACCTCCCACAGCAGAAGGAGTTTCTCACTTACACTCGCTGCCAGCCACCTAGTTCCTCCTCGGATGTGCCTCTACCACATTCTTCCCCACGGGCTACTCCTCGAGGTACTTCTTTACTCTCTGTTATTCTTGTTCATTCTCATGTTATTGTTACTCCTGCTGCTTCTGATCTTGAGATACCTATTTTTCATCGCAAAGATGTTCGCTCTTGTGTTACTCGTTACCCTCTTGCCAAGTATGTTTGTTATCAGACTATATCTCCCTCGTACCTGGCCTTCTTTTCGACAATTGACTTTGTGACTACTCATCGGTTCATTCATGATGGGGTCTTCTTCATCCTGAGTGGAAGAGTGCTATGGTTGATGAAATGAATGTTCTTCAGTCTAATCAGACTTGGGATATGATTCCTCTTCCAGCTGGGAAGAAACCTGTGGGTTGTTGTTGAGTCTTCACGGTCAAACATAACTCTGATGGCATTGTTGCTCGGTATAAGTCTCGTCTTGTCGCCTACGGCTTTATTCAGACGTATGGGTTTGACTATGATGCTACTTTTGCTTCTGTGACCAAAATGACTTTTGTTCGTGTTCTCCTCTCTTGCGGCAAATCAGAGTTGGTCTCTCTATCAGTTAGACATCAAAAATGTTTTCTTAATGGGCATCTCACCGAGGAGTTGTATATGGATCCCTCCTCGGTGAGATGAATAACAACGAAAGTATGCTCTTGACTTGCTGTTAGCATGGTTATCCAGTTCATGCATGCTCCCCGTGCTTCACACCTTATTGTTGTTCATCATATTCTTTGATATATCAAGGCTTGACCCAGTTGTGGACTTGTATATCGCTCACATGGTTACCTCGATATCTCCCCGACTATACAAATATTGATTAGGCCGGATCTGCTACTTGAATGTCATTCCACCTCAGGCTATTGTGCTTTCCTTGGAGGCAACTTGGTTGCGTGGAAGAGCAAAAAGCAACTTGTGGTTTCTCGGTCTAGTACTGAAGCAGAATATCGTGCGCTTGCTCATGGCACTTGTGAACTCGTATGGCTTCGTTCTCTCCTCTTTGAGTTAGAATTTCCTATTAAATGTCTTATGTCCTTATATTGTGATAACGAGGCTGCTGCAAAGATTACCTCAGATTTTGTGCATAATGAGTGGACAAAGCACACTGAGGTTGACATTCATTTTCTCCGTGAGAAAGTTGGGATTGTTCATTATCTCTTCAACATGTTTCATCTTCTCAACAACTTGCTGATATCTTCACCAAACCTGTTGGACCTGTTATTCTTCAAGATATTACTGTCAAACTGGACATGCTTAATGTTTATGCTTCAACTTGAGAGAGATTGTTGATATATGTAATATCGGGGGTATACTTGGAAAAAGGCATATGTGTAATGTTCGCTATTTATATAAAATGCTAGTAGGGTTCTTAATCCATAACTAAGCATATTCCCCCAATCTCTATTCTACATCTTTTTTCCCTCTTTCCCTTCTCTAAACACTAAATCCTCCAAACCCATTCTCCAACTCTTTTGATATGACATCCAATGCAAAAGAAAACTCAACTCAAAATAAACAAGAAAAGACTCTACTCTTTTCTCTACAAGAAACCTTAGAGGTGAAACCCCTTTTATAATATAGATTTCTCCTCATGATGATAATGGACATTAATAAAGCCATATCACAACTCAGTAATGAAATCGGTTACACAAAATTAAAAACCAATTAAAATAAAAAAACAGTTACAAAATTAAAGTTTTAAAAGACATTAAAATTTGTATCACAAACTTAAAATAAATCAAACAATCCCCCACATGATATAAATTTTTTAAAAAACGAGTTGGGTAACCATGAAAATGAAGTGCACTGGGATTGATGCCTTTTGGACTTTGAATAAATACTTAGTGTAAGCAAGACAAGATTTACAGGAATTTTGTGAAATAATATTCTTGAACCAAACACCTTTATTGTAAATCAGTTGCGCATTCACACACACAACATTCTCAATATCAGATAAGTTCTAACGGTTTGGTACATTTCAGGCTTGCACCCCACCTGGATTTTCATGAGTGCTCTAGAGAACTTGTCTAAGTTCTCATAAGAAGCGGGCCTACTTCTACACTCACATAGGTGAATCCATCAAGTGTGTACTATAACTAAATACACCACCTTTAAAGCATATGGATACATTAAGTTTAACTCAACCTCACATTGTTACAGTTAGCAGTATCTACACTATAGGAAGGGACTATCAAATATGATAGTGCTCTCATCAAATGGTCCAATGACTTGTTTTTACCCATTGAACCTATTTAATGGGATCTCCATTCACATAGGTTGGGTTACCATCACTTCATTCATATAATAAGCTTAAGCCTCATCCCCCTCGATGTTTATTTACCAGCTAGTCCACTAAATTAACGGATCCGCACTTCAATTACCCTCTATAGGATAAACATCTACAAGATAATCGTCTCCAAGATAAACATCAGCAGTATAACCATCTACATAATATTCATTTGTAGAATGGCTAGCATAATACTCTATTTGACGTATATGTCAGAATTCTCATTATAGATATTATTCATTGTCAAGGTGGATATTATTCTTATTCTTAATTTTGCGTCATTCAACAAATAAGATTCTAAGTCATTCGTCTTCTTTACATCTCTCCACTCGACAAACATGCAAATTCAAGCCTTATAGTGGATTGAGTTTTGTCTGCTTGGATGATTCCAAAAGATAGCACCACCAACAAGGGTGAATAAATCCATCTGAAAATTTGATCTTATAGAAATAATAATATATCCTCAAATATATAAATTCATGTTATTTCAACCAAATTTATATTTTTTTCTACCATGTCAAATTTATATGACTAAATCATTGGCATATAATTCTTATAACTCTAGGTTATAAACAAACTCTAGGTTTATTCTGATTGACATATAAGCAAATGTTTTACAAGGCTGCTTGAAAACCCATTACAAAAAGCAATCAAATTGTATCACTTAGCAATTGCAAAATTTTAAGTCTTTGTTTATTTTATTTTTATTACATGTCAATTCTGATTAAAAAAAAAACCATCCCTTGATCTCTGCAAATTGTGTTGTTCAACAAAATTTTAAGGCTTTGTTTATTTCTTTAATACATGTCAATTATGAACTAAATAGCTTAGTGTTTAGAAAAACATGTTAGGAGAACCTGCAAGTTAGCAAGGAAAAACCAAATGACTTAGTGCTCAGAAAAATATATTAGGAAACCCTGCAAGTTAGTGTGGAAAAACCAAATAGCTTAGTAGTCAGAGAAGCATGTTGGGAGAACACACAGATTAGTGTAGAAAAACCACATGGCTTGTTGGTCAACCCTTGTAAGGTAAGATGTTAAATGAGTCAAGAGGAAAAAGTTTGTTAGGCAAGCATAACCATACTTGATATATGTAATGAATGTGATGGTGTGTACGAGATAAATGATTTAGCTTATGCTATGGGTCTCGTTAACAGATTCTAAAGTAACCCTATAATGCCTTATTGGCAACTGGTATAGAGAATTTTACGTTATATGTGACTGCTGGCCCTTGCAGAGCTGTTGGGTTAAATCCAATTAGAAAAAGGAGTAAAGGAAAAGGCAGTTCATTTAAGCACACATCAAGAAAATGTGTATTTGTGTGACCTGACTTCTCTTTAAGCATACAGGAACTCAGTATAAAACGTGGCAAAATGGAAAGTCAGGTCGGTCTTAATTTTGATGCAAAAAAATTTATGGGCTTGACCACTATGCTGCAAATTTAGATCTGATACTGTCAATCTTCTGTTAATTGTTTTTTTTATTTTTGAATTGGTATATGGTATGGGGACTATCCTGCCGCCGCGTTCCTTTTTTTTTTATATTGTTTCTTTTGACTTGAAAGTTTGTAGCTAATCGGCTCTTGTTTGTGTGCCTTAAAAGCATTGTGCTTTTCAAGCTTTTCTTATAGTTGATCCTTAAATAACTCAATGGGAATTTTTTACTTACTCCAGCCACTCCAAGAAAAACCATTTTTAGCGGCGGCCATCTAAAGTTGATGCAAAAAAATCATTTTTAACAGCCACTAAAGTTCTAGCGACTAAATCTTTGGCTATGGGTTTCGTGGTTATTAGCTACAGCCCCGGCCGCCGCTAAAGGTCTTGTTTCTTGTACTTAACAAATTCATCTCTCTTTCGATGTTCTTGAAATGCATATGTAATTGGTTGTTTCATTTCAAGCTTTATCTAATTTTGAAGTGCATGTAATTTTTGTTGGAAAGTTGTTAAGAATTCAACCCGAATTCATGATAATCCGTTGACGACCCGGATGACCCGATTATGGGCAATGTGTGGGGTATTTTACAAATTTATTGTAACTCTAATATAAAAGGGATGTTTTAGAGTTTTATTCGAAAGATAGAGAAGGAGAGCTGTTTTTTGAGTGTATTGGGGAAGAGGATTTGTAAGAACATTGTAAAATCTTCATGTTGAAGTAGTGATCAATCACCGCTGCTTGTAGGCATCTTGCCGAACCACGTAAATCGTATCTCTCTTGTGGTTTGTTTTTGGTTTTGACTTGTTTCCTATTTATTTTGACTTGTTTCATTCTATTTGCACGCTTTTTGCACAACAATTTTGACTACTCTACTTTCTCTTTCGGTGACGGTTCTGTAATTTGACTTGAAGGGTTGGGCTAATGAGATATATAAGCAGCTGAAGATCAAAAGTCTATTAGAGGAAGAAATCAGGATGCTATTTTGGCTGCTTGCTTGTATTTTGCTTGTCGACAAGAAGACAAGCCTCACACTATAAAGAGTACAACTTAAGCTTCCTTAATATTTGGATGCTTACTGATTTATCACTGTGCATGATCTTCCCAGAACCTGTGGATTTCAACTAGAGACTTGCTTTTTTGTCAATGGAGCCACGATGAATGAATATGGGTGGGCAAGAGAGTATATTGTGAAACAAGTGGAGGTAGAGATGGTACAGTCAATGGAAATAGGGACTATACATGCTAGGGATTTTTTTGGTGAGTACATGGCCGAAGTAGAGCACACTTCATTTCATGTTACTCTATCTATCAGTGGCTTCTCATCTATTATGCTGTGTTTTCTAGATGTTTCTTGTTGACTTTGACAAATACATATACTATTCATTATTCCCAAATTACTGTACAGAGGCATTTTTGTTCTCATCTTGGCATAACCAATCAAGTGGATAAGGCTGTGGAATAAGCTGTACAGAAGTTAGAAGAGCTTGAAAGCTGTGGAATAAGCTGTACAGAAGTTAGAAGAGCTTGATATAAGGTAGTTTAATTCTACTTTTCTCGAGTCGTGTACTGTTATGCTCTATGCAGCGGGACGGTTTGGGTGGAGCGTCCCAACCCTACCCCACCCCTAATGGCAAGACTCTTATCACATTCCCATCCCAAACCGAGGGCAAGACGGGCCGGTTCCAATTTATCAAAACCTTTCTTAAACCCGTCTCATCTCGTCCCGTCCTGTTAAGCATTAGTCGGGGCGCGACGGTTCAATATGATATTTCATATTATAAGTAATATATTGATGTAATTTTAAGATTTATCTAAAGGGTTGGGGTGGGTGGATTACCCCTTATTAACCCGGCGGTTGCCCCTAGTTTTGCACGTGCCTTGCAAAAGTTAACTAACGTGATTAGAGAAAAAAATTACCGTGTACATATTGAGCTCAATGTTCTTAATATATATATATTTTTGCGATTCACCTAAAAGGTCATGCTTTGCATTTTTATTACCCAAAAGGGCATGCTTTTAACCTATTTATCAAAAAAGGCATATTTTGTATTTTTATTACCTAATAGGATATGCTTTGACATATTAACCCCTTAGCTACGCATATAAAACCCAAACCGGGTAAGGGTAATATTGGAAAGAAAGTACCATATTTGGTAAAACTTTTCAAACCATATCCTTTTAGGTGATATTTTTGATCTAGGGTGACTAATCGGTACTTATCGCTTGTTTCATGCGTGCAAGCACGAGTCTCTCCTTTACTTGGCCTGTACATCGTCCTAGCAGACATCGCCCCTGTTATGCCAACTCTAAAACGCAACAAACCCGTCATCGTCCAAAGTAAAAACAGCTCATATTTACCGGATCAACCCTAACCGAACCAGAACCCTAAACGCTCCTTCGATTTCGTTCTCGCTGCCGATGTCGTTTACATTGAAGAGTCTTTAGGGTAGCTTGTTGCCGCCATGGAATCGCTTGTTGGGAATTCTGGTGTGGTTATCAATTGAGGTCGCCGGAGGCTCTCCGGTTGTTCTGGGAATTGACTGAGAGGGTTTTCATGATCGAGAAAGTCCTGCATGAGGATTTGCATCCGGAGTATGCCCTACGAGGAGACGGATGTGTATATAATGAGGAAGAAGTAGGATTTTGCTGGTTTCAGGTGCAATTGTCATGTTTTCCCCTTCAAAATAAGTGTTTCTTGATTATTTTTTTTACAATTATAAATGGGTTCTCACTGCACTAAATATCGGATTTGAGATTATTGGAATTCATTGACATGCTTTTTTGTGTTTTTAATTGTGCATTTTCTCAATTATGTTCAGAAATTTGTTTGTATATATTATGTTTCTGTGAATGTATTGAGTTCTGTTTGTTTTTCTATATATATACTATTTTGATCGATAATGCAAGCAAATATATATAAAGATAAACAAAGCTACACAAAAAAGAGACGCACAAAGCTCACAAGAACGTGAACCACCACGCGAAACCTGAAAAAGAAAAGCAAAAAGAGTAACAACCCATGGGAACCCCTGGACCCCCCGAGAGGCCCCTAAAACATATCACCTAATAAGATATCCAAAATCCACCCCCGCCTGTCTAGCAGAGCACCAGGCCACAACCATCGAACGCGTCCAAGAGCAAATACAATAGAGGGAAGAGGAAGAGTTTTCGAAAACTTTCTTGTTCCTTTCCTTCCATAAAGACCAAGCTAAAGCACCCAGCAAAACCATCTCATTCTCACTTACCACCTCCCAACAGGATAAAAAGTTGTGAAGGGAAGAAGGAAATACCCAAGCTACGCCCATTCGAGACGGGAAGAAACTCCAAACTCCACGAGCTACAGGACAATGCAAGAGAAGATGGTCTACCGTCTCTTCCGCTTGGAGGCACATAAAACAGCGATTTGCCATCCTCCACCCTCTAGATTTCAAATGATCACTGGTAAGAATTTTATTCAAGGCCATATTCCATAGAAATAAAGATACTTTGGATGGAATACCTGGATTCCACACAGTCCTATGAGGAAACCACGCTGGAGACCTAGGCCTAAGAGACTGAAAAAGGGATCTCACAGAAAATCGACCTTTGTTGGACCAAACTTGACAATCCTGCACCTGAAAATTCATAGAGTGAGAACCCAGCCGCTCTAACAATCTACTAAACTCAATGACTTTCCAATCATTTAGCCCTCTCCTCAATCTCGGACTCTAGACACCCCCCACACCCTCCCTATCAATGTACTCGTCAACTAATACATCCATATCTACAGCTAGGTGGAAAATTGTAGCGAAATCATCCTAAATGTTTGTGGCACCGCACCACACATCTTTCCAAAACCTGACCTCAAAACCCCTCTCGACTCTAAATGCAAAAAATGGGACAACGCTACTCACGACTGACATGATGCCTTTCCACAAACCCAACCCGTCCACCCCGTGGACCCTTCGAACTTCCTTAGGGATCCAACACGACTTAGCCCTGTATTTAGCTACTATCACAGACCGCCACAAAACTCTCTCTCTCCTCTCCGAATCTCTAAATTCATTTCCCTAACAAGACCTTGTTAACTAACGAAAGGGGCTTCAAATTTAGACCACCCTCATTCTTAGGCCGACAGATGCTTGCCCAATCAACTAGATGATAATTAAACTCTCCTCCTCTCTTGTGCCAAAGAAACTCCCTCTGCATACGTTCAAGAGCTAGAGCTACCGATCGAGGAATGACGAAAGTGGACATGAAATAGGTAGGCAAACTACTCAAAGTGCTCTGAATCAGAGTTAACTTTCCCCCTTTAGATAGAAAAGAGGCTTGCCACCCAGACAATCGTCTTGCAAATCTTGCCAGGACGGGAGTCCACACGGACTTGGCTTTAAAGCGAGCTCTAAGAGGCATACCCAGGTATGTAGATGGGAGAGACCCTGCCCGACATCCCAAAACAGCCGCTAGATTGGCTACTCCCGCTACCTCCCCGACCCCTAAGATTTCAAACTTGGAAAATCGGCCCTTCAGCACGGGACAACATTTTACTCAAAGCTTTTGATGCAATGATGAATAAGAACGGGGAAAGAGGATCCCCTTGCCTCAAACCCCTAGAGCTTTTGAAATAGCCTGCTACCATTGATGAGAATGGAGGACATAGAGGAGATGCATAACTTCATCCAATGACACCACTTAGGACCAAAACCCATTCTTTACAGAAGATATTCCAAATACAACCAACTCACGTGATTGTAGGCTTTTTCCATATCAACTTTGCACAATAATCCCAGGACCGCGGATCTAATCCTCTCATCAATGCATTCGTTGGTTATCAAAATACCATCAAGAATCTGACAGACACTCACGAAAGCCCCTTGTTAGGGAGATATGATGAAACCCAACACTTTCCTAAGATGACTGGCTAGCACTTTGGAAAGAATTTTGTAAACGCTGGACACTAGGCTTATGGGACGAAAGTCTTTGATATCCATGGCCCCTACATGTTTTGAGATCAAGACTACGAAAGTGTTGTTGATCACTCTATCAAACCAACCTAGCTCATACAAGTCACTCATCATTGCCATGAAGTCCTTGCCCACAATGTCCCCACAAGATCGATAGAATTCAATGGTGAAACCATCTGGACCCGAGGCCTTATCACCGGCCATGTCTCGAATGGCTCCCAGAACCTCCTCCTCCGAGAACCTAGACTCCAAAAGATCCCTCTGATCTGTCAGCAAACACTCAAAAGGAAGACCATCAAGTTGTGGCCGCCAACTTTCCCTTTCTGAATACAAATCCTGATAATAAGAAACAATACTCTCCGCCACCTCTGTTGACCCCTCCTGCCACTCCCCATGCACCTGAATTCTGGAGATGAAGTTTTTCTTATGGTGGTAATTTGCCATCCTATGGAAAAAGTTTGTATTCCGATCTCCCTCCTTAAGCCATCAGACCCTAGCTTTCTGTTTCTAACTGATCTCTTCCATCCTAGCCGGAGATAAGTATTCCAACTTCATTGCTTCCTTTGATCGAAGTTCATCGGAAGAAAGGACCCTTGATTCTTCCACCAAATCCAGCTCTCCTATTTCCTTCAGAAGACAAGATAATCGAGCTTGAATATTTCCAAACACATCTCTATTCCAAACCTTGAGGCAATCCTTAAGAGCTTTGAGTTTGAGGCCAAATCGTGTGCTTGCTAAACCCTGCCCCTTTCTGGCATTCCAAACCTCGGCCACCACCCCCTTAAACCTATCATCTAGAAGCCACATGTTTTCGAAACGGAATGGCGTGGGACCCCCTTTGAAAATACCCAACTCCAAGGAGATGGGCACATGATCCGATATTGGAAGCGGCAAAGTTGTTTCAATAAGATTCGGAAAGTGGTTTTCCTATTCTGGGGAACAAAGGAATCTGTCAAGACGACTTGCTTGAGCACTGGACTCTGAATGGGCCCATGTGAAGTGCCGACCTTTTAATGGGAAATCGATCAGCTCATGGTGCCTGATAAAATCCCCAAATCTCCTCATTTTTGCACCTATCGTGCACCCCCCTTTCCGCTCCTCAGGGAAACAAATGCTGTTAAAATCCCCACCCAAACACCAAGGACCCCTCCCCCCCCTATCTGGCACTAACATCCTCCAATTCACTCCAAAAGTAAGAATCATTCGTCCCACCGGATGGGCCATATACTCCAGTAAAAACCCAAGAAAACTCCTCCTCCACCCTTCTACATAGAATGGAGATCGAATAAGCCCCTAGCTCTGATTCAACCACCTCCAATATATCCTTGTCCCAAATCAAGAGAATGTCTCCTGATGCACACAAAGATGGAATAAACATCCACTGGGGAGGAGAGATGTCCCACAAATCCCTAACCATATGCTCTTGAATACATAACAACGCTGGTCTCCTAGATCTAACCAGACGCTTCACAGCCACACATTTTTCCACTAACCCCAGACCCCGAATGTTCCACGATATAATGGTAAAACCTGTCATCTACGAACTCTACGACTTTTACCTGCACGAGGACTGCACGAGACACTACGACCACGACCTCTCGTAGTTGACACCACTCTACAACTTCCTCAGCTCCTTTGCTGATCTGCCTTTCCCTCCTATGTTTGATTTCTGGCTAGAAATCCCTTTCTCCTCGACTCTGTCTTGTTCAATACTTGAGAGAAAGTCCTTTGCTTCCTTTTCGTGACCCTCAAAGGATAGATCGAGGAATTTCCCTAGACACTCCAGCTGGCCCAGATCTCCCTCTGACCCCTCCCTTGACTCCCCACTCTGAGCAACTCGGGATCTACATCCTAGGTTTTTAGGATTGGAATGAGAGTTTAATCCTACAAGCATTGACTCGAGTCTATTTGGAATTTTTGTGAGATCTCTAAAATCTGAACGCAATCTGGACTCGACTCCAACATTGATTTCCTCATGCAACTGTGGTATCATGTCTCCATGAAATAACAGAATTGAATTTGAAGTCTCACCAGAAGAACAAAATGAACTCTCTGTATCCGTCCGCATCTCGCCCGTGAGTGGGATGGGAGGGATACAACGAGAAGAGGATTTAGGCGTACCTCCCAAAGGAAAAAAAGATTTATCTCTGGTCTCTTGAATGTCCTTGCCTCTTGCTGAGTGTTCTCTTCCGAACAAGCTTGAGCTTGATTCTTTGGTCCTTTTCCCGGTGTTACTTCCTCAAAACAAGTTGAAAGCTGGTTTGCGAGAGCTGGATCCTGAATGACGACAGGACTATATTGTTCTTCATCTGCTACCTTAGCTAGCTCGAACGCCATAGAAGGATCTGCCACAATGCTTCTTTTGGATTCAGCATGAGCACCTTCTAGACCTAAATTGACTCCCTGGTATAACGATGCCTGCTCCCTTACTGCCCAACCCGAAGCTGGATCAACCTCTAGAACACAACTCTCTACCACAGACTTTGCCAGAAACTCAGATCTCAACAATGATTACTCTACCTCTGGACTTTCATCTAAACCGGCCACAGCCTACCCTTGAGAGGGGGGAGTATGTTACAATCCCCGAATTCCTGGATGATCTAATGCCTCCTCGCGCAATTAGACCCCTCCTTGTGAATTAATTGAAACCCCTGAACTATGTCCCTAGTTGGCTGATCATACCTAATCGGGATGCCTGCAGTCTTCTCCATTAACCCCCCATTTGCTGGCCCTATGGCATCTGCCTTTAACCTCACTTTTTTGGTTTATGGGAATATCAACTCCTTTCTCCATGCATAATTAGAGCTACTCTTAAATGCCTCCCTTGATGGATTGACGGTACTCAAAATTTCTCCTAAATTGGACTATGATGCTGCTATAGGATCGAGAGTCTGTAATCCCATAGCCCCGCTGCCTGGATTTTCCCTTCGAGATTCTTCCTCAAGCTCCCTACCTTCATGCGAAATTTCGGCTTGACCAGGTTGCTTTGGATCCAACCCGATGAGCCCTAGCCCAGACTCCTCTGACCCTTGGCCCTGGCTGCAATAGGAGATTTCTCCCTATGCCGAAGATTAATGGCGTTGACCTGCTGGAATAAGGGAGAAATCGCTAGATCCCCATCCCCTGTCTTCTCCTGCACTTCCCCCGATTTCCCCCAAATTAACTAAACTCAGGGCTCTATTGATTCGATTCGAGGGTTTATCCATGGACTTAACAATAAGCGGGTATAACCCAAATGGGTCATCCGACTGATCCGACGATTCATGACTTGCTATAGGCTGAAGTTCAAGCCCAATCTGGGGCCCTAAAGTTTCATTAAGATTTGAGTCTGCTTGCCGCTCCTCATCTACCGGGCCCTCCTGATTAGGCCCATCCACATTTAAAACACCCATACCCTTTTTAAAGACCCTCACGTGACCCGGGCTAAGAGAAGCATGCTCGTTTTCATCACCTCCTCTTTCGGCAAAAAACCTAGACCCCGACCTGCCCCCATCCAGCGTACCAGAGCTACCTGTTCTAAGGATAGGCTCTACTGCCCTACGCTGCCACCGCAGACGCATGCGCTTGAAATTCTGCCTTCTATTTTTATTTTGATTTTTTCGCTTATTTTTCTTCTCTTTGCCTTCTGGTTGGGGTGCTAAACTTCTACTGCAAACCCTACTTTTGGGTAGGTTTGGTGATGCAAACCCTACTCTTGGGTAGGGTTGGTGATGTTCCTCTGACTGCCTGTCTTAAATCTCCGTACTCCCCACTCTTTGTTGCAGAGCTCACACGCTCTAGATTTGAATTTGAATTTGAAAATTGGGCTCGGTTGCAAGTTTCCAATCCAGAATGGACACGTGGCTTATCCTTCTCCAGTGACTTTGCCATATCTTGCAAATCTGCCTTTGCTTCAACCCAACTCCAACTGTACCGTATTTCCATCACCTCTGGCCACATCTTACTGTTCTCACATAGTTCTTCCTCCCAGACATTTATTTCCAACGGATATGATATGGAATGGAAAATGATAGAGATAACTCGGGGGACGAGACTGAGGTCTCCAACTACTTTGATTTTAGCAAAAGAGAGGTCGAATAGAGTCTCCGTTGAGGGATTCACCTCCAACTATCCACCACAGATAGTGCCAATCTTTCCAAGCACAGTCGGGACCCAGAGGTGGAATGGAATACCTTTTACTGCTAACCATCTAGGTCTGTTCAATCCAGTATTTGATAAAGAGTTTGACGCCGGCCACCATCTTTGGAAGCCCACAAAGTTTTGATCTCCCATTGGAATTTTTTGGACGCGATAGAGCTCTGCTATCTGAGAGATATTCTTCGTGTGAAATATTGCCCGATGAGCTTCAAAAGGGAAAAGAGAGACATTTTCCTCCCCAGGTAGTAATTTACTGATGATTTTAACTACTTCCTCCCATTCGTCCTTCTCTTGAGGACCTCCAATAGAGCATACGACGGCCGCATCCCACCCATTGAAAGCTCCAGCGGCCAAGTCCACCACCACCTTGTCAGATTCCTTATCCCTCTCAATGTGACATTCAATCAAGACCCACCTGGGGTTCCCCTCTCCATGGTTCATTCCGCCCCGAGCGTGTGGGCTTCCTACCATCAGCAACTCCCCTGTTGAACAGAGGTTGAAGCTTAGGAGATCACAAAACAGTGAGGAGAGCATCCCAACCTGAGTTTCTGGTGCCTCTTGGAATTATGATTCGACCTCCCAAACCTGCCCCCAGGTATGCCTGAAATGTGATGAATTCACCTCTGGAATTGCTTCTCTTTTCCCCTATTAGGGTACATTTTTTCCCCTGAACTTTCTTAAACAGTAACCATTTGCTTCCTTAAAGTCCTTTACAGAACTTACCATCCAAACAATGGCCTCTTCCAGTAACCATAAACTGCTCCTGAAACCCCTTTTCGTTGATTTTGTGATCTTGAGGGCGAAACCTGCACCGAAACCAACTCCCTGAACCTCAAATGCTTTGGCTTCCACCTCAAACCCTCCACCCAGGATCTTGGAAGAGTCCGTGCTCTAAAGACCGTTACTTGTTTTGTGAATCTCTAACTACATCATTTACCTTTTGAATGCCACTAAATTTGAACCCTGTTACCGTTCGATGCATTCAGAAACAAGAAAATGGAGTAGAGTATTGATTTCACTTTGGAATTTTCATTGACGAAAGGTGACCTACAAATGGTTAGGCTAGATCACCGGAGTCTGAAGTCACTTGAAATCACGAATACCCTGAAGCTTAGAGTATTTGATGTTCACATTTTAGATATGTGCATGTAACTTGATGGCAGTTCAAGGGCCATGGTTGGACCCCAGAAACATGGTAGCCTTGGTTTGTACTGTTGGATAGTCTAAGCTTGTTAATTCTTTCATACTAAGAGGGGTTTGCTTTGAACTTTTTTGGAAAAGCTCTAATTCAAGTTTTAGAGGTCTTATCCTTGATGGATTCCTTAAGATTTAGTACTGTTTCTCGTCTTCCATCAGTTATTGATGCTATCTGTTGGAGTGTTACTAATTTCTGCTATCTCGTTTTGGGTATTACTTTCATTTGCATGCTGGTTTGTTTTGCACGGTATTTGCAGTGATAGCTTGCATTTTAGTTTTAGGAATACACCAGAGAAGGAAAATATTTGGGGGCCAATTGTACAACTGGACTGATGAGCTTGGCATGGTAAGGATTTGGCCTTGGATTCACATGTTGATTAGCTTTAACCAAAATTTGGCACCAGATATACAGAAAGTAAAGCAAGGCTAATATGTAACTGTTGCCAAAGGGGGTTGAGTGTTGCCTATTGGAGATTTTCACTAGAACCTGCTCATGTCGTGTTACTTGAATGCATCCAAAAGTGTTCTACACTCTATCCATCACTTAATTACACGAGCAAACAAATCATTCAGATTGATGTGTATCATCACTTATCATGATTTATAGGTCCAAGCCAAGAACTAATTACCAACGTAAAAGAGGCAAGGCTCCGAGGTCCTTCCCACATATGCAAGCTGGCTTGATTGTAGGTGAGTGCATAGGTTTTTATTTACCACCCACATAAGGCCAAGGTGGCTCATGACCATCTCCGGTGTTCCTTACTAGCCTGAAACACATGGCCAGGATTGGGCTATTGCAGTGTCAATTTAAGCCCCACCCTGGAACCTAAAGGCATCCGAACTCTGCCAGGAGCAGGATGTATAGGCCCAACTCAAGCACTAATTATCAGCGTTCTTGGTCAGCTTCTATGCTTGTTCAATGCTCAAAGCTAGGTGTGCTTCCACCCCAGCCCCTCACTTGGTCTACATGGTTACATTGAGTCCAAGCCCCTGCCAAAGTAGATGGGCTTAATGATGGGTTAACAGAACCCAAGTTCATCTGGAATGTTGGCAACACAATTTGATTTAAGAATAACTAATTGAACAATACCAGATTCATACAATGAATTTTCTTACTTCCATAAACAAGTATGGTGAGTTGATACTCTCTCTCTCTCTCCTTTTCATTCAACTCATATTTAATTAGTTTTTCTTCTTTCCAAACTAATTATGCACAGCTTTCTCATTTGCTTCATCTTATACTATTCATATCTCGTGTAACTAATAATGTCATAATAGTAATCTTGATCATGTTATTTTGCTTGCGTGCATAATGGTGGACCGGTTTTTATCCAGAGTTGATCACTGAGCCTTCATAGGTGGCTTAGGCAATTAGCTAGGAGCTGAGGGTTCAGTTGACAATAAAGATTAACGTCAAAAGTCTCAAGTAGTTATCTTGATTAGAGAATAGCTGCTGAAATGAAGCTCAATGGTCGAGCCTTTAATGTTTTGAAATAGCAATGTTTGAAAATAATTTCCTGTAGTTTGCAACTGTTATGTACATATTCATGCTTGTAGAGTAGAAGCAATCCAAACATGAAAGTGATATAAAGAACACAACTAGTAGATTTGAGGTGTCTCAAGAAAACAACCGCAAACAATTTATAATAACCAATGGATTGTATAACTGTCTCCTATGGTAAGGATATGTCTGGTTTCAACACTAACTATGCACAGATTAGTTAGCCCAGGCAATGGCTATTATCTTTTTGGCTTGGAGGTGTTTGTGGATGTTGTGTCTTCGGAAAAGTACATTGTTGTTGTGCCCTTTTTGAGTTATTGAGCTCAAGGTTATTCTGTGAACAACTTGGTTTCCCTTTGATTTGGTTAAATGCATATGACACCATCTTTATTGCTTACAAAAACACTCCTTATATCTTTGACCCAAGCTCTATTTCTTCATCCAATCTTTTTTGACTCACTTCTGGACATCCTCTTGCTGCTTCAGCCAAATACTGCAACCATCACCCCACCAGGACACTGTTGCTTTCTTCATGCTCCAAGGTATCAGTTTATGTAATTCATGAACAGTATTCGGTAATAGGGAAACTGAACTGGAGGTAGCTCAGTTGGTTCGGTTCTTGGGAGAGCCCCCAGGTCTCGAGTTCAACTCCTCCCGGGCTTACCTGATGCACGTGGTTTGCGGGTGATTGCGTTCATTCGAAGGGATTAGTCCTTCCTTGTCTGGGTTGGGACACCTCCACTGGATGAAATTGAAAACCTTGTCGAAAACTTCAAATCTTGGATATCTATAGTTATGTACTGGATATATAATATTTAGAAATTAATATTTTAAACTAAATATGGGGGAACCTTTCTTAGAGTCATTAAAAAGCATGATAAACATTTTTCCGAGTTACACTTGTTCAACTTCAAGCTTAAAAAAAACCCAACTGAGCTGTCTAAGTGCAAATCAATTCCAATTAGTCAACTAATTCCCAACTTAATCTTGATTAAATAGAGTCTTCCTCAAAGTCAATTGGGCAAGTTTCAACTGAAACGAGTTCTTATACAATGGTCATGGAGACTATGATGTTCATATCTGTTGAAAAGAACAAAACGTACAGAAGGAAACTAACAAAATGAGCTTCATCAATTTTAACTTGGTGTCTTCCTATAAGTGCAGAAGCATTAATCAGGTGGGACCTGAACTATATTGACAGCAGACACATCCAAGGTTGGATGGTACTTCCACTATCAAAGCTTTCAAGTCGTAGACCCAAAATAGTACCATGATTCATCAAGTTCATGCATTTTCTCAATCCCAATCTTGTAATGAACAGGAAAATAGCAAATTAAAGTTTCAGAAAACATGCTATAGGTGCAGGATAGAGATTGAAGATAGCCCAGTTGGGGGGGGGGGGGGGGGGGGGGGTCCAAAACTGTCTTCCCCCACCACACTGCTTGCCTAGTCCTTAATGCTTTTGACATCATCTGTGTAATCTGCATGCTTTTGAAAAGAGAGAGAGATGACATTCTCCTTATTAATCATGATAACATAGCTTAAGTAACTTAATATTCTATGTACATAATCTCCATTACTGTCATTATCGAGCATAGAAATCATGACCATTTGAATTTCCAGGTTGACCTTCTGCACCGATCAGGCAAGCGTAGAGCTCATCAACCTGCACTACCCCAGCATTTTCCCAACAGCAGTTTGCATTGCCTGGAAAGCTTGAGCTCCCGTCCTCATCACCAGACGCTGAGAGAGAAGAAAGAGGAAGGGCAGTTGGCTTAAATCCAAGTAGCATTTCCTGGGCCTTCTGTAACTCTCCTTTGAGCCTCCCAACTTCTCTCTCGAGCTTCCTCTTATCCGCTATGACATTATCTAGCCTTAGCTGGAGCGCTTTGTAATCGAGTTCTAGGCTCTGGTTCTTCCACCGGGCTCGCTTGTTTTGGTACCAAATTGCAACCTTCCTCGGCGGCAGGCCGAGTTCGCGGGCGAGTTGGATCTTGATATCTGGTTCAAGCTTCTTTTCGTAGTTGAAGCTTGACTCCAAGAGCCTTACCTGGTCTTGGGTGAGTCGCTTCTTGATGCGTTTGGATGTTTGTTTTTGGCTTTGGAATTGAAAGACATCCATTTTAGGGATTTCTAAAGAGTGTAGGATTTGAGACTGGTAATATTGTTATAGAAGCTTTGGTTCTTATAAGGAGGATAAAGAGAGGGAGATGAGTTGGGCTGGCTGATTTCGTTTTCATCACGCCCGTGGTGTTCACGTGGGGATGGTCCCACTAATTCAAGGTACGGAGGAACCTCTCCAAGAGGATTAGATAGTTTTATTTGGCAATTTTAATTCTAAATAAATAAAAATATGCTATTTTTGCTTCCAATGCAACTCTTATATAAACTACAAGATTGTATCAACGGTCTCTACCACCATTCCCACTAACTTGTCCAATCTAGGCCGTTAGTTAGAAAAGCTATTGGAGAATCTAGTTCCTAACTTCCCAATACCCTCTTTTCCCCCAACCATAAACTACACTTTATATATATTATACAAAAGTCAAATAAAATAAGTATGTAAGAAGTCTTCTTCTTTATCCGATCTATCATCTTATCTCAATCTTATTTTAGAACTATTTTGGGGTGTCTCTTATTTAATAGGTTAATGTATTTTAAATTTCAAGGTACTGAGGGGAATGGTGTTCTACTACTGCTATTATGAAAATATTAAATTATAAACTAATTTTAAAATCAGAGGGGAAATGCTAAGGTGGCATGATGTTATGGTTAGTGGGTTAGTAGCGGGCCAACTCTTTAGCCATTCTACTAATAAGAGAGTTGGGACTTCTTTAGGATCAGTTCTTTGGGTGGAACTTTTAAAGTCAAGGACTTTCATTGTTTTCACGCCTAATTTTACTTAAATGTCTAAAACTATATTATTTCATAGAGTGCAAATGTTCTACAAATATGGAACTTTCAAGTTCTACCAACATTTTTGAATTTTTTAAGTTCTATACATATGGAACTTCTAACTAGATTGAACCCTATAAATCTGACATACAATTGTGTTAAAGAATTTGAACCCTCTCCCTCTCCCTCTCCTCTCATACTCTTAGCTCTTCTTTCAAAATATTAATGTTCTGAACTTTTAAAAGTTCACCAAAAGAACGGAGCCTTAAAGAGGTACAATTGTAACAAGGACCTCCTCCTAACGAGATTGGGCTTTCATCATTCTAGATAGAGGAGACCGTGTACCACTTGTGATTTGAAACTGAAACTTCTACTGAAGCATTTTGGCCTGGTTCACTCAGTTTGAGTTCGTGATTTGCATGAATTCGTCATTCTAGAGTGAACTCAGTACACGTGAGGCAGGATGAGAAGAGATAATTTGTTTCTCGGTTCACTAAAGCTTTTTAGTTTGGTTCGTTTATATATAATATAAATATTGTCCTTTTATGAGCGGTTTGCAAATCCAAAAATCAAATTTGTTGAACCCAAAGGAAAAACTTGCTAAAACAAATCTTGCTGAACATAAATGGAAAAATTGTTGAAGTAGAGCTATTGGGTTTGCCTATTCTTACAACACAAACGAACCGAACAGCTAATTCGTTTCAAACTGGTTTTGTAGTTGGGTCTAGTAGGCAACGAATTAGGCTGAATTGAAGTTTGAGCCGTGAGTTTACTCTACCGGGCCCACTTAAGGTAATGGATTAACGAGGACCCATAGTTGAAAGGAGCGTGAAGCTGATGTCCCATCTGGACAGCTCCCACTGTGACCCGCAACACAGGTGGTTTTTTTTTTTCTGCCTATAAAAAAAGAAACAAAGTTCAAATCCTTTGACCTTAATTTGGCACCAGCTCCATCTAATTGGATAAGAAGCTGACCAGACACCTCCAAAGAGAGAGCCGACCATGGGCCATCCCATATGGGCCAATTAGGTTTGCAGCATAGAAAACTACAACCGGATGATTGTTTCCGGGAACTCATGGGAATGCAAGTCCTTATTTTTCAGCTATTTACATCAATACGGACTCGATATTGCTTCAAAAGATATCCGTACATATATTGTTATCTTAATTATATGAAAAAAGAAGTTAATCCACACCTTTATTCTAATATTGACCCTTAATTATTTAAATTAAATGATTAGAATTTGAGAGCATATTCAGGAGTATATTCATTTGACGACTTAAGATTATCTCTGGCTATAGCAAGAGACGATCTTTATGGCTGAAATGATAAAATGCCACATTAGAGATAAATTTAGAGAATACAGAGTGACTCATCTCTAGATAAATTTGAATTTAAAATAGAATAGTATCAAATATTAGATTTGATTAGGATTTGATGCGATTATTATGTGATTATGTTTCCATGTTGAGACTCATATGATCTTTATATAATCCTCTATGGGGAGTCATTGTAATCATTTAAGAATTCTCAATAGAATCACATTCTCTTCATGTCTCGTAACCACTTAATTTGAAAAACTTTTAACCGTGTCTCCTGTTTCCTTGCGTCTTGCGTCAGTTATGGGACACATGACATGTTAGCATTGCAACAAAATCTCTTGACATGTTAACAGAGATGTTAACAGAGATTGTCTCTTGCGATAGCTAGAGACAATCCAAAGTCTCATTTGACCAAGCTCCCTATTTTCATTGTAAAAGGTTTTGTAACTCAGATAAACCTTCTTGTAAAACTGTCACCTATTTATCAATAATAATTTCAAATGTGCTACTTTGCTATGCTTAGAAATAGGAGAGCACCCTCAAATGCTTTGAAGCAGAGTTTCGGCTCATATTTAATCTCTACAAATTTTCCATCTCTTGGAATATTTGTTTCATATTCCTCTTTTCTTAAAAAAAATTAATTTCTTTACCGTTTAAAAGTAGTTGTAGGCTTTCCAAATTTGGAAATTGACAAAATCCCCATATTAATGGGATGACACCACTTTGCGCAAATCTTAGGAATCTTTCCCATTTCATTGGCTCATTGCTCCCATTCCCAAACACTCTGGGAAATAATCTATTATAGTGAAGAAGTGGATTAGGGTTGTAAGTGAGAACTTTGGTTTCGAACTCCGCTAAAGTAAGCTACAGAGACATGATAACAATCTAACATATATTTCCAAACAAGGTGGTAATCAAAGTCATATGCCAAAAAAAACCCTATTGCATACGATTTGATTGATGAGTTCATGTCGTTAGGAGCGGATACAATATTCCCCACGCTCATGTTATGCACCAAGCTGGTCGGAAGTTGTGTTCATGCACTTGTGAAATTAACTTGGATGTTGATATTAGGGTCAGATGAAGGATTCAAATATCAGATGTCTTTCCATTAAATGCATGAACTTTAACCGAGTCAATTGGTGTGAAGTCCTAATCTCAACTATATTTTAATTAAAATAAGTATTCTATGATTGGAGACAAGCGGCCAACTAAGAAAGGTTGCTCTAGAAGGCCTATTTGGGCACAGTCAGGAGTGTTTCCGTGGCCCAGCCCACTTTAGGCTCGGTCTGGTTACATAGTTGGATGGGCTTGGACTTAGAGGCTTAGTGTCACACCCCAAATTTTGATAACAAGACTTGTATATATACAAGTAGTGTTTCTAGTATATTCAAAGGAAGTAGAAAAGTGTAGAAACTCTCTAGAATGTTCCTAAAGAGGAGGTGGTAGGAATAATCTAGAATGTAGGGGATTCTAGAAATAAAGTGGTAGAGAGTTCTACCCCTTTAGAGTATTCTTAGGAAAGGAGGTGGGAATGTTCTAAAATCTAGAATCTTCCCATGAGAACTATAAAATGGGAATGACCCCCTCATTTGTAAGCATCCAATCCAAGTATCCAACAATTCATCCACTAGTGTAAGCTTCTTGAGGTAATAAGAAGTATAGTGTTCTTTCAAAGAGTGTTCCTATTTCTCTCCTACTAGCTTGAGGGTAAGGTTGACTCGTCTACGACGGACTCTAGCACGAGTACCGCACGGTCAAGGTTGGGGAAATAACTAAGGCCGTGACAAGTAGAATCAGAGCGGGTTATGAGAGGGTCGTAACATGTGGGATGGAGGAGGTCACAACAACGGGGATTGTGGTGGAACAACTTGGTGGAATGGAAGGCAAAGCGATGGTTTTCAACCTGGGAGCGGACAAGCCAAGGTGGAGCGAGTACAGGGATGCTCAAGGTGCCATGGGAACACGACTTACCGAGGGAGCGCTTGTCGTGGCGAGCAAGGGAGATCGCGCGAGAGAGCTAGGTTCATGCATGACGAGACTCGAGAGGGGAATCGAACAACCCAAATGGGAGATGCCGAACACCAGGAATGCAATGCTCAAATGACAACTGGGAGAAGCCATCAAGGAGTGGAAGGAGGGGATGGAAAAACGACAAGCCGAGAGAAGGCTTGCTGCAGAAAGAAGGATACAGAGGATCAACCTCTGGTGCTTCATCTGCGCTGAGACGCACAATGCTAGGGATTGCGAAGTTCGCAAGGCCCGCCTAGCTAAGTTAGAAAGCGACGAATGGTCAGATGAAGACTCGGATGAATAAGATGATGAAGGCGATAGAGAGCCGAGCATGGAGTCAGTGCAGCTCCTCAACCCAAGGGAGGAGGTGGATACGTCCAAGTCCGAGGGTGAAGGACTTAGGGTCGTAGAGGAGCGCCTCAATGGGGATGCCTTGCATGCGTTGGGAGTCACGGAGGCTAAACACGACTTTGTCTCAGGGGAAGAGACAAAGAAAGCGGAGGTAGAGACGGCCAAGGGATCGGGGATGATCCAAGTGGTTGAAATGGATGCCAAACCCATTCATGGTGTGGTCCAGGGAGTGAGACTGCATCGCGGAGCATGGAGGGGGAAGGCAAGCTTGCCGGTAGTTGGGATGGATGGCTACCAACTCAATTTGGAGATGGAAATGAAGTTACTGGGCAAGGTGGAAGGGACACCTATGCCCCGTGTCAACCCTTTGGGAGAGGAATCATCGTGCATGGTCTCATTGGCGCAAGGGACCAAAAGAAGTACAAAATGGTTCGCGGCTCTGCGAAGGGAAGGGAATGGAACACCTTAAGTGGAGAAAGCGGAGGAAACAGATGAGGCAGCGCGGAAATAAGTCGCGACGAAGGCGTCGCGAAATTAGGTGGGGGAGAGTGTCACACCCCAAACTTTGATAACAAGACTTGTATATATACTAGTAGTGTTTCTAGTATATTCATAGGAAGTAGAAAAGTGTAGAAACTCTCTAGAAGGTTCCAAGAGAGGAGGTGGTAGGAATAATCTAGAATATAGGAGATTCTAGAAATAAAGTAGTAGAGAGTTCTATCCCTCTAGAGTATTTTTAGGAAAGGAGGTGAGAATGTTCTAGAATCTAGAACCTTTCCATGAGAACTATAAAAGGGGAATGACCCCTTCATTTGTAAGCATCCAATCCAAGTATCTAACAATTCATCCACTAGTGTAAGCTTCTTGAGGTAATAAGAAGTATAGTTTTCTTCCAAAGAGTGTTCCTACTAGCTTGAGGGTAAGGCTAACTCATCTACGACGGACTCTAGCACGAGTGCCGCACGGTCAAGGTTGGGAAAATAACTAAGACCGTGACATTAGGCTTAAGTCTGGGCCATTAGACTAGGCTTTTAATCGAGTTTGGCTCGGCTGACCCAGCCCAACAAGGCCCAATTACTAAAACCTCAAAACAATATATTTTGCTTTATTCTTTCTTAGGCGGCTGGCCCGAGCTCGGACTGGCCTGTCCTAGCCCCATTTCAATAAGTAGATGGCTGTCTCTTTAGTTCCATGACTCTTATCCCTAGGAGGTTTGCCTTCACAAGCAGATTTTTTTTCGGAAAACTCTGAACATTGATAGATCCCAGGTTTGGATCCATAAACAATCACTCATGTTTGGGTTTTGGGTTTATAAGCAGTAATAATTGCCCTATAAAAACTTGCTTTCACTACCACAGAAACTTTCATTTGTTTGTCTGCCATTCATTGTCATTCATGTATTTCTAGGTAGTCATGTTAGAGTGATATAATCGCTTGATTGTTCATGAAACAAAATCTAATCGGGTCGACTGATGACATGCGAGCAACATCTCTTAGGCGGGGTCCAATCAAATGTTGGGAGTCAAGGTGCCAAAAAAGGTGCAACCACTGCATGTGTGCCAACTGCCACGTCTACGGTTAATATGTAGAAGGTAGTTTCTACCATTGTCCTTAGACAAAACATAATGACTTTCTATATAGAACAGTGATTAACGGACCAGTCGGCTGCTTATCTTACCCGTGTCATCCCTTTTAAACTTGGTTATGCTTAACTAAATTAAAGTTAAGTTTTTTTTTATATATAAAAAATAAGGTTAGATTGCTTAAACCTAGTTAGTAAATCTTAACAACAGTTAGAGAGTGTTTAAAAGTGGGACATGGACCAATGAAGTGGTCATTTTGTTACATAATAGAAACCGCGGGTAGCAGGGTCAGAGCTGGGGGGGTGGGGTGGCCATTGCCCCCCCCCCCCAAATTTTTTTGTAATTCCTTAATGCACTAAGTATGAATAGTGGGCTCCTCAATTAAAAAATGATAATTTTAGTATACTTGGCCCCCCCAATTTTTTTGTCCTCTATAATATAGTCCCCCCCCCCCCCCCCCCCCCCGCCTAGGGCTGTCAAAGGGCCGGGTTGGGGCCGGGCCAGGGTCAGCCCTAGCCCTACCCTTCCCTATAAGAGTAGGGCCCTAGCCCTTCAAGGGCCGAGATTGATTGGGCCCTAGCCCAGCCCTCAAGGGCCGGGACCGGGCCGGGGCCGGGGCCGGGCCAAAGGGCCAAGAAAGAGCGGGAATTTTTTTGTCATTTGGGATGACAAGATTTTTTTTTACACCGACTATCAACCTAACAAGGAAATGGATACCCTCTTCTTTTATCCGGGCTTGGGACCGGCATTGCAAAAAAAAAAGCAATGGCAGAGTTAAAAAAAAAAAAATTTCCTTGTTAGTGACAGTTAGGCATAATAATACGTAACAAAACATAATATAGATAAACAAATAGAGTAATAAAACTATATAAAGCATAATTTAAAATATATTTAAATATTTATATCATCCATTAATATATCTAATTTTGACACTTCTATCGAGTCTAACTCACTTTGTTTAGTTGTACGAATCCAATCTTGACAACAAACTAAGGCTTCTACAGTGTCTGGTTTTAAACAACTTCTAAACTGGTCAAGTACCCTTCCTCCAGTGCTAAATGCAGACTCAGAAGCTACTGTTGTCACTGGAATTGCTAAAATATCATGAGCCACCATTGATAAAATTGGATACTTTTTTGAATTTAATTTCCATCAAAGTAATATATCTAACTCGTCAGATTTATCTCTTGGCTCTTCCAAATACGAATCTAATTCTGATCTTATTTCTAAATCAGTAATTTGACTCATTTCTTCTTCAAATTTCAAGAAATCTTCATTTTTTCTCTTTGAACTTTTTGCAACAATATTCTCCCTACTTGACTTCGAGACATTAGGGGTACTAAATTTAGCACTATATTCCATATACAAGTCTTTAAGATTCTTAAGGGCTCTATCCTTTCGTGTCTTCGCTATATCACTATCCCCAAATAATTTTCTCAAAACATATTCTAAATACAATTGTTTATGTTGAGGATCCAAAATTATAACAAGTTCAAAAATCGGATTATAATCTTTCCAATATTTATCAAATTTTACTTTCATTTTTTTAGCTATATCGCGGAAGAAATGATTTTCACCATGTATTTTCTCCATTAATTCAATATGTATCTTAACCACTTCTTCCAAAAATAAATGTATAGTTGGGTATTTAGTTCCAGAAAATATATTTGTAGCTTCATAAAAATTTTGTAAAAGCTCGCATATTATCTTTGCTTGATACCATTCATCATCTAAAAGATTACATTTATAGTTTGAGTCTATTATTTCTAATCGAGCAAAAACTTCTCTAAATTCTAATGCAGCCTCTAGCATAAGATAGGTGGAGTTCTATCTCGTAGAAACATCGAGGGGTAACCCCTTAACATTATTTAACCCTAATTCACTAATAAGTTCTCAAAATTTATGTGTACGTGTTGTTGAATTTTTAATAAATTTTACTGATTCTCGAATATTTTGAATAATCGGGTTTATTTCTCTCAACCCATCTTGTACAATAAGGTTGAGGATATGTACAGAACAACGCATATGAAATAACTTACCTTCTAATGGAAGGGCTTCTTTTCTAGTAAGATGAGTTTTCATAACTCTTACAATATAATCATTGGTACTACAATTGTCTAAAACTAAACTAAATATTTTTTCAGAAATTTTTCATTTTATTAAATTTGATTTAATAGTTTCAGCTAAAGCCAACCCTGTGTGGGGTGGATCAACATTAATAAAGTTAATTATTCTTTTTTTAAGGTTCCAATCAGAGTCAATATAATGGGCTGTTATAGCCATATATCCTAATGTTTGGTTGGATGTCCACATATCAGACGTGAGACTAATTCTCGATAAATTACTTTCAAAAAATGTTAACATTTTTAATTTTTCTTTTTTATAAATT
This sequence comes from Tetracentron sinense, assembly GCA_015143295.1. NCBI lineage: Eukaryota > Viridiplantae > Streptophyta > Magnoliopsida > Trochodendrales > Trochodendraceae > Tetracentron > Tetracentron sinense. The sequence continues at coordinate 54,197,389 of CM026551.1, forward strand.
TCCATACAATCAGACTTGATGGTGTTACGTGACACCATCTTAAATAGAGGTTGTAGTACACTACTGTAATAAATAAAACCTTCATGAGAAACTATATTAAATGGATACTCATGTTGAATAATCATTAATGCAAGTGCTTCTCGGCACAACTTTGGGTCAAATTTATGGGCCATAGGACCACTATCTTTATAAGACGTCATGAGTGGTTGTGTAGGGTCAAGGTTTGGCCTTTTCTTACAGGTCGATTCTAGGTGTCTTTTAATATGACCGACTCCATTTTTAACACTATTGTCCAATTCCATTTTACAATGGTGACATACAGCAGCACGTACATTTTTTTTTGTCCATCTTTTCCTTTTCTACTTACTGTCTTTTGGGTGAAATGATCCAAAATTATTGAGGCATTTTTAGATCTTGTTTTAATGGGTTGAGGATCTTCATTCTCTGGCTGTGAGGAAGAGGGTGATGGATGAAGAGGGTCGGGATTCGTTATGTTCCCCTCTCTAACTTCCACAATTCTAGGGTCCTCAGTATGAGTTAAATCAACTAAAGGAGAACTGGCATTACTACTAGTACCGGGAGTTGACATTTTAGCCTAATAAAAATTAAATTAAACTTAGGATATGAACTAAGATTAACAAAATATTGGCAGATTATCAAATTAGAGTATTGGCAGATTATCAAATTATCAAATCAAACTAAACTTTAAAATCAGATTATTAAACTAAGATTTCAGAACAGAAAAAATTGAAACAGATTATCAAATTATCAAATCAAACAAAACTAATATTATGGATTATTCAAATCAGATTATCAGATTAACAGAATAGAAACTAAACTCAGATCAGATCAAAGTGGAATCAGATTATCAAATCAGAGTATTGGCAGATTATCAAATTATCAAATCAAACTAAACTTTAAAATCAGATTATCAAACTAAGATTTCAGAACATAAAAAATTGAAACAGATTATCAGACGATTCAAACTAAACAATATTCAGGGGTTAGGGTTTTATAATAAATAATTATCAAACTAAATAATATTCAGGGAAAATTAGGGTTTCAGAATTTTCTAAGGGTTAGGGTTTCGAAATTAGGATTTCAGAATTTTTTAAAGGTTTAGGGTATGAACTACTTAAGGTTAGGGTTTCTAAATTTTTCTAGGGTTAGGGTTTCGAAATTAGGGTTTTAGAATTTTCTAAGGGTTAGGGGGTTAGGGACTTGGAAGCCTGAACAAAAATAGAAGTGGTGGTGGTGATAGCCTAACCGATGTAGCTGTGAACTGGCCTAACCGATGGAGCCGTGGGGCGTGGCTGCAGGGTCCAGACTCCAGACTTGAGCTTGAGCCGTGGCCGTGGCCGTGAGTCCGTGACAGCAGCAGAGATCTCAGAGGAGCCGTGTCCCGGTGGCCGTGAAAGTAGCAGAGATCTCAGTGGAGCCTTGGCCGTGACAGTAGTAGAAATCTCAGAGGAGCCGTGGTCGTGACAATAGCACAGTCGAGTTCCCGTTTATTGATCAGCCAAACGGAGTTTCAGTTCCGGCATTCGCGAGATTTGGTCCGGCGAACTATGGAGGACTCAGTGATGCATAGTCGAGTTCGCAGTAGGCTCTCAGATGAGCGTGAGAACTGAGAGTCGAGAGTCTGAGAGAGTAGAGGTGTAGCCTGTAGAGACTGAGAGTCTGAGATATGAGAGAGAGAGAGGGAGTCAGGGAGAGATGATCGGAGAGACGATCGGAGAGAGGCGATTCGTAAGAACTGAGATTTAGGGTTAGGGTTGTAATGAGTATATATATAAAATTAATTGTGATATTACGTTTTTAACCCCGGATTAAATTCGTTAAAGAAACGTTAAGAAGGATATATATGTAAATTGTATAACATAATAAACTTAAAATTAAAACTAATACCTCCGCTTATATGCCACACTTATGGTATAGTGGCGCTCGGGATGGGCCGGGCTTGGAAGGGTCGGGCTGGGGCGTGATCAGACCCAGCCCTATTAGAGGCGGGCTGGCAAATTTTTGGCCCAACCCGGCCCAAGGGCTGAAGTAGGGCCGGGTTGGGACGGGTTTTGAAGGGCTGGGCCGGGCCGGGTACCCTTCCAACAAGGCTTTTTTGATAGGCCTACCCCCGCCCCCCCAAATTTATTTTGTCATATATATAGTGGGCCCCCCAATGGAATCCCCTTATGCCCTTGAGGTTGCCACATGTTCCTATTGACACCCCTTCACTATTGTTAAAATTCATCCAATCTCAGGTTCACCTACTTATCCTTCGTTTTTAGAAAAAAATATTTAAATATTTTTAATCTTAGGTGTTAGTAAATTTTAAACTAGGGTTCAAAAAGAAATTTGATATTTTTTTTAAAACCAATGATAGGTGGGTGAATCTTAACCACAATTAAGGTGTATTAATAGGGACACGTGGCGACCTCAAGGCATTACTGGGAAAAAAAATATCTCAAAATAAAAAAACTACCCAAATTTTTTTTCTCGGGGGCTACGCCCCTGAACTCCCCAAATTCCATACTCTCAAATCAATTTTTTTTTTTTTTATACATGTATTTTGGCCCCCCCAATGAAAAATTCCTGGCTCCACACATGGTGGGTACTAATGCATTTTCCTTCTTTCTTTTAGGGTGTATTCGGTTGAGGGGAATGTGAAGGAAAGTGGGAGTTTCGGTTGAGGGGAATGTGAAGGAAAGTGGATGAAAGTGAGAGTTTCTTTCACCCGGTTTGAGGGATTTTAAGGTAAAGTAAAACTTAAACTTTGTTAATAGTGTACACGTATCTCTCACTTTCACCCAAACCCTATTCTACCAAAAAGTTGGAAATGTGAAAGAAAGTGAAGTAAAAACTTCAAATTCCAAATCTATCCTTTTGTTGAACCCTATTCATAAAGAGAGCAAATGATACTTTTGGAAAAATTTATACTTTCCCCTAAACTTTTCTCTCAAACCAAATACAAGAGAATTTATACAATTCTTTCACTTTACTTTCTCCCACCCATTTACCCCTCAACTGAACACACCCTTATACGCATTGAAGTGGAATTCACGAGAGAGCAAATTATTGCTCGTTGCTCTCACAAAGCCCCTTCAACTGCCTAATAACTCTTGTTAAAATTTTTGGTTACATTTCTTTTTCTAAAAGCCAAGAGTAGATGGGTGAATCTTAACCACAGCTAAAGGGAATTAAATAGGGGACATGTGGCCTAAAAGGATCCCCAAGAAGCCTTCCTTGAGTGACCGATTGAGGAGGTGATTATTTTCCTTTGCGAAAATATTTTTCGCTAAATTACAAAAATGCCATCATATTTGGAGCGAAAATGAGAAAACCTTTTATTTTCCACCTCAATTTCCCTCTAAACAAACGGAACCTAAAGATAAAGAGTCTGAAAGAGAGCATCCAAATTTAGAAGCGGCCATGTGGGTGTTGTCTAGGTAGCTGAAGGTGCTCTGTCGGCAGGATATTTTTGAGGATTTTTTTTGTGTTATGGTTTTAAGCCATGGTTGGAACTTGGAAGTGTTTTGAGCAAGGTTGGAACTTATTTTATTTTAGAAGAATAAAATAAGAGCTCTTAGCCAAAGTAAAAAAAAATAAGAGCTCTTAGAGTGTATCGATGTTGTTGTTGTGTGTGCGTTGAGGGTGTATATGTGTGTGTTACGTTATAACTTTACTACCAAACAAACTCACAGAAGTACAACAAAAAATCCTGAGAAGCGGACCAGCTGGCCAAGTGTCCCATGTCCCTTTTAACCAGTGTTTAACTATGATTAAGCTTAAGTACTAAATTAAAATATTTGTTTTTTCTAAAAACCATGATTAGATTGCTTAATCCTAAAGGATTAACTACAGTTAATGGATGGTAAAAAAGGGGTTTTGACCAATGAGGTCAAAGGCTGACCCTAGGATCCGATTTTCATTTCCCAAAAAAAAAAAAAAAATGGTTGAACCGAGCAGGTCGGAAATTCCATGAACATTTATATTTTAATTAACTCATCTTCCCTTTTGGGTATTTGTTGTCCTCTGAGTAGGTCTAGGCCATTGGATGGTTTTTAGAATTGAGCCGTTGACCTAATGTTCCACCGTAGTCATAAAATTCGTTGATATTGCTTTCCAATACGACTTTGGCCTTACTCTGTTCTACCCCCCATTTTTGGTTTTTTGAGGACAAGCTTTCGGATAAAGCTTCTGAGACCCCCCTTAGGATTGAGACCACTGAGACCGTGCTCTAAGAGCACGACATTTCAGGTGGGGCCTACCATGTGAAATGGGCCTCACCTGAGAGCACAGGATTCAGGGGTCTCAGTAGCAAAGTCCCTTTCTCCTATTTTTTGATAGGTAGTATGGTGTCTGTTAGGATTGATCATCCTAGGATTGCAAATTTTTTTGAGGGTAAAGGTACTATGGTACTTTCATACTTTGATATGTAACCCTAAAATAAGGGTGGGCGGCTACTTTTTGTTTAAATTGCAGCTCTGTAATTTTTTTTGCTCCAATTCATAGTGAAAATTTCGGTGACTCTATGGACATACTTCACCTCGAGGGACCACGTAAATCTGGTTTTCTAGTTTGTTCTTGTTATCTATTTTTGTCTATTTTTCGTTTCTCATAGATCATGTTTAATGTTTATTCCCTAACATTTTCCCTTATATAGTCATGCATGAATAAACTAGTGTGTGGGCATCATTTATAGCCACCCTCTATCAAAAACTATAGAAAGCAAAATCGTCAACAACCTTGTCTGTTCCCATAAACAAATGTTTAGCTTCGGCATTATTCTTTCTGCATCGAATCCGTGGATATGGTGACATTAACAAATGCTGAACCTTGTCTTCTGCAGTCCAAACTGGTTCTAGCAATAAAATTTGTTCTGGGTTGCTTTCCAATGATATGGTACGACATTACATTATTTTGTTTGTTATTCTAAAAGCATCCTACCCTCAGGTTTTAGCCACTCTTATAATAGTACTATAGGGTGATAGTAGTAGTAGGCCACTCCATTATATTGGTAAATAACACCCTCCAAATAGCAGAAGTTGTCAACAATTGACATGAAAATACTGAAAATAGTAAAAGCGCCTACCGCAATAATATCCGCATAAGCATTATGACATTGAATAATGGTTGTTATTTTAAACCGTGTTCTTATTTACTTTGTAGTAAGTAATATTGAAATTCAAATATATGTTCTGGTCAGATTTAGGCGGATAACATTGGGTAGGTTGAAATTTTAAAAATCCAGAAGTGGACACAGGTTTAGCGGGATCTATACCCATTTGTAACATATCTCAGGGTTGATGGGCTACTGGACAATGCTGTTTTCATGTTTTCGCTTCAGTTTATAACTAAAGGTATTGTGTGATTGTTTCACACAGCATTCTTATAGTTTTTTTAGATGATTTTAGTTGTGTTGACCAAGTACTAGTATCAAGAATTGAGATCTGGTTCTTGAGGATTAAGTACAGTGATCCTTAATCTAAAGATAACATGTGTTACAAGAATATCAGTTATTATGCGCTATGGATCCTGAAATTTTAGTACAAGGAAATACTAAAATTGTTTCACACAGCATGCTTATAGTTGTTTTAAATGCTTTTAGTTGTGTTACCCAAGTACTAGTCTCAAGAATTGAGATCGAGTTCTTGAGGATTGAGCACAGTGATCCTTAATCTAAAGATAATATGTGTTACAAGAATATCAGTTATGCGCTATGGATCCTGAAATTTTAGTACAAGGAAATACTAAAATTGTTTCACACAGCATGCTTATAGTTGTTTTAAATGATTTTAGTTGTGTTACCCAAGTACTAGTCTCAAGAATTGAGATCGAGTTCTTGAGGATTGAGTACAGCGATCCTCAATCTAAAGATAATATGTGTTACAAGAATATCAGTTATGGCTATGGATCCTGAAATTTTATTACAAGGAAATACTATATATGCTAAAGTTTTAGCGCAGATTGGTATGACTACAATAGGCATGGGTGCTTTAGATTTCTTGAGAGTTGGTTTTAAAGCTCGATACCATGTGTCTGTATCTGTGTCCAAAAGTCCCTATCGAGTATCAACAAATCCAAGGCTTTTCTTACTCAACCGTCGTCAAAGGATCTCTGGTGTAGCTTTTCTTCTCCTATGTTTTTAACTTTATTTCTGTTTTTTATGGTCGCAAGAAGAAGGCATTCTCTTGTGAAAGAGACATGCATGTTCTGTGATTTTTTATAAGGGTCGGTTCTTTTGGCGAGACCTTATAAGGTCCGACACTTTGTTAGTTTTGTCATTTAACAATATGCATTTCTTTTGATGTATTGTGCTTATCATCTCTTAGGTTGCAATTTTTGTAAGACTTTAAATGCAACAAAATGAATGATTTCAAAGCTCATTAAAAAATCATAAGACTTGAAATCTCACAGAATTAATCATGTCAAAAACCTTGACAAAGTGACTCAAATTCCCTACCAACTACCATGACGAAGTGTGCAAAGTGCCAATCTTTATAAGTCTCAACAAAAGAACAGACCCAATGGAAAAATCATGGGAAATGCCCAATGAAATGTTGGACAAATCATGGAAAACAGGATAAGGCACAAGGAAATGCCCGGGAAATGGTCCAAAAATACTTTGGATAGTTAAATTAGATTAATGATTTTCTCGTTTTCTTCTACATGGACAAAATAAGCATGTCGACCACATACATGATACCACAACAATGCCCAAATATACCATGAGCCGACGATCTAATAGCACCTATTCAATGGTTGTGAGGTGGTCTCTCCAAGATTACACACATCTATCTCCTTCTCGCTCTCTCTTTGGCCTTGCTTTCTTTGATTCCTTCTACTAAGGAGAGCTTAATAACTATAACACTCTATCTAATAATGGAAGGGATAAATATACCTAGTCCTAACCTCCCACCAGGTTTCAGATTTCATCCTACAGACCAAGAGCTCATCATCCATTATCTAAAGAAAAAGGTCCTGTCTTCCTCGAATCCCTTAGTCTCTATAATAGCAGACATCGATCTCTACAAATTCAATCCATGGGAACTCCCTGGTGCTTCCTTTTTACTCCTCTCTTTTCCTATTCAAGATAAGAGTACTTGTTCTGTGTGTTTTAGTTTAGCTTAAATATGTGCATATCAAATGACATATTTATGTGCTTGCTTGCATGAATATATATATGTATATATATTCATTTTATGGGTTCATTGTAGATGTTTCTTTCATAACCACAGGTCTTATCATTATTATTCTTTGTATATGATCAGGAAAGGCTTTCTTTGGGGAGAGCGAATGCTTCTTCTTCACCCCAAGAGATCGTAAATATCCAAATGGAGCTCGACCGAATAGAGCGGCTGCTTCTGGTTACTGGAAGGCCACAGGGACAGATTAACCAATCCTCACCAATAGTGGGTCACAGTTTCTGGGATTAAAGAAATCACTAGTCTTTTACAGAGGACGCCCTCCCAAAGGCATGAAAACCGAATGGGTTATGCATGAATATAGGCTTCTCAATGACTCCCCCCACTCCCAAAGGTTGAAGGGATCCATGAGAGTAAGTTTTCTACTATATTTTTTTTAAAGAAAAAAGTGCCTTAGCCGTATCCTAGCTAGGGATTCTGTACACTATCTGAAACATGTGCACGTCAATTTAGATTGACTAGCCACTAGAACACTTTCATGGATTGACTATTGTTTGTAAATTGCACTAATAGAAGTCTAATTCAGTAGATTAAGAATTTTGTTCTCGTTAGATGCAGTTTTGGAACATAATCCCATTCGAACATTGGTTCAGATCCCGATTAGAAATTTGCAATTTCTTTTCAATTAATATTGTTTTTCTTTTTCTGTCTTCAGTTGGATGACTGGGTACTATGCCGAATTCACAAGAAGAGCAACATCCCACTTCAACCAGAGGAGAAACATGAGAATTTCATTATTAACTCCCCTCCATTGAATCACCAGAGTGACTATCAGTTTCTAACTAACCTCATGAGATCCCAAGAAAGTGGTTTAGTAGATGGACATGAAAATCTCAATTTAAGCTTCCAAGGGACCTCCACACCTTCAACTTCATCAGACATGCATTCTCACTCTCAAATGCCCCTGGTTTCTTCCATTCAGCAAGCGCTAGAATCAATCAAAAGAACACTCTCTATTGGAGCTTTGGATGAACTAATAAGTGTCAATACCACCCAGTAAGAGATGAAATGTATATACTTCGATAACAAGGATGATGCAAGCATGGACATACAGTCTTCTCCTCAGAGTTCAGTTTCAATATGCCGACGCATTTTTGGGGTTCATAGTCTGGTTTCTCCTCAGCAAGTCATCTTGCAGCCCATGGTAATTAAGTTAATACAATCCATAGCGGCCGACTGCTATTAATACGTGCGCGGGCTCTTTATTCTTGTATCCAACAGCTGTGACTGAGGGAAATCAAAGTGGGGCTATCTGTACAGTATATGAAAGCTGTAGTAAGTAGCCTTACCTAGTGAGGAAAAATGTCTGTAGAGAGGAGAATGGGACATGGGCATAGTGATATTGTAAATGAATACTAGGAAGTAGAGCTTGTTTATGTAAACAAAAGAGCTAGTAATTGCTTCATAGGAGATGGATGAAGTGAGTTTGTAAATGAATATTACGAAACATAGTTGTTTTATTTGCTTGATTCATGTCTTGTGGTAAGAAAACTGGCATCTCTCTCTCTCTCTTTTAAATAAATTTATTTCATGATTCATGAATATACTGATGGTTGGAGAGGCTCTAAAATGGCAAGGGGAAGGCCGAGATCAATCTGAAACTTATTCTCTAAAATGGCAAAGGGAAGGCCGAATTCAATCTGAAACTTGGTATTCTCTAAAATGGCAAGGGGAAGGCTGAGTTCAATCTGAACTTGGTATCAGACTATTGTACAAGTTGGTTGCCTGGATCCATAAACTCTGAATCAATTTCCATCTGTGATGTGTGAGGTGAAGCCAATATCTACCAATCTTACTAAAATAATGTCGGCGTACATGCACTTCCTTTTTCGGCAATGGATTAAGCTATTTATATGGATAACCCTGGCTATATTTTGATGCTAGAAACCGAATTTGGTAAGTGACATAAAGGAGTTGTACTGGTACTAATGCTGCAGGTTGCACAAGTAATCGGGAAAAGCACATTCATATTTCATATTCTATGGGTGTGTGGATATGTCATAGAGCTCTGAGTACACCAATGTCATAATCTTGCTTGTGGGTTGAGGTTTTCGTTCTTTGCCTAAACCTCTTGGGTTAGAACATCTGTGGTGCCACTCAAATTCAATAAACAGATGGGATCACGAGTATTTGTAAACAGGATGACAATAGGGCCCTTTGGCATCAATTTTACTTATCATGGGAATAGAAAATGGTGTAAAGGCTTTGGGAATAATTTCATTTCAACACAATTTTAGCGTTAAAAAAGATGTTTCTTATAATTAAATTTAAAAAAGACGTTTAAAACAATGGAGGCTTAAGCGTGAAAAGTAGATGGAACATGACAATTTTTTAGATATTTTATGGCACTTATATATGTGTTAATAAATATAATCATATTTAATACCTACAATAATTTTGGTTAACTTTTTTGTCTATCTAAATATAATTGTTTTCTTGATTAAGAATTGATTTTGACCGGTAGTAGTTGCTAAATGCACACACCATGGGTTTGGTGTGTTTGTCCCGGTGGTAGTGTTATCTGCCTTTGGGGAGTTGCTGACTCGTGTTCGAGTCTTGGTGTTGGCTGTTGACACCCACCATGAGTGCTAACCCTACGTACCTCCTAACCCCTGACATAGGTAGATAAATATAACCCAAAAAAAAAAAAAAGTTGCTTAATGCGTTTCTAAATTAATTATAAAATTTTAAATTTATAAGAATTAATTATTTTCCTGCGCAAGAGAATTGATGCCAAATACTGCCAACTCGCCTGTATGATGAGTAAGGACATAACAGTAATTGTACTCACCGGACACGGGCTATTAGATTCGAACCAAAGCTGTTTCACTTCACTTCCCTCTTCCCCAGATGCTGGGTAACCTAGGCCTGAAGCGACAAAAACTCTTTCAGGCCTTGAGCTTCCCTCCCACATTTTTAAATTTGTTTTTCACAGTCTTTCTTCACTCTCCATTAAAACTATAACACGAAGAAGAACAAAAGCAGAACAGATCGTGAAGAAGAAGAAGATGATGCAGAAGTTCTTCAACAGAGGCTCTTCCTCCAAAGACTACTTCGATGCTTCTCCTGAATCCCTCTCTCATTCTCCTTCACCGCCATCCTCTGCTGCGGCACCGGCGCCGGTCGCTGCTACGGGCCCCGCAAGGCCACTCCGTCTCGTCTACTGCGACGAGAAGGGGAAGTTCAAGATGGACCCAGAAGCCATTTCCATGCTTCAGCTCGTCAAAGGACCTATTGGTGTTGTTTCCGTCTGCGGTCGCGCTCGCCAGGGAAAGAGCTTCATCTTGAACCAAGTACTCCATCCACCCCCCTTTAATTTTTTCTTTATAATTGCATCATAGGGTTTGTATTTCACTGCGTTTAAACGATTTTTTTTGGGGAAAATTTCATGCCCGGTTCGTTCTGGTACCCCTTTTTTTGAGCAGGTACTTGAGAACTTCTTGAATTAGGCTTCTGTTGCCCAATTTTTTGATTAATATTTCTGGGTCTGAAGTAGTAATTAGATATGAGGAAATTTCCGAGAATTAAATGCTGCGAGTTTATGTAAAGTAGTTCGATGCAATGGTGGAGTACAATTCTACCAATCCTTTTAATCTCTATAGATTTGGTTGCATCGTAGGGTTTGTATTTCAGTGCGTTTAAGCGGATTTTTTAGGAAAATGATACGTGCATATTGTATATTAATTATATCCCACTAGCAGAACGCAACACACGTAAGTGTACAGTTTTAATGATTGTTAAATATTATAACAAATGACAGATAAATTTTTATATGAATCTGTTTTATAAAAAAAAATGAAATCTAGTGCATAATAAATAAAAATAAAAATTTAATTAGTCCTAGATAGTTGGGATCACAGTTAATTGCAATTGAACTCTACCAAGTTCAATTGAATCCACAGTTCAACGCGTGTCTCTTTTACTAATGGTTAGGGTTCAACAATTTAACCATGATTTAAAAAAAAAACAATATTAAAAAATATTAACCCTTAAAGTTAAAACATGCCTTCAAGTAAAGGTCTCTTACCATTGTGAATGAATCTCTCTCTCTCTCTACTCTCAACTATACATGGTGCAACCAAACATTTGATGGGTCCCAGAAGATACATTCGGGTAGATCTAGTCATGAATTATCTATTTATTCACATAAATGCAAATAGTGAATAAAATGCCTAAGTAGCATATATGAATTTCAAGGAATAAAAACTCATGCAAATTACAAAGCATAAAAATGAGTTTTAAATATTTTTCTCATCAACAGTTGATCATTGATCAGTCTCACATCATCAATACTCATCTTCACTCTTATTTCACCCAACATTTATAGGGGTGTCTCTCAGGCAACCTAAGACTTGAAATTCTCTACAAAAACAGAACCTTCTTCTAACTCAGGTTAACCATTTTAACCTTTAAGTTAGTATTTTTTTTTCCTAAAAATCAAGGTTAGATGATTGAATCCTAAGAATTAATGAATCTTAACCATAGTTAAAGGGTCATGTGTTGACCTGTGTGTTTAATCGGACCCCAAAGAGTCCAGTTACGACCTTAGAGAATTTCACGTTAATCCTTATCGTCTCTCCTCGATCTCCTCTCTCCATTGAAGGTTGTGTGTGTTGTTAAAAAAAGGAAAATAGTTAGGATATGGATTTGTAAACATAAGGCTGAACCTCATTGATCCAAGCCCCCCTCTTAAATGCTTACCATAAAAACAGTCTCATTTTTCTCCCACTTCCTCTCACTTCATGTGAGGTCTCTCACCACTACTTCCTCTCACTACCTAATAGGTGTTCTTTTCACATTGGCAAAAGATGTGCCGAGCTTGAAGAAATGGGAGATGGAGATGATACTTCCTCTCTCTCCCACTCGCACCAACCACCTACGCCTCTCATTCTCTCACGTTCCACTTTTCTTTTTTTCCATATAAAGAAAACCAAAATAAACCCACCAAATACAGTGGCTGCATACCAAAAAACAGGGGGAGAAACAACAAAAAAAAAACCAGAGAACTGAAACGAAGGAAGAAGAAGGGAAAGTGTGTTGCGCAGTGCTTCCCGATCGCAGAGAGCACCTCGTCCATCTCAAATTTGGAGAGCACCACTACCATCGACCCTGGCGCCAACAGCCCCGTACTAGCGAATATAACTAAGCCATAGATGTGGAACATGGGGATGGTGCAGATGAACGTCTGTTCTTCATCTTCTAAATTAAAGCGACCCAGGACCTAAACCATTGCTATGAGGGTGTTTAGGCACGCATAAGAGTGTATCCAATATGGTGTTGTTTATAATGGGTTTATAGAGTCATGAGAACGTAGGAGGTGGGGGTAGTTAGAGAGAGAGAAATGGTGGTTAGAGACAGATATTGGAGGGAGAAGAGACGTGTATTAATACTTTCCTTTTTTGGAGGAAAAAAGAGACGTGTGTGTGGTTTGAGAGATGCATAGATATGGGATTGAACTCATAAAATCATGTAAAATTACACTAATGCTATTTGTTAACTAAACTCATGTGCCAATTGGATACCTAAAATTGATTTTTTTTTAAAATAAATATATGGCCACAATAGATGATGAGGAAACGGTTTCTATGTATAACTTAAGAGAAGAGATAATATTAGAGATAAAGTAGGCTAGGAAATAGTAGAGATTTGAGAGTAATTTTAAGGAGATATTTTTAGGTAACGCTATCTGCCGTTCTCGCGTTATAATAGTAGAGATGCATATTAGTAGTACGGTAGTAATTTATAAGTGTAGTTACATGGTAAGGAGAAATGAGAGATTTTAGGAGTTGTGGTTTAGTTGTAGATGAAGTCTAGAAAGTAGTGGGTGGTTACATGAGTTAGTGGGAGTAGTTATTTGTAATGCTATTTATACTTGAATTAATGAAATCCAGAGATATCTATTGTCTAAGAAATTGCCTTGTAAAAGGTTTGGAGGAAGGATTTCCCTCTAAGAGAATCCAAAAGGCGGCCTCGGTACCCCTCGAAGAGAACCAAATTCCCAAGTAACCTTTTATTTATTGATATTAGAAAAGGGTTCGTAGTTACATGGTAAGGAGAAATGAGAGATTTTAAGAGTTGTGGTTTAGTTGTAGATGAAGTCTTGAAAATAGTGGGTGGTTACATGAGTTAGTGGGAATAGTTATTTGTACTGTTATTTATACTTGAATTACTGAAATCCAGAGATATCTATTGTCTAATAAATTGCCTTGTAAAAGGTTTGGAGGAAGGATTTCCCTCGAAGAGAATCCAAAAGGAGGTCTCGATTCCCCTCAAAGAGAACCAAATTCCCAAGTAACCTCTTTTATTTATTGATATTAGAAAAGGGTTCGTATCAGAAAACTTCATGTCTGGTTCGTGCTGGCTCCCCTTTGTTTCGAGCAGCTACTTGAGAACTTCTTGAAGTAGGTTTATGTTGCCCAATGTTTTGATTAATATTTCCGGGTCAGCAGTAGTAACTAGAAATGAGAACTTCGTCCTGGTTCCCCTTATTTTATCACCCCTTGATGCTATTCCTAGATTCTCTCAAATGCATCATTTTTATCTTATTTTTTCTTGTCTTCCTACTTATCCATCTCAACATCCTCATATCGGCTACACTAATTCTATTAATATGTTGCTTCTAAGTATTCCAACATTCTGTTCCATAAAGCATAACTGATTATATATATATTTATTTTAGTTTGATTAGAATGCACCGGTCACATAGTAATTTGGAAGTACTTCTCCACTTTAACATTATGGGCAACATCATCTCAATCTATTCTTTATTATGAATAATTTAGTCATGATATCAATTTGGGTATTTTTGGTCACCTATTTTAACAACCTCCACCCTATTTATGTTCTTACTGTTCCATTCCATATATTATGTTGATCGGACTTATTTTGAAACCCATAGATTCCAAGCTATTCTCCCACAATTCTAGTTTTGCATTTAGTCCCTCTTCAATTTCATCTATTAATGCCACATCATAAACAAATAAAATATTACATACACTAAAGGACCTGCTCTTGAATATGATCTCTCAATTCATCCATAACCAATGTGAAAAGATATGGACTCATAGTAGATCCTCGATGTAACCCTATTATCAGAGGAAACTTGTTTGTCTTGCCGTCAATTGTTCTCACGGTAGTTTCTAGTGTTTGCTTTCTTATGTATATACAATTGCTTGAATTACCGATCAAAAAAAAAATTGTTCTCATGGTAGTTACCACTCTCTCATATATGTCTTTAATTTATTTTGATCGATAATCAGGAAGTTTCTTTCTCTCTAAATCATGCAAGTTCATATACATTGTTCTCACCCTCTATTGTGTCTACTTATTATATAAGCCCTTATATGCCTTATATATATATATACATATATATATATATATATGTATATAGATCTTCTCTCTTAGCATTTTTATATTTTTCTAGGTTTTTCTCATTTCTAGTTCTTTGCCAAGTCTTGTAGTTAAACCTCTTTCCTCTAACGGCCTTTTGAACCTCATCACTAAACCACCAAGTTTTTTTTATGCGATTGATTTTTTAATTATATATTTCCTAATCTTTTTTTTTGAAATTTTTAATACAATTGGCTATTTCATTTCGTATTTATGTATTTTATTGTTCTAAGTTTCATGTTCTTTTATCAGTCTATCCCTAAAAGCAACCATTGTCTTCTTTTAGATTCCACCATCTTATTTTTGGCTCCATTTTTATTTTATTATTTTTTTTCTAACTCTTAATGCAAAGATCCATGACCACTAACCTATGTTGTGTTGGCTAGACTCTCTCCTGTAATAACCTTACAATCATATAACTTATTTCTCTAAGTAGAAAAGGTTATATGATCAAATTTGTTCCATTCTTTAAAGTCACTAAATGTTCATCTCTCTTTTGGAAGTATGTATTTGCTATTGCGATGTTATATTGTCGGATTTATGTACTTGTAAACTCTTCATTTGGTTCGAGGTGTTTTTTGTATTTTTTAGTTTATTTTAATATATTGCAGGTGTTTATCGATAAAAAAAATACGTACTCCTGCCCCCCATGTACTTTATCATATTGTCTACTTTCTTTTCCTACATGACTATTTAAATCCCCTTCTATAGTCCTATAATATCCTTTTACTTTGGGAATCTCTTGAATTAATCCATCAAATTATTTTCTTAATATTTTATTCTAATTCTACTTGCGGTGCATAAGCACTAATAATGTTTGATTCAAGGTTCAAAAAAACGGTTTCGGACACTGTAAAACGTAACAGTTTCGGCCTTTACATCTTTTTTTTTTTCTTAAAAAAATCCAAAAAATCACAATAAATAGAAAAAAAATAAAAAATATGTAAGAAAGAAGTAACAAGATTCTAAAGAGTTTTTTTCACTAAAAAATATCATTTTACCTTCAGCAGATTGCCCGGGGGGTGGCAGGGGGGAGTCCTACGCACGATATTTTTTAGTTAAAAACTTGAATTGGATTTCCGCAAACGAGTCCTACGCCCGTTATTGTTACTTAACGGGCGTAACGCCTGTTACGTAACGGTTTCGGGAAAAAGCAGTAAAGGCACGGTTTCGAGTATCGGAGGCCACCGAAACTGTTATGTAACGGGCGTTACGTAACAGTTTCGGCGAGTTTTTATACCATGGTTTGATTATTACCCCACCTAACATTATTTTTAATAAGGTTAACCGATCGTTTACTCTCTTAATGCATACAATATTTTATTTAATATATATATATCTATTATTATTTCAATTACATTCCTATTATTTTCCTTACCCGAGTATCAAAGTTTGTACTATCACCTATCTCCAAAGCTTTATTCTCTTTCTACTTAGTCTCTTTCAATTTACAAATACATTATATTAATTCTTCTTCTTTTTGTTGCATCCACCCATTCCAACCCCTTAACCATCGAAGTCCCCCCACAATCCAAGTGGCACGATGAATCTTATTGTCCTGGAGTAGCTTCTTTGCTCGCATTCGCCCAATCTGGTGTGAGAACCCTTGCCTACTTCCCATTACAATCGGGCGTTGTTGTAGTGCCGCTTCACTTCCATGGAACTTCCTTGCCAACCTTTGCCTACTTGTCACTGCAACTGGGTCTCGTTGCAGTTCATCACTTTCAGGGAACGCTATAGGATTAGCACGAGATAACAATTCAGGATTAAATGTCATAATTTGGAAAGGTTTTTTCTACATCGGCTGCAAACCTAGCATGCAACCTCCTTTACCCGGGCTTGGGACTGGAATTGCAGCACAAAAGAGCAGCATGGCGGAGTTTTATATTTGTGTGTGAGTGTGTGTGTGTGATGATTGTTTATATTTGAAAATGGGGCAACCACATTGTTACAGATTTGTGATGATTGTTTATATAAGAATATATTCATAATTTAGCAGTTGGAATTACCTAGGTTACTCGTGGTATTCAAGCCTCGATTGTTTGGTGACTCTGCTTTAGAATAGTGGTCTCAAATATGATTTTTTGATTGACAAGTTTCACATTTGCCACTCATCTCTGGAGAAATTGTGACCACTCAACCTTGTATTCAACCTTACTCTCCCTCTCTTCCCCACTTTGGAATTTGACTCTGATGATTTTTTAAGTCTTAAGTTGACTTAATATTCAATTTTTTTATAGAGTCGGTCAAGTCTTTTGAGTTTTGCTCTAAGTTGGTTGAGGGTTCCTAAGGAAACTGAACAAAAATCCTAGAAAACAAGCTAGTACAATTGTGACACTGTTAATGAAATTACACTCCGAGTATTTTTATTCAGTCTTCAGAATTTGGGCTAAAGCGAGGAAAAGACAACCTGGGTGGCATACATTAATTCCAAACACTTTCAATCCCAGTTCAAAATCATGACTTACCACTTAAATGGAAATAAAAAATACAGAATAACATAGACACGAGATAAAGATACCGATCCAAACAAAAAAGGATAGATGCTGAAGACATAGACTGCATCTACAGTATACTGGACATGGTTAGTTTTTTTAAAATTATTTGTAAGTGAAAGTGTAATAGCATAATTCATGTTTGCATCATAAGTGAAAGAACTTTAATATCATGAAAAATTGATTAAGTCCACTGTTTACTCATATTATCAACGGCACAAGTTGTGATACCGTATTGAATGATGTGGCAAAAATGATGCATGCTTGCTTATTGCCCTATAGAACTTGTGTATCATATCTGTAACTTAAGCTGCATCTTGTGTGGATGTGTTGTAGCTTCTTGGGAGGAGTAGTGGATTTCAAGTTGCATCAACTCATCGGCCATGCACTAAAGGGCTTTGGATGTGGAGTGCACCCTTGAAGAGAACTGCCCTTGATGGAACGGAATACAATCTTTTACTGTTGGATAGTGAAGGAATTGATGCTTATGATCAAACGGTTAGCTTTTGTAAAATCCCTTTATTGCAAGAATGCTTGGATAATGATTTGTGCATTTTATTTTAATGATTTAAGCACTGATTAGCTTGCAGAAAGGTTAAAATTAAGCTGATTGTCATTTTTCTGTTGCAAATTTGATATTGCATACTTTGTTCTGTACGGAAAAAACTCAAAAGATTTTTCTTTCTAGTGTATTTTGAATTACTTTTCATTCCAAGAGTACCGGAATGCCACTCTTTCAAGGCTTCAAACCTCGGCCTTTATACCTGACTTGGTAGGTCCAAGATCATTAGGTTAGGTTGGTCTGACATCTATCTGTAGTTCACTAGGCATTGGATTACCCCTGGTGCACGCCCAAGGCTGGGCCTCGGGCGTCCATTCATCTACCAGCAATTGGCGCTAAAAAGGGGAGAAGTCATTTCATTTTCTCCCCTGTTTTTTGACTTCTCCCGCATTGATATCTCTCCTTCCTTTTTCTCCCCTTTTTATCATCACATGGCAGTTGGCCGTGTACCAGAGGTAATCCGATGCCAGTTCACTAGGACTGACACTTGTCTCGATACCTTTTGAATTATTCTCTAATTCCCCCTAGAGGTAAGATTAAGTGATATGTTTTAGGGCCGCTTGGGGGAGTCCAGGGGTTCTCATGGGTTGTTACTCTTTTTGTTTTTCTTTTTCAGGTTTCGCGTGGTGGTTCACGTTCTTGTGAGCTTTGCGCGTCTCTTTTTTGTGTAGCTTTGTTTTTCTTTATATATATTTGCTTCCATTATCGATCAAAAAAAAAAGTGCAAGGATTAAAAGCTTGGTTTCGGGGACTGCAACTGTCCTGACTGAAACCATATGTATCGTTGATATGCATGGTTTTGGCCGTTTATTTTTTTAAAAATCCAAAAACTACAATAAATAAATAAAAATATAAAAATGTAGTGGATGGGTAACAACATTCTTCTATTGGGGTTGGGCTTGTGCATAGCCATGTGAGAATAAGCCACTGTGAAAAAATCCTATGCAATGCCAGTAGGCCCAATACTATATTGTGGATGATCATACAGGTAAGAGGGAGGGTATCCATAACTATAAGCTCCATACTGATACTAGGGAAGAGAACCATATCCTGCCATGTAGTCTTAAGGAGTCGAATATTCTTTAGATCCCTCTCTCTCCCTACTTGCATTGAGACTCTCTTGAATCCCTGCTCTAGTCCAATGAACATCTTGCCCCTGACAAACATCTACATCATAACTTTGGAGCAATAATTACACTTAATCTAGGTCTGTCCCCTATTGTTTGTCCATACTCCAAACCAATGTCTGTTTCTTTCCTCGACATGATGTCGAAATTCACAGACTATGTGGCTTCAATCAAGTAATTTAGGGGCCGTTTGGATACACTTCCGTTTTTTTGTTTTTAAAAATTGGAAACAACTTTTTGTTTTCAATTTTTTTAAATAGGAAACACGTTTGGTATTAGTAACTGTTACTTATTTAAAAAAAAAGAAAAACAAAAAAACACGTTTGGTAAATATGATTAAATAATTTCGATTCATGATGGTGGTAGTGGTGAGTGATGGCTGTGGGTGTAGTGTGGTAGTGAGTGTTGGTAATGGTGGCGGTGGTGTGGTGGTGGTGGTGGTGGCGGTGGTGGTGGTGGTGATGGTGGCATTGGTGGTGGTGATGGTAGCGGTGGTGTGGTGTGTGGCGGTGGCGGTGGCGGTAGTGGTGGTGGTGGTAGTGTGGTGGTGGTGGTGGTAGTGGTGAGTGATGGCGGTGGGTGTAGTGTGGCGGTGAGTGTTGGTGATGGTGATGGTGGCGGTGGTGGTGATGGTGACGGTGGTAATGGTGATGGTGGCATTGGTGGTGGTGGTGATGGTGATGGTGGTGATGGTGGCGGTGGTGGTGATTGTGGTGGTGATGGTGGCGGTGGTGATGGTGGCATTGGTGGTGGTGGTGGTGGCTGTGGTGGTGGTGTGTGGTGGTGGTGGTAGTGTGGTGGTGGTGGTGGTAGTGGTGAGTGATGGCGGTGGGTGTAGTGTGGTGGTGAGTGTTGGTGATGGTGGTGTGGTTGTGGTGGTGGTGGTGATGGTGGTGGTGGTGGTGGTGGTGATGGTGGCGGTGGTGGTGGTGGTGGTGATGGTGGTGGTGGTGGGTGGTGGTGGCGGTGGAGGTGATGGTGGGTGGTGAGTGGTGGTGGTGGATGGTGGTAGTAGTATTATGGTGGTGGTGGTGGTGATGGGTGGTGATAGTGGGTTTGTGTTTTCTATTTTTGTTTTTTGTTTTCAAAAACAGAGGTAGTAGAAAATTTTTGTTTCCTTGATTTTCAAAAATTTTGTTACTAATTTTTAAAAACAAAAAGCAGAAACATGTTTACCAAACATGTTTTGTGTAAAAATTTTCAAATTTTTGTTTTTAAAAACAAAAAATAGAAAACGGAAGTGCAACCAAACGGGGCCTTAATTTTCAAAAATAACATAAATAATACATTAGCGTTTATGAAGTAAGAACTATGAACAACACATTAAAAATATCTAACTAGTATAAAAAAAAATCCAAACAAGATCAACAATATTATTTAACAAATAAAAGCAATAAATTCAAATTGATGATTCAAACCCCAAATCAAGTTTTCAATCACAAAATATTAAAAAGATTTTAGGTTTTAAGGCTTAGAATGGGTAGAGAGGAAGAGAAGATTGAAAAGAAATGGATTTGGTGTGTTTTTAGGGGTTTACATAACCCTTTTTAACAACAAAACGTCGACCGAGTCCTACGGCTGAAACCTTTACGTGTCATAGGTCTCGGGCGATACATAACGGTTTCGGTCGAGTCCTATTTTTTCCCCAAAAAACCTATAAATGTGCGGTTTCATTATCAGGTTCAACTAAAACCGATACATATCGGGCGATTTGAAACCATCCTCTATTGATTTGAGACATTTAATGTGGAAGATTTTGCTTCATATTGGTGACGTTTCATCAAGTGGTGGTCATATCCTTGCATGACATGTTTAGTACTTTTTATTAAGAGTGCGCTATCCTTTTGGGGCTGACTTTATCTCTTAGGTAGCCTCTTGTACATTTTTCTCTTCTTGTGAATGAAAATTCTTCCCCCAAAAAAAATACAGTATCCCAAATATAAAAGTGGCTTCCTCGTAGTGAATACTAGACATGGAAAATTGTGTTAAGAAATTACTATCTATTTGTGGGGAAAGACAAATTCTGGATGAGATTTTGATTGCTAACGAATGTATTGATGCCCGCATCAAGTCTAGATCTCTCAGCATTCTATGCAAAGTAGATATGAAAAAAAGCTTACGATCATGTTAACTGGGGATTCTTGGACTATGTCCTCAGCAGAATGGGCTTTGGTCTTAAGTGGAGGGTGTGGGATGAAGATGTGTATCTCATCTGTCTCATTTTCCATTATTCTGAATGGGAGTTTAGTAGGTTATTTCCCCAGTTCTAGGGGGTTGAGGCAAGTGACCCGCTCTCTCCGTTCATGTTTGTGATTGTCTTGGAAGCCTTGAGCAGGATGTTATCGAAAGCAGAAGGGTCGGTGTTCGAGGGCATCTCGATTGGGTTAGCTCAGTTGCACATCTCTCATCTTCAGTTTGTGGATGACACTCATCTTTTGTAACGCAGTTCCGAGTAATCTATTGTATCTGAGGTGCCTTCTTCGCTATTTCGAAGTAGTGTCCGGTCTTCGAGTCAATTTGGGCAAGTCGGAAATTGTGAGAGTTGGAGAGGTCTTAATCATGGAACAATTGGTAGTTTGCTTTGGTTGTAGGGTAATAGCACTTCCGTCAATGTGCTTGGGTATGCGGTTAAGAGGAAGTTTCAAGGCTAAAGGGACTTGGGCTCCAGTTTTAGAAAGGTGCATGAAGCGGTTAGCAGGTTAGAAATCGCATTTTTTATCAAAAGAAGGCAAATTAACTCTCATCCATAGCACATTGAGCAGCCTACTAACATATTACATGTCCATGCTAACCATGCCTAAGTCCGTAGCCGTTTCGTTGGAGCGTATGCAGAGGAAGTTTATGTGGAATAAGAAGGTTGACTCATTTAAGTATCATCTGGTGGCTTGTAATAAAATTTGTCGTCCTAAGAAAGGAGGATTAAATCTCAAGTCTCTGATACTAGTCAATTAGGCCTTGCTAGGCAAATGGATTTGGCGATTTGGGCATAGAGGAATAGCTTGTGGCGTGCGGTGATAGTAGCTAAATATGTCGCGACCCAAAACCCACCCTAGGAGTTAGAGTGAATCTTGGACGACTTGTCATGACCTACGTGACATTTTGACAAACCATCCTGCAAAACACACGGAGCATATATAATAGAGGACAAAATAGCGGAAGTATACACTAACATGGCACATCGGAAGTCTAACCAAAACCTCTATGTATATACATGTGATCCAAGTTTTGTACAAAAGAGAAATCAAAGAAAGAAGGTGCGGACATGCCCGCCAAAATACATGGGTATAAATCTCTCATGCTCACCCACACTCACTTAGAATCTACCACCTAATAATGACCCTTAACATGAGGCTCCTCAGCCGGGACCTCCTCAACGTACTCCTTTTCCTCCCATAGTCCGGGAGCACATATGTCAAAAGGAGCTGGCGCTCCACTAACACCTGCCGACATCAAAAGTACAGCTGAGCATGAAATACTCAGCGGGTACCAAACACTATCCAACTATCATAGCATAATAATAACAAAATGAAGCAGGAAGCAGTTCATATCATAATAGGAAGATAAACAGTTTATATTTCATACTTGCATCACATCAAAGTCGGGAAAACTCTTGAAATCATCATGTGTTTGACTTGACTTGAAATACTCTTTTTGCGTTTGAAAACTTGTCTTGTCATGTTCTATCTTGTTGGTCTTGTCGTGTCATGTCTTGCTTGTCGTGTCATGCCATGTCTTGCTTGTGAATGCAATTACTCATGCTTGCTTGCTTGCTTGGAAATTAAACATGCTCATGCACTTGGGATGTTAGTGACCTTGAACAACTTGAAGGGAGGGTGGTGTAAACCCCCTCTTAGGGAAATGAGATGCGGCTTGTGAGGGAGGGCGGTATAGGACCCCTTCTTAAGGAAATGAAATGCGGCTTGTGAGGGAGGGCGGTATAGAACCCCCTCTTATCGAAACATGAAATTAAACTTGCATGATTGAAGGCCCACTAACATCTTGCTTGATTTTTCTTGTTCATGTCGTGTTCTTGTTCTTATTCTGGTCATTGTCGTGTTCTTGTTCTTGTCAGAAGCGAGACAAAACATATCTTAAGATATGCCCTACCTCTCATACCAACCCCTACGTTTTGCCTTCTCATGGTGTTCGTGATTTGAGAATAAAACCCTTGTCTTGAAAAACTCGGTAAATCATGTCATGCATGTCGTGCTTATGGTTTCGTGTACATGCTATCACTTGGAATTAAACATGACATATGGAGTTTAATAATACATGGAATAGCATTCATTTCAACACATAAGAATATTTATGCCGTTATAGAAAACGAATAATCACACTATCATAACCCTAAAAGTTTCATATGCCTTAAATTGATGCATGTTTTCCTAGAAACAATTATCATTCTCTTCACCTTGACATTTCATCAAACATTCGGTGTGTACATTATGGTTAAAGCTTACATCTTGTTTTTCTAGTTGGATTAACGCTCATAGCATACATGTGTATTCATTATTGGTGAAATACCCTTCCCATTTCATTCATCACAAAACATACACACGGCATCCATCGCCCATACACAACCATCCATCTTCATCCATTCATCCCATCTCATTATCGTGCTTAGAATTTAGGGAAATACCATAAAATGAAGAAAAGATGAACAAGAAGGGTAGCATAGGGTACCGACCTCGAAAAATGGGAGAAAACCCTTTTGTTTGAGATCCCAACTTGATGGGGGAGCAATCCTTGAGGAGGAAGATCTTCCTTGAGCTCTCTTGATCTTCAAACCCCAAAACCCCTCTTTGGATTTCCCATTCTCTCCTCTCCTTTCTCTCCTTTTTCTCTCCTCTAGGTTTAGGGTTCCCAAAAACCCCCAAAT
This sequence comes from Tetracentron sinense, assembly GCA_015143295.1. Taxonomy (NCBI): domain Eukaryota; kingdom Viridiplantae; phylum Streptophyta; class Magnoliopsida; order Trochodendrales; family Trochodendraceae; genus Tetracentron; species Tetracentron sinense. The sequence continues at coordinate 54,221,043 of CM026551.1, forward strand.
GGCCTCTATTTATAAGCCCAAGGGTGAAACCTTTGATTTCGGGCCTTAAAAAAAATAGAGTTCTGCAATGACGATTGATCGTCCACGATTCCGTAAGCTTGCCCGGATTTCTGTCTCCAGACGATCGATCGTCAGTGTTGGACGATCGATCGTCTAACTTCCCGAACGCCATCAAATTTCTGGGTTTAGGGCGATCGATCGTCAAGTTTTGGACGATTGATCGTCCAAGTTCCAATAGGTTGCCCAGGTTTCTCGGCTCATGACGATCGATCGTCGCCATGTGGCGATCGATCGTCAAACCCCAATTTTTCCTCACTTTTTTCCCACATTGGTATTTTGGTCATAACTTTTGACTCGTTCGTCGGATTTTGATGATTCAACTTGCGTTGGATTCGTCTCTCGAAGAGGAACATTTCTGGTGTTTTAGAATTTTTTAATTCTTCTTTATTTATGTACCAAATTGGCTATAAAGGTGACTGGTCTGCAAATGGAGTTTAGCAAATCTGGATTTTCGATAAATCCAACTTCAGAATTCCAACTTTTAATTTAAGAAAACGACCTTAAGGCATTAATACGTGTCACAAAAATCCGGGGTGCTACAAAATATGAGGCTTCTTCGTGTTGGGTCCCGAATCTTGTTAAGACTTCTCATGGTATGGGGCTCTGGAAGGGGATCATGGCGATGGCTAGCGTGGTGGTTCCTCAGTTCAAGTTTCGGGTGGGGCAAGAGTTTCGAAGTGAGATTTTGGAAAGACATTTGATGTGGTGATTCTCGACTTCAAGATGATTTTGATTTATTATTTCTGCTCACCAGAGATAAGGAGGCGGTTGTAGGAGACTATTTTGAGAGGAGGAGAGAGGGGGTGATGTGGATCCCATCGTTGAGACGTGATTTAAATGATTGAGAAATTGATGAAGCTTCGTGTTTACTGGATCACATTAGTTCTTTCTCCCCCTGTGTTGACATCAGGGATGTCAGGGTTTGGTCTGGCCGCAATCACAGTCGCTTCTCAATAAGATCACTCCTACAGTCATTGGATCCGGCTTCCAGGGGCGTTCCCTGATCGGGTAATCTGGAATTCAGTTATCCCCTCTAAGGTCTCGTTTTCATATGGAATGCAGCCTTGAATAAGATCCTAACTTGTGATAATTTACAACATAGAAGGTGGAGGTTGGCGAACAGGTGTTTCATGTGCTTCCAAGCCGAAGAAACAGTGGATCATTTGCTCCTGCACTATCATATGGTGTTTGGTATCTAGGGATTCTTCCTCTCTCGCATGGGTGCGGACTGGGTCTTTCCCTCATCCTTTACTAACTTCTTATCTTATTGGCCTAGGGGCAGTGTGGGTGGGGCTAGGGAGGCTCTTTGGGTGGTGTTCCTGGGTGTCATATCATGGATGATATGGAAAGAGAGAAATCTCAGAGTGTTTGAGGGGATTTTGGCGTCTCACTCTCAGATTTGTGCTCGTATTTGGTTGGTTGCCCTAGCATGAGCGGGTTTTAGGTTTGACGGGGAGGAGCTTCGGGAAGTGTTGGGTTAAGCTCCTATTCGGGTGGAGGTCTCAGACTAGGAGTCAAGGCTTTTTTTTTCATTTCTTATATTTGCTTGTAAACTTTGTTGAGCATTTACTTTTGTATATGTCTCCTTGTCTTTTTATTTATATAATTCGGTTTACCGATAAAAAAAAATGGTCATGTCTTATGCTTATCTATCTAGCAAAGAAGAGAACCAATGAAAAATAGAATGTCATGGAGAAAGATTACAAAACAGAATACTAGAAGTAGAGATAGGATGTTACTGATTAGTAAACTCCCGGAGGCAGTGTTATTAGATTCGGACTGGACTGGCCGGTCGAACTGGAAAAACCGGGAACCGGTCCCCTCACCGGTTTCCAAAACCCCCAAAATCGGACAACTTTAAAAACTGGTAGTTTTTGTTAGAATCAGAAGAACCAGCCGGTTGAATTGGGTAAAAATGATTAAAATTGTTTTTTTAATAGAAAGGTCACGGTCGAACCAGTTGAACCGGTCAAACTAGGAGCCGGCTACCCAACCGGTTCGACGATGGGTCCGGTTATGAAAACATTGCACAAAGGGAGGAGTAGAAAGCAAAAAACATAAAGGAATAACAACTATCTACAACAAAATCCTCAAAGACACGAGATGAGATGCTCCGTTATTAAACATCTCATCTCACCCAACTAGTACCCCCGTCTCCGGATCAATGCGCCGAATAGATCACCAATCTAAGATCAAATATCTAATGCACGTGCATAAGCTAGGGAGAGTTGAAGAAGAGTTCTCGAACACTCTCAAGTTTCTCTCTTTCCAAATCATCCAGGAGATGGGCCCAAGCAAAACCAACCAAATTGAGATCAACAAGATAAAAAGTTCTGGGAAGAGGAATGGAAGATCCAGTCGACCCCTATAGGGAGAGAAATTTTTGGAGATTGATTCCTTTTTTACGTAACTTTATTTTTCTACATCATCACTATGGCCAGATCTTTACTTAAACTCCTATGGGGCGTTTAGATTGGATTTTATTGGCCAAAAATCAATTGTGATAAAATTGATTGTGTAGAAATTAATTGTCAAATAATCATTTTTACAAATAATAGTTCCCCGAGAACTATTATTTGTAAAAGTGATTATTTGACAATTAATTTCTAGACAATTGATTTTTGTCTGATAAAATCCAATCCATATGCCACCTTAATAATCAATCAATGTTCATTTTGTTACACTCAATAATTATGTTATCTTATTGTTCACCTGAATTTTACTCTCTTATCAGGGAACATACAGCACACAGATATTTTCCTTGGCTGTCCTCTTATCTAGCATGTTTATCTACAACCAGGTCGGGACATTTCAACCTTCTTCATTCTCTATAATATTGCTATTGGGGTGTAGTTGAAACTTTCCGTTCTTTTCCTTGTGATTTATTGCATTTTTGGTTCCTCTACACTGAGCTTGTGCTGAACATAATAATGTTAACTATTTCTGTAAGGCGTATTTCTACTTCATCTGCCTATTAATTTTCCTTCCTTTTATTCAGATGGGTGGTATTGATGAAGCCGCCCTTGATCGTCTTTCTCTTGTCACTGAAATGACTAAACATATTCGTGTTAGAGCTTCTGGAGGAAGAAGTACAGCATCTGAGCTTGGGCAGTTCTCCCCGATCTTTGTCTGGCTTCTAAGGGTGATAATGCTTATAATTATTCTATTTCCATTTGTTGAATTCTTACTAATAGCTTAGTGATGTGTTCTCGCATGGTGTTTTTGATAGAGTCAACAAGCTTTTGTGTCTGATGACTTGCAGCAAAAAATTTTCTATTTATAATAGCCTTTTAACTTGTCACTTGTAGGACTTCTATTTGGACTTAGTAGAGGATAATAGGAAAATAACGCCCCGTGATTACCTAGAGCTAGCATTGAGGCCAATGCAAGGTGGTGGAAAAGATATAGCTGCCAAAAACGAGGTATTATGTAGATATATCTGTAAAATATATACAAGTAAGCCTGAAATGTAGTTTTCCATTGCTCCTAATGCTGAATGTTTGTAATCAACTACTTTTTCACGTTCCACTTAAGAGATACATCTGTAGGTTTGGTTAAGCGGTGACTTGATGAAATACTTGAGGTTTTCAATACTATTTTCTGTTGTATATGCCCAAGCAGAGTTGCTAATTCTATAAAGGTAATGATCAATAGATCCGGGATTCCATTCGAGCTCTTTTCCCTGACCGGGAATGCTTCACCCTTGTGCGGCCTTTGAACAACGAAAGCGACCTCCAGCGACTTGATCAAATCTCGGTGAGTACTTATTGTTTTCATGTGCACTGTTATTTCTTGTAGGAGATTGTGAACTTACTGTGTGGGGTCTGTTTCTATCTTATTGGTCTATTAAAGTATTGGGATTTACTTGCAGTTGGACAAATTACGGCCAGAATTCAGATCTGGGCTTGATGCACTGACAAAGTTTGTTTTTGAGAGAGCCAGACCCAAGCAAGTAGGGGCTACAATAATGACAGGACCCATTCTAGCTGGTGTCACACAATCTTTTCTGGATGCTCTTAATAATGGTGCAGTGCCTACAATATCTTCCTCATGGCAGGTTAGTGATATGTCTAGAGTTCTCCATGATCTTGGAGATTTTGATAGTTGATACGTCTAGAGTTCTCCATGATGTTGGAGATATTGATACTTTCAGATTTGGGTTGGAAATCTTCATTGATAGTTGGTACTTAACCAAAATTTGAATTATAAATCAAAATTAGAAAAAAATGAATTTATAATAAAATGAAAGTGGAGAAAATTGAAAAAAAAAAAAATCAAAATATCTCCCCAAACCTTAGTCAGTGTTACCTAGGCACGTGGTACAGGTACCAAGTGTCCAGGTGTCTAGGGGTGTTCGGCACGGCAAGCTCTGAAAATCCCAATACGGCGGCACGGACGTACATATTTAAAAAATGATTAAATAAATCAATATATATATATATATATATATATATTATAATTTATAACTCAAAATTTTTAAATAATAATAATAAAAAGAGGGGGATCACCGGTCCCCAATGTTTTAAAAAAATATATACACAAGTTATAAAAAATACTCATATAGGGAGTAGAAATGAGCAACAAGAGAGAAGAGAAGAGAGAGATGTACACATTGATCATTGTTGCTGCTGCTCTCCAGTAAAATTCGTATATGTTTCCAAAAAAACAACACAAATTGACAAAAAATTCCTTGCAATTGTATTTTTAAAATGACATGACATACTTGAAGCACCATGTGCCTAATCATAATGTTAATGTTACCATGACATGGTCTAGGCACATATCAAGGAGTGTCGTGTCGTGTTGTGCCATGGAGTGTCGTGTCGTGTCCAAGTGTCGGCACGGCAAAATTTGGGAAAATTGAAGTGCCTAGGTAACACTGACCTTAGTCCTTCCATTTAGATATTTTATATGTTAATTAAATGCTCCTGATTTATAAATTGGTTGGCTTATTCTTATTTTTTGTACGATTTTTGTCTAAATTTTAATTTCAGAAGTAATTAAAATATTTTTATTGACTTATTGTCATATATTACACTATTTTAGGAAAGATGTAGGTAATATCTATGTTTGTACATTAGTTGACTAGTGTTAATACTCTTAAACCCAAGTTGGGTGGACAATTTCATTTGGAAATTAAATTTATTTAATTATTTTTATAAAAATACTTTTAAATTATTTTATTTTAAAATATTATAGTTAGTTATAATTCATACAAGAATTAAGCAACTGGTCTTGCACATTTATCATGATGTTCTACAGTAAGACTATAAGTCTTAAACTCTTAAGGATATGGCACTACTGTTAGTCTTGGTTATGAGCAAAGCTATGGGTCTTTTTACATGATTGTGGGTTTAGATTATCATCATTGTTACAAATTTCGCGAGAAATACTGAGAAAAACATCTGAAGTATAAAATTTTGTTTTATCACGGAATTTTAAGTCTCGTGAGAAATGTAATTTTCTCTTTTTATCACGTAAATATCCTGAGATTTAGCCAATATGTTAAAAATTTCGCCAAACATACCCAATATTGCTAGTTTGATGAATTTATAAATTGGTGATATTTATTACTATTTTTTGTAATTTTAATTATTATTTTAATCATTGCCGAGATTTATGCGAGAAATACCCGAAAAAACTCCATATTTGAAAATCTCTCGAGAAAACTTCAGCCGATAAAAACCCGAGAACGAGATCTGTAACACTGATTATCACCCAAACTACCCACAATTAGGGTTGCTTGTGGGTATTGATGTTGACAGTAAGAGCAGTACCTTTGGGGGTATACCAGTTGCTACCAGAGACATACATCTTAGGCTCAGTATTGCCATTACTTAGAGTAACAACTTCGTGAACCGTTTTGTCGAAATGCAAACAATGACTTTGAGCCACATTAGAGATTTATGTGGTTATAAGTCATGAATCATGATCTTAAAAGTTTCCAAGTGTTATCTAGTGATATATCTGTTTTTATGAATGTATTATTACATAAAATACTCATTTGTGTGCATATTTGGGTTTATAAGTCTCAGACAGTGCATTCTATTTCACATTATATTTTATACTATACATGCTTCTATTTTTTCATGTAATGAGTTATGGATGTATATTAGTTGTACTGCATTATTTGAACATCTTGGAAGGCCATTTCTTTATTTTTCCTTTTCCATTAAATCTGTGGGTTGTTTTGCATTACTTGAAATCTAAAGCTTCAGATGTTGAATTAACCATTTCAAGGAATTTGAGTCATTTTTACAGTACATGGATCTCACACCGACTATTATAATTGAGTAATAGTCAGCTGTAGATTATCTTAGAAACTGACTTCTAAATTTGCAACTGTTATAATGGTTCAATTTGTATTGCTGTCTTCTATTCAGAAGCTCATAGTGTAGGAGTTTAGGGATTGACATCTAACTTTATACTGAATTTTCATCATCTGTTTAGTCCTTCAGGTTTACTGACTTCTCCACCCTCTTTGTGGTAATTTTTTTTTCAGAGAATAACTCAGTTTAGAGAGGGAGGGAGGTTGGCCAGACCCCTACCAGTTCTGTAAAAAGGCAAATTGATACACTGAATCTAAGGATGGGTGTAAAAGCCTTACCTCTTCAAGCAGAAACTAACACGTAAGCAAGAAGGACAAGAGGAAAAAGAGAACTAGACCAAGAAATTTAGAAATAAATATCCCCTCAAATTGAATAGGCCAACCTTTTCTTGAAATAGCGCCAACTTTTTTATTTTATTGGTATGATATGATATAAATAGCAAATGCACAAAATAAAATGAGCTACAGAAGGTTCACAGAGGTAATGAACCAAAAGAGAAAAAAACCGCAACAAAAGGAAAGGAGAGGCCTAACAAGCTACAGGAACCAAAAAAACTAAAAAAGAGAGCTCTATGGAAGAGAGAGGATCAAGCCTTCCTCTATAAAGACTTCAGAATCCTTTCTAATAGAGCACCAAGAGTGATAGTGCCACTCTTAACCTTTACCGAAAGCTTGGTCTCAAAGGAAAGCTAATATCTTCTTGTTCCAAATACTCCAATGGACTATGGTATCTGCAAAATAGTTATATTCACATGAACAATAGTGGAGCTTATGAGATTAACAGTTCTTTGTATTTCATCCCACCAATGTAATAACGCCCAAGATGGTTTGCATACCTAATAATGGAGCTTATGAGATTAACAGTTCTTTTCCAAGAAATTGATGACAGGCTCACTCGTATACAATTCTGGGTTGTGGTTTCAAGGAATAATGGTTGCTGCAGGCTCCAAAGTTTGTTCAAACTGAGAGCAGCGTCATGTGTTGTTAATTGATCCGGAGGCTGAGAAGAAGACTGACTTGTCACTTGTGCTAACAACAAAGATGGGGATTCCATGAGGAAACCCTAGGTCTCAATACTAGGCTTCTTAGACCCCTCTCACTTTTTGATCGATGTTAAATTTAAATATATGTTAGTTTTTTTATGTTAGCTTCTTCAATTGTCACCTTTTGAGTTGCTTCACCTATGAGAATCTTTACATATTCTTCTTTTATTCATCAAAGCTATACTAGCATAGTGTTTGAGCAACTCTTCTTTTACAGAGTGTTGAAGAAGCAGAATGTCGGAGAGCATATGATTCAGCTACTGAAGTTTATATGTCTTCTTTTGACCGTTCAAAGCCCCCTGAGGAAGTAAGTGTTACTTGTATACCACATGTTGGTAATTCTTATTATTTTCTAATTAAAGTGCCTGTAGGTTTCCCTTAGAGAAGCGCATGAGGAAGCAGTTCAAAGATCACTGGCTGCATTTAATGCTAGTGCTGTAGGGGCTGGCTCATCAAGACACAAGTATGAAAAGCTTCTTCAGAACTTCTTTAGAAAGGTGTTCGAGGTATATACAGGAAATGCCATGATTTTTACATACACACACACACACACACACACACACACACATGTATTTATATACATAATTGATTCCTTCTCTTTATATTATGTAATGTGAACAAGTGTTGCTTGGTTGGTGCGGCTTCAGGCACAAAACTATACTGGTTTGGGAGAATGAATCATAGTGGATTTCAGCCAACTTCAAAGGAAAAAAAATGTGATTCAAAGCTTTCAGAAAGTGGTCTTCAATGCCACAATTTACCACATATGGAAGGAAGGAAATAACTGAATTTTCAAGAACCTCTATTATTCTCCTACTAAAGAATGATTCAAGTGGTTGTTTCATGTTAGACATTCCCAATGTTGAAGACAATGCAATGAATGGATTAATAATGGGAAACTAGGGCTAGAAGCTGACTTTCTTCCAATTTCTGAACAGTCTTGCTCGTAATTGCCCCCTCCTCGCAGAAGGATGCAATCCTAAGCCAATTGATATTCTAGAACTTAAAGCCTTTAACAGAGGACTCAAAATGGCCTTGAACCTGTGAGCGATCAGATTAGTGGTCTATTTAGATTCGAAATGGGTGGTGGATGTATTACATAAGGCCATGGGACTCCATGGAGGTGGACAGTGGAGATTCGGGAATCTAGAAGACTCATAGACCTTTTCAAGAGCTGTAAGATAACCCGTGTGTGGAGAGAGTCCAACCGAGGGGCGGACTGGTTAGCAAAATAATGGAACACCTTATCTAGCATTTCTTTCCTCTCTAGTGAGATCCTAGTAGAGCTCCAAACCATAATTTCAGAGGACTGGGCTGGAAAATTGTACTTTAGGATGTAACAGATCTTTTTATTTATTTTGTTCTGGTTGGGGTCTGCCTAAACCCAGCTTACCATCCTAAAAAAAGTGTGGTGGTTCAAAGGCAAGGGGATGCTCCTATTGATCTTGAGTTCAAGCCCGCCCCCATTCTTTCCTGATGTGTGTGGTTTGCGGGATATTGCGCACATCCTCGGGGATTAGTCCCGATTCAAATGGGTGGGGGACACCCCGAGTCATCCAAAAAAAAAGTTCTTGTAAAAATAGTAGCTTGCAGTTATGTGGACTGTTTAGCTTTGGACGTTTAGTATTTATTATTGTGCTGTGATGTTGGAAATAGTATCTCGAAAGCCATTATAATTTATAATAGGTTATAAACAAAGGAATCTGTTCACAATTTCAAAAAGATGACTGTTTAGCATTTGGTGTTTAGTGTTTATTGTGCTGTGATGTTCGAAATTATCTGTCGAAAGCCATTATAAGAGGTTATAAACAAAGGAATCTGTTCACATTTCATAAAGGGATTCACATATTGGATCCTTGTTCTAAGAGTTGTTGCGATTCTTTTGAGCATATCTACTGAATTCGAAGAACTCGACGAATTGTAAATCACTTATGCGAATTAAATGACCAAATTAAGCTATTTTTTTCTTAGTTTTTATCTTAATGGTGGGAGTTGCTATTTACATAGAGCAGAACTGTTTGCTAGGTAAGTACGGTTTCCAAAATATTCAATGATTCATTAATATTAATTTATGACTATCAGCAATATTGTATTAGACCCTGCAATTGTTTTTAGCATTGCTTAATATGTGATACTCATTTATCTCTTTTTATAGAAAGATAAAGGAATGAGAGAGAGGGAGAGACATGATTAATTTGATGGACCATTCATCTCCTCTTATATATTATTAATAAAAAGTCTATAATAGACGTAAATGCCTCCAGAGGAACTACACACTGATGCACTACAAAGCATGGTTTGAAATATCCTCATATTTCTGATATATCCCTGACGTATTCAGTATCGAAATATTTCTTATATGTAGTATTTTTTTATACTAAATATCTCCAAGGTTGCCAATATATCCCCGATTGTTTCGATATATCTCAAATATTTCTATTATATCTTTTAGAAGTTAAGGATATTTCCCCCCTTAATCTATAAAAAAGGGGAAGACCAAAGATGAGGGGTTTGAGAGTTTTGAAAAAAGTTGACAGATTTTTATTTGACTGAGAAATCACCCACTTTGGTACCCACATTCATAATGACAAAGTAAGCTTTCGGGAATAATTCAGCAAGGATCAAGTTTGGAAAAAAATGAAAATATTTGAGAAAAATACAAGAATAATTCAGGATAATAATTTTTAAAAAACAATTATAAAAATATATCTGATAGTTTGATAGATGATATACAAAATAAGCAGTTTACTTATCGAACTAAACGAAATATACTGGAAATTTGTGACTAATTCAGGAAATTCGTGAATAATTCGGCAAACTTAAAACTCATGAATAATTCAGTGAATAATTTGATGGATCACATATGGTGGTTGAGAATTGCTTGCGTATTTTTTTTTTTTTTGATCGGTAAAATCAATTCATTAAAGGAAGGAAACGAAAACAGATTCACAATAGGTGAATCTAAAATTCGTGAATAATTCACAAAAATTTCTAAAATTTGGCGAATTTTGTGACTATGCTCACATTCACCTACATTTGTCATTCAGAGTTAATGTGCACTCCATTGTGACTATTCTCACATTCACCTACATTTGTCATTCGGAGTCAATGTGCACTCCATTTGCACAACCTGTGGCAAAATTTTCTTAAATTGTACTTTTTTTCCCCAAATGTTTTTGATCGGTAATCAAGCAAGAAATATATAAATAAAGCAAAGAAGTACAACTAGAGCAAAACCAGAAATGAGTTCACAAGCTCATGAACCCAGGAAGCATGAAAAGATGGAAAAATCCAAACAAGTGAATCCCTAGGAGGCTCCTATAACAGCCCCCTGCTACCTCACTACCCCTCAGAGCTAGACATCTAGCCAAGGACCTAGATCCACTCCCTCTTGTCTGACGAAGCACCATTCCAGAATCAGAGGGTGGACTCTAGCACTTTGCGGGACGGGGAAGATCCATAGTCCTCAAACACTCTCCTATTACGCTCTTTCCATATGGACCATGCAATACCACTTAGCAACACTGACCATAGCACCTTCCTAGATCCTTCCTCCTCAGACAAATGCCAGCAAGATAAGAAGTTGTGAAAGGAAGAGGGAAAGACCCACTCCACTCCCACTCGAGAAAGAAAGAAGCTCCAAATCCCACGTGCAAAAGGACAATGTAAGAGCAAGTGGTCTACCGATTCTTCCTCTTGGAGGCACATGAAACAACGATTTGCCATCCTCCACCCTCTATTCTTCAAGTGGTCACAAGTGAAGATCTTATTCAAATTAGAATGAAATCTTACATAATTAGTGTGTCATCAGTCCTAAACTAGTGCAAATGCATAAATGTGATGCATTTACATGAGATTTTTAAGTCTAAAATTCAAATTTCTTACTTTGGGGAAGAAAAATTGGGGGAAACTCTGACTTAAAATTTTGTTAGCTTAACTTTATGGGGCTCTGATTGTAGTTTTGGGGGTAGCTTGGATCATGGATGTATTATGTGTGAAACTTTGATTGTGCATTTTTATTGTTATTATTGATTGATGGATGAAAGAAACATTTTATGTAAGTTGTATTAATATTAGTCGATCATACATTGTCGTCAACGCACATCTTTGCCCCCTTTTCTATTGCATCTCTTATTATTTTATTTTTTTTAATTTGTTATTCTCAAATGTGTATTAACTATTAACATCTATTTTAAAATTTCTGAAATTTCATTGAAATTTTTCATATTTTCCCCAATTGTTACTCAGCGCAATATATTTTCCGCAAAACGATATATCTTTTTTCCAAGGTGCGACATATCCCGTGATATTGACATTCAGAACCTTTTTATAAAGACAATATAAAAGGATTATAAAGAACAATAAGTAGAATGTAACAAGATTTCCAACATGCTCCCTCAAGCTAGGGGCGCATAGATGCCTAGCATACCTAGCTTGTTGAGGATCCCTGGTAATCAACCCTTCCCAACCGCCTTGGTTAGGATTTTTGTAAGTTGCTCTTTAGTTCTCAATGATGGAGCACAACAGTAGAGGATACCCATTGTCAAATGATGTGGCGATCAACTTTGATGTACTTAATTCGATCACAATGTACTGGATTATGGGCTATGCTTATGACTGCCTTGTTGTCACTAAAGATTCATGAATCCTTGCATTGTGAATCCTAGTTCATCTAACACTTTTAACTAAAGGAGCTCACATGCACTTTATGTTGTGGTACATTACTCATCTTTGACACTCGGTCTTGCTACTATCAATTATTTCTTACTCCTTCAAGTGACTAGGTTACCTTCTATAATAGTACAATCTAGATGTCTACCTCTTACCTGTAACAAAATCTCTAAAATTTACATATGTATATTCCTCCATTTTCATGTGACAATGATAAGCAGGCAAGGACTTGAGGTACCAATGAATACTCTGGCAACATCTAGATGAGTTGTCTTGGAGGAATGCATAAATTGACTAGTCAGTAATCACACTGATAGGATTTTTATATCTGGTGTGGTGAAGGAGAGATAAACCAATCTCCCCACCAGTCTCTGAAACATGTTGACATCACTGAGGGGTTTTCAACCACCCTCATCTAAGTTGTGATTAGGCTCTAGAGCTATATCAACTAGTGAACCAGATCCGACAATTCTCAACTCCGGTAACAGCTCCGACCAACGACGAGGAGTCACAATTCGGAAGAAGTTGTTGGTAGTGGAATTTAAATCCTTTGAGATCATTGGCAAGGAAGATAAGCAAGGATGGGTAGTATCAATAATCGAAAGGGGAAGGGGGTTCTCAGCAGAAGTTCAACTAGGGAAGCGAAGCTTTTGGTGGCTTCTTCATTTCTTAGGGGATTGTGTACGCTTCGAAGACAACAAATACAGGGTGGAGAAGTGTCACTGTCAATCCAAAACTTTCCTTTTAGAAAGAAAGAGCAATGATAGCGGAACTTTTCTTTCGTTATCAATGTTTCCCTTGGACGGTGGGAGAAGGAGATGGATAATCTTCCTAGAGGTGCCAAGGGATTTGGTTGGAAGGGGGTTTTAGAGGTGATGAATAATATAATACCTCCAAAATTCCTTCCTCGTTATCAGCAGGCTCCTTCTGCGCTGGCCACCGTTGGCTCAAACCCTCGCGCCCTCTCAGTTGACCCTTTCATCTTCACCTTTCCCTCCCTTAGGTGCCAAGCAACTTTTGCCAGAAGGGTGGTGGGATATGGCCATAGTCTGCCCTTCCCTTTCCCTAAATCCTTGGCAAGCTGAACAGGAAAAAGCTATTCATGCATTGATGCCCAACGACGAAATCTCACCCTTAATTCCTTATGAATCTAGGAAAGATATCATATCGGTTAGATGACGATCAACGATGGTGGACCTCTGTGCAAGGGATTCTTGGCCGTTACCGGAGGGAGGCTCTGTAGTCATGAACAAATGGTGGCCCGCCTTAAACCGTGTCCCTGATAGTAAGGTGTGGGCATCTTTTTGGATTGGTATTCAGGGGCTGCCTCTCCATTTGTGGAAAGTGGAAACACTAAAGGGTATTGGAGACCTCTGTGGAGGCACCATGGCCATAGATCAGCGCACTTTAGATCTTTCAGATCTTAGGCAAGCCTGAATCCGAATCCAACCAGCTTGTAGGGATGGCACCTGCGCCTCATGAAGATACCTGATTGGGGAGGGGTCGACCGGATCGTTTTGTCCATCATTTCGGAGGAGGAAATGGGCTTCTCCGGCAACCAAAAGGTTTTCCAACCATGGCCGGCGGTGAAAATTTCAAATTCCATCGATGATCAATCCTGCCAAAGTTTTTGGGTGGGCCTATGGTAGCCAAGCACTTGGCCATCGTTCTGGCACCAGGGAGAGGGCAACTCAAGCCTCCAATTAGGTCGAGCGCATGGTGGAAGGGACGCAGAACCCTCAGAAGAGCAGGTTCGCTGCAACCCTAGGGCTGGTGTGGTCACCTCTCCTAAGGCTTGTGAAATGCCTGAATTTGTCCTAGTTACCCAAAAGTGGCAACAAATTTCAAGTCTGATTAGGAAAATAGTACAAGGTCTAGAGGAAAGTTTGCAAAGAAAAATCAGAAAAGGAACTGGCGTAGGAAGAGGCTTCAGTGAGAGAGGAAAGTTGCAGAAGGGGGTTCTGAACGGGAGGGTAGGAGAAGTGTCTCGCTCGTTGTGGACGATAGTTTGCCTGCCTAATGGTAATTTTTGCCGATTAGATCCAAGCGCAAAGCCCCTTAAGACGCCCTCAGATGGGAGGCCCAATTGTGCAAGCCCAGCTTTATCTAATATCGTATCGGGCCCTTTGGCCCAAGAAGCTCGTGCACACGAGACCGGTTTTTCATTCGGAGTGGACCCGGAAGACGTCGTGGTAGACCCTGTTATGAATTGGGCAGGCCTACATTTCTCTCGTGATCGAGAGCATGGTTGCAAACCTGGCCCGTGTTTAGCCCCGAAGTTGTGGGGAAGAGATGAAGAAAACAAAGACTTGTTTCAGAGAAGAGGGACAGTGGACTTTGATCCGGGAATTGTCAAGCGATTGCCAAAGGGATCCAAGTCGTCTCGTGTGGGAGGTGTTCAGAGGTCGACCTCTAATTTTGAGGATTTGATCGAGGAGAAGGGGTTTTCAGAGAATACCCTAGCAGTAACAGAGGAGGGGTAAAGGGCGGCAGGTCTGAGGTGCGTTAGCCAGTCACCTTTATGAAGTTTCATTTTTGTAATCAGTAATAGGATTACCTGCTCTATTGTATCAACTATCAACGACAATAGTTAAGAAAGTGTTATTTATAATTCTTCAAATAGGTGCTGAGATGACAAAACCATTACGTGGCTTCGATTTTCCATGATCCTCAATACTTTGGTGAAACTGAACTTAGTGTTTTGTTCGATGAGTTATGTTATTTCTTATTTGGTTCATTTTCTTATAAACGTGAAGGATCTAAATTGTATTTCATTGGTCATAACCTTTGATAGTGTGATTTTAGTGTTTTACTCTGCATAAAATACCTGGCTTTAGTTTTGTGAGACTCTTACAGCTATAGATCTTATGCACGTATCAACATTAATTTAGATTTAGTATATTTTAAGTTATCAATTTTTTTTTCAAAATTATTTTTCCACTGCTCTACCTGTGCTATATTGATTTCCTTTATGTTTATGATCAACCTTGTTTAGTTTCTCTGTCAATGAGTACTGATATTAGGTCTAGATTATTAAGTCAAGTCCAAGGGTACATGTATCTGTTCAACAACATGTTGCCATTGTGGTGCGTTTAATTTGGACTGGACACTGATGCAGGACTATAAAAGGAATGCATATATGGAGGCAGATTTAAGATGTTCAAATACTATACACAACATGGAAAAGAAGTTGCGGGCAGCTTGTCACGTTCCTGACGCAAAAATTGATCATGTCCTTAAGGTAAGCATTCATTTTCAGATTATTTTTGCTGTTCATTTCTTTTAAGGATATGGTTTTCACTTTTGGTAGTTTTTGATTTTGTGGAAGATAATCATAAACTTTCTATTTATTTAATCGTATTTCAAGTCAGACATTCTAGAGTAACAATTGTCCTACTGTGTTGGAGAGATCCAAGTGGATAGATTTTCTATCCTCCTGGTACACACTTTTCACATTTTTTCACTATTGTCAGCAATATTGTTTTAAAAACCAATCATTGGGTAATTTGTATCCCTAAAAAGCAGATTTTGTTCTTAAATTGGAAAGTTAGACTTTTTATTCTTTAGGAATTTGGATCTAGGATAATCTTTATTGAATTCAAAGAGGGGTATAACCTTATTTACATATAAAATAAACTTAAGTAAATAGTTCTAAAGTTTAAAACCATTTACTTAAATGATATTTATATGTAAATAAGCTGTTGAAACTGTAAAACACTGTAAAACATGCTAACAGAGAAAGGCCAGGTGACTGTCGTTTGCCTAGAGAGGCATTTAGGGTCCAAAACGCCTCGGCATCCGCCTAGGCGACGCCTTGACTACACTGATCAGGGAAGAGAATCATTGTGAAGGTTATGTTATGAGATCTAAGGACTTATAAACCTGATGTTGTAAATTTGTAATAATTAAATGATAACTTTCCCCCCTGAACTCTTATGTAGGAAGGGAGCCAGGGACATTTGGAATTAATTCGAAGATTACATTCTTATAATGTGGGTTAGGAGGTGGTGGATATAATGATGCATTCATGGTGGGACCTACAAGGCTCACATTTTATTTCAAAAAGAAGCCCCCCTAAAAAAAGGTTGCTGTCCTAAAACAGCAATATCATCACAAAAAACAATGTTTCATTTTAGCATGGTTTTGTAGTAACCCTTGGCCTCTTAAGTTTCTTCTTTAATTAATTAGGTTTCATCAAATTTTATGAGTCATTAGTTTTTTTATAGTCTCAAGTATTGACTTTTAATGGCACTTGTGAAGTTTTTTATGTGTATTAAATTTTCTAGGAAAGGTTGTTTGTTCAAGGAGTTTTTTGAATTTCCAATGCTTGAGAATTCCAGAAGTCTTTAAATAAGAGTTGGTCATATTTTCAAAATGTCTAGAATAGTTCAAAGGTAAAATTTCTAATACTTGGGAATTTTAGAAGACCTTAATAAAGAGTTGGTCATATTTTCAAAGTGTTTAGAATTGTCCATGGTTGTTGAAGTTATAATTGTTTAGATTCAATGTATGTAATGTCTATATAAGGCCGCGTGGGCGAGCTTGTAAGGGCAACTTTTGTGATCAATCTTAAAGAAATTGTTTGAGTAAGCTAGGCCTAGCTCCTTTTGTTCCAACATAGATTATTGTTGCCTGAGGATTGATTCTAACAGTGGTTGACTGCATTAGATAGTCAACTCAATGATGGTCTCATTCTCTGTTTGGTTCTTTTTAGAGGTCGTTGACTCATTTGAATGGGCTTTGCCAAGGGTGTATGCCCCAAAAGAGAACTTGCTCTTAAGTCTGTGGGTGGAGTTGGACCTTCACAGGAACATACAGAATGTTACTTGATGTGTTGTGACTTGTGAGTGATGAATAATAAAGTTTTCTTCTATTACACTGGAAATGAGAGGCTTTTTTAATTTGTGGAGAAGAATGAGTTGAGAGACCTTCCATTAAATGGAGCTAGTTTAACTTGGTCCTACTATAGTGAACGGCTAATGATGTGCAGATTGGACTGATTCCTAGGTTCCCTGAATTGGGAAGTCCATTTTACCAAATGTACCAAGAGGCTCTTTCTCAGGCTGATTTCAGAGTTCAGACCATTCCCCCTTTTTTTCAACTGTGAGGTGCATAGTAGTAAAAGTACCCCTTCCAACTTCAAGAACATGTGGTTAGAAGACCCGGCCTCTCTAGTTTTGGTAGAAAAATGGTAGGGCTCTTTCAAGTTCGAAGGAAAAGCAGCTTTATTTTTCCGAAGTTAAAAGTGCTGAAGAAGATGTTGAAGCGGTGGAATGAGGAAGTTTTCGGCATGGTTCATAGTAACACGGCCTGCCTGCTGGATGCGATTTCTTCTAGTGATCAGAAGGAGGAAGAGGGCTCGATGACCGAAAATGAGAAGGAATCTAGGCCATAGCTACCAATCAGAGTTAATGAATTTTTCGGCTTGAAAAAATTCAAAAAAATTAAGAAACAAAAATAAGATTAATAGCTATGAAAATCACAAAAATGTAAATTTGTAAATTAGATATTGATTTCAACTTTTCAACATATTTCTTGAGACAATATGTTGAAAAATAAATTGCCTCTAGTTTGCAAATATTTCGAAACGTGGCCTTTAAAATTCACGATCGATTCATGAGTTTAACGTTTCACAAACAAGTCACGATTGAAAATGTCACAGAATTTGTGACAATAATGCAAGCTTAGGGCTAAGGCCTAGTTTGAGAGATTTGCTCGCCTGAGGGAGATTAGTTTGATTAGGATTTCAGAATTCAATGACTCAAACAAGAGATAAGAATAATAAGTTCTTCCACAAAATGTCTAATGCAAGACAAAGAAACAACTCCATATCTAGGTTGAAGGCTGAGGGGGATCACGCAGAGGAGACTGCTATAAGCAGTGTTACCTAGGCATGTGCTAAGGGTGTCAAGTGTTCAGGTTTCTAAAGGTGTTCAGCATGACAAGCTCTGGAAATCCCAATACAGAAGCCGTATAAAGTCAGGATGAGCAATGATGTTAGATTCTGGGAAGACCACTGGAATGGCTATGGATACCCTACCTTGGATAACCCAGATTTGTATGCGATGCGACGGAAAAGAGGTGGTAGCGGAAAGATATATGGTATGTGGTCAAGGAGGGTGGTGCGGATGCTGAGTTTTAGAAGAGATGCTAACAACTGGGAACTGGACAACCTGTCTAATCTTTTGCAAGATTGGAGCAGTATAAAGTGGAAACTCAAGATTTGCAGGTGTGGAAGTGGGATACAAAGGGGAGATTCTTAGTGCAGTCATTTGCTAGAGGTCTTTACCAATGAGAGGCTATAGGGTATCCAGCTGGCTTGGTGGTGTGGAAGAATCCCATGGAATCTAAATTGTCCTCATTTGGATGGCTTCTCTTGATAAGATCCTTACCATGACCACCTCATCCATAGAAAGTTGATCATCCCTAACATCTACTTTCTATTAAGCGGGTAGAATTAGTAGATTGTCTTCTCATTCATTGCATGTTCATGGTGGACCTATGGTTCTTTTGTCTCCACTTCAGAGTGGCTCTAGTGCTCCCACAATCTTTTATGGTCATTATTGCTGCTTGGCCAGAAGGTCCCGTCAATTCCAGAGGATCTACATAATGGAATGGAACATGGTGCTGTTTGTGACTTCTTGTTGCATATTGGAGAACTCTACTAAAAGACAAAAGGAACATCTCTTTGGTCCTCCCATCTGAAGGACTTCAGGTTAAGGGTTGAGCCTTTGGGCTGTAACTGTGTTTCTTGTGCAATGCAGTAGGCACAAATTGTAGTTTATATGGAAGCATAAATGCTGTCAATGTGTACTTGTTCTTTACATCCTTCACGAACTACATTGCCACAAACAACATTGCTTGTTCTGTTTTATTAGTGAAATATGTTGATTAGGGCACTACAATTTGTTCTCAGCATACCCTACTTATTTAACATGGCGATACATATTTCATGCAGGTTCTTGATGGTCTGCTATCCGAGTATGAAACATTATCTCATGGTCCTGGAAAATGGCAGAAGCTGGTCACCTTCTTACAACACAGGTTCGTCTCACAAGTCAGTGGGGTTTTCATGCTTTACACCTTAACTTTTTTCTGATGCTATCAACATTTCCAGTTTGGAAGGTCCAATACTCGACCTTGCTAAAAAGCAATTCGATCATATTGCATCAGAGAAGAACACCCTCATGTTGAAATGTCGCTCAATTGAAGACAAGATGGGATTGCTTATCAAGCAACTGGAAGCAAGTGAGAAGTACAAATCCGAATATCTTAGGCGTTATGAGGATGCTATCAATGACAAGAAGAAGCTTTCTGACGACTATTCAAGCCGTATAACTAATTTGCAGAGCAAGTGCAGCTCATTGGAAGAGAGGTGTTCTAGCTTACTGAAAACTCTGGATTCTTCCAGGCAGGAATCCTTGGAATGGAAAAGAAAATATGAGCATGTCTCTTCAAAGCAGAAATCCGAGGTAGACCAGGCTAATGCGGAAATATCAGTTCTCAAGTCCAGGAGCAGTGCTGCTGAAGCGAGACTGGGTGCTGCTCGGGAACAAGCTCAATCTGCTCAGGAAGAGGCAGAGGAGTGGAAACGGAAGTACGACGTTGCTGTTAGAGAAGCCAAGGCTGCTTTGGAAAAGGCAGCAATAGTGCAGGATCGCACAAGTAAGCAAAAACAGCTGAGGGAAGATGATCTGAGGGCAGAATTCTCTTCGAGTTTGGCTGAAAAGGTGAATATTACTCTCTCTCTCTCCCTCCCTCCCTCTCTCTCTCTCTCTCTCTTACACACACCCACACACACGCCCATCATTCTGATACTTGAGACCTCAAAATGTAGTTGTAATTTGCTTTCTCAATTATAAAATGGCAGGAAGAAGAAATTAAGGATAAGGCAGCAAAGATTGAATATGCTGAGCAGCGTTTGACGACTTTGAGTTTAGAGTTGAAGGTGAGCTTCTTAAACTTCACATATCACCAAGCATATTACCTATGAAAAATATCTAGGTTTAGATGTGAAAGAATGAAATAAAGGAAGAAGAAGAAAGAAGAGGAAAAAGAAAATAGGGATGTGCAGTCATGTTAATCGAACGCATGTCCACTCTCTCTTTAATATTTTTTTGTTAACAAGTGGCGAAAAGAAAATGGAAAAAAAGCCCTTACATATGAAAATAAATGTCTAATGTCTATGAAACATAATAAAACATAACAAACTATCTTCAAACACTCCCCTTCAGCTTGTAGCATATATATCATCCATGCCTAGCTTGAAACAAATATTCTGTGTAGCACTTCTAGCCAATACTTTGGTGAAAATATGTGGTAGCTGATTTGTGAGGAAACATATGATGGGGTGATTTCATTGTTGGGACTTTCTCCCTGATAAAATTACAGCTAACCTATTTTGTTCTTTCATGAAAGATTGGGTTACTTGCTATATGAAAGGCTTCTGGTTATCACAATAAAGCAAGGTATTAAACCTCGGTGTCATTCAAAACTTCAGGCGCTAATGAAATTGACACATTTTGTGAAAGTTAAAGGAAGTCCAAGGAAATCATGTAAAAATTAAGGAAACTAAGGGAACAATATGGAAAGTTGGAAATCTAAGATGATACTTTAGGAATTCATTACGACTACGTAACAAAATGCAAGCATGTAACATGGTAACAAAATTCTCCGAATTTTTGAAAAATTCGCCAATTTTAGGTGTGGTGAATTATTCACACATTTTAGATTTTTCTCGAATTATTTGCGAATTTGTAATAATTTGTTTAGTTAGACAAAGTAAACTGATTATTTTGTATATTATCAAATCAAATTGTTGGATATCTTTTTATAATTATTATTTTATTCCCTAATTGTTCCCGGAATTTTTTGATTTTTTCAAACTTGACCCTTGCTGAATTATTCTAGAACCTCAAGTTTGTCACTATGGCATGTAGGGTATCAAATGTGAGAATAATGTTAATTGACATGCATTGTCTCGCATGAATATAATCATTTTAGCTGTATTTTCTTCTTGGTATTTTTCTTTATTTTCAAATCTTTGTAACTACATTTTGTGTACATTAGATACACAAAATATTAGTAATGATTATTACCTCATTCATAATCTTATAGGATACCCTCTTTCCTTGAAGGTCCGTGTGGGCATAATCTTTATAGTGTACCATCTGTAGTACACTATACATGCTTTTTTTTCTTTTTTTTACACATGCTCAGTTTAGTGGTCTTAAATTGATACAACTTTATGTGAAGCATGAGTAAATTACTAAAGTGATATTTCGCTTTATAACACCAGTATGACAGTATCAAACGTGGGTCATTATTATTAGATATCAAAGGAATGAAGCAAAAAACGGGTTTACATAAGAGATTTTTAAGGATGACGCACCTTGTTCTTTGATCATTGAGGAGGCTTAGATGACCTTTTTTTGAAGAAAAATCCACGGGTAAGTGGTATTTCCCACTAAATTCTTCTCTTCTCTCTCAGATATTTTTCAAAATTTCTTGTACTTCTTAACAATCTGGATGGAGATTAGAATGAATCTCTTTCCCAGATTTCAAAATTCAAATTGGAAAGAGTAACTCCCCCTCCCCACCCCAAGCTTCACAGCTCCACTGTACTATAGGAATCTACTTTTTTTAATGAGATATTTCAAGCTTTTTACTTTTAAAAAATATTGGCTTTTTTTTTTTATAGCCCTCAATTATTGGGTTGTGTCGGTAGGCTTTGACTACACTGATTTCAGTTCAAGAACAAAATCGGCTTTTTAGGGATTATGTCAACATTTCAAATTGCAAATGCTATGGTATCTCTCAAATCTTAAAATTTTATAAATTCTAATATATCAAAACATTACTAAAACTCAAAAATCTGATAAAACAAAATCTCATATTTTAGTCTTCAAAAATATTTTCATCTACAAGGTTAAAAAATCAACTAATAGTTCAACAGAAAAAGACTTACATTGAAGTTTTACAACATTAAATGTTAATTTACCTAGATTATTGTCAATCCTAGGAGGTTTGAATTGCTATGTGTGTGTATATATATATATTGTATTTAATATAATATATAACTTAATTATTTATTAACGCCTAGGCAGCGCCTCGCCTAGGTGCCTTGACTATACTGTGATTCGGATCCGATCCAAATCCATTTTGATTAGACGAGATCCTTTTCCTATTATAGATCCATCAGATCAGATATGGATTTGAGATCTTGAATCCAATTATAATCGGATTCGGATCAATAGTGACCCAATTCGATTACAATATAATAATAATAATAATAATAATATTGTAATATATTTAGTGCTACTCTCAATTTTTATAATTTTCTAATTAAAATATTAATTTTTAAATATATTAATATTAATTGGAAAATATTGAATAATTAATCAATTCCGAATTGCAAATTTAGAATCCGATGGATCTGTTGGATTTTTAATCGGATTTGGACCTAGGCAGATCCACTCCGAATCCGATCCTTTTACAACCCTAAATTTGCAGCCACCGAAGTCAATGCGTCTCGGTCAACACATATCAAAATGTGTCGATTTGTAATACAATGCAATAAAGCTTCATTGATTCTTGTACTTTAACTCTCATCTTTTGTAAGAGGGTTTGAGCTACACAAACTACCATGTGGCATGTGTCATGGCTCTATACTTTGCTTGAACCCTTGATTTAACGACCACGCATTGTTTTGCTAATCTTCTAAGCAACCAAGTTACTTCCTACAAATATAGTTACAAAGTTCTCTGATTTTTTCAAAAAATCCCAAATATGTAGAATGATTAATTCACTAAGTATTCACTATTTATTTTTTTTAATGGAAAAATAGGCTTTTTCAAAAAGTTTCTAATTAAACACTAATTATTTATGAATTTTTGAAAAATTCCTGAATAAGTATCTAATATATGAAACATATTTTTATAATTAGTAATCTTATTTTATATTTTTCCATATCTTGCCGACATATTCCCCATTTAATTTTGTTTTTCGATTTTTGCCCTTTTTTATGAACTTTTCTCTAGACAAATAATTCTCAAACCCCGACTTGGTGACTGTGCCTACAAATGTAAGATCCCTAGTAGTTAACCTCCTATCAAAAAGATATCCAACCCAATCGGCATCAGTAGCTTTCGACGCTTAGGGACCATTCTTCCTAGGCAAAATCACGTCCCAATGAACTTTCAAATATCTTAGAATTTTGTTAGTTGTTTTGTATGGAAAGTTCTTGGAGCATGCATGAGCTGGCTCACTACAATAACAGCATATGTGACATCAGTACGCACAATGGTCAAATATAAAAGTTTGTCAACCAGCTTCTGATATCTCCCAAGATCATCTAGAAGCTCACCTTGATTAGGAGTCCATTTCAAGTTCGAGCCCATAGATTTATAAATAGGCTTTGGAAAAGGAAACGTGAGAAATTCCATCCCATACTTTTATTGGGACAATCAATTTATCCCAATCGTCTATCTAGCAACTTCGATACCAAGAAAGTATCTAAGTTGTCCCAAAACCTTAGTGTAAAAATGTTTTCTAAGGTGCTCTTTCAATTGTTTAATGCCTTTGGTATCACTCCTTGTAACAACAATATCATAAAATACCACTCTCACCTTGCTTGATAAACACGGCATGATCAGCTTGACTCCTTTTTAGTTCATGTGCCACCATAAAACATGTCAAACCATGCCCTAGGAGATTTCTTTAAGCCATATATACTCTTTTTCAGTCGACAAACCTTGTTTGATTCCCTCTGAGCAACTAACCCTAGATGTTGCTTCATGTACACCTCGAAATATAGATACCCATGTGAGAAGGTGCCTTTAGCATCCAGCTAAAATAATGGCCAACACGTATTTGCAACAATCGAGATTTCAAGGATGAAATCCAGTTTGGCCACAGAAGAAGTTTCAGAATAATCAATTCGGAAAGTCTAAGTGTACCCTTTAGCCATTAATTGAGTCTTTTGGTGTTTAATAGATCCATCAATGTAATGCTTAATAGTGTAAACCCAACTGCTCTTTTCCTGGTAGGTAAGGATGTCAAGCCCCAAGTATTATTAGAGTGAAGAGCTACCCTCTCATCTTCCATTGCTTGCTTCCACTCAGCATGAGACAAAGCTTTACAAAGAGAGGCATGAAGGTGAAGGGATGACAAAGAAAAAGCAATTTTTTAAAACTTAGGTGAGATGATCAAACGAAGTTAGAAATGATAAATGCAGTAAAGGAATGTTTACCTTTTTAGAGTGCAATTGGAAGGTCAAGTTCAATGACATTTGTGCTCTTTAGATCGTTTGACATTAAGGTCAATGATGGAGGCACATTAGATGTTGGATTAGAATTTCCATTCTTACGTTGTTGAGTGTACACTTGCAAATGAGCCCTTTTCAGTGCCACAAAACATGAAGAAAATTGAGGTACAAGAATAACTAGAGGACGAGACTTGCTGGATGAAAAGAGAGAACCAGGATCCTTTAACTGAGAAATAGAATCCTCTAGATGATGACATTCATAGTGACAAAGTCGGGGTTCGGGAATAATTCGGCAGAGGTCAATTCGGAAAAATTCGGGAATAATTTGGAACAAATAAAAAATAAATTAATAAATATAAAAATATACCGAACAATTTGATTAAAAAATATGCAAAATAAGAAGTTTTTTGCCAAGTTTGAGAAAATAATTCGAGAATAATCCGTAAAATTCGCTAATAATTCGGGAATCCAATAATTCTCGAATAATTCGGCAAAGTAAAAATGCTCGAATAATTCGCAAATTTTTGAAAAAAATGGAGTTATTTGTTACAGAGAATTGACATTCAATAGAATAAAATATATTAGCTACAAAGAACGCCACATTAGTACTCACCAATTGTTTTCTCAAAGTAGGATTGTAGCATTTATATTGTTGTTGAGTATGTAAGAAATATGCACTTAGTTGAAGCAGCGAGATAACAAAACAAACCCATCCAAATTCTTTAGATGGAAAGGAAAAGATTGTGCTACCATGCATGGTATATTAAAAATTGACATGTTTCGGTTGAAACGTGTAGACTTCGGTGACAGCGGAAACGAAGCTCCTATAATTGAGGGCTATAAAATCAAAAGCCAAAAAGTTATTTTTAAAATAAAAAACTTGAAATATCACATTAAAAAGTATATTCATACAGTATAGTGGAGTATATGATGCTATTTTATTTTTTTTGTGGGGGGGGGAGAGGAAGGGAAGGGGCAAAAGTTGTTCTTTTAAAATTTGAACTTTGAAATATGAGAGAGAGAGAGAGATCCATTATAAATCTCATATCAGATTGTTGAGAAGTCAAGGGGAATTGGGGGAAATCTGAGAGAGAAAAGAAGAAGATTAAGGAAACATATCACTTACCCGTGGACTTTGCTTTGAGAAGAAGTCATCCAAGCCACCTTTGAGATCAAAGAATAAATGTGTTCTTCTTTACTTCTTAAAAATTTCTTATTTGAACATTTTTCTTCGTTCATTCATTTGATATCTAATAGTAATTGTCCACATTCATTTCTGGTATAAGGCAAAATATCACTGCTTCACAATTTTTTTAAATGAGACTATTTTACTCTTGTATCAACTTAAGACCACTAAAGAGCTCACATATAGTATACTAAGTACTAACGATGGTGCACTATAACGATAATGCCCACAAGGGGCTTTTAGGAAAGATGGTATACTATATAGATTATGAGGAAATAATAATTACTAATATTTTGTGTAAATGATGTACACAATATAGTTAAAATTTGACAACAGAGAAAAATATCAAAAAAAATATAGCTAAAATGACTATATTTATGCCAGATAGCGCACATCACTTAACATGATTCTTAAATTTGATACTTTACATGTTTTCATTTTATTATGTAATGAGTTCTAGGTGTGTATTTATGCTTAAGTATTCAATTCCTATAGTATCATATTAGATTTTTAACGTTTCCCTAATGTTTCTTATACTTCATTATTTTTTACATGATTTCTTTGGACTTAAACATCCATGAAATGTGTTATAACTTCCTTAGCGACCAAGTTTAGACCGACACCGAAGTTTTATACCTTGATAGTATTAGGTAGCAGTACAAAATAAGGGGATTTACATTCAACACTGTAGAGGGTATTCGTTTTAATTAAATAACATGCTGTTAAAACTGCATCATTCCAAATAGGAACATGCATCTGTTAAAGTAATGCAAGAGCAACCTCAAGTAAACGTCTGTTTTATCCTTCTCTCCACTCCATTTTGCTGAATGGTGTGACTACAAGATGTTGATGCAAAAGACTAACATGATCAAGAAATGATTGGAATGAAATGAATGAGACATATTCGGCAGCATTATCGAAACATAAAATGTCAATATGAGCATCAAATTGGTTAGGATCTTCATCTTGAAACAGTTTAAACAAGAAACTAGTTCGAATTGATCCTTCATTAAA
The DNA here is from genome assembly GCA_015143295.1 of Tetracentron sinense. Taxonomy (NCBI): domain Eukaryota; kingdom Viridiplantae; phylum Streptophyta; class Magnoliopsida; order Trochodendrales; family Trochodendraceae; genus Tetracentron; species Tetracentron sinense. The sequence goes on from CM026551.1 coordinate 54,247,610, forward strand.
TACAACCATTATACGAGAATAATCATCCACAAATTTAATAGAACATCTGAACCAACCATACTCAAACTGGACCTAAATATCAGAATGGGTAAGGGCAAAGAAACTCATTCTATGACTCTGTACGTGACTGAAAAGTGACACGATGATGTTTACTCAGCTCACATATCTCACTACTGATGAAACATACGACAATGAAGGAACTAAACTATGTAACATAATCTATCTTTGGATCGATAAACATATCTGCCCATTATTGATGGTGGTGTTTTACTATGTCTAATATATTTTGCAGGCTGCTGAATCAAAAATGAAGAACTTTGATTTTGAAACATCAGCCTTGAAGCTTGAAATTAAAGATTTGGCTGAGAAGTTGGGAACTGTCAAAGCCACGGCTCAATCATTTGAGAGAGAAGCTAGGATACTAGAACAAGAGAAGACACATCTGGAGCTAAAGTACCTGTCCGAGTTCAAAAGGTTCGAGGAAGTACAGGAAAGGTGTAAGATTGCCGAGATGGAAGCTAGGAGAGCAACTGATTTGGCTGATAAAGCACGAGCAGAAGCAGTCACTGCTCAAAAGGAAAAGAGTGATATACAGCGGGTGGCAATGGAGAGGTTAGCCCTGATTGAGAGGACTGAAAGGCATATAGAAAGCTTGGATAGACAGAAAGCCGACCTGGTGGAGGAAGTAGGAAGGTTCCGTGTCTCAGAGATGGATGCCCTTTCCAAGGTTGCACTACTGGAGGCCAGGGTCGAAGAGAGGGAGAAAGAGATCGAATCACTGTTGAAATCGAACAATGAACAGAGGGCAAGCACAGTTCAAGTTCTTGAGAGCCTTCTGGAGACTGAACGAGCGGCCTGTGCAGAAGCAAACAGTAGAGCGGAGGCCCTCTCTATGAAGCTACAATCCACTCAGGGAAAACTTGATTTACTGCAGCAGGAGTTTACTTCAGTCCGTCTGAATGAAACAGCACTGGATAGTAAGCTAAAGACTGCATCCCATGGGAAACGTTCAAGGCTAGATGACTACGATTTCGGTGTGGAATCCGTCCAAGATATGGATGTTGACGACAAAATAATGAGAGGAAGGAAGAGGTCCAAGAGCACAACTAGCCCTTTAAAGAACATGCAATCAGAAGATGGAGGTTCAGTGTTCAAAGCTGATGAGGAGAACAACCACAGCCAGCAAACCAATTCGGAGGATTTTACAAAGTTCACTGTGTTGAAATTGAAGCAAGAGCTCACAAAACATGGTTTTGGCGCCGAGTTACTTCAATTGAAGAATCCCAACAAAAAAGAAATTCTTTCTCTGTATGAGAAACATGTTATCCGGAATTAGTAGCTGTTTTAATATATGACTTGTATAGGGAGGGTGCCTGTAATCTACTGTACTGGCATAGTTCACCGTACCAAAAAGGTGTAGAAATCCTCCAAGAGGGGTTGATTCCCTGAAACTTTTAACTATCAGTAACTTGAGAGGTTAGAGGAACTCTTAGTACAGCTTTACTATAGAGGTTTCATCATCAGTAAGTAGAGAGCTTAGAGGAACTCTTGTTACAATGTAACTTTGGAGGTTTCTTTTTCTACCTCATTGATCACTACACTTTTGAGATGAGGTGTTATATTTATTTACTTTTATTTTTGTTTGTATTTTTTATGTTTTCGTGGTTGTCTGACAGATTTCACTTTGCATTTTCCACGGGGTTGGACCTACCACAGGGAACTAATGCCACAGTGACCATTGAGATTGGAGCTCTTGAGCAACTTGACTGCATATTCCTGTCGTATGATATGATATCATAAGTCTTCTAACCAAGTGGGAGGAGGCTGCACCTTCAGTAAAATATTATGAAATCCCAGGGCTCGAGCCCTGATGGATTTCGTCTCACAATTGGGTTCCATCTGCTTGAGCCAATCTTAGTATGACTAATAAAACAAATAGAGAAGTACCTGTGCTTGAACAGAGTTGTAGTGGGTTGGGAGAACCAGGAGCTGAATTGAATGAAAAGATCAGGAGGATGTCTATGCAAATTGAATGTAATTTTTGACGTGAATCGTCTGTTTGTTATCTGAAACATGCCTTCTGGGCGGTTTTTAGATCATTATGGGCACAATCTTGTGAGGCTGGATTAGGGATTTCTTGTAGGTTTCAGCATGTTCCATAAGCTTGCGTATGACACGTGCTATACGCGTGCTATTATCTTGAAGGTTTTGAGGGGCGGTAATTCCATATTGTATAGTTTAAACGTAATTTGAACTTCTGAACTATAGATGAAGGGTTAAAACATTCATTTGCTCTAGAAGGACTTGACATTAGAAATTTCACTAGGTTGTGTAGCATATCAATGGGGTACCTTATGCCAAAAACTGGACACAGATTTTGTAAGCCCTAAAGCTTGGGCTAATAATGCATGAGCCTCTGCATTTGCAAGCGACGTATTAGAGTTGTGAGTTGAGATAGTTCCCCCCAAAACATCCTGTAGGGATGCTAGCTCGGCATTCCCAAAGGAGCAGCAGCATTTGACTGGATGATCTCAACCAGTGCTTTAGCATTGGAGAAGATCATCACCTGTGACCACCCAAGTGCTTCTAGTACTGGCCATATACCAATCCGAAGTGTTTCAGCCTCTGAAGCCATTGCTGACCCTGGGAAGTTGAAAAGTGATATGGTCTCTCTATCGAGCTGACATAAGGGACAGGTAGGGTCTCACAGTAGTATCCTCTTCGTGACTAGCTTTTTCTAAATTAAACAAAAAAATTATTCATACCCTCATATGATCGACAACTACAAGGGGGGGACACCTAAATTAACTAGGTAAGAGGCACTATAAAGCTATTCCTTAAATCGAGAGGGTTTGCTAATCTCCCTCTTTAGTCTTCCTCGAGAAGAATCAATTGTTAATGTTATATCAGTTGCTTTATTCTTCTTCTTATTTCTCTTTGAAATAACTGGTTGAAAACCGTCTTCTTCTTCTTTGAATTCTTCAATAAGAATATCATCTTGAACTTGCTTCGGCTCATCTAATATGTTCTCATTTTTTTGTTAGTAAAGCTATTCATTCTCTTGTCAATAAAACTCTTAGCACAGTTCCATTCATTGATAGTAGCAAAGCCCCCAACTACTTTGTTTACTTCTTCACCTAGAACTGGTTTAAATGTAGAGCCTAATGATTTTGGTTTTTGAAAATTGATAATAAAAAGAAGATCAATCATTTGAGTATCATTATCTGCATCCTCAGATCCAAAACAGTTTACCACGCCTAATAGGTTTGATGCTCTAAGAGGGTTGTTTGGAACTCCTATGCCCACAATAGGGCCCCAATAGGAGATTCGGCCACAACAAAATCCATAACATCGCAAGGTTCAATCGAAACATCTTCTTCAAATTCCTCTATGGAATTATCTATCTCCCCTTCTGTCGTCACCAACTCTGTCATGCCCAATATTCTCTGAATAGCTCGGCTGCATCCTCAGATTATTCTGATCATGAATCAGCATCAGCTGATAATCTTTGGACCATGTAATCCTAGCTGATATTTTTTTGGGTTGATTAACTCTTGGGACTAGGAACTTCTGCTCCTGATATATCTACGGTTTGGTGATCAACAAGTAAGGAGTTCAAACCCGTATCCGATACATCTCCTTGAACCCCCAGAGAAAGGTTATTCTCCAACACTGGAAGGATTTCCGAATCTTCCTCCTGATGGGCTAAATTGAGTGGCTGCTCCCTCACCTGGGTAATAGTGTTGTCAAGAACTGGGTTTTTCACTTCTTCATGATGATTTTCCAAGATAATTATCTCATGAACCAACATGGTTTCTGCTACTGTTTCATTCACGTTTGTATCAACTAATACGAGGTTCGAGGGAGAGATTTCTCCTTCCCCAACAGCACCTACATCCACTTTGGACTTCGCAACTTATTTGTTTCGATCTTCCATAGCCGCTGCCTTAATCTGTCTATCTATCATAGTAGTAGAAATCTGCTCCTGTTGATCAGGAATACTAGGATGTGTCGTTTGGCAAAAAAGTAAAAGAAAGTAAAAGAAAAGTGTGTTTTCTTGCCTTTGGTTTGCAAGAAACATACTTCCGCTTTCATGCATTTTCTCAAAAATGAGAATGACAAACTTTCTCCCAAAAACTTTATCTATCTTTTTTTATGGTTATTTTGCGAGAAATTTAAGTTTATTTTTCTTTTCTTTCACCCACTTTCTCGCCCAACGAACACACCCTAGAGGATCTGAATGTTTTTGCTACCCAGACTTTTGTATTTCCCTGCTTGATTTGCAATTCAATAGGGTCATCATCCTTTTGATGGTCCTTACCAGTGTAGATAGTTCTCCAATGACCTGCCTTACAGGATTCAAAAGAATGGCCCAGCTTAAAGCAATACGAACAGAAAGAGTAATCCTTCTCATACATATTCCTGATAGCCAAAATTTTGAAATAGATTAGGTGATGGGTTAGTGTTGGGGTATGTGTGATTGTGTGTGTGTGTGTGTGTGTGTGTGTGTGTGAAGGAGAGAGAGAGAGAGAGAGAGAGAAAAAGAAAGAACTTCTTACATTAATTTACTCCATTTTTCAAAATAACAAAGTATGGGTGAAACCAAAACATATCTAACTAAGGTAACTTGTAAAAATCATATTTTTACAGTTTTGCTATCAACATCACTCTCCCATATCAAAAGGGTCATGACCCAGGAAAAAGTGCATCATCCTCCCAAGTACAATACCTGCATAAAAACTTTCTGTAAAAAAAGTGTTATCCCAAATCTTCAACATCCAGTCCAGAAGAATTTGGCTCCTAGTCTTCAATTAAGCTTTATTCTTCCCCTCCTTTTTCACATAATAATATCAGTAAGTTTAATTTATTTCAGTACTAACTTACAACCTGTAGTTCTTGCCATTGCCTTCACACTAAGCAGCTCTTCCTCTATTGCCTCCCCATGGTTTTCCTTGTTTGCATCAATAGAAATGTGAGCGATCCCTCAAGGAATAAACGAAGATCCATCAGCATGGCCAACGAAATTTGGTATTAGTTGAGGTGGGCTTCCTCTATTGTGGCTGCCTTGATCATAGGAGATGAACGAGGGATTATAGTATTCGACGAGCGCCGCATCCTTCAGAGTAGGACTATCATGGCTCCTTAGACCCTGTGATTCCTTTAGGCCTAAAGCACATTGTCTAGGCTGTGTCTGATAGAAAACCTTAGAAACCACTAGTTCTCCATCTTTCTCTTCCTCACTATTGCCAAAGTGGTATTGGTGCATCACCCAATTTGTTTTCTCAGGTTTCCTTTGCTTGCCATAGTTGGTGTAGAGCACAAGTATCTTCTTGTACCCCTTCACCTTCCCACCTACAAGAACTGGCCTAGTCTTGCCTGTTTTGTGCCATCGTGTCTCGCCCCCATCCGCGTCTGTGTGCACCTTCCTTCGCTTCCTAGTTCCGGTTGTGTACGCTCTGGAAGGTCGATGAAAGAAGTGCCGGACTAGGCCATCTTTGCTTACTCCTGTATGATCACAATAGGGCATATATGGATCATATCTCTCATTAGTTGTCCAATTCTTCAAGTTTATTCATGAAAAATGTTGAAATATTGAACTTTATAGGCATGCTAGAATCATTTGTATGTGGATGGGGACTGGATTAAATTGAATGCAAATACATATGCATGCTTAATAAAAAAAACACATTCACATATATGGATAGATACATATATAGATTCATTAATCATGCATGCTTGTGAATGTAAGTATAGTATTTTTATGTGTACTAACCCATAATTCTAGATTCAGAAAGATGTGAGAACCCAATAGTTATTGATTTTTGAAGATCATGCACCTGGTAACTTCTCCGGGTGGGTGTAGCAAATTCCATTTTCCCCTTCGAGAGTAGGGATAAATTCATCGATGAGAGGGTGAAGCTTATGAGTATCAGACCTCACCTTCCCTTCTAAATGTTCAAGAATCTCTTGGTCAGTGGGATCGAACTTCACGCCCGCAGGTAGCCCCGGCAAATCATGGATTCCCGCCTATTTCAGAAATAGTTGAGGCCCAAAAGATTAGAAATATATGAAGATACTAATACGATCATGCTCAAAAACACAACAATTAATAACAGTAATAAGGAAATAATGGAAACCTGTTCTTGGCATTGGATCTGATGATTGCATGAAGGGCATGTTATAGTCCGATTTTCATCGATAAGGAATTTGTCGGTAGACGATGTTGAGGTATTCTCGATCGATCTGTAATCATCGCAGTCATTGCACCATGTCATCTCTATTATCTTCCTCTTATGCCCATCCCTCAAATGAGTCTTTCTATCCTGTTTCCTCCACTTCCCCAAAATTAAAAAATATATATATATATTTAAGAAGACACACAAATACACAAGAAAGAAAGGAAGAAAAACATGAAACTTGTATCTTTTAAAGCATGTTTCCTTCTACCCAGATCTTCTTCCTCTGGTTTTGAAGGAACTGAGCTATATTTCACTTTTTTTTCTTTCTATGATTAAATTGAGTCCTTCCCAACTCTTAGTTCTTCCTCAAGAAGAGAAAGAGAGGGAGAGAGAGATCTATACCACCTAAAAGAACAAATTGAGGGATTGGATCTTTCAGGGAATAAAATTAGCTAGGTTGCTTGGACCTCAAGTTTGGTTATGCTTGTATAGATATACTTGTAGGACAATGAATGCAGCTTTGCGTCCTTTTAACTATGTCTACAAATACTGATTTCATTTGTAGATAACAGATTAAAGTAAATAAATGGAAATAGAAACAACCATAGGTGAAAAGTGTTGAGTGGAGATGGAGCAACCTGATTCCTGTGAGGACGTTTCACCACCTTAGAGAGAGAGAGAGAGAAGTTTCAGCTCCAGTGTCACCCTAGAGTATCCTTAAAGCTATATAGAAATACATACCAAAATAAAAATAAAAATTACACCCACCCAAAATTCAATTACTTCACGTAGACTTCTCATCTAAAGCAAGAACTCTCTCTCTCTCTCCATACCATATGTGCCAAGTCCGACCCGAACCGTTACGTGTAGTGCGACTGTTGTTTTAGTTTTACTTTGATCAGCCGACATGCTACGGTTAATATCTCATGCGTCGTCTTCTCAAAGAAGCCTACCCCAACAAGGTTTGCTTTAACGTCTGGGTTATATCTCTTTAGGGTTTTGTGTTTCGTTAAAGATAAAGAGCTGATTCAGTGTAACAGCTCTACATGGAAGTGTATCTGGAGGCTTGTTAGTTCTCATTTTTGATCTTCTTTCCTTGTGGGGTTCAGTAGATTATGCATTAATCGAGGACGTCCAATATTCGTACACTTATTGATTGCTTTGGTAAACATGGTTGATGGACGGTGTACGTGAATTGAGGATTCTACTACCATGTAATATAGGGCAGTGATTAGTCCACCACGCCTTTGACTATGTATAAATGTGATGTCCATGTATCCCTTTTAACACCTCTTTAACTATGGTTAAATTTAAGAAAATCAACGGTAATATTTTTGTTTTTCTCTTTCTAAAAACTAAGGTTAGATTGTTTAACCTTAAAGCTATGTTTGGTTGTCGAGAAAATATGGCAAAGAAAGGAAAATTTTGAATTTTTAATATAATTTTTAGTTGTGTTTTGTCTAATTTTCTTTTCTTTTCCATATTTTTACTTATTTTCTCGGCAACCAAACATAGGGTAAGAGTGAGTAAATCCTAACTAAAGTTGATAGGTGTTAAAAGGCTCAGGATTCTCTCAAGTTCAAACCGAAGAGACTCTCTCCGGTTTGAGCCCCTAGAGGTCGCCACGTGTCTCCTTTGACACCCCTTAACCATGGGTAAGGTTCACTCACCCCTAGGGTTCACCCACCCATCCTTGGTGTTTTTTTTAATATTAATTCTTTTTTTTTTAATTAAAAACTGTTTTTAATATTAAAAAAACTCTAAAAACAGTTTTTTTTAATTTAAAAAATAATAATTAATATATATATAAATAAAAATAAAAACCAAGGATGGGTGGGTGAACCTTACCCATGGTTAAGGGGTGTCAAAGGAGACAAGTGTCGACCTCTAGGGGTTCAAACCGGAGAGATTCTCCCCGGTTTGAACTCGAGAGGATCCTGTGCCTAGTTAAAATGGGAGTATTGACCAATGAGGACGACACATTTGACTACATATAGTCAAATGCGGAGTAAGTTAAACATTTGCCCGCGAAGTATTGAATGTTTCCTTTGTGTATAAACTTACACTGATAGTTCATGAACAAAATATTTTAATATTTTAAAGGAGAGAATAAAGATGGAATGTAATTGCTCTTTTTTGGTGGCATCATGTGGCCAATGTTTTTAAAAATAACAGATAATGTGGGATGGCGTGAATCGCGTGGTAGGACTTGGCCCACTTTGCTTATGCCACATGTCGGGCCTTAGTTGCTGCCATTTGGCAGTGTATAAAACCATGCACGTGGAGCTAGCATCTATAATATCTAGTCATAGTGTATGGTCTTGAGTTCATCAAAAGTTATCAATACAAGGTTATGGTATGTTAACTCACTTAAGTTGTTTAAGGTGGGCAAGTGAATATTGAAAGCCTTGTTGTTTAGATTTATCTATTCTTATATTTTCTCATAAATTCTTCCTTTTGAAATTTGATCTAAAATTCTCTCAAATGATAATTATAAGAATCTATCCCCCCCCCCCCCCCCCCCCCTTCCTCTTGCGTGAGTGGTAGGGGTGTGGCCTCCAATGGAGGAGGTCTAGGGATCTAATCCCACCCAGGTACGAGTAAGCAAGAGCTCTACTGCTAACGCTAACTTCTATCAGCCTGACTCTACAAATGTAGGTGAATGATTTCCATCATTAAAAAAAATATATTTTCCTACCCCTCCAATAATCTCACAAATCACATGGAAATCCTTTGAATCCCCCAAGTACTAGTAGGTATGGTTGTTAATAACTATGTGAATTTTTTTACTTGGATAATTAGTTGAATAAGTATTCCGCGGATTGGAGTGAATACAAATTTACTAATAATTAAATACGAATTCAGATATTAGTATATCCGATTCGATAAACATTGACCGATTATATAATATATGCCTAACATATTATAAGTTCATAAGACTCAAATGCCTTTCTAGTATACTTTTTACGTAATTCTAAAACATTAAATTGTTATTTTTAATATAAACAAGAAATACCATATTATTTCCCATTTTTAATAAAAAATTATTTATTTATTTAGCATTTTTTCTTTCTTTTAAATTTTTAATAAACTAACTGAATAATTCAAATATTATTTGAATTTCAATATTGTAATTGGAGTCGAATATGATTACTTTATTTCACTATCTGTCAGATATTTAAATCGAATATAGATAATAGAATATGTAATCGAATAGAAATTTGGATATACAATTATTCGCCCCAAATTCACTTCCTTTGTAGCTCTACTAGTAGAATTAATTGGATACATGTGTTGATATTTTTTTTTTGGTTGAAATCCTAATCACTTAACCAACTCACACACACGGTTAGGCCAACACACAGTGAGACTAAGCCCAACACACTTTCTCAAAAGGGCTTATCTCTCGAAGAGGGGGAGACAAATAACGAACCATGATAATTCTCTAACTTTAAGTAATGACTAATAACTTTGTTTAACTGCTCCTTGAGGATTGAAATATTTTTTCAGCTGCCACCGAAATTGTTTATGAAAATTGGGAACTCCAAAATCTAAAAATAAATCCTAAAAACTCAAAATTGGAAAAGAAAAAATAGGGCTGTCAACGCGTAGAGTAGGGTAAGGGTCAAGTGAGACCTTTTCCTTACATATTTATAATTTCTTACCTATTTTACCCTTACCTTCAGGGTAGGGTAAAATTTTCCTTTACCCATATTCTCAGGTTGGATAAAGATTTCTAATTATCCATCAGGTGATAACCACCTCAAATTTTTACTTGTTTTAAAATAATTTACCACTTAAGTAATTGAATAATCAGGTAAATAATGAGTACTCGAATAAGACCTAATAAATTTGTGTTTAATCAAATAAATTATGTGTCTCATACTACAAACCATTCTTATTCATACATAAGAACAAAATCATTAAACTACAAAATAATTATATAAAAAAAAAAATTAAAACAAGTCATCTCATAAAACCTTTTTTTTGGTAATCTCATCTCATAAAACTTAACTCATCCATAAAACAACAATTAAATTTCATAAAACATTAAAACATGTCATCTCATAATTAATGTGCTTTCCAAGCCGGACCAATGTAAGGTGCGTTTTGGATATAGCTTGATAATCTACAAATTAGATTTGGGCCTATTTTTCTACAGATATGCTAGCCCCAATTGCTAGCTTTCCCAGATGCAAGGTGGTGACAACAAGTGTCAGTCCATTTCCCTATTATAGGGTAGCAACATCACGTATTACACCCACATTGCATTTGTGGAAAAAAAATTGACTTTAGTGTGTCAGTCACTAGCACTCCTCATCTTTCTAAGAAGAAGAAAATCTCCAAATGTCTAATGAAAGGAACAGGCTTGGGCCCATCTTTTTGATAGCTCATTGAATTTGATGGGCTTGAGCATCAAACAAGGCTCTATGCAGACATTATCCAAATCCGTTTAGTTGGATAATTATTCGGATAGGTATCCGTCGAAGCGGATAGTAAAATACTATTAGTTTATAATCGGATATGAATTCGGATACTGTTATATCCGATCCGATAAATATTCGTCCGATTATAACATATATATAATATTTTAAATTTATAAAATTAATATAACCTTTAAAATATATTTTTTTAATAAAAATTTATATATTTTTACATTTTTTAAATCTTAATTTATATTTTTTAATTTTAAAAATTAATCGGATAATTCGGATACTATCCAAATCCGGATATATAATCAGATACAAACTCGGATATACCACTATCCACTCCGTTTACAACCCTAGCTCTATGTACTAGCTAATAGCTATAGCGAAAGTCGAAAAAGAGCGTCAACCACCGTGTTACCTTAAGATATGAGAGGCTAATCATCCAATACACTGGGGGATGAGCGAGATGCCCCACCGGTAACCAAATCAATCAATCAGGGAGACATGCCACGATTCAAATTAACACTAACAAGAGAAGTTTTGGTCCAAGGCATCATATATCTATTGTACCTTAGGGCTAGTAAATGGTGCATGACCTCTGACATGCTATATCAGTGGGGAATCTTCCTCCCTAAAACTTAATTTCAGACCTCTTTCAAATGAGGAGCGTACGTGTTTACTTGTCACCTTTGAGTTTGAATCCTGAATAGATAAGCCATAACAAGAAGAAGACGACCTTATGCCTTAGGTGACACACTGTGTTAGAGTTGGAGTTGCTGGGCATCTCAAAGCATACCCTTATTTTTAGATGAAGATATCATTTATCTAAGATTAGTTTCAGGTTAATACTTGAGAAGTTAGTATTTGTTAGTTGGTCAAATGATGTGTTTTCAACAGTCACACTAATTTGTAATCAGTCACTAATTTAATTTACAATAATCAATCAAAATCCATCAAAGCGGAGGTTTACACTGCATATCCAATGATATGCAAAGAGATAAAAACATCTAGGCCCCAACTAATATTTACCATCGTTACAAACTAATGGAACTATGATTGGCATTGTGACGATGATGTGGGGAGGATCTCCTTAAGATAGCATGTTTTACCTACATGTACCTCCAAGTAGGGATGGCAACGGCTTGGATTTGGGTCAGGTGCCATGATCCGTTAAGAAACCCCAGAAATCAAACCTGGCCTTTTATAGACGTACGGCCTAGAAAGACAAATCTCAACCCTCCCCAATTAGGAACCCTCAACTATAACCTAGACCTCCTAACCCTTCTAAAATATATAAATAAACTTTGTTATGTTAATGTTAGAGAACAAATCGTTCGGATAGACCACCATTTTCTGTTAGTTGGCCAATGTTTACTGATAAAATGAGACATATGTCTCCATTGTTAGATTTCTCCTAGCTTCTCTTAAAAACCTTAGATAAGTTGACATTAACACCTAAGACTTTAGAAGTGAAAAAATACAGTATCATTTTTATTAGTTAATGTGAGCTCACTCACACAAAATAGTAGAGGGATCCCTTCAAATGATTTGCTCTTTCTGTGTTTTAAGTTAGAGCAGGACGGAGATAGGATTTTCTTTTAAGAGTGCAAACAATGGTTGATTGATAATGTTAGTAATTATTATTGATAAGTTTGTAGAGAATGATTAAGCGGCCAAAAAATATTCTTGGTTTAAGGAGTGTGGCCGTGTGGGGTTCGAGGTGTGGCCTCATTGCTGTTGTTTTTTTTTTATATGGTCAGGTTCGTGAACTATCTCATATGTTTGTGTTCGTTTATAAATAATATATTTTTAAAACTTAGGGAGGCAGTTGTCCCCTTGCACATGACTATGCCTCTTAAATTCAATAATATAGTATTAAAATTAATTTTTTTTTTCTTTAAAAGTTCGGGGGCAGCCGCTTAAACTAAATAATATGGTATAAACTTAATTTTTGTTCTCAAAAGTTCAAGGCGCTACCCCTGGCCCCCTTGCTCTACCCCTGAGTTAAGTAGCATGTAAACTTAAAATTAGTAATTTAATGATTGCATTAAGTATATAACTATATTATTATCACAAAATTTTAGGTATTATGACCCACCAGGTCTAGGGAGCCCAACCCAAACCTGAACTAGTTATAAACAGACTTAAGAAAACCTAACCCGGTGGGAACCATGGATCCAAACCTCGATCCTCACTAGGGTTGTCAATTAGGCCCTTATGTGAGGGAACTGGGCTCAATCTAGCCCTCAAAAGCCCGCAAAAGTGAGGGTTTTCCCATTTATAAAGCTCACAAGCCCAGGTGAGCCAAAAAAAAACTAGGCTCGCTAACATGAGGGTCAGGCTTGTGCAACACCTCCTAATGCTTGGCCCAAACCCTCATTATAAATATATATATATTAAATTTTTAACTTAAAATAACCTATATAACATTCTTTAACAAAATATTTATTAGGTCATGGAAGTATTTTTAATACTACAATATACCCCTACTTAAAGACCATTTCACCATCGAGGGATTGCTAATTCAAATTATCTAATCTATTTTCCTTTAATTCTCTTTGTTAATCTATTGTATTTGTCGACACTCATCAATGTTTTGAATTTCTTTTCAATAAATATTATAACAAAAAAGTTTTTATGTTCTTTTTAAGCCTAAGCCCAACCTTGACCCTAAGGGTAGGGCTTGGGCCTAGCTAATTCAGGCTCTGAGAGGGTTAGGGCTAAGCTTGGGCCGAAGGTTGGCTTGGGTAGCCCACAGCCAGCCCATTAACAGCCCTAATCCTAATTCTTAACTCACAAAAAGGGCTAGTGAGTGAATTGACAGATCGGACCAGAAATTGTTATCCCTACATCCAAGGTGTTTAAACTTTAATCTTATTCTTTCTCCATATGTCGTGGTGGCGTAAACAGGGACAGACTATTGAGATGGTAATGGGATATGGTGACATCCACACCAAAACCTGATCAAGTGGTAATGGGAGATGGTCGCCATCGATGGTGGGCAGGCTACTTGTATACATATATCTTTCATTGCTAAACCAAGTAACAATGGGTTTCCATTTCTAAAAGACCAAACCTAGTAAATCCAACAAAGCAAAGCTTCTCTATAAGAACAACCCCAACTCAACTCCTATCCGTTGTGTCACATCACGTCTCAAAAGAACGGAAAAAGACAATCATTCCAAAGAGTGCTAACCCCACTCTCCCCCTTTTGGGGTAAGACAATGCAATAAGGGAGAGTGGGGATAACAAAATCCTTCATTCCAATTTCTAACGGTCATGAAAGCCTCTTTACACAATAAAGATGCCACCCCTTTTAACACTTCATTACAACCAGTTCCTAAAATTGAACAAAAAACCAAAACTCCATCCGAATTTCCACCCCAATTTCAGTTTTCTTTTTGGATTTCTATTTCTTGCAAGACATCACTTGCCACCCTTTGTTATGTGCCTAGGTAGTTATAGGGGTAGTTCTTTAGGGATATGATTAGTGGGTGGTTTGGGTAGTTTGTAACTATTGTTGTCTTTATAAAAGAGTATGTAATTGTTCATTTATGATATACTGAATGAAGTTAAAGTGTTTTGAGAGAACATATGGAGGTTTCCCCCCTCGAAGAGGCATCAATGGAGGTTAGGCCCCCTCGAAGTAGTCATATCCTCTAATTCTATATGTTTTATTTAATTATGAGAAAGAGGTATGTAACAATTGGTATTAGAGCCGCGTTCCAGTTACTGTATGGTGATTTCAACAATGGCTAGATGGAAGATTGAAGTTTTGAAGGCTAAAGATTGGGGGGAAACTCCCCTCAAAGTGGTTGTTTGGAGGAAGACCCCCTCAAAGTGGTCATCTTTATCCTACAATTGTAGTTTTTGTTTGTATTAGTTAAAGATCCAAGAGTTGTATGTAACTTAAGCCTTGAGGACAAGGTTTTTTCAAGGGAGATGGAATGTTATGTGCCTAGGTAGATAGGGGTAGTTATTTAGGGATTGGATTAGTGGCTGGTTTGGGTAGTTTGTAACTACTGTTGTCTTTATAAAAGAGTTTGTAATTGTTCATTTATGATATGCTGAATGAAGTTAAAGTGTTCTGAGAGAACATATGGAGGTTTGCTCCTCGAAGAGTACGTAACACCCTTTCCTACCACTTAAATTCATTTTTTTCCACTACTTAAAAACACATCATTCCTTCACAACAAAATTGTAAGAAAAAACAAGGTGAATTATATACAAAAAAGAATTGGGTCTGGAGATTAAGGTAGAAGATGAAGAATCTCGGCATTTCGATGAACAATAGCATCCTCTCTTGGGAGATAAACCAGTCCCTGAAACAACACATAAGACCCCAATACAAAAGGCCATTAGAAAGATGTTTAAGAGCATTGCATATTTGGCCATTCTCCTCCCTACGGGGTCGGTACTCTGCCTTCCAACTTCTGTCGCCCATCGATCTTCATGACCAACAAAGGTCAGTGTGACATTGTCAATCGATACATGACTTTAGGGCTTGTGGCACTCTGTGGGGTGTCATGTTTTCTATTGCATTTCACTGATAGCTTTAGGGATGTAAAGGGGAAGGTCTGTTATGGGTTAGCGGCATTCTATGGGTTGTGGGTTATTGATGAGTGCCATAATTTCATTGGAGGCGGTTGTGGGATATCAAGTGAGATTTATTGATTTTGTGCACGCCTTCATGTTGATACTGGTGTTTGCAACAGTTGCATTGTTTGATCAAAATGTGGTGAAGTGCTTTTACCCAACACCATCGAAAGAGACTAATAAGCTCATCATGGCCTTGTCAGTTGGGATTGGTGTCCTTTGCAGTATGTTGTTTGTTGCGTTCCCAACCAAGCACAATGGAATTGACTTCCCTCTCTCTGCTCATTAATTCATTATGTTCTCTTTGTTCATTTGATTCATATATACCTCTAAAAAAGGCTCATTTTAAACACAATTGTATAACTATTCTTCTTATTAGCATTTATCATTATTTTCCTTATATTCTCTTTACAGGGCAGTTTATACAGTATATAAGATAATTCCCTAAGGTTGAATCATCACTGTATAATCTTGATTGGATGGAAACAATCTCAAAGTAACACCTTGCAAAAAGGGTTCCTGGATTGTGCAAAGATATGATTGAGTTTCAACAAATAAATATCATACTTCAAGTATAATCAAATGATAGGAGAGTTTATCTATATTAAAAAAAAACTAGGAAGGTTCTTTTTTATTTTATTTTTGGTAACGGAGGGTGTCTCAAACCCTTCGAGGCAAGGACTAGTCCCTTCGGGTGTCCGCATCGACCCAATTGGAATTTTTCTGACAGACATCAGGGTAAGTCGCGGAGTGGGAATTGAACACACAATCACTGGGAGCAAACCCGGATGCTAGACAACTGCACCAACCCACATTGGGATGGGGTGGCCTACGGGGTGGGACCTGTTGAGGTGAGGTGGTCCACGGGGTAGGGCCCCCTTGGAGCTCTCGATCAGGTTGTCTGGGCTATAAGATAAAGTGATTTAATCTCACACTCCCATTAGTCGTGGCTTTTGTGGAGTATGGGTTAAGTCTCTGCATCATATGGTATCAGTGCAGGTCTCGGGTTCAAGTCTCCTCACCAGTGTAGGTGAGTGATGCAAGAGCATCTCCACACTGGGGTGGGGTGGCCCACGAGGTGGGGTCCGAGGTGGAGGTCTCGACCGGGTTACCTTGTGCTATGAGATAAATAGATTTGGTCTCACACTCCCATCAGTCGCGGCTATTGTAAAGTATTAGTTATGTCTCTGCATCAAATGGTCTTAGAGTAGGTCTCGGGTTCGAGTCTCTTCGCCGGTGTGGGTGGATGATGTAAGAGTATCTCCACACTGGGGTGGGGTGGCCAACGGGGTGGGGTCCATTGAAGTGGGGTGGCCCCCGGGGTAGGGCCCACTTGGAGGTCTCTATCGGGTTACCTGAGTTATAAGATAAAAGGATTAAATATCACGTTCCCATCAGTCCTGGCTTTTGTGGAGTATTGGTTATGTCCCTGCATCAAATGGTATCAGAGCAAGTCTCGGGTCTGAGTCTCCTCACCGGTGTGGGTGGATGATGCAGGAGCATCTCTACACTGAGGTGGGGCCCGCTGAAGTGGCCCACGGGGTAGGGCCCACTTGAAGGTTTCGACCAGGTTTCCTGGGCTATAAGATAAAATGATTTAATCTCATGCTCCCATCAATCGCGACTTTTGTGAAGTATTGATAAAGTTTTTGCATTAGTAATCCAGTTTGAGGCTGTACTGTGTTTGCAACATCTACACCTTTTTCGGGGCCGGTTTCAATTGAAAAACTGGGTTTAGATGTGGACGACCTGTGCTGCTGGGTGGGTCCTTCCCTGGTAACCTGCTCATTGGTTTACCTTGCTACAGAGTCATCTTCTAGCTTCTTAATAGAAGCTTGTAAAGCTTGTAATAACGTCATTATGTCGAACATATTGATTTGTTCTGCAACCGTCATTCTCTTCTTTTTGTTCTGTCTACGGGAACCTACCATGAACCAACAAAGCCTCAAGACAATGCTCTGATACCAATTGTAACGGTCTAGGATCGTTACTAAGAGAAAATAAAGTAAAATTAAGAGAGATGAAGGGGAAGACCTCGTTAGAGAGAGATCAATACCTCTGGATCTCTATATGAGGGGGATCCAAAACCTCCTAACTTCAAATAAGAAGCAACTGATTGATTATTTTCCAATTGAGATAACACAAGTATTTATATTTGTAGGAAGCCTACTTCCTTAAAGAGCCTTTCTAAACCCGGTAATAGAAACATGTAAAAGAAAAATAGAAACATGCTAAACTAAATAACCTTCACCCTAATCTAAATTACCTTCTAGGTAACCTTCATTCTAATTCTTTAGTCACCTTCCTAAATCATGCCCGTGTACTTGACTGGGGTTGTAACATTTGACTTCTCCCCACTTGATATCTCCCCCTTTATTATCGCCAGGTGCCCCATGACTTGTGGATGCCTGAGCGCCTAGCTTGGGCATCCACCAGAGCTAATATTTTGCCCCCCTCTGTTTCACACAACATTGGATTACCTCTGGCGGAAGCCCGAGGTGGGCGTTTGGGCATCCACACATCATCCGACATGTGGCAATAAAAGGTCTCCCCATGCTTTTGACTTCTCCCCACTTGATATCTCTCCTCCTTTTTATCGCCACATGTCGGATGGTGTGTGGGTGCCGAGCACCCACCTCAGGCGCCGCCAAAGATAATCTGAAGCTGCGAACCTCCTATTGAGCCATGGCTTCAGATTTGCTCTAGTGGATACCCGAGCTGGGCGCTCGAGCATCCACACTTCATCGAACACTTGGTGATAATAAGGGAGAGAAGTTATTTCATTTTCTCCCCATGATTTTGACTTCTCCCCACTTGATATCTCTCCCCTTTTTATTGTCAAGTGTTCGATGAAGTGTCGATGCTCGAGCGCTGAGCTCGGGCGTCCACCAGAGCAAATCTGAAGCCTCGAACTATACCGTTTTTCTTGAGATCGGATCACTATCAATTGCGATTGAACTCGGGAAAAATTTAATCACATCCCACAAGTCACCATGTGTCCCTTTAATTCCTACTAATTGTGGTTAAGATTTACTAGCCCTTATGGTTCAACAATCTAACCTTTAGTTTTTAGAAAGACATCTAACTCGAGTTAAAAAAATCAACCCTAAAGTTAATTTTTTTCATAAAGTCAATGTTGAATGGTTGAATGCAAAGAGTTAGTGAATCTTAACCATGGTTGATGGAGGTTAAAAGGAACCTATGTTAACTTGTGGGTGCGATTGAACTCTCGCTGAGTTCAACTGCGATTTGATTTACTTTTGATTTATCATTTTAGGTGTGTTTGATAACTCTAAACAATTAGAGCTTAAACTTCGAAGCGTTTGATAAAACTCTCTAATTGCATGCTAAAAAAATTTTAGAACTAGAAGTAAAACCTCCAATTATGGAGAAGGATGGTGGGCATGGGCGGAGACACATGGGACCCGGGGGCTGAAGCCCCCCTCAACTTTTGAAATAAATATATTTTGTATTATCATATTGGGGCATAGCTTGGGAGCAAGGGCGGAGTCAGGGTTGCGGCAGGGTTATTTTTTTTAGAACTTATTGTACTTAAACGAGTAGAGGTTTATTTATGCACATGCACATATGAGTTACTTAAAATAAACTTGTATGTCGTTAACAATTAATGTAAATGACCTTAATGTCCCTTATACTTTTTCAGATGTCTATTGTATCCCCTCCAATGCAAATGCCCCTCAAATAAGTACTTATATATATGCTTTACTAGACAAGATATAAAATATAATAATAAATAAAAAAAGTTGGTTGGTGTGTGTTATCTATAATATATAACCTTATGATAAAAGCAGTAGTAGTTGCCCTCAACCAACATTTTACATTCCTAAAATACCCACCTCCAAACTCAATTTCTCCTTCTTAACCAATATTTTATATTTAAAATATACCCACTGTAAAAATAAAAAAAAAATGCCTTCTTGCCACCAATCCGTAGTAAGAAGCCACCGACCTTTACCATATAATGATAAACTCAATATAGCCACATACCACCGTCCCATCGACGATGACCACACGTCTAACCAGAATGGTTCAGCAATCTCACTATCTCCCTACCGATGATCAACGAATACACACGTGAATCCGGTATCCCTTCATCATGCTACGTCCATGTCCACGCGTCCTGCAAAACCTATGTTTTTTCCACATTGTTCATACCTCTCTTTAAGTATGCAAGACGTGCTAATTGTGCTCAACATTTCGTCATCTTTTTTACGATCACTTTTAGGGTTTTAGAAGATCTATTTTTTGATGCTCAAGAATCAACTATTGCCGCTCGTTCCTAAGTGATGTTGCCTCCTCTACCGCCGATGCTACAGTTGTTGTACGAATTAGACGATCTAATTTGATATATAGAATGTGATGAGGTTGGTTAGGGCAACCTGGTTCTTCTTCAATTGATTTCTATTATCGTTGGTAAGGGAAAAATTGATCAAATTTTTTCAGTTCTCACTTATGTAGATCGGGTATGAACTCCGGACTCGACAATTGTAGGTCTATTTTTTTTTTGTTTATTTTACTTCAAATTGAAGTGTTTTGTAATTTCTGATGGTGAATTTTTTGGTTGTTTATGTAAGCACCCAATTTTTACACCCGGTCCAAGGCCCATTACCCTAGGAGAGCCCTAAACCTAGCCCTAGACCTAAGACCTAAACCCTAGGACCTAGACCCTAAAACTCTAAGACAAAAGCCTTGGGCCCAAGGCCCATTACTCTAGGACAAACCCTAATAGAACCCTGGACAAGCCCTAAATCCCTAAAACCCTAGGTAAACCCTTTTGGGCTCAAGGCCCATTAGCCTTTTGACACCCAAAACCTAAGACAAGCCCTAGGAGAGCCCTAGGACCTAACCCTAGACCAAACCCTAGCTCAAACCCTAGCCCAAAGCCTAGGATAAGCCCTATGGGTTCAAAGCCCATTCAAAAAACCCAAAAAACCTTCAAGTCCCAAAGCTCAAACACTTTTGGGGCCCACTTAGGCCCACCTCAACTCATGAGAACCACATGGATGGGACCCACAACTCCCAAACCGAGAATGGGCGGAAAATACCCGAAGTAGGTGCGCACAACCCTTTTGACCCAAGTGAGATTGGGCCTGGCCCGAATTAGAAACATTTGGCATAATGTCGGTAATTGAATTACCTACATTCCAAATAAGCCTGACTTTGGAATGGAGGTAATTTGATTACCGCAATTTCTGGATTTGCAGAATTAGCGTGTGCAGGCTCCCTGCAACCCACTTGAGCCACTTGGGACCTCCACCATGACTCACCCCCAGCCGGTTTAATGCCCGAACTGCCCTTGGGGGTTCCTCCCTCCTCTTCTATAAATACCGGACTTCCCCCATGCAAACTTGACTCCATTTTTCACGGTCAAACCCCTGCCAAGTTGCATCTAGCCCACCTAAAGCTCTACCAGCCTCCTCAATTGAGCACCAAGCCTCCCCTTACCTTCCTAGATATCCTAGGACGCTTACCAGACCCTTGTCGGTTGCCACCATCATTGCAGTAGCCACAAAACGCAAAACCAGTGGGTAGGGATCGTCCCACCCTTCTCTTCTTGCTTACTGAGTTGTAAGGGACCCCTGGTCCTTCTCCAGAGGTCCCACTCTTGCTTTATTTTATGAACTTTGGTTCCCACTGCCTGGGACAGGGGTCTCCTGCCTCCACCATAGGCTTGGAGAACACCCTCGAGGCGTGTAACTCGGGTTCAACACCCACCAGTGCATGGAAGACTCCTCATAGAGTCTAGGGGTCCCTCAGTTTATGAGAGAACCCTTAAACCCCTGATTGGTTCAAGGCCAGTGGAGAAAACAAAGTTTTTTCAAAAATCTGCTAGTGGTCGGTAATCCTTTTACCTCAATTATTTTTTGTCTTGTTTTCATACTGTAGGTAAAAGGATTACCGATATATTGAGACTGTTTTTACCAAACTTTGGACCCCTGTGGGGCCCACATACCTCAACCCCTGGGGTCCACCCAGGCTTGTTGGAAAGACCTTGACCCCCTCTAGCTCCCTGTAAAATTTCAGGTTCAGGGATCAAGCCTAACCAAGGTTAGCAGGCCCCTAAACATGGGTTAATACACTGTTCAAAGTGTCGGCAGTTCAATTGCCTACATTACAGATTAATTTTTACCTGACTTTGGACCCCTGTAGGGCCCACATCTGGCCTATTCAGAGGTTGCCACCTGGTCCATTGGAAAGATGATACTTCAGGCTATCTGTTCATGCTTTCACTTTACCCAGGGGAGATCCCTAACTCTAGTTACACCCCCTCAAACCTTGGTCAAAATTTTACTGAAATGGAGGTAATCCGATTACCTCTATTTTGAAAATTTTCAATTTCGGGTTTTGTGCAGGGCCCAAACCTGGTAGGAGGCCACTCTAGGCCCTGTCATACCCTTTGGGCCCATTTTTGACTCACCATGACCCTTAACCATGGTTAAAACGGTCATTGGTTAATTTTTAACCATGTTTAAGCACCACTTAACCCCACAAAAAAATATGAAAAAATCCCTAAAAATATAAAAGACCAAAAAATCTCAATCTTTGACTTTTTAGCCCTGGTTAGCAACCCTAACCACGGTTAACACCTTCTTAACCCCGGTTAGCAACCCTAACCCTCGGTTAACACACCCCTTTGCCTCCAGGCTTCATCCTTTGTCTCCGGGCTTCACCCTTTGCCTCCGGGCTTCACTTTAGGCTTACCGGGTCTCACCCTTGGCCTATTGGGCCTCACCCTGGTCTACCGGACTACCCATCGGCCTACAGGGCCCAACCCTTTGCACATTGACCAATCTCGGTCAAGCAAAACCCTAATCTATCGGATTAGGTCCATTAGCCGTCTTTTGGTGCACACACACGCCCCCCTCGCCTTAGCACGGGCTCAAGTGCTAGAACTACGCTCGGTCTGATCTCACCCCTTATGTGAGTATGTAGGTAGCCCAACACGGGCCCGACCCTAATTAGCTTTTACTTTCTTCCGGTTAGTATTAATTTAAACACTAATAACATTTGATTAATCTTGACATTTAATTTGACTTAAACCTAGCAAGTAGGGAACCACCAAGTGTGGAAGTGTCGGGGTCCCTAACCCCTTCCCCGAACTTAACCGAACCTCTTACCCCGTTCCATGATCGCGGACCAAGCCTTATCCAACATTTCTCGGGGACTTATCCCTTCTGAATTAATAGGTGGCGACTCAATTTTCCGTGAGACGCATTTTCGAGGGAATGAAATCCCGTGCTCATAGTTTACTTTTTTGTAATTTTGTTTGTAAAAATAATTTGTCATTTCTCTTCTATGGTCAAAAGTTCCCATTCTCGCTAAGCCTATTTTTTCTATTGTTGGTAAAGTAATATTTTGTTTTATTGTTTCCGTTTTTCATAGGACAATCAATCACTAATCTTGTTTCTTAAACTTAAGCAATACCATTCTCAACTATGTTCTACCGGTTAAAGATCCATTTTCTCAGTTCTTTGTTTCATCTTTGGTGAAGGCTTAAGTTATAGAACGTAAGGTATTACCTGTAGAGCAGGTACATGCCATGTTCACCTGTGCTAATTTCTGATTTTTGCTAACAAAGAGATAAACCTATACTTCTCATTCTTCCTGTTATTGCTCTGTTGTCATTTGAATGCCTAATATATTGCGAAACAAATTGGAATATAGAGTTTAATCAGGTTTTGCAAAACTGATGTTTGTCAGAGTCAACATCCAATTCCATACATTAGCCCAAGGACACCTTTTTCCATTACATACTCTTCTTGTGTATCTATATATGTTAGATTTCTGTTATGAAACTAAATGTTTTTTGCTACTTGCTTGGAAGGGAATAAGAAGAGCTTGGTTGATGCTACGGAGAAAGAATTAATTAAAAAAAAATTTGGTGAGAGATACGTGGTTAGGCCGCAACCCTGATTAGTAGGTTAGTATCTGTTCTAAGTCATGGGCAGGTGGAGATGACAACAATCACCCTATCAGGAGTGGAACCCGGATCAATAGAGTGGTGACTAACACACACTATCGATGAGAATGAATTAATTTAGGACAACAAATTTTGAAATTGTACAGAAAGATAAAATTTAATTTAGGAAATTAAGATTAAAAAACATATAACTAACTAATACAAATTATTTGTGAATGATTATAAAAGTAGTTAAATGGAACTTCAAGTTTAATTTAAAAAACTAAGATAAAAAATCATATAACTAACTAATAAAAGTTAGTGGTGAATGACGATAATAGTTGTTAATTGTAACAATTTAACTAAAGACAAAATCACATAAGATTTAAATAATCAAAATCTAACATTAATAAGTTAAATATCTAAATTAATAGTGCCTATTAATTAGCATTATCATTTTTCTTCTAAATGATGAATGAAAAAAATCAAAATCTAAAATTTTCTTCCATTTTGGTTCGGCTTTGCACGTGCCTTGTACGTGCATGCCTAACTTGTTATCCATAAAGCCAAAGCTTTAGCTTCCCTTAGCCCATCATCCCACATCTGGTAGGGTCTTCTCCATAAGTACTCCCACCATGCCCTTCTTTTTTGAGGGGTATGTTTGGTTAAAGGCTTGGGTTGAGATTGTAGGGTTGTGTGTGCATGTGTGTTGGTGTGTGTGTTATCTAAAGAGCCAAAGCTTTAGCTTCCCTTAACCCATTATCCCACATCGGTTAATGACGGTAGGACTTTCTTCTTAAATACTTTCATCATGCCTCTTTTTTTAGGGGTGTGTGTGGTTAAAGGCTTGAGTTAAGATTTTAGGGTTGTGTGTGTGCGTGCGTGCGTTGGTGTGTGTTATCTAAAACAAGACCTAAATTAAATAACTCTTATTATATCAAATAAAAATTGTAAAATGTCCCCTTGGTCTTATTTTAGATCAATCTCAATGTAATTATGTATTGCTCGGAGAAATCTGCAGCACTGGGAGGACGGTAGGGTATAGGATGCATATCTCTCGATATCCCCATTACATGACTAGGTTTTGACTACCCTTTGATATCAGACTTATGGATACTTTGTTAGGTAGATGCCCCAATATCTAAAACTAGTTTAGCCATGTAAAACTGTACCATGCACCATAAACATCTATTAAAACGGGTTTGGATTGATAGACCATAAGTATTGTCTATAATTGGAATAGAATCTATCAACCACTGCAATCCATATGCCATAACAAGGTTTGTAATCTCAAGCGCGAAATCTCGATATCGTTCCAAACCCCCGAAATCAAAATGTATAATATATCTGGAGACTTCAACTGAAATTTTGGAAATTTGGCCAAAATCTCATAAATTTATTTTTAAATACTTTTTAAATTAATGTTTATATAAAATTCTGGAATTTTCATCAAATTTTCGTGAAATTTTGTGAAAATTCGAGAAAATTAAAATATTTTTTTAAAAATAAAATAATAATTTTATAATAACATATTAAATTTTATTAAGATATTATTTCTATCAAAATATTTGAAAATTTCAGTCGAATATTTTGAAATTTTGTCAGAAATTTCGTGAAATGTCATTAATATATTTAATATAATAACATAATTAAAATTTCAAAATTTTGACGATAAATCCAAATTTATTGAACTTTTGATTTAGGTTGGAGGACCAAAATTGCTTAACTGAAACTTCAAACCTTGATCCATACTTGGTATATCCCATGGGATAAATATCAATATATTTTTTAGATAGAGGTAAACAACTTATCACACACATCAAGCCAATTACAAACACAAACTCAACTATAGAAAATGGGACCCAACACATCTCACCTAAAGGACATGACTTAAGGTGGGAGGAATTAATATACCTTACAATGACCTTTTCTTCTTATTAGATGTCCTTCGAATGGGAACTGTTTTGTTTTCCCACTCCATAAAAACTATAAAAACATAATCATGGTTTCTCTACTAATTTTGTTTGAATATGTTTTGCACTCCAACTTAGTTAGGAAATAAGTTAACAAACAAAAATCCTTTTAATCTTACTAGTAAAAGTGCATGTGCAAAGTATAATTATTATTTTTTTATCATTAACGAAAATATAAAATTTTAAATATATATATGTATATATAATTTTTAATATATATTAAATAACTTTTTAATAAATTCGTATATTTTCTATAAATATATTTTAGTTATTAAATTTAAATTTTCTTATATTAACTTAAATTTAAGATCAGAAAAGAGTTACTAATATATAGGTCTCACTTATAAATTTATTAAATGTAAAGAATCGTGCATAATAATCTTCTACTAATGAAAATAATAATATTAGAAATAAATATTAATGTGACATTATTATTAATTTTCATTGTTAGAATATTGGTGCTTTTAACTTTAAAATATAAAAAATATAAATAGAATCCTTATCTATAAAAATAACAAAATAGAAATTTAATATGTAATAGTGGGTGTCATGGGTCCGACATCAGATTAGTATAATTTTAATGAGTCATTCTATCTCTCTACTAATAAAGAGTCCTTATTAATAAAAATAGTAAAATAGAGATTTCATATGTAATACTGGGTCTCATGAGTCCCACGTTAGATTAATATAATTTTAAGAGGAGTGCTATCCCCAATTGCACTCACTGCAAAAGTTTCCACAGACGCAATATGGACCATATCACATGGAGTTGTTGGATATTTTAAAACATTAAAAAAATAAAAAACAGAATATGATTGACATTTGTAGCCCTAGAGTTGCGTCTATGGAAGTTTTGCGACTGGGGCTAGCAAAATCCTAATTTTAATGAATCATTCTATCTCTCTACTAATAGAGAGTTCTTATCTATAAAAATAGCAAAATAAAGTTTTAATACGTCATAGTGGGTCTCATGGGTCCCATTTAAGACTATTCATTATAATTTTTTCATAAATGATAAATGATAATTACGTCCACATAAAATTTTGCACACTTCATGTACTTTTATTGGTAAAATGATATATAAAAATATGTAATTAAATAAATGGTATTCAACTATTCATGGATCTGTCCGGGGTTGGATCCTTTTTTTCCTTTGTAGTATAAGGTACATTCATTGGGACTTGATCCAGGATCTCCCTCAAATAATGGGTACACCTCGTGGTCTGGGTTGAGAGGCAGGTGGCCCAAGTTCGTCTAATCAGGTCTTATTTGGAATGGATAATACTATGTATATGTTTCTTGAAATAGAGGGAGTCCCAAACTCTGTAAGGTAAGTACTAATTCCTTGTGTCTGCACAACACAAACAGAATTTTTTCTATGGACACGAGGGTAAGTACAAGAGTGGGGTGGGAGTTGAACACACAACCACGGAGCAAACCCGGGTTAGATAATACTCTTATGTGTGTTACCAGGTAGTTACGTTGGTTATGCTGAAGGAATCATATCAATGTAGTAGATGGGTCTATTCTTTTGACCATATCCCTCCAAAGTAATAAATGGGTATCCTAGACCTAATTAGTGTTTTTTTTCTTCCATCCAAGTGATGATCAAATGGAACAGCAATGGGGGCACCAAAAGAATTGACTGCCGCTATGGAGATTGTACTTTTTTTTGTGTGGTTAGATGGAGAATGTACCTTGCATTTGCATAATATGTACCTTGCATTCAAAGGAGGATAGCCACATATGATGAATCCCACCCAGGAAATCTACAGGACCAAAAATCATTATAATATGGTGACCTTTACTAATTTAACTTTAATTTACACTGCCAAAAAATAAGCCACCCCATGTGGTTATTGAAAGTCATGCAAAACATGTGGACGTTGGACCTTAAAATGATTCTTATATTACTACTAAGATCCTCAAGCACCACGAGTTCCAAAAAAAAAAAAAAAATCCTCCAGCACCCTTAAGCACCAAAAAATGTTTTAATAACCCGAACTCCCTATGGGTTAAACGTCTAATTCAAGACAGACTAGTTTAAACAACTTGACTCGACATAACCCGTATGACCCAGATGGTTTTCTTTGAGCCACTTAGAGTTATGATAAGGCAAAATAAAAATCTTACAAAATTTGTACAACCACATATGTAAGCCTAATCTTGGTCTATTTAATAATCACTGAATACAAAAATGTGAAAAAAAATAAGGATTTTGAAACGTAATGTCAAGCCTACAAGAGGAGAATGATATCTATGTATATATGAAGAAAGTAAAGTAAATGAAATTTGTAATTACTTGGCGGTGCTTTTAAAAATTCTTTTTTTTTTTTTTTTTATAGAGGAATGCTAGCCCTACTCTCAATCAACCCATACTTTCACTCTTAACCAACCACCTGTCCACTTTTTGGTAAAAAAGTGCTTTAATCTTTGCAAAGTGGACAAGTGAAAGGTTGTGGGTAAGAGTATGGGTTGACTGATAGTTGGGGTAGCACTCCTTTTTTTTTTTTTTATAATAGTATTCATATATATAAATATATGGCATCACTTGACGAAATTAGGTCAAACCCAATTGACCCGACGGTTCGACCGGTTTAGATCAATCCACCCTAGAGTTACTGTGTGGTTCAATTTTTAAAACATTTCTAAAAACCGATCCAACACTGATCCTTACTCCTTTCTCAGTCCTTCAATTCCCGTTGGTTTTGGGTGAGCAAATTTAAGAGTGATTTGATATATTAGGCCACAATCTAATCTCAATGGGTGATGTATTGCAAAAGTGTCATTTTTTGCCACTAACAACTAACCATTGATTGATACTAACGTTAGATAATTGAAAAAAAAAATAAAAAATTCCACTGTAGTACATGCATTTCATTTTTTTTTTGTATGCTCTAATCATTTATCTAACTATGTTAGGGGTTAGGTGGTCAACAGGTTAGCACTCATGGTGAGGAGTCAAGAGTCACATCAAAGACTCAAACACGAGTCTCCACTCCCCAAAGGGAGATACAATACCACTGGGACAAACCCATGGTATGTGCATTTCATCTCAATCCAAAGTCTTGTGTTCCAAGATGATTAGGGGATATAGAGCCTAGACGCACCTTGCTTGAAGACTAATGTTTTAGATACATTCTTACAGTAAATGACATGTGAAATCATTTTTTTCATTTACTTGTGCAATCAGTTAAATTATTTAGATTATACTTTTTTCTAGAATAGAATAGTGAAGATTCAATACTATACAAGTCTTAGAACATCCAAGATTTGAGACTATTAGGTTCGTTTTTTTGGTGAAACTTTTAGAGTTTAGAACTTTCATTGTTATATCTAATTTTACTTGATGTCTAAAACTTTATTATTCAATAGAGGGTAAAAGTTCTATAAATATGAAACCTTTAAGTTTCTTCAAAAATTTTTTTTGAATTTTTAAGTTCCACATAGATGTGAAATTTTTAATTAAATTGAATTTGATAAATCTGAGATATCAAAACATTAATATTCCAAACTTTAAAAATTCCACCAAAAGAACTCGTGTGTTTAGTGCTCCCTTACCTACATGAAACCAAAAAAAAAAAGGTTCTATGTTCTTTTATACCCCAAAATTTTGGGAGTGAATTTCAAAAATCGAAAGTCTGAGCACACGCGTTAAAGTCAATTAACCATTACGTACAAGAAATAAAGTGGACTCAAGACTAACTGTGGAAAAAAAAAACCTGATGACTTATCAATCCAAAAAAAAACCAAACCTGACCGACTCAGTCGAACCGAGTCCGACAGGTAAGTGTGGGCCCAACCCCATGCATGGAGAGAGTGGGGCTGCCGACTCACTGGCTCACTGCAACTCAACCCGTTCGTCGTACCAAAAGAACTTAAACCGCGATAGACACATAGAGAGAGAGAATTAAAAACCGCAAAACCGAAGGAAAAAAAAAAGGTGGAAAAAGTGAGAGAGAGAGAGAGAGAAGAACACAGATCGCTCCAAAATTTCATAAATAAAAAATCCCAAACAAGCATAGACGGATTCCTGAATGGATGGCCCGATTTCGAAGACCCTTGAAAAGCCGAAGAAAAGAATTCCTGAATGGATTTGGATGGCCCGATTTCTTCTTTTTCCTCACAATCCCAATCTCTCTAATATTACTCTCATTATTATTTCGAAATCTCACCGCACATCTTTGCTCTCACCATCACGACAGAGAATTAGAGAGAAATCTAAATCTCATTCCATTCTCGTCAATACCAAAACAAATAAAAATAATAATTATTATAAAACCCGAAAAACGTTTCCCCAAATCTCTCCAATCATCTGTTCTTTCAGAAACCCTAATCTCCCTCTATTTCCATCTCTCTCGCGTCTCGATTTCTAGGGTTTGCACTTGATCTTCTTCAATGGAAGCTGCTTCAGAAGGAGATCAGAAAAAGCCTCCCGAAGGAGAAAACAAGTCTAAGCGCAAAATGAAGACTGCTTCTCAGTTGGAGCTCCTCGAGAAAACCTATGCTGGTTTGTGAAATTTCTTTTTTTTTTTGCTTGAATTTGTTTGAATTTTTTTTTTGTAAATTCCATGGCGTTTAATCTGATCAGTGGAGACGTATCCGTCGGAGTCGTTGCGAGCTGAGCTTTCGGCGAAGCTAGGGCTTACGGATCGGCAGTTGCAGATGTGGTTTTGTCATCGGAGGTTGAAGGATAGGAAGGTTGCGCCGGTGAAGAGGCCGCGGAAGGATGCTCCGGTGCCGGCAGCTCCGGTTGGCGATGAGATGATGGTGGGTGAAGCTGGGAATGAGCATGGGTCGGGTTCGGGTTCAGGGTCGAGTCCGTTTGGTCATGGGGAGCCGCGGAAGGTTGTTGCCCGTGCTGCGGCTGCCATGTCGAGGATCGGAGCTGAAATGCCTATGATGAAGAGATATTACGAGCCTCCTCAGTCGATTTCGGAGCTTCGCGCAATTGCTTCCGTGGAGGCTCAGTTAGGGGAGCCGTTGAGGGAAGATGGGCCAATTCTTGGGATGGAGTTTGATCCCTTGCCACCTGATGCATTTGGAGCTCCATTGGGTAATTTTTCTTTTGTTCTTGAATTATCTATTTCTGTTGTTGTCTTGATTTGTTTGTCTGAATGGGTGAGGTAGTAGTATTAACTTGTTTCAATGACAAACAGAGAGCTGGGTTTTCTTAGCTGTATAATTTTCCATGTTTTCAAATTTTAATTGTATTTTCCATTGTGAACCCCTGCCACCCCCATTGTACCTCTTTTTTGCTATATATTCTATATTACCCAAAAAAAAAAAATTAATTGTATTTTTTGGTTAATGACATGTTGGTGCCCTGTATGTTTGGTTTTTTCTCTACTGAAAGAACTGGAATTTCTATACTAACTAATTCTCAGAATTCCTGGTTTCCTTAGAGAAAATTCTGAGTGGGTCCATGCGGACACCCGAAAGGACTAGACCTTTCGTTACCAAAAATTAAAAAAAAAATCTCCGAATTCTTTGCCATGCTTGTTCGGCCTAAATCACATTTCCTTGCTTCATTCTTTCCGATGTTTCATTTCAGCCAAGTCCTCACTCCGATCAGTCACTTGTAATTGTTGATGTCATACCCTATTTGTGGTTATTGAAGACTGAAGAGTGCTGTTGGAATCCTGTTTCCAGACATGTTGGTGGACCCAGTGAATTGGAGATTGAATTTCTTGATTTTTGTGGATTTTGCCCCGGTTTTTTTAGGGGGGTAGGGGGGTTTTTGATGTTAAGGCCTACTGACAAAAATATCACATTTCGTGTATTAAACAATTAATTTTTTTGTCCTTCTCATTTCTACCATCATAAAACGTAGTCCATGTCCAGATTTTTCTTGTATTGCAAGACCCTTACATAAAAGGATAGCATAGCTACATGTGTCTACATAGCACCATAAGACTTAAGCAACTCCTAAGATAGAAAGAACCACGTCATGTGATCACTTTAAAGAAGACTAGTATGGCTCCTGTACTAAGTATGGTGTAACAGGTGAGTTCATCTTCCTATGACAAAATTCATAAATCATACCCTTAATCAGAGTTCAAGACTATAGTGCTTTGCTAGGTGAAGTTCAACATTATTTAAGTAAGAAATGAGAAGTAACTTATCCTTTTTATAGTTTTGCCAGTTTTATTACACACTACACAGTCTTCTACAGTATTTTTCACAAGTGAAGTTCAACATTATTTGAAGCAAGAAATGGAAAATAAAGTAGGAGGGATATGTTAATTATTATACCTTCTTCCGGTTGTGTTAAATGTTCTTTTACTATCTAATCATGTTTCTGTTTGCACATCAATAGAAGATCTTTTGGGACTAAATTTTGTTTACTTGTCTTTCTTCTTTGGCTTGAGATTGAACTGCTATAAACTACACTTCTTTTAACTTCTAGTTTCATATTTTAAATGTTTTTTGAAATAGACGAGCCTGCTAACTTTCTCCATTTTTTATATGGGGCAGCAATAATGGGGCAACAAAAGCAAGTTGGACGGCCTTACGAGGGAAAAATATATGAGCGACATGATGCTAAATCTATCAAGGCTGGTTCTCTATATCCTTTACTTAGAACATTTGTTCCTATGCAGTATCTAGTGGCATGTCAGATGTGAGATGTTTGTCGATTCTCTGTTAATTCAATATGCTCACATCCTTATCTACTTTGCTATTTCAAATGTCTGTTACGTCCCTTCATTATCAATAATATATTCAGTATCACACACTACATTTATTTCAGGCTTACTTGCTACTTTATTATACTGAATAAGGAAATTTACTGGAAGAGAAGGAATGATCTAAGGAAGTTCAATCTTGATATACATGTTGCACACAAATTGAGACAACTGATCTGATTTCCTTTACATTCATATTATTGAAGTTTCGGTATCACTAATGATCTGCAACTTCTTTACTACACACACGTATGAGGCTATGGGTAGGGCTGTAAACGAATCGTATCTGTCTAGATTTGAATCCGATCCGATTAAGAATCCAACAGATCCGCATCCGATCCGAGATCCTTTGGATTATGAATTATCCAATCCGATTACTAATTCAAGATCCGAATCCGATCCGATCCGATTAACATTAATATATCTTAAAAATAATATTTTAATTAAAAATAAAAAATACTATTACCATTATATATATTTGTAAAATTATATAAATATTATATTTATTATTATATATAATCTAATTGGATCAGATTTTAATCAGATCGGATCACTATAGATCCAAACCCGATCCAATTATAATCGGATTGAAGATCTCGGCGTTTCCAGTCCGGCGGATCTATAATAGGATTAGGTTCCCGTCTAATTGGATCAGATCCGGATGAAGATCCGATCCATTGACAGCCCTAGCTATGGGAAATTTTTTTATTGGCAATTTAATGGCATGCTAGGGATTCTATATCCCCATAGTGTTAGAGATCTTAAGAAAGTCATGCCCCATAGTGTAAGAGATCTTAAGAAGATCATGCTCACTTACCATACTTTCAATGGCTAATACTGTGATCATATTTACCAAGTACGGGGTATGGATATAATACAGAAATGATCTGTTCGGGAAGTACGGGTGTTATACGGGAAAAACATGATAAAAGTATGAGAAAATTAAAAAAAATAATTAATAATTATTAATAAATAAAAATCATAATATTAACTAATAACAATCATTTAATATGGAATATACGTTTAACATGGTAAAAGTACGGTAAAAACATGTGTATTGTACGTGTTTAATATGTAATTTGCATATTAAACAAGTATAATATGGCGATACGGGTATAATACGTAACACAACAAAAGTATGTAGTTTTAAATGGCGATCCCCCCTAAAAGTATTATACAGGTATAATATAGGTGTTTGGTAACTATGACTGTGAGTGCACTCCTGCACTAAAGGATGCTTAAGCACTTAAAAATATAGAGTTGCGGTTTCTGGAATTAAATTTTGTAGAGGGCCATTGCAAGCTGCCAAAATCCTAGGTGTAAAATGTGCATTTGCCTTGTGTTTTTATTATTTATTTTAATTTATTTGCAACTTGTATCGATAAATCTAGCTCAGTGAAGTATGTCCATACCAATTTACTGTCAGAAATTACATATTTTGAAAATCTCTGAAAAAATAAGCTTGCAAAGATAAACTTAAAATAGGAAAAATGAACAAATTTATAATAGACAATAAGGAAAGAAACAAAACTAACATTAGCTTGGAACCTTTGTGTCATTCCATCAATGTATCACCCTCCTAGTGCAGATGTAGGTATATCCTATTGCTGTCAATAAAGGAAAGACAACTTGAGGAATCAACTTTCCCGAAAAGAAAAAAGAAAAAGAAAGGAAAGAAATTAAATAGAATTGATCTAGAAAAGATGAACCACAATTGATGTGAAGGGGTTATAGGCATTCTTGGTAGCGCCAACTCTTCCTCTCCCTTGTCTAAAGGAAAGCATAAGTTTATAAATTAAAACCATTTGGGCAGAACTTTCCCTCTGAATTGCAATCAACTATCTGGAGACTGAGACCAAGTGTTCCTGGCAGTGAGATGGTCAGCCCACTGCTCACCTAATACAGTTTAGGCAAGCCAATATCTAGCCATCTAACCACTATCATAGGCTCCTTGCTGCCTGGATTAAGGAGTGAGGCCCATGGCAAGTTCTTAGATAGAATAGATTTGATGATTTTCTGTTTGACTACTAATAGCTAGATCAATAAGAAAAATTCATGCATTTCCCAGAGGATGGGTATAATCCACTTGATGCATATTTTCAGCAAGAGATGTCCAATATAATGAATGGAACTCCCATCAAATAAAGTGTCTTGCTAGGATAACAAACCAAGGAATATCAGTCACTTCTGCTTCTTCAGTCAGGACTATTAAGTATTAATACCAGTAGAACCTTTCCATTTGCATAGTTCCATCATGGACAAGACATTTATTTGTTATCTCTTTGATTAGTTACAAGTTTTAATTTATTCTGAGTGTTAATGATGTTGCTTTCTTCTTAGCTCTTTTGGTAGAAATGTTGTGGTATGGGATTCGCCTTGTACATTTGATTATCATTATTATCCCTTATTAGCTATCAAAATCTGTAAAAAGAAAAAAATAGTCTTTGTATGTGTATTTTTGGTGTTTTCACTATTGGAATATGGGAACAAAACAAGTGTTTGCTCATTTCTTGCCTACTTGGCCATTGAAGTGCAGTGCAAGTGCTCTGTGCGTTTTGGTCATTGAACAAAACTGTGAGCGTTTTGGTCATGAAAAATCTAATGGAGGAGCGATCAATCCGAATAGATTCGCGAAGTTTTTATTTAGGTAGAAGATGATCGAATTTCCTCTAAAAGGGGTGTCTTTCACTTGGTCTAATTTCCAGAGTCTTACTTTTTTTTTGGAAGGTCTACTTCACTCAACAGGATTGATAATTTCTTTGCTAGCCTGGACTAGGAGGTCCGTTATCTTGAAGCTTTGCTCTTGGCCCTTCCTTGATCGGTCTCGGATCACGTCTCCCTTTTGTTGGAGTTAGAGGGTATAGATGGAGGTCCAAATCCTTTCAAATTTGAGAATATGTGGCTGCATCACCCAAGCTTTTTGTCCGTAGTTGAAGAGGCTGGGGTTAACACATCGGCTTGGGGTACAAGTAGTACCAGATTTGGGATTAGATTGAAGGCAGTTAAGCATAACCTTAAGATTTAGAACAAGCAAGTGTTTGAGATTATCCCTGAAAAGAAAAAATCAATTTTGGAGGACATTGCAGCTATGGATCGGAAGGAGGAGCATTCCTCTTTGTCGGGAAGTGAAGTAAATGAGTGAGATGCCTTAAACAGGAACTCCATAAATTGTTAAAATATGAGGAAATTAGTTGGAAGCAAAAGTCGCGAGTTAAATGGTAAAAAAAGGGAAACGAGAACATGGGATTCTTTCACAGAATGGCTATTGTGCATCGCCGAGTGAATAAAATCGTGGGTCTTCAGATTGAGGACAAAAAAAGGGAGAATACTAAGGAATTGGGAGGTGTAGCAGCTGAGTACTATCACTCTTTGTACAAGGAAGAGCTTGCTTATAGGCCTTTCCTTGATGGGTTGCCTTTCAAGAACATTTCCGAGGAGATGAAGCGTCATTTGGAAAGACTGTTCTCAGAGTTGGAGGTTTTGTCAGTGATCTCTGGGATGGAGGGGGACAAAGCCTCAGGCCAGACGGTATTACTATTGATTTCTATAAGAAGTGTTTGTTTATTATTGAGCAAGACTTGATGCATGTTTTTCATGAATTTTTCCAGTCTAATTCGTTTGATCCAGTGCTCAACTGTTCTTTTATCACCCTCATCCCGAAGGTGCCTGAGGCCTTTTACTTTAGAGATTTTAAACCGATCAGTCTTCTGGGTAGTGCATACAAGATCCTCTTAAAAGTGTTAACAGTTAGGCTTAGCCGGGTGATTGATCCTGTCATCTCCCTAGAGCAAAGCGCTTTCGTAGGAGGGAGGCAAATCCTGGACGAGACTTTGATAGCTAATGAAGTAGTGGATGAGCGTATAAAGAAGGGAGAGCCAGAAATTATTTGCAAAATAGATATGAGAAAGGCATATGACCACGTCAATTGGGGATTTTTAGAGTACACCCTTCGTCGGATGGGTTTTGGGCACAAGTGGTGCGCTTGGATGAGGTGTTGTTATTCTTCGCCCTTTTTTTAGTTCTCATTAGTGGGTCCTCCTTTGACTTTTTCAAAGGATCAAAGGGGTTTGCACCAAAGAGATCCACTATCTCCCATTCTTTTTATAATTATAACCGAAACCCTTAGTCGTATGATTTGGAGGGTTGCAGAGGCGATGTGGGATGGTTTTGTGGTGGGCCGCCCCCAAGTCAAGATATCGCATCTTTAGTTTGCGGAGGACATTTTGCTATTTTGTGGTGCTTCGGCTAGGCATCTTACCCGTATCCAGTATCTATTCAGTTGTTTCGAAGCAGTCTCCGGGTTGAAAATCAATTTTCAGAAGAGCAAGATCTTTGCTGTAGGGGAGGTACCAAATCTGGAGGTTTTGGTTACTTGCCTTGGGTGTAAGACCGGCATGCTTCCGACTAGGTATCTAGGCCTACCTTTGGGGGCGTCTTTCAAAGCGAAGTCTATTAGGGAGCCGATCATTGAGAGATTTCACAAGAGGTTATCAAGATGGAAATCTATGCTTCTTTCTAAGGGTGGTAGGCTCACTTTACTGAAAAGTATCCTTTGTAGCCTTCCAACTTTTTTCCTATCTTTGTTCAAAATTTCTGCTTTCATTGCTAACAAATTGGAAAGATTGCAAAGGGAGTTTCTTTGGAATGAGAAGGTGGTGGTCAAGAAGTTACATTTTGGGGTTGATCGCGACAGTTTGTGGCGAGTGGTTATCGTGGCGCGACACGGGAGTAGGGATTGTTAGGAGCCAAGACCACCTAAGGGTCCTCATGGGGGTAGGTCTTTGGAAAGGTATTGTGTTGGGTTGGGCCGAGTTCGTCAAGCATACATGTCTCGTGATCGATAATGGGGCGGAAGTCAAGTTCTGGCTTGATCCTTGGTGCGGTCCCTCTCCCTTGAAGCAGCTGTTTAGAACTTTCTTTTCTATTGCAATTGACCAAACTACAACAGTTGCAAAGATGTATGACAAGGGAGTAGGGTTAGGGGCCTGGTGTCGTAAGTTCAAGCGGCCGTTGAATAATTGGGAGGTTCAGGATTTTGCTAACTTTATGGCCATGTTAGAATCGGTGCGCATTGTTGAGTCCTCGAGGGATAGCCATTTTGGGCAGCCTCACCAAAGGGCGGTTTTCCGTCAGATCTTTTCTTCAGGTGGCGAATCCGGGCCCCTATTCGGAATTTCCTCGCCGGAGTGTTTGGTTCCCTGGAGTGCCTTCAAAGGTCTCTTTCTTCATGTGGCCTGCCTTTTTAAACAAGATCTTGACGTTGGATAATTTGAGAAAAAGAGGTTGGAATCTCCTTAATCGCTGTTATTTGTGCCTGTTGGAGGAAGAATCGGTTGACCATTTGCTTTTGTTTTGTCCTTTTGTGAGAAATCTCTGGTTGTATTTTCTCTCTCAACTTGGGGTGAGTTGGGTCTTCCCCTCGTCCTGCCAGAGTCTCCTAATTTGTTGGCTCCTAGTTTCGTTGGAGAGCCCATTAGATCTCATTTGGGCCTTCCTTCCTAGAGTGGTTTCGTGGTTTGTGTGGAAGGAGTTGAATAGGAGGGTGCTTGAGAATTATTTGTTGTCGATCGAGCGCGTGTTCTCACTCGCGCTAGATGTTGCGCAATGGGATCTCCTCTAAGGCTGATGTGGTGGAGATAGGGTTTGATGAGCTTATATCCTAGTTGTAGCAGGGGTGTGATGTTTGGGTTTGCATCGTGTCCTGTTGTGCTGTTGCTTGTAGCTAGCTTTCTTTCGCTTGTGTTGGTCTTGTGGGATTCATTATTTGTAAATTTGTTTCCATTTCTCTTTTAATGAATTTGCTTTTACTGATAAAAAAAAAGTGTTGTGCAAGTGCTCTTGAGCTTTTTGATCTGTATGTGCTTTAATCTTTTTTGATCGGTAATCAAGAGCAAATATAATAGATAAAGAAAAAAAATACAAAAAGGAAGATGGCTCATCGACAATGAACCAAGAATAAACTACATAGAAAAAACAAAGGCATAAAAATAATTTATTACAAAATAAGGATCCAAGTCAACTGGAGTGACAAATCTAGGAATCTCCAAGCGAAGAAACCCAAATATCCTCATAACCCCCTGATGGAGCACTGGTTTGAGATCAGATGATGGGGCCCTAACTAGATCCTGTCCAAGGGAAAAGTCAGATCTTGGAATACACTCCTGTTCATCTCCTTCCAAATAGACTAAGTGATGCCCCCTAAGAGAAGAGACCACACCACTGAAGTTGAAGGGGACAACTTGCTGTAGTTAAAATGTTGTCTCGCCTTGCCAAGAGGCCAGGACCCCTGATTACCACATAGCTTTATGGGGAAAGGATAAACTAGAACTGGATTACAAGGTTAGCAAGAAGGAACTCATTGAGAAACAACCTTTATTGTTTGTAGAAAAGACACGACTATCCCTAGAAAGAGGGGAGGGGGAGACTGGCGAAAGGCAAGACAGGAGCCTCAAGAGCTATTCTATTTCTCATTCATTCAAACTACATCTTAACCTAGGGTCTAAGTGGCAGAGCTGTCTCTCCTATTGACCAAGGAAGCAACTAATACAACCTTGTCAATTGCTAGCGAGTAGAGGTTGCCAAAATCCAGCTTTAGGGGAGAATGGCCACACTAGATGTCCAATCAAAATTTCACATCTTTCCTAGATCTGACCTTGAATTTGACGAACGTTGAGAACTCCTCTCTGACCTTTATAATTGCTTTCCAAAACTCTTCTCTGTACACAGTTTATGGAGAATACATTAGGGTGAACTTCTTTGTCCGATTTTGATATACTTATTTAATTGGAACTGGATGTAAGGAGGATTATAGCTGGTCCTCAAATTTCAAAGAGAACTTTCATTGCCATATCAAAGGTTTACTTTGTCCTCTTTCCTATCATTCAATTTTGAGAGACATTCTTGTGCAAGTTTAATGATAAAATGGATTCTATCTGTAGTAGTTCAAATTTAAATAGATTCTGTTTGTACTATGTGGCACGGATTCTTTAAGACTATAGGTATGTCCCATGTCGAAATATGTGGACACGACACGCTTCGGATACACATGTTATGACTCATATCAACCTGAATCCATGCATTTTTTTATCTAGATAGACATGGACACGCCTGATATTCATAAATTTACAACTGCATATAATTAGCATAAATTTTAGCACTCTTTCTATCCCATCATTAAAAAAGAGAAGTCGGTAGGGAAAGAGGGAAAGAACCGATTCATTTTTTTTCAACATAAAAAAGAATAGAGAAAGAATAGGAAGAATTACCGATCCCTCTTATAGATTAGAAACGAGAGAGAGAGAGAGGGAGAGAGAGGAATAGGGGTGACAACAGGTTGAATTTGGGCCATAAAACCTCTTTTAGTTTAATCTTCTTTGAGAATTAGCATTAATATTTTTAATTAATATATGTTCATTAGTTCATTTGCTGTGATTTATGTCATATATAAATTGTAGCTTGTAATACTTAGTGTTGTTAGTAATTGTTTTGCTTTCATATTTTTTT
Source organism: Tetracentron sinense (assembly GCA_015143295.1). Taxonomy (NCBI): domain Eukaryota; kingdom Viridiplantae; phylum Streptophyta; class Magnoliopsida; order Trochodendrales; family Trochodendraceae; genus Tetracentron; species Tetracentron sinense. Next base: position 54,286,898 of record CM026551.1, read on the forward strand.
TAAATCTTCTCATATTTTTTTAAATCTTATATACTATTATTCATGTAATATTTAAACTATAATAATTTAAAAAGAAAATCATCTTGTGTCCCCGAATTGTTTTTTTTTTTTTTTTGGGGGGGGCTTCATTGTATCTGCTAGCCCGTATCCAAACCAACACCCGTGTCTGTGCAACATAGGGTCTTTTTTTTTTGTATCAGTAAACCATGCTTCTGACTATCATTTTATTTAAACATAATATTTTCTCTTGAAAATTTCTTTGACATTCTATCATCTTGGTATCTGTGAATTATTGAGATCGTAAATTTGCCGTCTCTTTCATCTGGTTTCCAGAATAACAGACAATGACGACTGAAACATAAAGGTTGCAAGTTGGACTTGTCAGCTTTATGTTTCAGTCTTCGTTATCTATTATTCTGGAAACCAGAATCGACACTCCTTATGCCACCATTTTAATAATTGTTTTAAATGAAATGCTATGGATCTTTTGTTAAAACTCAGAAACATTACGCTTATATTGTTCTGATATCTTTCTTTTTGCAGACATCACCACTTTTACCCAATAGGGAACATTGTTTTGTACATAGTTCATCTGGTGGCAAAAGGAAACTAACAGCTGGAAGTGTTCATGTGGCTCATCCTCAGGCTGCTGCAAGGGCTTTCCATGAATATCAATTTCTTCCAGAGCAGCCCAGTGTTAGATCTGACGCATATGACAGACTTACCCCATCTCACTTCTACGATTCACCAGTTGATGGTCAAAGTGCCAGGGCTTCATCATTATCTACTGGGGGTTCATTTCTGCACGGAGACGAACAAGTGGCTACGGGATATGGTTTCCAAGGTCAGGTGTCTAGTGTTAGTTTGTCTCAACAAGGCAGACAGGGCCATGCCTTTTCACCGGCTTCAGGAGATTACGACAATGTTCCACAAAGGAACTCCTTTCCGAACATCCCAATGGATGCTCATTTTGGGACTCCCCCTGTTGTTGGACTAGATAATCCATTTGTACCATCTGACAGGCAGGTCTACCATGATGATGATGTTTCGCAGATGGAGAGGAAACGCAAGGTAACTAAAAGTAACACAAAAGTATTCTAGATTCAATTTTCTCCTGACCAATGATTAGAATTTCATGTGCATTTACCTCATACAGAGTGAAGAAGCAAGAATAGCAAGGGAAGTTGAAGCCCATGAGAAACGGATTCGGAAAGAGCTTGAAAAACAAGATATTTTGAGACGAAAGGTGTTCTTATTACTCAATGAGTCATGATTTTGTGTTCCGTGAAGGTTTTAAGTTGTAAACTAATATTATGAATCTTGTATCTTAAGAGAGAAGAGCAAATGAGGAAAGAAATGGAGAGGCATGACCGTGAAAGGCGGAAGGAAGAAGAGAGGTTGATGCGTGAAAAACAGCGAGAGGAGGAGAGGTTCCAGAGGGAGCAAAGGCGTGAAATTGAGCGAAGGGAGAGGTTTTTGCAGAAAGAAACTCTGAGAGTAAGTTTGAAAACTTACTATTTTAAGTTCTTAAGCTAAAGTTTGCTTTCCCAATATAAGTGATTAAATTCTTTTCTTAAATAAAAAAATAAAAATTCAGGCTGAGAAAATGAGGCAGAAAGAAGAACTCCGTAGAGAGAAGGAGTTAGCAAGGCTCAAAGCTGCTAATGACAGGGCTACTGCTCGCAGAATTGCTAGAGAATCTATGGAGCTTATTGAGGATGAACGGTTGGAACTTATGGAGCTGGCTGCTTCAAGAAAAGGGCTGCCCTCAATAATATCTCTTGATAGTGAGACTTTGCAAAACCTTGAGCTATTTAGAGGTAGGTGTTGCATAACATCTCACTATGAATTATGTATTCAAGTCTATCTGCTATTAGGTAAATGTCTTCATGCTAAGGTTATGAAATTATTAAACAAATTCACCTTGTAATCAATCGATTGTTCTCTCTGGTGACAATTCTGCCCAATGGGAAAAGAGTTGAGCAAAATTCTTGACAAGTAGACTGACTAGGGTTAGGCAAAGCTTGACTATTTACATCCCCGTCCTTGTCCATGCAATTAATTGGGTCATTTCTCTACCGTAACCGCTTAATTTTTACTATCCTCTTTCAAGCCCCTAAAATCTTGTCACATCTCTCTGAGCATCAATAAGAATTTATCTGAGTGAGTTGGCCATCATTAGGAGTATGACATCATTATATGAATTCCCACAAGAGTCACATCTTAGTTTATTCAGTAGTCAACGCATCCATGCAATGCCCAATCGATCAAAGTTTAGTTTTAATATTATAAAGACGAAAATATTTATAGCATTAAAATAAAGACTAGAAACTGTTCATAAAGAATAATAACCAATTTGTTGGTGAAAAAATAGTGAGGGGGAGGGAGTGCATTATAACCAAATAATCAAGTTGTTGCTGAATTCATTTAGTAATGAGATCCTGTCATTATTTTGTCCTCTGTTATATCTTGTCTTTCGGTTTTTCTTGTCTCCTACAGTTGTACTTTTTATCTTCTGAACAGCTAACAAGATTTTTGTATTTTAGATTTGCTGATTACATTCCCTCCCAAGTCCGTGCAATTAAAAAGGCCTTTTGCAATTCAACCCTGGACCGATTCGGAGGAAAATATAGGGAACCTTCTCATGGTACGTCTAAATGGCACTTTTTTTTTGGACACGGAGAGAATATCGATTGAAAAGAGAAAATGTGGGTGGCTTCCTTAGTATGGTCTAATTGACTCATTTGAGTTCAGTCCATTGTATATGAATGTGTGCTGTCTGTTTAAGAGATTGAATTTCAACTGAAGTCATGAAGTTAATGCTTCTTCTTTGAGGTTTTGATGACTGTGATTGGTTTTTTTAGGTTTGGAGATTTTTAATTACTTTTGCTGATGTTCTTGAGCTTTGGCCATTTACTCTTGATGAGTTCGTTCAAGCTTTTCATGATTACGTAAGTTCTTTGTCAGATCTCTGTTTTAATTTTGTTCCTACTTTTCTCCCAAATTTGTCTACCTGCCCTTTTTTGGTTTTCATACTTATGTATTGCTCTCTACTATTTCAGGATCCAAGATTGTTAGGCGAGATACATGTTGCTCTTCTGAGATCCATTATAAAAGACATTGAAGATGTTGCTAGAACACCCTCTATTGGGCTGGGTGCAAATCAAAACAGTGCCGCTAATCCTGGAGGTGGACATCCACAGATTGTTGAAGGGGTAAGCTTTGTTCTGTGGCTTCTTGCGGTTGATGCCTTTCATTATTTGTTTTTTTTCTCTTGATGCCTTCTCTTTCTTATTTTTAGGCTTAATTTGTTTGTGTTTTTTCCAGAAGTTTTAGTTAATATCTACTTTTTATCAGGCATATGCATGGGGTTTCGATATACGCAGCTGGCAGCGCCACTTGAATCCATCAACGTGGCCTGAAATATTGAGGCAATTTGCGTTGTCCGCAGGATTTGGGCCACAACTAAAGAAAAGAAATACTGGACGAACGTATTTTCGCGACGATAATGAGGTCTTTTTTGAATTCTAACACTTTGTGTTATGTTCATTCTATGTAGCAGCGGCTGATTGTTATCATTTGAAAAATGCTTATATAGTTATATGTTCACTTCTTTCTTTTTATGGTAGTTTCTACTGGTGTCTGTGCCATTGTATGAATGGGCAAAGGTTTCTGGCCAGCCTCATGCTCGGACGCTCCCTCATTTGTAAATATAAATAATTAATTGAAATTAAAGAAAATTTCAAAAAAATAGTGATGTATATATATATATATATATATATACATATTTGTGTGTGTTTGTGTGAAGGAATAAACCTGAAGATAATTCAACCATTGCATAGATAATGATGTTAAGATGCGCAAGAAAATGCTTTAGTTAAGATTTACCTTCAGTTCATTTTCATAATGAAAAACAAACAATGTTCAATCATTAATTCATATCAATGCAATTGCAGATTTAGATTTCAACAAACTGTTGTTAAGAAGTCAAATCATGATAAAGCTACATTTCAAGTTCATGGCTTAAAAACCTTTCAACGTCCATTAGAGATGGCCTTAATGTGATATAGAGACTCAAAAGGGGTTTTAAAAACCGTTAATATGTTAAATGTAATAATAATAATTTAATAAATTAGAAAACAATTGTTTTATGTCCCAGTTGTAAGATGAGAAGCCTTTTCCTTCATTAAAGTATGGGGTGCTTCAAGGTGTGATGCATGTGCACGATATGCGCTTCATGGGTTTGAGCCTCTAAGGCTGCGACTCAAGACATTTTCCTTGAGCCTTGCCTCAAGGCATTAACCTCACATGACTTTATAACACTGGTTTTTGCTTGTGGTACGGATGCTTCTTCAACCAGTGTTTATAGATCATAAGCCTCGACTCGACCGAGTCACTTCAGTAACTCGGAAAACAGCGTCTCCTTCGAGGTTACTCGGGTGACTCGCTGAGTTTTTCGAACTATGACAAGAACAATGGAGATTTCTAAAGTTGCACCAATTATCATGGGGTCAAATGAAATTATGTGGAAAGAGTGATTGAACAAAGACTAAAACAAAGTAACATAGTTTCAGAAACTAGCTTGAATTCACATTTTAGGGGTCTACCATTGAGGCTATTTTCTTACTTCAACAATTGATAGAGAAGTTTGGAGAAAAGATGAAAAATCTCCACGTGGTATTTAGCATATGATAGAATTAATTCTGTTGGGATACGAGAAGAAAGAAGTTCTGAGCAAATACATTGTTATCATTGGCGACATATATGAGGGAGATCGATGATAAGACAAATGAATTCCCTGTGACAAAATGTTTATATTAGTGTCAGCTATGAGTCTGTACTCCATATCTTTTTACGTGCATAATTTGACGGGTCCTATTCAGTTCAAGAATATAGTCTTTGGTGAATGTTTTGTTTATGGCATTGTGTTGGTTGATTAGACTAGAGAGGGGATAGAAACAAAACTAGAGTCTTAAGGGTTTATATTTAAGTTGGACCAAAACAAATTATATGGAATCCAGTTTAAGTAAGAACACAAATATCAGTGAGGTGATAGTTAAGATTGATGGCCCTCAAAGTGAGTAGTTCTACTATTTCAGCTCAATTGTTCATAAGGATGGAAAGATTGAGGATTATTTAATTGTTTTTGTTTTATTATTGTCGGTGAGATTGAGGAGGATGTCGTATAGGGTTAGAGTTGAATGGCTAAAGTAGAGATGTGCTTCTAAAGTGTCATGCGGTTGACGGATTCAGATTAGATTAAAAGGTAAAATTTATAAGACACCAATAAGATTTATGCATTATGAATTGAAGCATAATGTTGAGTAACAAAGAAGCAACGTATTTGTAAGCACCTATATTGCAACTCATAGGGCCTACAAAACCTCACATGGCCTACTGGAAGCCGGAAGTGTAATGACCCGAAATTTTAATATAATAAAATTATGTGTTTATGGGTCCTTAATTGAGGTTAATTAGTTAATTTTTGTTAAATTGGTGAGAAGTGGGTTTTGTTTGGGATTGGATTGTACCAATAAAACTTCAGTGTTTTTCCTCGAAAATCGCACATAACGTGTTGGTCGGCTATTGAAACAATAATCCATTGTACTGGTTTCGTCATGCATCAATTCGCATTGCCGCAATGCGATTGGTGTCCAAAACCCTAAGAAATACGTTGAATCGGACATTTTGTCGATCCTCTGTATTTTCAGCTTGTCAAAATAGAAATCTGCGAAACTCGTACCACTGCGTGTCGGTAGACCCTATGAACGACTGTTTATCATTTCGACAGTTCATCATTTCATATGAAGAAACGGCAACATGTTTTGTGTTCAAAACCAAGAAATTTGTGGATTTTGTTGTTTTCTTCTGGATTTACTTTTTATTGTCAAAATTCATCATTTTCCCTCGAAATTCGTATAGTAGGTGTCAGACTGTCCCTAGTTTTGTCACCTGTCGTTTCGATTCCATCACGTATCAATTCGCGAGACCGTGGGGGTCTTAAATGTAAGAAAATTGAGAAAATCAGGAAATTCCATATTTTCCGGAATTCAGTTGGGACTCCATAACTATTGGGGGATTTTAATAAAAATCCGTGCGGCTGGTACCACAGTGTGCCGATTGACTGTGAGGACGACCATCTGTCGTTTCGGCAGTTAATCATCTCAAATGAAGAAACGACAGTGTGTTTTGTGTCCAAAACCAGGAAATTAGTGGGTTTTACAGTTTTCTTTCAAACTTACTTTTTAGTATCAAAATTCAGTATTTGTTCCTGCAAATTTTACAGCAAGTGTCGGACTATCCTGAGTTCGCTCACCTAAAGTTTCGTTGAAATCGGACGTCATTTGGTAGGGTTACGCGGGCCGAATACATGAGAATCGGAGATCCGGTCAAACCTAGTCAAATCGCGCCACACCATTTTGGTCATGTGCGTTGCACATGATCTTACCCCATATCCTTTGCCTATATAAAGGGGGGCAACCCCCTCATTTATCACGGGTGTTTACAGAGCACCGAAGTGCTGCCTGACTCCAATCTAGAGAGAGAAAGTGAGAGAGAAAGAAAGGGAAGACCACCTTGGGATTTTTCGACATCCTTGATGCGTTGACAACGTCTATTTTCTTCCCTAGCGCCTCGATCGACGTGTAGAGAAAGAAAGGGAGATATCTAGAGAGAGAAAGTGAAGGTTTGAAGGCGAGGAGCTTCACCTTGGGGTTGATCATCTCCTGAGCATGTTGGCAGTGTCTGTTTCGGCCCAATATGCCTCGAAGTTCGTGAAAAAGGTAAAATCTCTCTCCATCTCTTCTCTTTTCCCTTATTTCTGCTATATTTTTATTTGGAATGACGTGTTTAATTTATGGCGTGAATGGAAAAGGGTCTGAGACCCCATGGATGTGTTATGAGAAAGTAGTTGTGCGAGGAAAATGAGTAGAGGGGTGTAGCCCTCGGTCTCGGGTGTCAAAACCCCGGATTTAGACTCACTGTGTGAATGGGCGTGGATGGAAAAATGGTCGGAGGCCCCAATGTGATGTTGTGATTTTATAAGGACCTTCGGGAAGCCCAGATCGAGTCCTGGGTAAATTGTATTGTCACTCTGGGGTATGGAAAAGTTGTTTGCAAGTCGTGTAAGTCTATGGACACATCCATTAGCCTTGAAACATTCCCTAACAGGACGGTATGTTACCGGATTTGGTCTACGGGCGCGAGGTCCAACTGTTTCAGTTAATCAAGCGAGACTTGAGTTAACTAGGATTACTCGATGATTAGGAAACCTACCCAGGGTTAAAGTATAGTTCTCTGTGACTGATAGTCAGGAGTGGGTAGATTATTATCCATAGATCCTCTTTGGCTAGGTCTGGAGTGGTGGGTTATGTTAGTCCTCCGTGACTGATAGTCGGGAGTGGGTGGATTTAATATCCATAGATTCTCTTTGGCTAGGTCTGGATGTGTATTACTAGGTGGAAAATAGCCTAGATGGATTGTGGATTTTGTTGGGTTTTATGGCTCACTCTTCTCATTTCATGTTTTCAGATTCTGAAGTGGGTAGCTTGATAGAGTCTGGAAAGTGTTCTGGCGTAGTTGTGGCATCAAAAGTAAGGGCTACGGTAGCCAGTGAGGTAACACATTTGTTTATGATGGGTTATTGTGATGACCGGTTGTTATTGTTTGTGTAAGCTCATAAGAAAAGTTGAAAAATTCCCGCATTATCGCGGGTAAAGTCTTCCACATGCGTGGTTATGGTGAACGGGCACGCTCCTCGGAACTTGATTCCCTAGGCTCGGGTTCGGGGCTTCACAGGAAGGTTCCCGAAGAGCCCCCCAAAGTTTTGAAAAAAATTATGAATATGCTCCTTAAGTTGGCCAAACTTACAAAAAATACCTTTTGTATATTTCAAAACTATTCTCCCTCCTAGTTTCAAAGATACTTAAAATACTTTCAATGAAGCCATGTGGGGCCTTTCATTTTGGGCTGCCGAAGTTTGAAAAGCCAACAGCCCTAAGGGTTATGACCAAGCTAGGGCTGCTGTTGGTCATATCAATGACACAATTTTGAACAGTCTAGTATTAGATTTTAAATATTTGCCTTTTTAAATAATAGAAACGTACTCGCTGGTCCAAGCAGTGACACAAAAACGACTCCACATCTTTTAGAGGAATTCTAATTCCTATTCGTTGCCATTTTTCGTTTTTTTTTTTTTTTTGGGTGGGGGGCCTTTGGGCCTGTAAAAGGGACACCCTAGGGAAATCTGAGAGAGGGACTTACACTTCCCAAAAAACACTTCCCAAAAAACCTTGAACTTTGAGGAGCTTTGAGGAATTTCTCTCTCTTCTTTCTCTGCTCTGTCTCCCTAAAGTTTGGTAGAGTTTGGAGCACTTATCATTGAAGGAAAGAATTCAAGAAACTTAAAGGGATATTCAGGGCTTGTTATCAAGCTTTGGATTACGTCTCTTATTTGGAGCTTAATCAATAAGTTCTCTAAAATAGTAGTTCATCTCTCTAGAATTTTTATTGTTATTCTATTATTCAGAATGACATGTTTGGGACTGATTTGGAGTTTAGGGTCGCAACATAGCTATTTTTTTAAAGGTTAATTGATCAATTTTTGAGTTGAGTAAAATTAACTCAATTAAAATAGTTCGGCTTGATATTGTAAAATTGATTTGAGAAGGTAAACCAGATTTAAAAAAAAAACCAGATCTAATTTGGGCTGTAGACCTGATTTCAGCTGGAGAACAGAAACGCTGTAGCTGATATTTGATCAGGCCCATCCTCACCATTAATCATTCATTTGTGCCCAAATTTTACCGTTTTGTGTACCATTATTTATCAAGCCCTTACTGATGGGATGCCGGCCTGAAATTCGGGTTCCTAATGTATATAATCATCTGAATACATCTATGGCCTTAGATTTTTATTTTGAGTCCATTTTAGGGTACTGTTAGAGAGACCCGAAACTTTAACTGGGCTCACTGTTGTAGTCCAAATTGATAAAATCCTAAAATTTTTACAATAGACTCTTCATGAAATTTTGTGCATCTCCAGTTCAAACCGCGCTCGACATCAAGTTCGGGAGCTCAATTTGTGAGGGTTTTAAGTTTGAAATGCAAGCTTAATATTGTAGAACTTGCAACACTGGAACCAGAAAAACTGTCGGCATCCTGAACAATGGAAATTACTATAACAAAGAGGAACAATGAGACTGAGTAGTTGTCCAGAATAGTGATAGCGCTAATTTTGCCTAAAAGAACACTGTCGAGGCTTGGCTAAAGTAGGATGGAATTCTAATGAGTGTACTAATTTTTTGTTTCATTATTTGAGATCAATGTTTCATAATCATGTAAATTATTGATAATTCGGCTGAATTATTGGTAATTCCTAGGTTAGCAAAGTTTCGATTTAGGGTATTAGTTACTTTACAATAATGCCTAAACTCATAATATTTCGCAAATTATTATATAATTTGCAAAATATCGCGAGAAATTGAAACCATATTTCAGTTATAAATGTGTTGAAGTTTCAACGAACTCTCTAAACATCACAATTTGCCAAAATACTTCTATTTTTTGTGTTTCTTTTGTGATTTTGATTTTTTTTTTCTCCACCCTTTCACTTGATTTGCATGGGAATTCCACAAAGAAGACTTTTTTTTCCCGGGCAAACCTCTTTAAATGTATTTTTTTTTAACTCTTAGGCATACTATAAGTTCATTTCATGTTAACCATAATATGTTCAATGTTTCTGGATGATTTTTTTTTTGATCGGTAAGTCAGATATATTATAAAGAAACCAACAGTTTACAGCGATGTAAACTAAAACAAGGTAAACAAAAATAACAAGCTAAAGGAAGAAAGGGATATTAATACAGAGGTGCACTTGAGCCACCCACTGACTTCTCAGGGATGCAAGGTATCCCTCACTTCTTGATCCAAATGGAGAGAGGAACTCAAATCCACAATCGACTAACGCACCCAAGACAGGATATGAAGAAAGGGGGAGGGGGAGTTGTCAAATAAGCGACCATTCCTCTCTTTCCAGATAGTCTATGCTATCACACTTGGTAAAAAAGTCCAGATTGTTTCCTTAGCACCCACCAAAGTTGTCAAACCCCAACCAGATAACAAGCTCAGAATGGAAAATGGGAAGACCCACTCCACGCCCAACCATGCCAAGAAGAAAGCCCAATGCTCAAAGACTACCAGGCAATATAGGAACAAATGATTCACACTTGTTATCTTTGGATCAGCCCAAAGCTCCAGCTAATCTTTGGATTGGCCAGAAAAATAAATTAATTTTTTTACTATTCTACCTAACTTTTCTATTTATTTGAATAAAAAAATATTATCCACTTTATTCACCAATGGGAAATGTACGACTACATATCATTACCCACTTTATCCATCGGTAGGTGTGTTGCTGCATGTTGGAGAGGACAATTACCAGTATTATGTTTGGGAGTATACATTCATGTACAATCATTTCATGAGTTGGGCCTAGTATTGTACTATTTGTAGAACCCGTACTAATAGTTGTCAGAAATCTATTCAGAAATGACTTGGAGCCTTTGTGCAACTCATGTGGTATTATTGCAACTTTTCTTTTGAGTTGTAGTCCTGTCATCTATGTACTTGTAGTTGTTGGGTGTTGACATCCATTTGAATTTGTATATTTTTCTTTTTGACTATTAAGATGTATTAAACACTTTGTGCATGTTACATACATGTATGAAATACCATACATTGCTGCCAGTGCATTCTTTCCTCAATTCCAAATTCATCTCATGTATTTTGATTTTTATACCATTTTTTTGTTATCCTGAAGTGTGTATTTATGTTTACTTTAGCATTTCATGGAGTTTCACTGATTTTTTTTTTTACATTTTTTGTATTTTTAAAATTTTGTGAATTATCAATGGGAAAAATCCCGAACTTCGGTGCGAAACTTCGATACTTTGGTCAAAATTTCATGTTCCCGGCATGTGAAATTTCACGCGAAATCGAATATAAAACGTTGTTTATAATATCGGCAGAGGCAGATTTGAATTGGGAAGTTCCTTTAGGTAGTCTTTGTCTGTGGACCTTAGTGCTCTGATGTAGTGGAGCGATCATCCAATAAATAGAATGAGTCCAGTCTTTGCTCAGCTGTGATGTAGTTTCGGAAGTTTTGCCTTTGAAGATGGCACTTGGTCAGGTATTATTGTTTGTTGTAGGTTCCAGTGTTCCAGAGAGGTTTTTTTGAGGGCTTCCCTTTTCTTCTATTTTTGTTTTGAGTGGTTGAGCTTATGGTAATATTCAGAAGTTGACAGTTTAGGGTTGTTATACTCTATATGTAACTTAACACTGTGTATACCCTATTAGAAGTTTACTTGTAAGTACAATGACAGGATAAGTTTCTTTGCAAGTGCAGGGTAATGATGGGGAAGATATAGTATCTACTTTACGCAATGGCGCAGCAGCTGAAAATGCCATCACTTTGATGCAAGAAAAGGGTTTTTCACTTCCACGCAGATCTAGGCATCGCTTGACACCTGGAACAGTCAAATTTGCAGCATTTCATGTTCTTTCTCTCGAGGGAAGCAAGGGCCTAACAATATTAGAAGTTGCAGACAAGATTCAGGTAATAATTTATTGATTGTAGATTTAATATTTGGCTTTCTATGATCCTTTTCCCTGATTATTTTTGTTGTTAGAAATCCGGACTTCGGGACCTTACCACGAGCAAGACACCAGAAGCATCTATTGCTGCTGCTTTGTCGAGGGATGGAAACCTTTTTGAAAGAACAGCTCCTTCAACGTATTGTGTACGACCTGCTTTTAGACAGGACCCTGCTGATGCCGAGGCAATACTGTCAGCAGCAAGGGAGAAGATACGGATATTTGAAACTGGATTTTCAGACAGAGAAGATGCTGATGATGTGGAAAGAGATGAAGATTCTGAATGTGATGTTGCCGAGAATCCTGATATTGATGACATAGGTGCTGCATTAAATTCAAACAAAGAGGCCTGCCATTCCGGTGATCCAAACACTGCTCAAGCAATTACTTGCTCAGAAAATGAAAACGAGATTCTCCATGATGTGGTTGCGGGAACTCCTCGAAGTGGGCTTGAGAATGCAGGCAAGGGTTTCTCTTCATTTCTTTCAGAAGGTCCCAAGGAGGTAGTAAATAGTTCAGGTCCTATGAGTGATCAATCTATTCATGTGAGTGGGAACTGCAATGAGGCACTTAATCTTGATCAAGCAGACACAGAGATTGATGAAAGCAACTCTGGCGAACCATGGGTTCAGGCCCTTATGGAAGGGGAGTACTCTGATGTAAGTGTCGAGGAGCGTCTTAATGCCCTTGTTGCCTTGGTTGGTGTGGCTATTGAAGGAAACTCTATTCGTGTTGTTCTTGAGGTAATGCTATGTGTGACATTTTTATAAATTAAAGGAATTGCATTTGTTGTTTTGCATTGTCTCTTAAATGAAGAGTTTTTGAGGAGTGCTTGGAAGCATCAAATTTAATGAATTGTTTTTTGGTGTCTGTAATCTGAAACGAAGATTTTTGCAGGAACGCTTGGAAGCAGCTAATGCTCTTAAGAAGCAAATGTGGGCAGAGGCTCAATTGGATAAAAGGCGCATGAAAGAAGAGTATATACCGAAGTTGCAATATTCGCCTTTTACAGGGATCAAGGCTGAGCCAAACCTTACTAATTCTGCAGCAGACAACAGTCAAAGCCCATTGATTGGGGTCGATAACAAAAATAACGAGGGATCTCTTAATCCTGCAGTCAAGCAAGAAGCAGTTCTTGATCCACATAATGTCGAGAATTATCTTGATAATTTTCCAAATGAAAGGAACTTAGTAGTGTCAGAATTCTCCACAGGTCCAGATAATCTCCAACTTCAGCAACATGGATATGCTGCAGAAAAGTCACGCTCCCAGTTAAAATCGTACATTGGTCACAGAGCAGAAGAGATGTATGTATACAGGTCATTGCCTCTTGGTCAGGATCGTAGGCGTAATCGATACTGGCAGTTCGTTACATCTGCTTCTAGAAATGATCCTGGCTGTGGCAGGATCTTCATTGAATCTCATGATGGCCGCTGGCGGCTTATTGAATCAGAAGAGGTAGCGTTCTCTTATCTTGCCGTGAGCCATATCTTCAGTTAGAACTTATTTTATTGAGCTTTTCTTACTCCAGTTTGGCCTTCCTGTTGCCCTTTTTGTCTACATTTTTTCCATATCACAAATTATCAAAAAATATATAAGCATCTCATAAGATATGCCAATATGTGCATATCATCTATGGCCAGCGTCAATAAAATTGAAAATTACATTAGGAAAGCCCTTCATCAAGAATATATGCTTCATGTTAGTGTTTTTTTAACCCCAGGCCCTTCTTTGATCCATAAAAGGGGTGGTTTACATCACAAATACAATTAATTTAAATGACATAAAACCTAGAAAAATAAGTAAATGAAAAGTAAAGAAAATTCTAAAAAATATAGAAAATATAGTGAGCCAATAAAATTCCAAAATGTCTATTTAAATGAATACTTATGCAGCACTTATTATGCATGTAACACCATTATTCCAAAGAAAAATAGAATATATTAACCATCACATTGATATATGCATTTAATGCCATATCAGTCATCAACTCATCATTACTAACATATCAACCATCAGTTAACATCACAGATTCAAACTATATATCGTTTAACACCGTAAAGTGATAAAACCTCTAAATATCAATTATCATCCATCACTATAATAAAACTATAAAATAATCATGACATAAGAAACTTAAATTCAATTGTTGAAACTTCATGTCCAAACTTCAAACCATTGTTCGAAAACTCGGTGAGTTGCCTCGCCTCAAAACTCGAAGGAGACTCTATTCGGCTAGTTACTTGGGTGATTCGGTCAAGTTGAGTTTTTTGGCTCGCCAGACTTGGTCGAGTCACAAAAATATCTTTTTTTCATTTTTTTTTATAAAACCTAAACTCAAACGTCACACTGTTTTTGCATCAGATTTTTTGGGGCTGCAAAACCAGTCTACTATGGGTTATGTTAAACCCGATTTTAAGGTTGTTTGAGGCTGCAAATCAGTTTACTTTGGGTTCTTTTAACCTAGTGTTTTCAAGTTATTTGTGGTTCAATCGTGGATAAAATGTCAAGAAATTGGTAATTGCCTAATTGGTATACACTATACACACACATAATTTTCCTAGTTGGACCAAGTCGAGTTTTATTCGGGTTTTCGAGTTACTTGACCCGGTTAACTTTCGAGTCAAGTCGATTTTTCGGGTTTTTGAACCATGCTTCAAACATGAGTTCAAAATTCAATCAAGTTTACCAAATAGTATAAATAACAATGATATCATAGAACATGAGTTCACATCAAAGTGCCATCATGCTATGCCTATGAGAAAGAATGCTTCTTATGTGATTGAGATATTTTGAGGAGCTGAAGATGAAGAATAGGTTCAGATTTGAGGTTCAGATATTTCTAGAAATTAATCCTTGGCCACCTGGATCCGTCACCATTTTTTCTCTCTTTGCAAATGCGAGCTATTTTTACTCTTAACAAATGCAAAATGAGCAACTCTCAAATTTTATTTAATTTTACCTTTTTTTGGTTAGTAGTGATTCCTTTACATGTCATTGTAGTGATTTCCTTCGAAAAAGGCCTCAAAGAGAAACAAAAATCAAACGGCTGCTGCTGCTTTTTTTCTGCCATGGATCGAGGCAGTTTGTCGAGCTGTTGGAATGTTTTGACCATCGGGGGTTGAATAATTCTCACTAATTAGAGTTGTTTTAGGGTGGAACAATTTTGGGGGTTGCTAGGAGCCTAGGACCCAGTTTTATGGCTGAGAGACCGTCTGAACGGTTCAACCATCCTGTCTGGATCGGCTTTGAAACATTGCTTTAAATCAAGTACTATGGGAAACAATCTAGTTTTGTTAATTCAAATATTCTACAAAGCATTGGGTATTGGTATCTCATTTCTTTAGCCCCTTGTCTTTTATCTAAAATCCGGGACAAATGATGTTTTGAATTGTGTTAGTCCCAGAATTCACTATCTTACCTAAAACCAATTGGTGTTAGGAAGGGCTTCATCTTTGTACACCCTTAAACATGTGTCCGTGGCGGTCAATCCAGAGCCCTAAGGGTAGTTGCGGTCCCATAACCAACAATTCGCCCCCCCCCCTCCCCCCCCCACAATGACCCGCGGTTTCTCGAACACGGAACCTTGGCTCAGATTCCAATTATTGGCCCCAAACCAATTGGTGTTAGGAAGGTCTTCATCTTTGTACTTAAACATGTGTCCGTGGCGGTCAGTCCAGAGCCCTAAAGGGAGTTGCGGTCCCTTAACCAACAAATTGTTCTACAGAGCTTATGACCAAAACTAAGTATGAGCTATGATTTTTAAATGATTTATTTTTAATTGCATTATACTTTTTAATATTCTCCAAAATTAACCAAACCGTTTGTAAAATATATATGGTTTTTGACTCAAGTTCCATTTTTCCTGAAATGTTGACAAGTTGCATATTTAAGTGTCACAGGTTTCCAATTCCTTTGTTCACCTCCTTGTCACTGTGTGTGTGCACATGCGTGCATGTACCTATTTATGTGTGCGTGTGTGCCTATGCATTTGTCTTTTGTCTTGCATGTCTATGTTGTAAATATTTCATTCATTTCTGTCTACATGCAGGCCTTTGATGCTCTTTTGCCGACTTTAGATACACGTGGGATTAGGGAATCCCATTTGCATTCGATGTTGCAAAAAATCGAGACATCCTTCAAAGACACCGTCAGAAGGAACTTAGGGGGCATTAACATTGTGGGCCCAAGTGGAGTTACTGTCAAACCTGAGGCTGCTGAAATGGCTTCTAGTCCTGATTGCACTGCTTGGGTAGATAGTCCTAGCAGTTCGGTGTGTGGTGTTAATTCTGATACATCTGAACAGTTATCATCTTTCAGAATTGAGCTCTGGAGGAACAAAACTGAGAAAGTTAATGCACTGAAGAGATATCATGATTTCCAAAATTGGATGTGGAAAGAATGTTTCAATCCTTATACATTATGCGCCATGAAATATGGGAAGAACAGATGCACACAGCTGTTGAGCATTTGTGATTTCTGCCATGATTCTTACTTTACTGAAGACAGCCACTGCCCTTCTTGCCATAGGACTTTTGGCACCTTTGATAACAACCTAAATTTCTCCGAAGAACATGTGATTCAATGTGAAGAGAAAAGGAAGGTGGATCCTTGCTGGAAATTTTATGGTTCAGATTCTTCTCCACTGAGGATCAGATTGCTCAAGGCACTGTTAGCTCTAATTGAGGTGAGGAGTGTGACGATGTTGTTGTATATTTCTTTTTGGATAAGTAATATTAAGAATCTGTAACAATATAAATTCTAGATTGAAGTTATAAAATGCATGCGTGCAATTCAAATACCATTTCTCATTTCTGAGTTCAGCCTACAGCATTTATACTTTTGACTTCACAGGTTTCTATCCCACGGGAAGCTCTTCAACCTTATTGGACGGAGGACTATCGTAAGTCTTGGGGTATGAAGTTGCACAATTCGTCATCAGCGGAGGACCTTCTGCAGGTTTTTATTTTATTTTCTCATTTACCTTTTCAGACACCTATTAGACCTTCCAATGCCATGATCAATTAATTTTTCTTAATTTTTAAAGTTTCTGCAGTATATTACCCTATTGCTGCTAAACAGAACCAACTCTCAGTTTCAACTACTGTTGCTCTTGTAACCTGAAATTCAGCTTCAATCAAGGATTCGTTTTGTGAATCATTGGTTGGTTAATTTTCTGATTGCCCATCAAAGGATTAAGCTTGTTGATCTTGCATATGGTTATTTTTTAAAGACTTTTGGGGAGTCAACTGCCTTGAGTCCAAGGCTTGGAACATGTGTTTGAAGAGGGGCTACAAAAGTATCTTGTCAAGTTTTATTTATGGCCTCGATTAATTTAGTTGGTACAGGCCATATAGTAGTATTGGTACGGTAGTTGAACAAATATCAATATTAATATGCTATTAGTGAGAATGTTTATATTGATTCTTTGTTTTATAACTTGGAAAATATGTATAAGCTGAAGGACAAAGTATTATTAAGGAAAAGAAACAAAGGAAAAACCTATACAGTCAGGACAAAAAATGTCAATAGGTTGGTTTCTAGGAAACTGTCGTTCTGTCAAACTGATTCCCTTTGCAATTGATGCCAAACTCCTCCCTTGTGCTTTTGAATTCCTTGAAGATAGCTGACCAATAGAACACAAATTTCCAGTGATGCTGCACCTGCATATCTCCATCTATAGTAACCAAATTCAACGACTTTAAGAAAAGTCGCAATGCATTGAGTCAATGAAGCAGCTCTCTCTCTCTCTCAATTCGATTTCTGTTGATTGATCTTTGATATTTAATGCATTTATTTTCCTTTTTTTTAATGTCATTTTCTTCTTGGTTATTCACTCTTTCATAAGTTAAATGCTCTATGCGGAAATAACATCACATTGTTTCAATCTTTGCTTTATTTTTCATTGTTTATTTTCCAATGAACTGCCATTACATCTGGTCATGTGTTTGATGGCATATGTTCTTTTCAATATATGAATTTTTTATATATAGAATAATATATATTGTAGTTATAAATTTCATTTTACTTTTTTCTTGTATTTTTAATTTTTAAATCTTTTGACTTCTTCCAAATATTTCATTTTGAAAAAATTTGGCCATGTTTTCCATACTTCGACTTTGTGAGGATGCCTCCATCGGCAACAGACATCAATCCTATAATATTCTTCTAGTATATTCACACCATATCACCGACATTCAAATGAAAGGCTAGGCTTGAAATTTTTTTCCTCTTAACACCAAAAGGGCTACTGCACCTAGAAGAGAACAACTATCTCACATCCCAATTCAACCAAATTCGAAGATTTGGAAGTAAAAACTAGGGGAAAATGATGGAAAACCAGTTTGGATTAATTTAAAACACCTCAAATAAACCTTTGTTGCTGGAAGTCTCAGTGTAGTTGCAGAAAATATGGAATATCAATGCCCATATGTCCCTTTTGTATGAACCAAAAACTTGCTTAAATACCCGAACTGATTATTAAATTAATTTGCACTACTCTTATTTAACCCAATTCCTGAAACCTACTAAAACTCCCACTTTAGGCATGCAGGACAGCAGTTGGAACATAATTAGTAACCTTCTAATTCTGGAAACATTTTAGATTTAACAACCCTGTCTAGAAACCTTCTAATTTAAGCCCTTAAATTCTGGAACAATCTTAGACTTCATTGTAAACAAGACAACTAGGGACCCACTTTTAAAATTCTGAAAAATGAATATTCACTGCTCATGTGGATTGTATGGTGTCTCCATCATGCTGACATCAGCACCTTTTGTCCTCATGTGCTGATATCTTTATGCGTTTTTTCAACTTGTTTACAGCAGCATCAATCCATGAGGTTCTTCTGATCCTTTGTTAACTTTTTAAGGCTTATGTGGTTCATGCTTGTATGTTTGATTGGACTGCAATGCAGGCCCTTCAATGTTGGCTGCATCACATCCCTAGGGAAGGTCTGTTGAATCTGGGAGAGAAAGGAAGAAGCTCTTTACCATTCTAGTGACGTTAGGTGGAGGATGAGATGAATCACGTTCTCCTCATCCATTCTACACAGACCACAACTATTTGAAATGAATATACCTAAAAGACGAGGTGATCAACTATCATAAGGGTCAATGGAGAAAGAGAAAGACCATAGTTTGAAAACCCGGTGAATCACTCTAGTAACTCGGTTGACTTACTTGACTCGACTGAATTTTGAGTCGACACACCTCAAAACTCGAAGGAGACGGTATTTGCCGAGTTACTCGGGTGACTCGATTGAGTCAAGCCAAAATTTTCAACTTGTTAGACTAGATCGAGTCATAGAAGGGTATTTATCATATTTTTAAACCTATACTCAAACGTCACACTGTTTTTGCATCATATGTTTTTGGGTCTACAAAGACAACCTATTATGGGTTCTGTTAAGCCTAGTTTTTAGGTTTGAGGCTGTAAAACCAGCGTATTTTGAGTTCTTTTAACTCACGTTTTTCAAGTTGTTATATATATATCCGAGTTACTCAACCTGGCTAACTTTCGAGTCAAGTTGAGTTGACGGGTTTTTGAACCATGAGAAAAACCATCTGCGTGATCACTAACACAACATAGAATAAACTGAACTAGAATAAAACTTTAAAATTGGTTTCCAAGACCTTTTATCCTCTTCATCCGAGGATAGCTAAGGCTCCTCTGTGCGTGGTAGGCAAATTTTTTTCTTATTTCCTCCTAAATACAGACACCACACCCCTTCCTTGTTTCTTTTTTCAAAGTACTGATCTACTGTTAAATCTTTAAGCGGAATTAGTCTATAAAGTTGATTGCCTACATCACACCCCACACCATTTACTTTTCAGAATCTCTTCCTTTCACCATTGCCAAGTTCATATGCCCTTCAAACCCTGAACCCTTTTTGAATGTCACCGCTTCCACTTCTAACACTAAACTTTTGGCCAATAACTTTTTTAATATAACCTTTTCTTCAATGCTGAATCTCCATAATCATTCACCAAGAAGAGCCTTATTCATGACCTCAAGATTCTATGCCGGATCCTCCAAACCTTTTAAGCCCGCATACCAAGTTCATTGGACTAAATTAAACTTCTTAAACCCCTTCATCTCCACATGAAATATCTTATGGGCTTCTCAATATACTTAGCCACGGAAGCATGCAGCTTGAATAAAGACATAATATTGCAGGGAGGCTAGCAAGCGTACTTTTGATCAAAGTGACCCAGTCTTTCAAAAAGACCCTCTTCATCCTCCACGTCAATCATTGTGCTTTTCTTTAATTTGACCCAAATACCAAAAATTGCCTCAAAGCATTTAAGGATAACATTTATGTTCACTACTCCCTCCCATGAAGCAAAAATATTAGAAATGGACACTACTGGAGCATCTCATCCCGCTTTAAAGCCACCAATCAACCAAGCTCTTCATCCCTACATAGAAGCTTACTAAGTGCTTGAATTGCTATGATGAAAAGAAAGAGGGGATTTCTTTTATGACCTTGGAGCTTCTGAAAAAGCCATCGAGATAATTAGTGAAAAGGTAAACAAGGAGGCCTAGGACATGCATCCCTTTATCCAATTCCTCCATTTTACTTCAACATCCGAATCAATCCTTCGAATGATGAGAGTTAAAAGTCCCACTCCACATGGTCAAACGCCTTTCTAAAGTCGAAAGATGGGTCACAACTTCTCCTTTCCCTTCTCCTATTCTTGAATTCAGTCGCTTGCTATTAGGAATTTAGGATGCCATATCTTTCTTTCTCTAATTAAAGCACCCTGATAAGCCGACCTTGAGACAATCCCTCTTAGCAAGAAGATAGTACTTGGCAATAATCTTGTCCACGCTAGAGACAAGGTTGACAGGTGTAAAGTCCCCCCAGTTCATCCACTCCTTATATTTAGAAATCAGGTTCTTAAAGGTATTCTTGGTTTTAATGGCATGACATTCTTTGAACACATTCAAAATCCACTCTGATAACATGCCAGCAGGCCTTGTGAAAGATAACCCACCTGGACTCTGAACTTTATATTAATGATTTTATGTCTTCAAACCTTCTTTCAAGTCCTTTCGCTTACTTCTCGTTGAGAAGATTAAAGTCCAACCTAACAAGGTCTCAATAGCTTTTCAGAAGAGTAAAGATTTCTGTAGCTCTCAATTATCTCCATTCTGACTTTGGTGCTACCCCCTACAAACAATCCCCCACTTTTATTCTTCTGATGCAATTGCCCTTCTCCTCGCATTAGAACACATATGGAGTAATTTTGTTAAACATTCCCCATTTTAAAACCCTCTTTTAAACCATCATTTAAACTCTTAAAATCCTATTTTAAAACTCTCTTTTAAATTCTAAAAGCACCATCTTAGATATAGGTGGTGCATTTAAACTTTAAAAGCAACATCCAAAGTCAACAATCAAAATCACCTTAAAAGTTAAAAAAACTTCAAACTAATTATATATCTATTATTTATGTAAAATGTGTATATATTAATATTACATATACATATATTTAATATATATAAATATAATTTAATTATTTTTCTCAGGCATCACCTGGACACCTTGACTACACTGCACAGCATAGACATAAATGAGGGTGCTTGTACACACCCACACAGAGGCATGTGTATTTTTAAATTCAATATATGCACACACACCCGCACTGAGGCTATGAGATAATGCTACTGTATGCAGTTCACTGAACATTATCACGAAATGATATGAAGGGAACCCGATGACATACTGCACACAACTGATAGAAGAAGCACATGTTTATGAGAGCGTACTGTACTTTCCAGCATATGGTTCCAATTGCGTTCAAAATTTCTACTGGGGCTCCATGTTATTTAGAGTGCTTGCTGTGGTGCCCTGAAGCAAGAATTACAATAGTTTGTGATACTTGGTCTATTGTGAGTCTCATGGCCGGTTGCCCAGAGAAAAAATAATGATTTCTGGCAGTATCCTGGAAGTATTCGAGAGTGGATGTTTTTATTCTTCAAGGGCACTTCACTGAATGCAAGTAACTATGTCTTGGCAGTAATTGGATATGAGAACGGAGATGAAGATATGCTTATCTTGTGAGAATCCAGTAATAGTATGTGAGGGGTTTCTTGCTTGATCTACACATTAGTTAAATGCTTTATTAAGAATTATGTCTACTACGCAACTAATTTGGTGGCTTGTTTCGTTTTATTTTATTTTTCCCTTTTGGAGAGAACTGGTTGAATTAGACAATTTATATTGGTTCATGTTGTTTGCAGATTCTGACTCTTTTAGAGGGCGTCATAAAACGGGACTGTTTATCATCAAACTTCGAGACGACCGAGGAACTTTTGGTTTCCTCTACCTCATCGGGGGGTTCGGTTGATAATTCTTCTCATCATGGATCAGTTCCTGTACTTCCGTGGGTACCACAAACGACTGCTGCTGTGGCATTACGGCTTATGGAAGTTGATGCATCCATTTCTTACCTTCTGCATCAGAAAGTGGAGTCTCATAAAGACAAGGAAACTGCAGAATTCATAGTGAGTACTGTTGTTCTTTGAAGCATGTAAAGTATAAATAAAATGCCTAAATTTCCTGAAAGGAAATAGAAAAGAAAAGAATGCCATGCTTCCTGAGAAAGAGATTTATATGCGTGGCAAAATCTTGCCGAATGGCAATAAGTTCTCATTTCGTGAGGATTATGGATGTTCAAATATTATTATGCTTATAGAGGGGATATAGGGTGCAGCAGTGGCTGGTCATGAATGGTCAGCATTCGCCTCTACACAGCAATTAATGATATGTACCAAGTCTGACTGATTAAATTCACCCAACTGATAGTTGATCATTAAATTGCACTGATAGATCACATGCTGTGACTCTCTGCTGGATTTACCTGTACTTTGAAGATATTGCTTAATTCATTCTCCTGTTCTACAGAAGCTTCCATCAAGATATGCTGTTGTCAAGAATTTCCAAGAGGTCGAACCAGCTGGAGTTCCAGATCTACCTGAATATCTGCAGGAAGAGAACTGGGTTGATCGAGGGAGCGGACGTAATAGATCTGGACGTGGACGTGGGGGCCGTGGTCGGGGCCGTGGTCGTAGTCGCGGTGGGAGGTGGCAGAGAGGAATCAGTGGTTCCAGATCTGAATCTGTCAAGGAAAATGCTGGGAATAGCAAAAAGATGGGTCACAAAGAGGCAAGAAAAGGCCGAACACGTGGACGAGGGCGTAAAAGGGGTCGTCGTGCAATTGGAATTAGGCAGAGATCGGAGAAGATGGTTGTTGAGAAGACGACCCTATTGGGTCACTTTGGAAATACAACTATCCCCAAACAGACCAGTATTGGGGGATCTCCAAGAAGCTCATATGAGGAGCAATGGGACAACGGTGAAGAGACCAGGATGCAAGTTGAGGGTGCTGAGGACAGTAACAGCGCCGAGGCATCAGACTCCGAAGACAATGGTCAAGCAACAGAGGATGAGTATGATGAGCATGGGGCAGACTATATTGGTGCCTTCAGTGGCAAGTCTGAAGGCCTAATGGAGGAGAGTGATGAGGATGTAGATGGTGATGAAGATGAAGAGGAAGCGGTAGATGGTGATGTGTATGTGAATGAAGAGAGAGATAGGAATGAAGCGTCCGATGAAGAGGAAAACAGAGATGATGACGAAGACACAGCATCTGAATCTTCAGATTATAGCGATTAATAATATTTTTGTTCCAAGTGTTGAATATAGAGGAAATTAGTGAAGTATTAGAAAAAGTGAGTCAGTGATCATTTGTTTGTATTTTTCCATCTGAAGCTGTAGCATTTCCCCTTGTGGTTGAATTTGTGTATATTTATGGAGGAACTGAAATAACCAGGTGAAGCTACATTTACTGTTCCAGGTTAAAGACAGGAAGGAACTCTTCTCAAAATTAAATGAATAGAGTTTTGGGTTAATTAGCACAAATCATCAATTTGTAAGTGGTATGTGTAGAAATAGAACACCACTCTCTATCAGTCCTTTAGTACTCTGATCTAAGTAACCAGAGCGCAGACAATGGGAGCAAAAGCATCTATTCTAAATATCGCATAGGGTCAGGAGGAGCAATTGCATTTGGCTTGTACTCTTTTCTGTGTTCTTTACTGATGGCTAATCTCATAGATGTTCAGCTAAAGAACAAGGCCATGTATAGAGCTTCCGGTTGGATGACATGGGTTCCTTCCTAACATCCTGGAGTGGATACTACTGAGATATAAAGCCACATTTATATCTGGGACAACGCTAAGATGAAGCCCGCCTCCAGCTAAGAATACCCCATACAACATAGTTGCAGCTATCAAAACTAAAGTATTGGGATTTATTACCTCGCTAAACTGCAAATGTATTGAACCAACCAAACCTTAACATCCAATTACGCAATACGATAACCAATCTCAAAAATATTCACAAGAGTCTTTAAGACTTGTATTAGAGTGCTATCCATCGAACTCAAGGAGCATACAGTCTCTTGATTCCAGCCTTCTGCTCTGGGGTGAGCCTTGTCGGGAACTTGATGTTGAACTTGATTCTCAAGTTACCTCTCTTTGAGGGATCTTTGGGTATTGGCATCCCTTCCCTTGGGACAACTTCCTCATAATTGGGATTAATCACATTGTTGATGGGGATGGTCAGGCTCCTGCCATCTAGGGTCGTGAGATGCACGGTGTAGCCTGTCAGGGCTTCGGCTAGTGATATTTTCTCCGTGACAACCAGGTCGTTCCCGTCTCTAGTGAATAGGTTGTGTGGTTTCTCATCAATGATGAAGACAAGGTCCGCCGGAATAACATTTGGCTGCTCGTTCCCCTTCTCTGGGAATGTGATCTTTGTTCCCTTCTTCCAACCAGGTTTGATGTCAATAGTAAGAATCTCCTCTATCGGCATGGTTTTCCTGCACCCAAAAGTGATTAGATAAGTAACTTAAGGGCAAGAAATAGTAAGGTTACAAGTCAATAAAGTAGCGAAAATCCACATCAAATAAAAATAAAAATATTACTGACAGTTGGAACTTGCAGAGCACACTATGCATGTGTTGCATGATTAATTGTTGAGCTGTATGAAGAAGAAAATATTGCAAGAATATCAAACAGTCATCAATGAAAAAACCAGTAACAAACATGCATGGCTTATGAAAACCGATTATGAAACACAGCTGCATCTGTACTTTATTTTCTTTAAATTTCAAGAATTTGGGTCATTTAGAATGAATTAGACTTCCCAGGTGCAAAGTTCAGTCTTCCAGATACCAAAGGACAAGAGAGAAGAAGCATTGTGGAGCCCAACTTCGTGCCATGGGATAGCACAAGTTACCATGCACGGACTCTTAAAATTTTTTTACTACTACTTGAAGAGATTTCATTTGCCACACTTGTATTCATGAACTTCCTAGCCATATAAACATTCATACACAACTCCTGGCAGTGCTAGACCATCCAATGATGCAACCCATCCAATGAATCTCTTAGAGGGAGTCATTAAGATTGTCCGTAAGTCACTTATCCATGTGGCACTTGAACACCTATTGCCCATGTATCTCTTTCCGAACAACCATTGGGAAGGTAGAACTATAAAATTAACTTTGATCTCAAATACTCAAACACCTCAAACACTATCTTGTAAACTTTTTGGAGGTTCTACTGTTTGGTGCCTAGAGAGGATATAGTGGTGGATGAGCATTTATGAGAAACTAATGGTAAACATATTTTGTTCTTTAAGATAACCCTGGAATTGGAAAATGGAGCAAAACTTCGAAAAATCTTGATCTGAAAAAATAAAAATTTCACTAACAGTAGTTTCTAATTCAAAGCTATTCCACATAGTAAAAACATCTGATGTTGGACTTCATAAAAAGAGCAAAACAGACAATAGCTTAATAAGTTCATTTATTAATCTGTTATTATACACTAGTAAGATTTATTTTTTTTATGTAGCCCATCAAACAAGTATCCTTTTCATGAAAGTTATAAGAAGATCCAAGACTAATGAGTAATGTGATACTATATTTTCCGATTTTATCCTATAAATGTGCATTATTTTATAACAAGTTATTGTCTCAAGCACATTCATGTTTGTCACAGACAAATATTTCCATGCACATCACATGGGCAAGTAAAAGTAATACACAGCATCAAGAAAACGAATGTTCAAAAGACAACAACTTAAGCACAATGCACATTTTATCCAACAATAGTACACTATATAGTTCATTCTCATATGAACGACACCATTTGTTAATCTGATTCCATAGGTTGTTGGTAAAACATCACTAAAGCAAATATAAAGGAAAGTCTTGGTGGCTCTTCATTGTTCCCTACAAGAGACACAAAATATAATGATCTAATAAGACCAAAGGAGTCTCCCCCATCATGCCTCCAAGTGAACTTATTGGAAAAAGAAACATATTGCAAAAATGGCATATAATATATGGAAATCTAGCAGCTCAAAGCACAGCTTACCATTAAAGAAGACAAGATACAAATTAGTATTTTTCAACAGATGGCATTCACCATAGTAAAATTATGACTACTTATGATTCGAGACTACCCATCCACTATTCAAGTAACACATTAGTTTGCAAACAGTGTAAAGTAAGATGAGAACAAAATTCTGGATTACTGTCTGAAAAATGTTTTAACACTTACCATCCACTACTTAGATTCCCCAAGCAAAACCCATATCTATGATCAATTGAACAGGAAAAAAAATTCTTTATTCAACAAAAAAAAAAAGTTAATTACCAAAAAAAAGAGCAGAAACCATTACTTACTTTGATCAATCCAAACCATTACAATTACTTAAGACTATCAATTAATTTGGCCAAACAGCAAAAAATTCATTACTTAACTCTACGGAAACCAAAATCAAGAACAATTGCCTTAATTCAAAACATAAAGTAAATTAACAAGATGATGAAGAACTACTCACCCACTCGGATCAGCAATCTCCCTGGAGATCTTCATCTTCTTGGTAGTGCCCTTATAAAGATCTTCAAGACTACAAGGCAAAATATTCTCGATTGGAGCAGCCTTTCGAGTAGTCTGAGTCACCGATCCTCCTTCCCCAAATGACCCAAAGAAATCATCCCCAAACATCCCACCTGGGAACCTCGAACCGCCTCTCATGCCGCCGCCACCTCCCATTCCTCCGAATGGGCTTGAGAAACCGAAAAATTCCGTGAAAATATCATCAGCGTTTCTGGGATTAAATCTGAAAACTGTAGGTCCATCACCACCATGGAAGAAGGAAGGTCCACCAGGACCTCCGGCATCCGGTGGAGGTACTTGACCTTTAAGACCCTCTTCACCATACTGATCATAAATTGCTCTTTTCTGGGGATCACTGAGAACCTACAGAAATTCAAAAAACAAAGAAATCCACGCATGGTAATATTAGATTTTCGAATGATGGGTAATCTTGAAAGGGCACATACAGAGAGAAAACAAAGATCCCAATAAGATAAGATGGGATTTTGAGGAGATGGGTGGTCTTAAATTGGCTAAAAAGAGAAAAAAAAAAAAACTAAGAAAACATGGAGAGTAAGATGATTTTGGGATGATGGGTTCTCCTAAAAATGGGAAATCGGAATCATGGGTAGGCTTAACAATCACTAAAAAGAGATAAATCAAAGCATCTCAGATGTAAAGGTGAGGATTATTACTAACCTCATAAGCTTCAGAGATCTGTTTGAAT
This sequence comes from Tetracentron sinense, assembly GCA_015143295.1. Lineage (NCBI taxonomy): Eukaryota > Viridiplantae > Streptophyta > Magnoliopsida > Trochodendrales > Trochodendraceae > Tetracentron > Tetracentron sinense. The sequence continues at coordinate 54,314,238 of CM026551.1, forward strand.
TTGGCTTCAGCTTCTTTCTTGTTGTTGGGATTCTTATCAGGATGCCACTTCATGGCAAGCTTTCTGTAAGCTTTCTTAAGTTCATCGTCTTTGGCGTTCTTATCCACCTGTAAGATCTTGTAATAATCTACACCCATCTCCTCTTCTTCTTCTTCTTCTTCTTCCTGCTGCGCTCAAATTTGTACTGGTTTGGTTCTGTTTGTTGTGTTGTTTAAGATTGTTGCACGGATGGAGCCGTTGGTGCTGGATTGATGATTTGAGGACAGAGAGATGAAGAGAAAAAGATTTTTCTGGAAGGACGTGAAGATTGTGGAAGGTTCCAGAAAGGCTCAGGATCCTCTCGAGTTCAAACCGGGGAGACTCTCTCCGGTTTGAACCCCTAGAGGTCGCCACGTGTCTCCTTTGACACCCCTTAACCATGGGTAAGGTTCACCCACCCTAGGGTTCACCCATCCATCCTTGGTTCTTTTTTTTTAATATTAATTCTTTTTTTTAAATTAAAAACTGTTTTTAATATTAAAAAACTCTAAAAACAGTTTTTTTAATTTAAAAAATAATAATTAATATATATAAAAATATATATATATAAGGATGGGTGAGTGAACCTAGGGGTGGGTGAACTTTACCCATGGTTAAGGAGTGCCAAAGAAGACACGTGGTGTCCTCTAGGGGTTCAAACCGGAGAGAGTCTCCCCAGTTTGAACTCGAGAGGATCCGGAAAGTTTCAGAAAGGCTTCTGGTAAGATTTTTGATATATGGGTTATCTCTCTTAAAATACCTGTTTTTTTGAGTGTTTGGTAAAAAAGTGAGGAAAAAAAAAGAAAAAGAAAAGAAAAGTGTGTTTTGCCTCTTTTTTTTTTTTTTTTTTTTTGGTGTTTGATTTTCAGAAACATATTTTTATTTTCTTGCACTTTTTTAATTGTAACAAATTTTCTCCCAAAAATTTATCCAACTTTTGATGGTTATTTTATCAAAAAATTTAAGTTTTTTTTTTCTTTCCTTTTATTTCACCTATTTTCTCAGCGCACCCTATATGAATTGTCTCCCTTGAAATACTCTTTTTTAATTCTTTTTTAGGGTCCGTTCATTTTACAAGAAATTGGTGAAAGAAAAGAAAATGAGAGAATAAGAAAAGAAAGTGATAGAAAAGAAAATGAATTTTCTTTTGGGTGTTTGATATCAAAGAAAAGAAAATAGGTTGATATTTCTAAATTACCCTTCCTAATAACTCATTTTTACATAAAATGTAATAGATGATGTGATATTAATTAATGACAAAATATGAATTCAAAACTTTTGAAATTACTTTCTTATAAAAGAACCTACCTTTTTGAAAGAAAATAAAAAGAGTTATGTACTAAAAAACAAGAATTTATAGGCCCCACATATTCTTGTAATTTCTTTTCCTCTCAACCAAACAATTCTCTCCTATATTTTCTTTTACTTTCTTTCATTTTCTCAGTAAAGGAACAACCCTTTAGTGCTAGAGATCTCAGTCTCAGTAAGTCTGTTTCATGTGTGTAAACTCAGCACATATGTGAAGTTAAATTTATCATGGATGTTTTTACCCATAGATTGTGTACGTGGCGGTCTAATCACTGGAGGCATATAAGATCTTTGTGCAGAGTTTTTCATACCAAATGTACTCCAGGCTCAGCTATGCCTATGGCGTGTACCGAGGTATTTCGGATGTACACGTAGCATAGACGCAGAAGTAGGGTCCATTGTTTGTTGGTGCCTGACTGACCTAACTAACCAAAGCGGTGAGCGGGTGCGAGAGCGGGAGCAAGAGCGAGAGAGGGTTGAGAGCGCCGCTACATAAAAAATATATTAATATTTTTTCTAAAGATTAAAATTATATTCTTAAATTTTAAAGATTAGTAAATTTTAATTACAATTAATAAGAGTTAAAAGACTCTAATATATAACTTTGGGTGCCATTGATCTCTGAGTTCAATCACAATCGTTGTAATACTATCTCGTCTAATATATAAAAAGCATAAGAAAAAAAAAGTTAAAATAAATAAAGTAAAAAGATTGAAAAGACCGTATGACCCATACTCATTACTAATAGTATCAAGTATACCATAAGAAGATTCAAATGATTTAAAAGTTTTTCCCAAATCTTTTATAAACTGTCGGAATGTTTAAACCGCTCTCCACTTTTATTGAAACCGGCGCTCTATATTCATTGAAACTGCACTCCCATAACGGTTTCACTCTCAAACCGTGAGAACGAGGTTTGAGAGCGGAAGCGGATAGGGTAAGTCACGGTTCGGGTTACTAAGGACTCTGGACTCTTAAATGAGATTCGGTCTGCCGAACCAAAACCGCCTGCCCCCATCCTATAGGTCAACACGTGTCCCTTTTAACACCTGTTATGATTTAAATTCATACTCTAACCTTAATTTAAAAAAAATATTAATCCTAAGAACTTGCTAACCAGAGTAAATATTAAATCTAAGGACTTGCTAACCCGAGTTAAAAGGGCTTTGTAAGAGGGCGAGACGGTTTTGACAAACCAAATCCGATCTCTTTCTGCCCTCTTTCTCGATGTCAAATCTTGGACTTACCACTTTTGGCATTGCTTAACACTGAGTTAGGAACTTGGGATCATATTCAACCGCCCACAAGTCAATACTGTCTTTGTTTTTTTTATTAGCTGTAATTAAAATTCATTACAGGTTGAACAATTTACAGTTTAAATATCAAGCGAAGCTCTGCATCATGCCGAGCTCCCCATGAAAATTAATCTCAACAATTTAACCTTAACTAGTGGGAGGCACACGTGAGAGAGGGGAACGGAAAAGAGACCGAAAAAAAAGACCCTAATGAGGTATTTTGTAAAAAGAAATTAAGAAATATTTTAGATATAGAATCTTAGGGACATTTTGAATTAAAAAAATAGTTAATGACATGTTGGTTGGTTATAGAAATATGACGTAGGGACATTTTTAAAATTAAAAAACTTTAGAAGGATTTTGGATATAGCAAAGAAAGGGGCCATGCGAGGCTTTGATGAAACATTCTTCTTTTGAAGCGTTTTGCTAAGATAGCGAGGAGCCCGGTTACGTCATTGAGGTCGCCATGTGTCCCTTTTAACAATCTTTAACTATGGTTAAGATTCTCACCTACTTATCCTTGGTTAAAAGATGGAAAAAAAAATTTAACCATAAGAAATAGTGAATTTTAACAAATGTTTTTAAAAAATTAATATTTTTTCTAAAGATCAAGGATAATAAGTGGGTGAACCGTAGGGGTGGATGAATCTTAACCACAATTGGAGTCCGATTACACCCTTGAGGTTGCCATGTGTCTCTTTTGGCACTACTTAATTGTGGTTAATATTAACCTACCCCTAAAGTTCACCCACCTATCTTTGGTTTTCAAAAAAATATTAATTTTTTAAATTCAGATTAAAATTCAATGGCAACTCTAGTGGCGTAACCGTCCGTAGAGAATTTCATGTCTACTATTTTATAAAAGGGTTGTGATACTTTCCGCGCATGAGTTCCGCTGGGCGGAACGTGTGTGCACCTACTGCACGAAATATACTGTCTTTTTTGTCTATTAATCGTTGTTAAACTTACCTAATGTAAAATTAATACAAAAAATATTTTTATTTTTAAAAACTAAGATTAAATGGATAATTATAGGGATGAGTTACTCTTAACCACAGTTTATGGGTGTTAAAAGGGACTTGTGGCATCCTGTGGAGGCATGCAATCATCAATTTTCCCTCTCTGAATTGTGGTTAAGCTTAACCAATGTAAAATTAATAATTTTTTTTTATAGGTTATTCTAAAAACCAAGGTTAGATAAATGAATCCTAGGGGTGAGTGAATATTAATCATAGTTTATTGGGGTTAAAAGAAACATGTGGCATCCCACGGAGGCATATGATCATCCATTTCTCTTCTTAATCGTGGTTAAGCTTAACTAATGTAAAGTTAATATTTTTTATATATTATTTTTAAAAACCAATGTTAAATAGATAATTCAACGGTAAGTGAGTCTTAACCACAATTTATGGGTGTTAAAAGAGGCACGTGGCATGCCGTGGGTTAAGCTTAACTAATGTAAAGTTAAGCGAAACACTCAAATCACATTTGTCTTATATAAACAGCTATGATAAGAGCAATTTGGGAATAACTAAAAATAGGCTACATATATAAAGGGTAAATATATATGAAAGGGTAGTATGTGAATTAAGTACTAATCATATTGTTTTGTCTTATGTAAATGATTGTAATAAGGATAATTTTAGAATCATAAAAAATTCAGGATACGTTTTAACCGATGTATTCTTATTATATATAGTAATAGAATAGATAATAGATAATAAATTTATAGAAAAAAATGAAAAAGTATTTACCATTAATTTTTTTTAAAGATAATAGATAATAAATTTATAGAAAAAATGAAAAAATATTTACCATTAATTTTTTTAACCAGAATTAAAAGAGGAGTAAAGGGATTTTGTGAGTAGGATTGTAAAGGGATTTTGTGAGTAGGATTGAACTCTCCCCAATTGAACAGATCATGACTCAATCACCACACATTCCCAAAATAAAATTAGGGTGCTACTACGAGCCGACCGGTATTTATTGATTGGATCCCATTTAAAATAAATAATTGTTTTTATATAAAGAATGACTTGTTTATGAGCACCCATAACCAAACCCCTAAATTCTCTTTTAAAAACTCTTTCTCCTTTCAAGAGTGAACCTCCGAAGCTCCTCTTACCTTACCTTCATAGAGCCGACGAATTATTGTGAGCTTATCAAACCAATTTCTTTTTTTTTTAATTCGTATTTTTTTGTCTCTTTTGTTCCATTCTAGTAGAGTTCATAAAGTTTCTTTATTTTGAAATATATTTTAAATAATAAGCAACTGCTCCATGCTCTTTATTGTGAGATAAACATTCTAGTAGTCATTTTTAAATAGTTTGATTTCATCTGCACTATTTTCAACATTGAGTTTCTTATGATCTTTTGTTACATGTTCTTTAAATCACACAAAATAAGGGTGCAATATATAAGGAATTTGGTATGATTCATTTGATACAAATTTATCGGACCTTCAATTAGGTTTGGGTCCACCAAAAGAGTAACGAATTATCATCTTTTATGATTTTAGGTTTAGGATGATATATAATTAGAAAATTTATAGGTATTTTTTACTTCTTGGCGTACTCCTAGAATTTGTTATGTTTTAATGGTGTATAGTTAGTAAGTCATATATTTGGTGTCCAGTCAATAAAAATTGGTGTGCTCATAGCAGCACCCTAAAATTAGAGTCCTCCAAGGTCCCCTCCTAGTTGAGTGCAGTGTTCCCATGTATCTTTTAACTTTTTTTAAACCATGATTAAGTTTAATTAAATAATGATTAATATTTATTTTTTCTAAAAACCATGGATGGATGGATCCTAAGGGTGAGTGAATCTTTATTATAATTAGTAAGTGTTAAAAAGGAGGGTGTGAACCAATGAGGCCACGCAGTCAGCTTTGAAGCTGACAACGCAGTCCGTTTCCCATTTCCCATACAATTAATACAAAAAATGTAGGTGTTTCCTTTAAAGTTAAGGTGGAACTCCTCACAAGTCATTTTACCTGCCTATTAATATTACACAATTCAAGACAGTTCACGTTTGGGCAGAATTTTAGGGTGTCCAAAATTAGATAATTTAATTTCAAACAAGGAAAATTTTGGGGGAAAATTAGATTGATTTAATTTTAATTGATGCGAGGCTGCCTATAGAGAATATTAGATTGATTTAATTTGAAACTAGGAAAAAATCGGGAGAAAATAAAATATTGATCGAGAACAAAGATCAACCTGCATCAGTTTTGGTCGGTAGAGAGCAATCAACGCCACTTCTCCAATCTAGCGGACATTCAACTAAGCACTTTGCTTCATTAAAGTAGAAATTCCGACTAAAAGGAGCCCCGATGTGCTCACAATGCAGTAAATCGCTGGAACCCCTTTCTTTGGTCGGAGAAGAGAGGAAGAGAAAGAGAAAGAGAAAGGGCTTTTGCTGTGGAAACCCCTTTCTTTAGTCGAAGAAGAGAGGGAGAAGAGGGACTTTTGCCACGGAGCAACCTTGTTCTTAGATGCTTTAAGCAGTTAGTAATTTGAAAGGGAGAGAGAACTAAGTACAAAGTTTGGCGCCCATTTTATTTTTTGTTTGGTCATAAAACCCTTCAGAAGGTGAACTAACGTGAACCATTGGATTTCAATGGAGTGACGTGTCCTGCTTGGGGTTAAAACCCAAGCAATATCCCAGCACGCATTGGTCAAGTAGACGAGCTGGATCCCACTCTTTTACCCTTTATACATGACGGGTACTGTGGTTTGATTGGGTGGAGCAATGCAAGGGTCTAATTTGGAAAAAAAAAAAAAAATTAAAAAAAATAAAACAAAGGAAACCAACTTTATGGCGCCATTTAGGAAGAAGGAAGATGATGAGGAAATTTTTTGTTCTGTCTCAATAGACAGATCTTATTCCTACTTTTTCTACTTTGGTATAGACATAATTTATTTAATAAAAAAACAAAAAAGAACTTGATATTTTTTCAAAATTTATCATTTTTTAAAGGTTTTATTGATTTTTTTTCTTCAATTTATTGATTTTTTATTTATTTAATTGATGGTTTTTTTAATCGATTTATCAAAATTTTTCGATGCCTAATCGAAATTTACCTTTGTCAAAGTTAAGGCGAGGCAGGTTATAGGTATACATCAACCTCCATTTCCCATTTTTGAGAGCCTGCTTTTTATGTTGTTTTCGGAAAGGAAGCCGGTTGGGATTTTGCAAGATCTCGGTTTAGCCCACCCTCACCGATATCGATATGGTTTAGACTTCGGTAAACACGATTTCTGATGGGATTTTAGGAATTTCGGGTGAAATTTCGACGATATTTTAGAAATTTATTTTAAATAGTTTTTTAAAATTAAAATCTGAAATATTTTGATAAGTTTATCAAAATTTCACGAAATTTTAGAAATGTATATATTTATTTTAAAAATAAATAATAATATTTATATAAATATATTAAAATTTAATAAAATATTGTTATTTAATATACAAAATTTTATTATATATATAAAGAATAATAAAAAATTAATAAATTAAGGACCGAAATCCCACCGAAATAACCGAAATTTTCGGGATTTTGGTTTGGGTTGAAGGACCGAAATCCCCAATAATTTAGGGATTTCAAACACTGAGGACGACAACTTTCTCTATTTCTATTGGGAAAAAAGATGAGAGCTTTTAAGAAAAAGAAAACAAAAATTTAACTTTAATTTAGCAGTTTAACCAAGTGTCAATGGGTTAAAAAGTACACGAGGAGTCAAGGACATGGGGGTGTCTTTAATAGAAGAACCACCAACTTGAACCACTCACCTGATACATTCAAAACAAAGTAGAGTAATAGTTAAATATATAGTTTTATTTAAACTATACTATCGTTAAAAAAAAAAAAAAAAAAAAAAAAAACTTATCTTCCGATGTTTAGTCCCCCACTCCCACTCCCACTCCCACTCCCACATCAGTTTTTAAAATGAAAGTAGAGAAAGGCAGAAAGCAAGCTGGCGTTTTTTATCCCCCCAAAACAAAAGAAAAAGCTAAGCTGGCTTTCCTAAAATGGAAATGGAGACCGAGACGTATACCTACCTGCCTCGCTTTAACTACAACAGCTGGACCCATTATACTTGTTCCATTCCTCTCAACCTTCTTTCTCATTATCTCCTCCGTCCACACCGGTGACTCATATGTACCTTTCTCCGGCGACGGCAATGGCAGCAACAGATCAACGTCTCTGTCCGAGACACGAATCAAAGTGTCTATCTCTTTAGTCCTCCTCCTCTCACCTCTCACCTCTCAATCTCAATCTCTGCAAAGTTCCAAACCCTTTTACCCCTCATTTCATCTCTGTACTCTCTCTCCCAACAAACCCCTCTTTTTCTCTGTACTTGCAGTGTTAGAGAAAATCACTCTGGTTCACATCGTTTTTCTGGGTTCGAGTATTCGACCGTTGGGGCCAATCCAGGTTTTAAAGGAGCAATGTGGTGTTGGTGGAACCAAGGATGGCGTCCACCTTTGATGGGGAGGGTTTGTCGGTTGCCGGCAATAGCTTACAAACCCCAGGTATCTAACTGTCCCTTTTATTCGGGGGTGTGTTTCCATGATATTTTTTTTTTTTTTGGTTCCGTATATGATTCTCTCCTTTTATTTTCTTTATTTTGGTGGATGGGAAAAGAATTCCATTATAACTTGATTAATGGCTACGAGATAGATGGCTTTTCCAAGCATGTGAAAGTGTTTTAGTTCCATGAACTAGTTAAAAGTTTCTTAGATTATATTTTGTGTTCCTTTTACACTAGTCAGTTTCATACTAGTCCCATTATATGGTCCCTCAAGCAGGGAATCAGATGCTAATTGTCTGCCTACGGAAATAATGCTTAATTTAATTTTGAACCCTTTCTGATTCCTCACAAGAATCACTGTTTCACTCCAGAATTTCACATTATATTCTAAATCAAGACCTTGTCCACACGGATGCTGAATCCAATCCCATTTTGCAAAATCAACATCTTAAGTTCATTTAAAATCCAATAGAGAATACCATATGGATATAGGTTGAATGGTTACTTCTAGCTTTAGGCACTGATGCAATAGACCCATGACGGAATAATAATTCATTTAACGAATAAGCAGTACAAGTTGTGTCCCATGAACCCATATGTTTATAAAAACTGAAATTGTATGCCATGAATTAGAATGCATGCTGGTTTTAAAGATGGTTGATTGAAGGCGAGCACCAACATTACTTCTGTCAAAGAACCTGTTCTCAATCCAATGGTTGGGGCTATCCTAGATAACATGATCTAAAACACAAAATCCAAGTCTATACTATCATGACTCAAAAGTACCCTCTTGAGTGCATTCTTCTTCATATCATTTCCTGCTGGCTATGTGCATGGTGTTCAATCAGTGGAGATCCCTTTCTTCAGGTGTGTACATTGTTGTTATCACCATCCTAGATGTTGTTTTTCTTTGGCATTGCTTGCCGTTTTTTCCTAGTTTTGTTCACCTATCAGTGAATTTAATTTGTAACCCTTTTTTTCTTTTTCATGCCGTGATCTATTTTTCGATAAAAAAAATGTAATAGTGATTTTACTACTAAAAGTATGACATAATTAATATTTGCTATTGTACATTGGCTCAGGGGTAAAGACAGTGTTTTTTCCATTTTCCAAACAAATAACTGGAGAATTCTATGGAGAACAAAAGGAGAAGAAAGAAAGATTAAACAAAAATTACCACTCTACATTGTTTGTAAAACTTACAAATTCCAATCCATCTGGAAATCCTCTCTCTTGATCGATTAAATTCTTTTTGAAAAAGAAAGTCCGCTCAATAAAAAACAAGTCACCCCTAAAGATTCTTCTCTCTTTACACTAGCTCAACAAAGAGCAAATGAAACAATGTTTCAGAGTATTTTTCTCTCATTCCTAAAGAAACACTTGTCCAAGACACAGGCACTTCCTTTTATTCTTTTGGACTTGCCTAAACCGTACCGAATAGGGATTGGGAAAACCTCCACACCACTCAAGGAACCTTGCGATTAAAATTAAGTGATGGATATTCTCTTCATAGCCTCACACAAGCTGCATATATTTAGAAAAAGCAACCCTCTATGATTTAAATGATGTGAAATCACTATCATGTCCTACAATGCTGTCCAAGTGAAAGCATTCACTCTATATGGAATTTGGGACTCGTTAGAGAGAAAGACATTGACAAAAAGGAAATCAAGTCAATAGAAAAGGACAAAATAATGAGAAAGGAGAATAGAATAGTGATAACAAGTAACAATGATTAGTGAATATGAATAGTTGCATGTATGTGGGAGGAGAATTTCAGTGTCGATGAGATGAAGTCAACTTCAAGCATGAGGGTTGAAGACGTTAACACTAGAAAAAAAGGAAAACAAAGGCTCTGATGATACCATGAAAGCATTAGTGGGCTGAATCTCATGTTACACAAGTAGGGCCGTTAGTGTTGTATTAATAGAAAAAGCTATGGGTATCATACATAGTACAATGGGGAAACATGGGATAATATCCTTAAAGTTGGCCGTCGTCCCCCATCTCTATCATTACTCCATTATCGCACATCTCTAGTTTGGACTCTTGAAGCATAAAGATATGTGCTTGTTCTAAAAAAATCAAATTCTTGAAAATATTCGAGAAGCAGTCTTGAGACCGATTTTGAGATCTCTTACATTTCATGAAACAATTCTCATAGTAAATTAATTACAAGGTAAGCCGTAAGCTCCCTCTCCCATCTCTCTTCCTCCCACCATCAATACCACTTCTGAAATACTCTGTTTGGTTTTTTTAATCCTCAATTCATCACTTATGTAGCTCCTTGGAATTAGCATCACCTTGAAACCCCCAAAATTACTCACTAGTCCTCTTTTAGGCTTTCGCAAATAGTCCACAGTATCTTGGCTCAGCCTTGCCCTGCTTGATATGGTCATGAAAATCTAGGCCAAAACTTGGCCTGCACATCTAATATTATAGCCTAGGTCAGCTCTTGTCTCCCTAGATTAGAAGTCTCGTTGGCTGCCCTAGCCCTAGGTAGAGCTTCCCTTCCAATGATATCAAATGTAGGGAATGTTTTTTATAAGATTCCTCTTTCCCCTTATATTATAAATCATTATTAAATGTTTATTAGAGGCTAAGATAATCTATAAGACCCAGCTCAGTGTTTTTCTTACATATTGAAGATTGCCCCGTTTGCTATATGGCCGAGACCCCGTGCGATGCACGGGTTATAAAGACAACACTAAATTGAAAATTTATGTAAAAATATAATCCAAGTGAAGTATTATGCTATTCGAAATGAAAACAAATAAATCAAATGAACATCAATACTTAATGTCTGACAAAAGTAATTTCAAATGAACATCCAAATAACATATTAAGAAATAACCATGTGCATGCATTGTAAATAGAAAAAAAAAGAAGAAGGTGTGATTCTATTTACTCCTATTAAAATGGAGATACTTGTATTTGTTGCCGAATAAAATATCAAGGATATATGTCATCTGTTAAATCTCTATTGGAAGAACTATCTTTCACTAACACCAAAAATCAAATGCATCAAAGGGATCTTGGTTGTTCAACCATCGAAAAGCAAATCAAAAGGGGGAAACAGACAAACAATTTTTCTATTGAAAGAAAACATCTTAATCAATGAGTTTTAAGCTGAATTTCAAGCTCTTGTGGCAATTATAACATAATATAATTTGGCAAACCAAAAATCTTACACAGAAAATCCTCCATTATACACTTGGGAACTCCCATCGACAAAGAGAAGCAGGGTTGGGAAGCCTTTGATCCCAAGAAGAGACGCAGATTTTGGGTAGTGCTCTGCATCAAGCTTTGCCGGCAGAAGAGGACTCCCCATCTCCTTAAGAGCCGTGGTGGCCTATGCAAATCAAGGCATCAACTCTGTACTTCTAGGACACCAAGGAGGATACCCCAGAACCAGAACCAGAACATACTCATTATCATTAATAACCCTCTTAGCATTCTCGTTGCTGAATTCAAGAACAATTCTCTGACTCTTGCTTAGAACCTCACGACTCCCTTCTTGTTCTTCTTCTTCATCCAATGCCAATGGCTCTGCAAGACCCTCCAAATCATCATCATCATATGTAAAAACAGACTCAGAAGCCGTGACAGATAATAAGAAACCCAGCAATAGCCAAAAGGGTAAGAGGGAAAATGATGAAAGTGAGTTTTGCCGCCAAAATGACAAAGGGTCTGAATAATATACGGTATCCAAAGTTGAAAGAAGGCCACATGGAGGATCTGATCAAGCTTCCTTGGTTAGAAATTAATGTTCCAATCATCCCAATTGACATCAGGGGGTCAATTGGAGGAGAATCGTTAAAAAAAAAAAAAACCACCAAACTGTACGCAGACATGATCATGTTCCTCACCACAATATATGCCCTAATTTTCCAAGAAACCACAACCAAATTGCATTATAGAGAACCGCAATTTCACAAACAGAACAATCTCATGAGAAATAAATAAGAACCCTAAGTGAACATAAACTAAACAAAGTCGAAAATAGCGAAACAATATCAGTAGAACACGACCACTGATTTAGAATTTTTTTTTGAAAGCTTACCCCTCTGAAAGCTATGGTTGTTGTAGATTTTGAAAGCTCCCCTCTGAAAGCCATGCTGTAATTCTCAAGTCGCAGAAGATGAGTTAAAGAGAAAAATCTAAGAATAGCAGAGAAATCAGAAGAAGAAAAAAAGGGCAGATATGAATGACGGTTTCAAGTGGGAGGAGAAAACCCAAAAGAAAAGTGGAAGAAAGGAGGAAGCTTCAGATCGTGAATGAGGGGGAGATCAATGGGGAAACGTAAATGGAAATAGAGTGGGAGACGTTCAATATTTGAGGAGATGTTGGCAAAACATCAAAAACAGTCTCTCGGAAAACGTAGAGAGAGTTAATGGAGATAAGTTGAGTCTTGGAAATTGTAGAGAGAGATAATGGAGAGAAGTTGAGTCTCACAAAGTGAGTCTTTGGAACTCCTTCAAGGACCATTGGGGTTTTGAGTTATTGTAACAGCAAGGAGATATAAATGAGAGAGAACCCATTGAGTGACGTGGTAACATAAATCACAATACAAGAATAAAGAGGGGTGTCACGTTGGCACCCTAATCTCTTTAGTATATATTATAGATTACAAGGTAAGCTCCCTCTCCCATCTCTCTTCCTCCCACCATCAATACCACTTCTGAAATACTCTGTTTGGTTTTTTTAATCCTCAATTCATCACTTATGTAGTAGCTCCTTGGAATTAGCATCACCTTGAAACCCCCAAAATTACTCACTAGTCCTCTTTTAGGCTTTCGCAAATAGTCCACAATATCTTTGCTCAGCCTTGGCCAGCTTGATATGGTCATGAAAATCTAGTCCAAAACTTGGCCTGCACTTCTAATATTATAGCCTAGGTCAGCTCTCGTCTCCCTAGATTAGAAGTCTCGTTGGCTGCCCTAGCCCTAGGTAGAGCTTCCCTTCCAATGATATCAAATGTAGGGAATGGTTTTTTATAAGATTCCTCTTTCCCCTTCTATTATAAATCATTATTAAATGTTTATTAGAGGCTAAGATAATCTATAAGACCCAGCTCAGTGTTTATCTTACATATTGAAGATTGCCCCGTTTGCTATATGGCTAAGATATCATTTTTCAACTCTTGAGGAAAAAATGTGAAAAGACTATCATTTTTTTGATTGGTAACAAGAAGTTTCATTAGAAAGAACAGGGGAATAGTATATTAAAAAAATTCAGAGGATACGAAAGGAGAAATGAAGAACTATATTTGTTGTAATCACAAAAAACTCTCTTAAGAATCCTTTCCTTTGCCAACTGATCTGCCAAAGTATTTACCCACCTCAATGTCCAAGAGAATGAGATTTCTAGCTGTCCATCAAATTGCTAATTTTGTTCACTGGGTTGCATACTTCCAAGACCTCTCTCCCATCCTTGCCCCACCGAATGGCATTCCTTGAGTAACTTCCTATGGTGAGGGGGGTGCTCAAGGTTATTATTATGAATTATCCCTTTTCTTTGCAACAGAACCTTTGCATGTTAGAGTTCACATTACCCACCTGCTCTGAATATCGCAGACGAATGATGTCTTCACTATCTCTGGAAACCCCCTAATAACAGCTAGGCTCAGGTTGACCAAAGAGCTGTCATCGAAGTTCAATTTGATTATGCCCTTGAAAGGAGTGCTCGACTGGCAAAACACAGGATTTGGAATGGAGAAGATTGGGCAACTGAGATCCATTCTCTGAATTACTCAACACCCCTTTGAATTGAGGATGAAATAACCTTAGAAGCAACCCTGTCTTGATTCCATCAATCAGAAACAATGGGGGCCTAGTTATTGAAGACTCCTGTTTCTATCCTTCCATATATACCACAGGATGGCATGGAAGGTGCTTGTACACATCATTTTTTTGCCTCTACCACCAGAACTACACGACTTCCATTATAACTTCATTTCTCCAATATCCTATGGAAGGGCTCAATCTAAACTGTCCAGAGACAGGAAATAATTCCAGATGCCCCCAGCAACTTTGCAGTGACTGAGTTGGGCATTCTGTTAGCATGATGGGGTATCTTGGTCATGGTGTCTTTTTCAGGGAGTCCAGGGTTTGGCTTGCTTTTATCTTTCAGTTCACGGTCTTGCAAACTTCTGTATGCTTCACGCCTTGTAGTTTCTCTTTTTTCTATTAATATATTTATCTGCTTGATTATCAATCAAAAAAAAAAACTTTGCAGGACTGAACAAGTCTTTGCTTTCTTCTCCATTGGAGAACTGAGAACATCACTTGTGTTTACCTTCTCATGTACCAGATCAAGCAAACAGTTTGACCTTACGAGGAGCCATTGAATTTCATTTATCTTTATATGAGGATACCATCCTCTCCTCATTGACCTGTTGTCTGAATCCTGACAAAAGATTATGCTTGGAAATCTGGCTCTAGAATCAGGGGAGGACAAAAAGATATAGACCTCTTTTGTTCTTGGAAGAGGGAAGAAAAAGCCTATCGTCTCTCTCTCTCTCTCTCTCTTCTACTATCTTTAGTCATCAGATTCTTTTCTTTTACTTTATTTTTCGTTTCATCTTATGGGCTACCGAGTGCATGTTATGGAAAAGGTCACCCTGGTTAAACATTCCGCCCAATGATTAAGTTTTTAAGTTGCTGATAGTTCGAGAATGATGGGACAGTGCTATAGTTACGAGAATGTGTGACGCTACATTACTCCAACCTGTTTTGTGGTGCCTACACGTACAGTACATTTGGATGATCAATCATTAATCAAGACTGTTCAATTGGTATTCCACCTTGTAATTGGATGCCAAAATCACACCTTGAGAAAATAATTTCCCAATATAGAGGTAAAAGCAAGGACAATTGGAGAACATCAACAATTAGAGAAGAAAAAGGTCCATAATTTGGCTGGTTTGACATGTCCTGTAGGTTTGTTAATTTCGGGCGCCACTTCCAGTACTAGCCCACAAATGGGAGTAGTTCAATCCAAATAGTGCGTGCTGGGCCACGTGTGCAATATTGGGAGAGCCCATGATCTCTGGTTAGACTAGTCTTCATCGTCTATTTTTTTTCTTTTAGTTTTGTGGTATCCATTCAAAAATGGGATTTATAGGATTGTGGTTGGAAGTGGTAATTGATTTTTGGTGGATCAGAGTATATTCCACTTGACAAGGTAGCCATGGGTGTAGTTTAGGGTGTAGGGTACATGAACCTTGATGATTCCCATCTTCAACATCTATTTTCTCAATACAACTATAGTAGTAAGTACCCTCTCTGAGATTGGAATTGCGTCATGGTTTTAGATAGATGGTATCTCTAGGTGGAACAAGTTAGATACTAGAACTTCTCTTTTTGGCTAGGGTAAGTGGGTTTAGTTGTTTGTTAGCGGGTAAAGACACCACCACATTGAAGAGAAGTTCAGACTGCAGCTCTGTGTTTTTATTGGGTTTAATCTGGATAAAAGTTTAATACAAGGTCACATCTAATTTTGATATTTTTTTTTCCTGATGCAAAATTTGTGAAGTAAAGACTGAGAAAATATGAAAGGTAAAATCATGTCAGAAAAATTCTAAACTTACAATCAGTAGGCTCCACAATCATTCGTAGTAACAATATGTCTGCTGGTTTCGGTGTCCCCTTTTGTTCACTTAGATCCATTTATTCTAATTGAGATTTTGTGCAATAAGCAGACTAAAAAACCACAATTAATAATGAGATCTTGTTATTTGTTAGCTCTCTCACCAAAGAAAAATTGGTAGATTTCTGTAATATATGTATATTACATTCTCTAATTATCTGTGAAGTATTTTTTTTTATTGGATTTATTTATGTGAAGGTTAGCAACATTACTTTGTTGTTCCTTTGTTTTCTTAATACTGAAATAACAATACTTTGTTGTTCCTTTGTTTTCCGATAAAAAAAAATAACAATATCTTTCCTCTGTTGCAGTTACAGAGCTGATTAGGAGTGGGTGGCATCGGAAAGGTATCATAATTTTACTCCTTCTTTATGACAATAAATTCTATTTCATAGTGCTCTCCTTTTGGACTTGCCACAAGACTTATCATCTGATAACGTTGTCTATCCCTTTGAATATTTAGCCATCTTGTCCCCCACTTTTTCTTTGTTTTTTGTAATAATAATAGATGTT
Organism: Tetracentron sinense; assembly: GCA_015143295.1. Classification (NCBI taxonomy): domain Eukaryota; kingdom Viridiplantae; phylum Streptophyta; class Magnoliopsida; order Trochodendrales; family Trochodendraceae; genus Tetracentron; species Tetracentron sinense. Next base: position 54,330,552 of record CM026551.1, read on the forward strand.
GATTATTTGCTTTATTGGTTATTGATCCAACACATCTTGGATAAGGTTTCATATATCTTTTTGCATGTTCTATTTTAATATCATGTTTATTGCACTATCATTTGATTTCGTAGGAACTCGATAATTAATGTGATTATTTTGATGCACATTGTCATGTACTCATAATCCATAAAATATGATACTAGGGGTGCCGACCCTTGATCCAACCCGCATGAAACCCTCCCTTTTCTCATGGGTTAGGGTTAGCTTGTCTAAAGCTGATCAACAATTGGGTCCGGGTCGACCATCTGCACGTTGAGACTTTAGACGAGGCCAATTGATCTGAGGTCGAAACTTCCTGGTCGATAACTAGGTAGATTGACTTGTATTCCTGGTTAGGGTTGGCATGACCTCAGCTGCATTAATAACTAATGGGTTTCGATGAAGGGGTGGGGTGTTTCCCAATCAATTTGGTTGGAAGGCCTCACAAGATAATTTCAAAGATGGTGGCTAACAAGTTGAAGGGGGTTTTGGATGGGGTGACCCCTCCTAGTCCAGGTGCTTTTGCAAGTGGGTGACAATTTGTTTGATGGGTGCTGATTGCCAATGAATGCATAGATTCTTGGGCTAGAAGCGATAGGCAGGTTATTGTGTGTAAAATGGGCATGGAAGAAGCATAATATCACATCAATTGGAGCTTCCTTGACTATATTTTGAGGTGGATGGGGTTTGCTCTAAGGTGGGGGAGGTGGATAAGGGTATATATTTATACCGATGGCTTCCTTTTCGATTTTCGTTAATGGGTTCTCATTTGTTTTTTCTAAAGCTATAGGGGCCTTTGTTGGAGACCCTCTTTTGCCTTGTCTCTCTATAATGCTTACGAATGGGACTGTCAAAGGTCGGGCTGTGGCAAGGCCTTGGTCTTACCAAGCTTGATCCTCACATATAAGGGTGTGGCCCTAACCTGGTCCTAGTTCTCAGAGGGCCTGTACTGGCTAGGCCCTAGCCCTACCCTCAAGGGCTAGGGCCAGGCCAAGGCAAAAAAGGATGATTTAGTTTTTTTAGTTTTTGTTTTTTCCTGTTAAGGTTACAATTAGGTTAGGATTTCAATTAAGATTAGGGTCTCACGTTTAGCTTAGGGTTGAGGGATTTAATTTTGTTAGGGAATTAGGGTTTAGAAAAAAGCTTTTTCTTGGGAAATTAGGCAAAACTAAAAAGACAATTTAGTTTAATGATTAAGAACACAGGCTTGAAAAAGCCAATTGGTATTTGAATTTTGAAGGAAAGTTGGTTTTGGTTATTACAGCTGATGCTATGCCTACTATTTTTACTTACTATGCAGCAAATAGATGTAGTAACAAGTCCGAACGAACCTACCATGACAACCACAAGCAAGCCAAAGTTTTAATATATTACATCTTAAATTCATACGAAAACTAAGCTTACTGAAAGACATCAGGGCTTTAGGGGAATGCTAGTTGTATTTTCTTTCTTATGTACTTTCTTTAAGAAAATGACACTTGTTGGCTTTCTTTATTAAAAGACGTATTGTTGCCACCACGTGTAATTTTCTTAGAGTGCATAAGAAAAGAAAGTGCAATTAGCATCCACCAAGGGCTCCAACTAGCCAAAGAGAAGGGTCAGCGAGACATCCATGTAGGAGAATTACTCAAGAATAGTTATGGAAGCAGTCTGCGGAGCATAATCAATCCATTGCATATCTGTATCAGGACTCATGATACCTAATATTTACTTATGACAGTGTTCTATAAGGTTAAATTGCAACAAATAGCAAGGCATTTGCAACATGTTTTGGTGCAAAATGCCATATTTATTGTGTTTGTATGGGGATTTTAGGGTTTTCTAAACTATAAACCTAAACTCTAAGAAACCCGAGCTCTAGAAACCCTAAGCCCTGAACCTTAAACCTTAACCATAGTGTTTAGGATTAATAGGTTTTATGGTTTAGCGTTTAGGTTTTTTAAGGTTAAGGGTTAAGGTCTAATAGGGTCAGGGAGTCTCTAAAATGAGGTTTGATAAGGATGTTGACACCAGTCACTTTCACATTAAGATCAAGGATTATTATGGGGAGAGATTCCCCCACTTTCTCTCATCAACATTTTTATTTTACTATAATATACCCCTACCCCAAGTCTTCCTAATATGTTCATCTCTTTAGTTTTAAATCATGCCTTCTTGGTTGCCATTCAACAGCCTCCAAATTCTCCTTAGTATCCAAATGAGTTCCCACTTGACGTGATGTTGGTAGTTTTAGGACTTTGTTTCATAGTTACCGGAGCAAGAAGCGAAAACAAGAAAGGGGAAGCGAGACTCAAAAAAACCTTAGGAAATGGGGAAGTGAGAAATGAGATATAGGCTCCTCATTCCAATTATGTTATTATGGATAGCTATATCTTTGATTTTATATTACATGAAATTTTTGTGGAAAAGTAGATGCCTTAGGTTCCAAACCGATACTTGCTTCGAGTCTGCACCCTAGGCTATAGACTGTGATCTACCCCATCACTTCACACATATAACTCCCTTTGACTACTAAATGGAACGTGATAGAAGTTAGTCTGTCCGAGGAAGCGAGCTTCCTAGGAAGTGAGTCTGTCTAAGGACGCAAACCTGGGAAATGAGCTTCCCACCTTGTACATAGCTTCCTTGCAACTATGCTTTGTTTACACTATCATCATAGAGAGGAACTAGGGCTATTTGAAACTCGAGTGGAATGTCAGGCTCCTCATGAAAGCTTTCTTGGTATATTATATTTTCTCAGAATATTTTATTATTGGGTCTTGTCAAGTGCCAAGGACATTGATTGAGGTTTTATGTCCTTGTGTTGTAGGGAGTTATAGTTTTTGGGTGGATTAGATACTCATTATAACCACATGGTGTATACGGATAAGAGGCCCATTGTTTGTGTCGATCTTTAGGCCATTGGCACTTATACTCATAGCCTTGGCGGAGTCCTTTCTCTTTCATGGGTAGATACACCTTTGAAGGTTTGGAAAGCTCCTATACTCCTTTAAGATCAGTATACTAACATTTCTTTTGGATTTTTATTAAATCTTACCTGTACAACATACTAGGAGCACTATTGATACTAACTGGGTTGTATCTGGCCTTGTAGGGCAAATGCCAAGAGATGAAGAAGTTGGACTAAATGATGCCACCAGAGTTCTCAAAAGAATTAGAAGCAATTGAAGTTGATGATCTGGCACCTGCAATGACGGTTACTTTTGATTTTGGAATAGAAGAAACCGGTGCTCCCATCTCAAATGCAGATGATTCGGTTCCTACAGTGGTAGCTTCTTCCAATTGAGAAATAGAAGAAGTCTCTTTGTAAGCTTAGCTTAATATAAATTTAAGATATAGTTTGTTAAAATTCTGGCTTGCTTGTGGTTGGGTAGAGCTACAGTGAAGCAGGATGCTATGCAATTTGGAAAGGGCTCAAGGGGAATGCTATTTGGCATCACCCTGGTGCACTTTCTTTAAGAGAATGACATATGTTGGATTTCGTTAATAAAAAGTCGTATTGTTGTAACCATAGTTCAAAAACCCGAAAACTCGACTCGACTCGAAAGTTAACCGGGCCGAGTAACTCGGAAAACTCGAAAAAAAATCGACTTGGTCTAACTCGGAATATATATGTAATAACTTAAAATTTCTGGGTTAAAAGAACTCAAAGTACGGTGGTTTTACAGCTTCAAACCTCAAAATTAGGTTTAACAAAACCCATAGTAAGTTGTCTTTGTAGACCTTAAAAAATATGATGCAAAAATAGTGTGACATTTTAGTTTAGGTTTAAAAAAATGATAAAAATACCCTTCTATGACTCGACCTAATCTGGAGAGTTGAAAAACTCGGCTAGACTCAATCAAGTCACCTCGAGTAACTCGGGAAATAGTGTCTCCTTCGAGTTTTGAGGCGACTCGACTCGAAATTCAGCCGAGTCGAGTAACTCGGCCGAGTTACTCGGGTGACTTGCCAAGTTTTCAAACTATGGTTGTAACCACACGTGTCCTTTTCTTAAACTACATAAGAAAATAGAGTGCAACTAGCATTCTCCAAAGGCTCCAACTAGCCATAGATAAGGGTATGCGAGACATCCATGATTCATGTAGAGGGTGATTCAAGAATAGTTATGAAAGCAGTGTGCGGAGTACAATCAACCCCATGGCTTATCTGGAGTGGGACTTGTGATGCCTAATATTTTCTTATGACAGTTCAGTAATGTTCAAGTACAACAAACAATAATCCATTGCAAGGCCTTTACAACATGTTATGCTGCAAAAATGCCTTTTTTGTGTTTGTATGGGGATTTTAGGGTCTCTAAACCTTAACTCTAAGAAACCTAAACCCTAGACCCTAAACTTAAACTCTAAGAAACCTAAACCCTAGAACCCTAGGCCCTAAACTTAAAACCTTAATCCTAATGTTTAGGGTTAATAAGTTTTATGGTTTAGGGTTTAAGTTTTTTAAGGATAAGGATTAGGGAGTCTCTCTCTAAAATGAGGTTTGATAAGGATATTGTCACCACTCCAGTCATTATCACATTAACTTCAACGATTATTATAGGGAGAGATTTCCCCTCTCTCTCTCTCACCAACATTTTGATTTTACTATAATATATCCCCACTCCAAGTCTTCATCTTATGTTCATCTCTTTAGCTTTAAATCATGCCTTCTTGGTTGCCTTTGTTCAACAAGTAGAATTCTTTAGGGTTAGGTTTTAGGGTTTATATCTATGGTTTGAAGGAGGAAGAAGAAGAGAAAGAGAAGAAGAGGAAAGGAGGAGAGAACTTAATGTCTCTCTCTCATTTGATTTATAGGTAGGGTTTCCCCTAATTACAAGTATGCCATAATAGACTACTAAAGACAAATATGTCCTATGCTACAGTGTAACAAGGTGTTGCATAGTATTAGTGTATTACACAGACGAAAGAGAAATACAACATAATACTCTATACTCTCCCTTAAGCTGATATGTAGATATTACAAATACCAAGCTTACCAATAATCTTAGTGAACTGTTTACTACCAAGATCATTGGTCAAAATATAAGTAAGCTGGTCCCCAGTCTTCACAAATAGAGTGCAGATGAGGCCTATCTTTAATTGCTCCTTGATGAAGTGTCTGTCCACCTCAATTTCTTTGGTTCTGTCGTGTTGAACCGGATTGTGAGCAATGCTAATTGCCGCCTTGTTGTCACAATAAAACTTTATAGGTCCCTGAATAGGGAGTTTCAGGTCGTTCAAAAGAATGCGAAGCTACAAAATCTCACACAATCCATGAGCCATAGACCGAAACTTTGCCTCTACACTAGATCTGACAACCAAGTGTGCTGAGGTGGGAGTATGCATGAACTGGCTTACAACGCTGACGACATACGCAATATCACAACGAGTGAGAGAGATATATCAGTCTTCTTACAAGTCTCTAATATATCCCTGCTTTTACTAGCTTCTCACCAGTAGCTTCACCAAACTTATGGTTTGGGTTAATGGGAGTGTCACAAGGCTTACAACCCATTAGACCAGTCTCATGTAGAAGGTCAAGGACATATTTGCACTGCGATATAAAAATACATTTAATGGACCTGTCAATCTCAATACCCAAGAAATATGTCAACTGACCTAGATCCTTGAAATCAAATTCCCTTGCAAGTAGGCCCTTCAACTTTTGCATTTTCCCCTTGTATTCTCCAGTCAACACAATGTCATCTACCTAAACAATAAGTGTTGTCACCATCTTGCCATTGTGCTTGATAAACAAAATATGGTCAAGTTTGCTTTGTTTGTAACCATTCCTAATCATGGCATGATGAAACCTTTTGAACCAAGCCCTAGGAGATTGCTTAAGCTCATACAAGGCATTCTTCAGTATGCATACATTCCCTTAAACTACAGGGCACTTGAGCCTAAAAGGAGGTTTGAGGTAGTTGGAGAAAGGGTTTAGAAGATTTAGGGTTTAGAGAAGAGAAAAGAGAGGAAAAAGAGAGATTGGGGTAAATTGCTTAGTTAGGAATTAGAGAATCCTGCTATCATATTAAATAAAGAGAGAACATTACATATATGCCATTTTACAAGTATACCCCCGATATTACATATATTAACACTCCCCCTCAAGCTGGAGCATAAACATTAAGCATGCCCAGCTTGACAGTAATATCCTAAAGAATAGGAAGGCTAACCGGCTTGATGAAGATATCAATAAGTTGTTGAGAAGACAAAACATGTTGAAGAGATAAAAAACAATCCTGGACTTTCTCACGGAGAAAGTGAATATCAACCTCAATGTGCCTTGTCCACTCATTAAGCACAGAATCTGAGGCAATCTTTGCAGCAGTCTCGTTATCACAATATAAGGACATAGGGCCTTTAACAGGAAACTCTAACTCAGAGAGGAGAGAACGAACCATAAGAGTTCACAAGTGCTATGAGCAAGTGCACGATATTCTGTTTTGGCAATAGACCGAGAAACCACGGGTTGCTTTTTGCTTTTCCACGCAACCATGTTGCCTCTAAGGAAAACACAATAGCCCAAGGTGGAACGACGGTCAGTAACAGATCCAGCTCAATCAACATCTGTATAGCTGGAGATATTGAGGTGATCATGTGAGCGATATACAAGTCCACAACTGGGTCTAGCCTTGATATATCGGAGAATACGATGAACAACAGCAAGGTGTGAAGTACGAGGAGCATGCATGAGCTGACTAACCATGCTGACAACAAATGTAATATCAGGTCGTGTGAGGGTGAGATATATCAAGTGACCCACAAGACGCTGATAGGCATGAGGATCAGAAAGAAGATCATCCTCACTATCATGCAAAGAGAGTTTTGGATCCATGGGAGAAGTAGCGGGTTTACATCCACTCATACTAGTATCGCTAAGTAGGTCAAGAGCATACTTCCATTATGATGGAAAAATTCTCTTTTTAGATCGATCAATCTCCAGACTAAGAAAGTACTTCAGATGGCCTAGATCTTTGACATCAAAGGTACGCCCTATCTCATGCTTAGCACGAGAGATGAATGAGGAGTTAAGATGATATCATCAACATATACAGGAGAATAGTGCAGCCTGAGGTGTCAGAATGGATGAAAACAGTATGATCAAAGTGACTTCGTTGGAAGCTCATGCTAAAGAACACTTCACTGAAGCGATGGAAACAGGCACGGGGTGACTGCTTCAAACCATATATAGACTTCCGAAATCTACAAACCTTTCCAGACCCCTCTGAAGCAGGAAATCAGGAGGGGGATCCATATACACCTCCTCGGTGAGATGCCCGTTAAGAAAAGCATTCTTGATGTCTAACTGATAGAGAGGCCAACTCTGATTTGTTGCAAGAGAGGAGAACACGAACAAAAGCCAGTTTGGCCACAGGCGCAAAAGTAGCATCATAGTCAAACCCATTAGTCTGAGTAAAGTCGTGGGTGACAAGACGAGCCTTAAACCGAGCAACACTACCATCAGAGTTATGTTTGACAGTAAAGACCCAACGACAGCCCACAGTTTCTTCTCAGTTGGAAGGGGAACCATATCCCAAGTTTGATTAGACTGAAGAGCATTCATTTAATCAACCATAACACTCTTTCACTCAGGATGAAGAAGAGCATCATGAACAGACTGATGAATAGTCACATAGTTAATTGCTGAAAGGAAGGCCTGGTAGGAGGGAGATACAGTCTGATAACAAACATACTTGACAAGGGGTTAAGGAGTAACACAAGTTTGAACATCCTTGCGATGAGCAATAGGTATCTCAAGATCAGAAGCAACAAGAGTAACAATAACAAGAGAATGAACAGGAATAACAGAGGGTAAAGAATTACCTCGAGGAGTGGCCTGTGGGGAAGACTATGGTAGAGGCGCATCGGAGGAGGAACCAGGTGGTTGGTGGCGAGAGTACGTGAAAATCTCCTTATGCTGTGGGAAGTCTCCTGCAATAGTAAAAGGCATAACGACAGGTGGCACCGTAGGAGCAGGAGAGAAATAAGGGACTGTCTTGAAAAAAGTAACATTCAGAGAGATAAAGAAACGACGAGACTGAGGGTCATAACACCAATAGCCTTTAGAGGTGCTAGAGTAACCAACAAAGACACATCGAATGACCTTATCATCTAATTTCTGACGAATGGGGCGAAGATCCTGGACAAAGCAAGTACAACCGAACACTCATGACTCAATGAGAAAAATAGGAACATGAGGGCAAAGAAGCTGATATGGTGAGAGACCATCAAGAGTGTAAGAAGGAGCTCGATTGATGAGAAAACATGCAGTGAGAAGAGCCATAGACCAATAAGGTGTAGGCACCTACATGCTTCACAACAAAGAATGAGTGACACCAATTAAATGGCGATTTTTGTGCTCAGCAATGCCATTTTGTTGAGGCGTGTAAGGACAGGTAAGCTGATGGGCAATCCCATGAGTTTGAAGAAATTAGACAAAGGTGCAGAGAGATACTCACCGCCATTATCAAAACGATTGACGATAAGACCACCAAACTGGGTAACAATCATAGCATAAAATTCCTGAAATTTAGTGAACACCTCAATATCTCATCCTTAGACTTAAGAAAGTACATCAAAGTAGCTTGAGTGTAATCATCAATAAAAGTAACATAATAAAGAAAGCCATCACCTGAAGGAATAGGAGATGGTCTCCAAACATTCGAGTGAACTAACTGAAAAATAGAACGACATCTATGCATTCGAGAAGGATAAATAGTACGAACATGTTTAGTATGCTCACAAGTATCACATTGAAAAATAGATGAACAAAGTTTACTAAAAGTAGGAATCAAATAACATAAAGTCTTAGATCCAATATACCCAAGCTTGGCATGTCATAAACGATAAGTATCAAGAGTAGGATCAACAGAAAAAGGAAAAACAGAAACAGTAGCAGTAGTAGAGAAGACTCGATCAGGAGCATAATCAGTGTCCAGGTAGTAAAGTCCGCCTCTTTCCACTCCTCTACTAACAATTTTCCTCGTAGTCAGGTCCTGAAAGAGATAATAAGAATAATAAACATAGCACAACAATTAAGTTTGGTAGTAAGGTTACTCACTAAAAGAAGGGTAGAAGATAAATGAGGAATATGTAACACATGAGATAAAAAGAGAGATGGAGACACATGAATGTGTCATACTCCTGAGACCGGAGTAAAAGAACCATCAGCCAAGCGAACCTTGGCAGTAGGCAATGAAGGTGAATAAATGGAATAACCCTGTGACTCATCAGTCATGTGATTAGTAGCTCCGATATCAATAACCCAGATAGGAGAAGAAGACAATGTAGTGGCAGCATAGGCCGAGGGAGCATGGATACCTGTGGCAGATGAAGCAGTAGTATCAGGAGAATCACTCTGCAGACGGAACTCAGCTCGGATCATCTCAGCAACCTGGGCTCTCATGGACTCCAGAGGATCATTGGCAACATCTGAGGATCAACAGCAGGAGTCATAGTAAAGTGAGTAACAGGACGAGGCTGGTAACCCTCGGGATAGCAATGCAAAAGGTAACAATGATCACGATCGTGTCCTACTATACCACAGTGACTACAAGGAGTAGTAGGTTTGCCACGACCACGACGGCCCCTATCAGTCCCCCTACCACGGCTAGCAGCATGACGAAAATCAGTAGCAAAGGCGGTATAATCCAGAAGGGGCATAGGAGTGGTGCTCGAAGACATCCAGAAAATTGAGATTATGGGTTTACTGCTTTTGTTTGAATTTCAGTTCAAAGGTGTTTCCTTGGCTGGGTGATGAGGCAAGGATGTGGGTCTAGTTTCAGGGTCTTAGTGGAAATGTTGCTGTCATTTGACTATTGTGAAATTAGGATCAAACTTGGTAGGAAAAAAAATCCTCATTTAGGCTAGAAGGAATGTATGATACAGTTTTATGAAGCTTGAATAAGTGTTTTGGGGGTTTTAGGTCAGTCCATTGACTCATTTCTTTCCAATTAATAGTGAAACGGCTCTTTGGCCTTTGGTTAAGGTCTTTCAGTTGATCCTCATTGGTTCTTTCTTCTAAACAACTATCTTCTGATTTTAGTTGCTGAACTTAGTTCTCTGCATGATTCGTACTGTTGACCCATTAACTCTTCGCAAGTGCTCTCATGATTCACAAGAGATTTGATTGATTCTCAATCCGTGTTTTGGAGTCTAGTTCCGGGAGTCATCTGTTGGGGAGTGTGAAAGGATAGAAATAGGAGAGAGTTCAAGGGAGCTTCCCTCCCCATCAAGCGAGTAATCCGCATCATTCTAGATTGGATATCTTTGAGGTGCTTAATTAGAGGAGATTATGCTGGCCTTGATTTTCACCTTTTTTTGTCATGATGATTGTAGTTTCTTCTTTTAGTTGCTTAAGTATTGTAGTCTCTTCTTACTTTTTTCATCCTTTTGTTCACTCATTGGTGAACCTTTTTGTACATCATTTTCCTTTCATTAATGCATTGACCCATTTACCGGTCAATAAAAAAAAACCCATGATGGCCATGGTAACAAAGTTTGCGAATAATTCCTGAATTATTCACGAATTATTCATTTTTAAAGAAGTTTAAAACGGCACTTTTTTACAAACTGGCGAATAATTCATGAACTGGCGAGTTATTCCGAACTTATCCCCGAATGGGGATTTCTCACAAATTATTCGTTCAAGTTTATTCAAAATTCTAAAATAAGAATGAGGGTAAAATAGAATTTCTATTCGCAATAGGGTTATTACTAATAACTCAAGATTTATTTCTCATTGAGAAATCCTCGATTGACCAAAGTCACCAACCGAGACAACAAGATGGTTTATGATATTTATAAATGAGCTATTTCTAGATTGTGATAAGTAACTATGTTATGGTATATAAATGCACTCAGCTATTGCTCCTCTGATTTTATTTATTTAGATTGTTATATTTTCCCGATTCTATTCATCTTTGAATTGTTTTGTAATTTGAATTACATATACAAACGTGTAATCTAGATTCTTTTTTCTTAAGATACATAAGGCTTTGCTTAAGCCTTGTGTAATTTTGTATTGAGTTTGCTTGTTTACGTAATGCTTTTTTTTAGGAATTGGGATAAGTGTCTAAAAATAGTAAGAGATGTCAATCCATCCAGAGTGCTAGATGGATTGGTTGGTATCTTATTTTCTCCTAATTATTACTTCTTCTTTTTTTTCCAAATTTATCGATTTTTGCCAATATTTTCCAAACTTAACCCTTACCAAATAATTCTTAAATCTGAACTTTGTTACTGTGATCAAGACTAATTCATAGCCAAATTATCCATTCTCAAGGAGCCGGCAGTCTATTATGGTTCCAATGGCAGACCTACTATGAACAGTGATTTGAGGCTACTAAACTTGCAAGTTGAAACTATGACCAAGTGTCATTCTAAGATGGCAGGTTCAGTTTACAATGGGGGTTCAAACAAACTACAAAACCTCCCTGAGTAGAAAAATGTGCTTTGAAACTTTGTGGAAACATTGACAAATCTTACAAGTTCATGGCGTAACCAAATGTTAGTTGGACCCAACATCTTGCGAAACTAATACTTTGGGGTCTTGATTCACGTCAAGTGGGAACGCAGTTGGATTATAGGAATAATTTGTGGGCTGTTGAGTAGAATATTATGTTGTATTTCTCTTTCGTCTGTGTAATCCTATGTTACCCCCTGTTACACTGTAGCATAAGACGTATATGTCTTTGGTAGCCTATTATAGCATACTTGTACTTAGGAGAAACCCTACCGATAAATAGAATAACAGAGAAAGAAAAAAAACATTAAGTTCTCTCTTCTTTTCCTCTTCTTCTCTTTCTCTTCTTCTTCTTCCTCCTTCAAACCCTAGATATAATTCCTAAAACCAACCCTAAGGAATTCTATTTAGTATCATAGCAACCTAAAGCACAAAGGAAGCACGAGAAGAACACATCCGCTGACAGCTGTTGACATCAGTAGCTGTACAACTGACATCATTATGATGTCAACATGATGTCATCAAGGTGTTTTTAATGGTTCTTGGTAGATCTGCTATTTAGAGGATTTATGGTGATTTTTCCGGGTATTTTTTGAAGATCTTAAGTGTGCTTTTGAGAATTTTTGGTAAAAAAATAAAAAAAAATTCTTTTCAAACCAGTTGAAAATTATAGGGGGGATTTTAATTGGGCAAATTTGTAGTAATAGGCCCCTCTCAAAATTTTGGACACATTTTGGTACTAGTTTCACAGTGATTGGAATCTCGTCGGAGCTCCAGCGATGTTTTTTTTAGGCACTTTTTCTGATTGGGGGTATTTTTATTTATTTTTTTGTATTATAACGGCTATGGATGATGTTTGGGGTGTTTATATATGCTTAGTGATGACTTTCGGGTGCCCTCAAGGTGTTAGAGTATGTGTTTGCATGCTTTTGGATTTTTTTGATCATTGGACCATTGGTATTTGCTAATTGGGTTGTAGAACCCTCGTGGTAAGTGATATTAGTGTGCTAAGGGGTTTGATTTGTGCTAATCAGTCCTTAGTTGAAGAAATATAGGCGATTCGGAGGTTAGTTAGTCCTCCCGGGGTCATATTTCTGAAGATAGTCATTTGCATTTAGAGCATGGCGACTCCCCTAGCCTTCAGTCCTCCTGGGGTCTGAATTCTAATGATAGTTGCTTGCATTTGGGGCATGATGACTCCCCTAGCCTTCAAATCACTACCTTGAAGTTGTACGACTGCAATTACCTTGCATGGTCACAGTCAATCATGTTGTTCATAATAGAGAAGGGTAAGATGGAGTACCTGACAGAAGAGAGTCCAAAGCCTCTCACTGCTGAACCTAGTTTCAAGAAATGGCAAGCTGAGAGTGCCACAATTATGTCATGGCTTCTCCACTCTATGCTTCTGAATCTTAGCAGCAGATATATCCTTCTCTGCACAGTGCAAGATATATGGGGGCACAAATGCTAGAGCTTATGAGTTGCATCAGTGTATGGGGCAACTGTAACATGGGTGATGCCTCTTTGGCCACGTACTACTCTACTCTCCATCGTCTGTGGGAAGAGTTTGATATGTTTCATTTGCATATGACTCAGTGCAGTGAGGATACCATAGGGTATAAGAAGTATGTTGAAGACCACCGATTCAATGAGTTGTTGGTTGACCTCAACCCCAAGTATGAGCAAATCAGAATCCAAATTTTGGCGGAGTCATTCTCTTCCCTCACTGAGGCATATTCCATTCTCCAAAAGGAGGAGCGCCGCCGGAGTAGCATGCAGCCCTCTTCTATTGAGTGATTTACTCTTTCTTCACGGTCACAGCAAGTAGGCCGTGATAGTGGTCGCGGAAGTAGGGGAGGTAGTAAGTTAGGGACCATCGGTGATAAAAGAGACAAGCCAAGATGTGACCACTATGGTCACACTCAACATACCAGAGAGACATGTTGGGATCTCCATGGTCGCCCACAGCAGAGAGGTTGAGGTCGTAGTGGCCGTGGTGGTGGTCGTGGTGGAGGACTTGGCTCTAGCACTCACTCAGTTGCCTCTAATCCAACTATCGCTCTTAAATCTGAGGCATCGTCCTCTTCTGACCGCCTTAGCCTGTCCTGTGATGAGATAAAGGCATTCAAGTGCTTTATGGGTTAGTTGGAGACGCAGGGTACAACTTCCACATCCTCGTTTGCTTACTTAGGTACATCAACTTCAACTTACATCAACTTCAACTTACATCAACTTCGGCTTTCGGTGCATCTGTCTCCACATCTACTTGCCCTTGGATTATTGATTTAGGGGCCTCGGATCACATGACTAGTATTTCATCTTTGTATGCCTCGTATCGTATTTGTTCAAGTAGGGATAGTTAGAATTGCTTAGGCTCTTGCTCTTCTATTGCTGGTAAGGGTAGCATCTCTGCTACCCCATCTATGTCTTTATCATCTGTTCTTCATGTTCATAATGTTGCTTTAAATCTCTTATCTGTGAGTCCCTTAACCAAGTCTTTAAATTGTAGGGTCACCTTCTGTCCTTCTCATTGTGTATTTCAGGACTTGGAGACGAGGCGGTCGATTAGTAGAGGTATGAGGAGAGAGGATTGTACTTGTTGGCCAGTTCATCATAGGTCGCTTCTCCTGTTCAGTAGATTCCTGCTAGACCAAGTAACAATAGTTGTGATAGCAACATTGTACAATTGTTGCAGTGGCATAGACGTCTGGGCCACCCATCATTCTTTATGTTAAAGAGGCTTTTCCTACACTACTCTCTTTCTATTCCTATGCCTGAACTTCAGTGTGAAACTTGTGATTTGCAAAAAAAATGTCAATCTTCATGTGCCTCTCATGGCAATAGAAGCAACTCACATTTTTCCATCGTTCATAATGATGTGTGGGTACTTTTGAAGCAAAAAGAGGGATGTTTGCTCTGTTTTTCAATCTTTTTATAAAATGATTGAAACTCAATTTAATGTTTAGTTAAAAATCCTTCGTTCCGATAAGGGTGGAGAGTATGTCTACTACCCTCTCCTTCAACTTCAATGATCATGAGATTATCTACCAGACTACTTGTGTTGGTACTCCCCAACGAAATGGTGTTGCTAAGAGGAAGAATTGTCATTTTTTAGAAATAACTCGTGCTCTTTTGTTTGTAATGCACGTTCTTAAAAGTTTTTGGTCGAGGCCCTTCAGACTGCTTCCTATCTTATTAAGCCTACCAAAATTTTGGATTTTATGAGTCTTATTGATGTTTAGTCTCCATCTACCTTCTTGTTTTCTCTAACACCCAAGATCTTTGGTTGTACATGTTTTGTGCATATTGACAAATCGAAGTGTACCAAACTTGATCCAAAGGCAATCAAGTGCTTATTTTTGGGGTATGCTCCAGCAAAAAGAGTATAAGTGTTATCATCCCTCTTTTAGGCGGTGTCTTGTTTCTATGGATGTTACTTCTTTGAATCCACCCTCTTCTATCCTACGACGGAGACTTCTCTTCAAGGGGAGACCATTGGTGTTGAAGAAATGTCTCCTCCTTTACCTGTCCCTATGATCCAATGGACTTCCATATAACTAGGAGTGGTAGAAGTGATGAAAATGAAAGTGGGAAAAGTGATGGAAATGTAAATGAATTGGAACAAAGGGAGGTGCAGGTCTTTTTTTAGGAATTCCAATCATGGGATTTGGATAAAGGGTTCAAACGAAGAAGACCCTCATATGCACTACCATGAATCCTCCTAAAATCCAGGTAATATCCATACTCCTCTTGTTGATTGTAACCTTCCTATTGCTCATAAGAAAGGTATTCGCTCTTGCACACAACACCCTATTTCTAACTTTGTGTTATATGGTTCACTATCTCCTTCGTATCGTACATTTTCCATAGCCCTGTCTTCAGTTTATTCCTCATAGTGTTGCAGATGCTCTTTCTAAACCAGAATGGAAAGAAGCAATGAAAATGCAGGCACTGGAAAAGAATAAGACATGGGACATGGTTGATTTACCAAGAGGGAAAGTTATAGTGGGGTGCAAATGGGTGTTCACAGACAAATGGAAAAGACTACCAGGAGACGTTTGCTCCAGTAGTGAAGATGAACTCAGTAAAGGTTCTCTTATCTCTTGCATCCAACCTGGATTGGCTACTTATACAGTTCGATGTGAAAAATGTTTTTCTTCATGGTGATTTGGAAGAAATGTACATGAAACCTCTGTTGATATATGTAATATCGGGGTATACTTGTAAAAGGGCATATATGTAATGTTCTCTTTTTATATAATATGCTTGTAAGGTTCTCTAATATGCTAGTAGGGTTAACTAAGCAATTTACCATAATCTCTCTTTTTTGTCTCTTCTCTCTTTTGTCTTCTCTAAACCCTAAATCATCCAAACCCTTTCTCCAACTTGGTATCAGGGCTACATCAAAGGAAGAAGATCGTCGTTTAAAACCGTAACAACAACAAAAGGAAGAAGGAGCTAGCTGCCACGTTTTTAGCAATACGGCTGTCTCTAGCTGTATGGTCTAAGCCTTATTTTTGGGTTCTTCAAAGATATATTTTTCAAATATCTTGATTTTAGAGGATTTTTGAATCCTATTTCATGAGATTTGGTTAAATATTGATAAAGTTATGATGATTTGAAGGAAAAATACAGAAAGATTCAAAGAAAAATATTGTTTTGGTTCAGACTTTTTACCGCTTGAATGAGTTCTTGCTTCCGTTGTTTATTGGTATTTTTTATAGGAACATCTTGAACCTGTTTTTTCTTTGTTTGGATGAGATTTGAAGAAGTTGTGATGATTTTACAGCCCACTTCACTATAGTTTTTTGCTGAAAAAGGGTTTTTACACTCTATTTGCTTATAACAACAACTTAAGTCATCTCTTTGGTACCATTAGATTTTTGTTGATATTTTTGAATGATTGGTTGTTTGCTCCTTGAGTTTCTTTTTATGGATGCTAAAGTTCTTGCTCCGTTGGCTCTTTCTAACCTCGTTGTCCACTTCATCACTAATATTAAATTCAATAGTAATAATTTTCTTGCGTGGCGATGCTCGGTTGAGCTTTATATTGGGGGTCGCTCTAAGATGGGGTATCTTGATGGTAAGACCCCACAGCCGGAGACATGTATTGCCGAAATTGCAAAGTAGAAGGCAGAGAATTGCATTATTTTGGGTTGGTTATTCAATTCCATGGAACCTCAGATTGCCGGGAATTATTTTTTATAAAGATTGTCATGAACTTTGGGAGGCTCTTATCCAGACTTATGCCCGAGTAGAGAATGATGCTCGAATTTATCAACTTACTTGCAAGATTGCTCACTTTCATCAAGGGGATATGTCTATTTCTGATTATTTTGGAGTTCTTCAGCGTCGTTGAGAAGAATTGAGTCATTATGAGCCTCTTTCGGAATTATCTGCTAATTATTTCAAGATTATGACGAAGCGAATTGAGCATCACCGCATTTATGATTTCTTAGGAGGTCTTCGGGCCGAATTCGAGCAGTTGCGCACCCAGATTTTTGCCACATCTCTTTTGTCATCTCTTTGATCTGGGTACTCCATTGTGTTTGGTGAGGAACGCCGTGAACTGACGATTGTTCGTCTCCTCTATTGGCTTTTTGTTAGTGGGAAAACAAAATGGATGCTGGTTAACATCCTGATTTTGCATCTTTTTATTTTTTGGTAAACTTCGTAACACCACAAGGTGAGTACTGAAGGCAAAGAAGGGAAACACACACTCACACCCCACATGCAAACACACACACACACACGACCCCACTTTAGTTAAATTTATTCAAAAATTCATTTGCAAAAGTATACAGAAAATATGATGGGGTGACAGGTCACACTATTATTACATACCCCAAGAAAACAATAGTTCCATCAGGACAAAAACATAGTTCCATCAAGGATCTTTGATCTGGATTTCTCTTCTTTCCTATGAATTACCTTTCATTGGATTGAGTTTATTGTGAAACAGTTCTTTGTCTTGATTTGTATTCAATCATTATGATTATTGTACTTTTTATTATTCTTCTTTCCTAATTTGACGTTTGTTCTTGTTTATTCCCCTGTATACTAGTAGTTTCTTCATTTTCTTTGTCTTTTGAGATGATAACTTGTTTTTGTTTCATTTCTTCTTATGAATGGAGATGGGTTTTATGAATGGAGATGAGAATCGTTTTATGAATTGGAGATGTAGGGTTTCATATATAAACGGAGATTGGAGTTTTATGAATGGAGATGGAGATGGGTTTTTTTTTAGAGATCGAATCACAGCCAATGGTGATTGAACTCGGGGAGAGTTCAATCGCACCCATAGGCCAACACGTGTCCCTTCTAACCCCTATTAATTGTGGTTAAGGTTCACTAACCTTTGGGGTTTAACAATATAACCCTGGTTTTTAGAAAAAAAATATTTAACTCTGGTTTAGAATTTTTAACCTTAGGGTTAGTATTTTTTTTTAAAAAAAAATCTAAAAACCAAGGTTATATATTGTTGAACCCCAAAGGTTAGTAAATATTAACCACGACTTTTCTTTTTTTCTCGCCATGTCCTCATTTTAATCTATTTAATTGTGGTTAAGATTCACTAACCCTGTAGTTTATATTATTAACCATAGTTTTTTTTTTTTTAATTATGGTTAAAAATATGAACTACGGCTAAAAAGAAGCTAATGCTCTTTAATAATGATTTAGTATCCAAACACACATTTTGACTTCTCGAATTGAGAAGTTACTTCTCAAGAGTAAGGTTAAATCGTAATCGAATCGTCAAATCGTTTTAGGACCGATTCGATTCAAATCGTAAATCATAATATTCAATCCATTTTTAAAAAAAATTGTTAACAAAACTAAATAAATCAGAAAAAAAGAATAATCTATTATTCAAAAGATTTCATTAATATCTATTGATAAAGGAAAGTAATGAACATTTCATTGCATTCAATATACAAAACGTGAATGAACTTCATAAAGCGAAACATAACCCCCAATATCATCAAAGATAAGTCAACAAAAGTAAATTCATATAATCATGTTGTATGAGATCAAATATCAAAAACTTGTACAATTAAAAAGATTAATAGAATAAACTATCAAGTTCTCCTAGAGTCCAACTCAACTCCATTATCTTTCTTCTTTCTTCTTCTTCTTCCTTTTTTTTTTTTTTCACGTTTAATAGCAATAGAGAGAAAACCTAAATAGGGATTTTGGCAATGTCTGTAATAGGGGTTTTCTCATTTCTTCTCTCTTCTTAAAAGCAGTGTTACCTAGGTACGTGGTACGGGTGCCAAGTGTCTAGGTGTCTAGGGGTGTATGACATGACAAGCTCTGAAAATCTCAATACGGTGGCACGGACGTACACATTTTAAAAAATGATTATATATATATATATATATATATATATATTTATAGTATAACTCAAAATTTTTAAATAACAATAATAATAAAAAGAGGAGGATCACTAATCCCCATTCTTTTTTAAAAAAGTATATACCTAAGTTATAAAAAATACTTATAGAGGTAGTAGAAATGGGCAACAAGAGAGAGAAGAGAAGAGAGAGACGCACATATTAATCGATGTTGTTGCCGTTGTCTCTTAGTAAAATTTCATCTATGTTTCCAAAAAAGCAAAACCATTTGACGAAAAGTTTCTTGCAATTGTATTTTTAAAATGACTCGACATACTTAAAGTATCATGTGCCTAATCATAATGTTGGTGTCACCAGGACATGGTATAGGCACGTACCAAGGAGTGTCGTGTTGTACTATGGACTGGCGTGTCGTGTCCAAGTGTCGGCACGACAAAATTTGGGAAAATTAAAGTGCCTAGGTAACACTGCTTAAAAGGCATAAAGTACTTTAGAAAATTGAAAGAATAAAAAAATACATATATATATATATAGTATTGGTCTATAACAGGGGTTTCGTGCTCGAATCGCATCATTCATACGATTTGAATCGCAAATCATATGAGATTTCTCCAATTAAGATTTTCACCTACGATTTGAATCGTTTTGCTTGGGTTTCGATTCAAATCGTAGGATTTGAATCACAAATCGCAAAGATTTAACAACTATGCTCAAAAGTACAAACAAACACATTTTTTCTCATGAAATGACTTTTACCTACTCCCCTGAAGAGCTACTTTTTTAGGAAGTTCTTTTGAAGATTTGCAGAGAAGTTTATCCAAACAAGCCCTAACATGCTGAGAATTCGTCGCATTCATACAGTCGAATGCATGTTATTAGAGGAGCTTCTTCAGCATCGATTGTTCAGAAGTATGGTATGTCTGAGGTGTATTTCTTTGATTGAGATGAAATGGGGCTCATGCTTCTATCCTCTTCATGTTGTTGTTGTAGCCACCTCCATGTTGTTGCCAGTGAAGTGAAGGTAGATGTCTAGTAAGACATAAGACACAGTATGCTTGCCTTTTTATTGCGGCGTGTTTGAAGTGTTTTAAGATTCGTCCTTACATGTTTCTTTTTCAGCCATTATACGATAAATCATAATTTGAGTTACAAAAGATACTCATCCTATAATGATGACTGTGTAGAAGATTATTTAATTTGACATAGAATAGCTTCTCTATTTTCATAGAGTTCATTCATCACGAGCAAACCAGTTGAAATTGGAATCAGTTATTAATTGTCAGAAGTCGTGGGAGTGATTGCTAAATTCATTCTATCACCAATTCCCCTTTCTATGTATTGGGTGCCGAACATTTACTTTTTTCCTGTATTATTAAAGGGCCATCATGGTACGTTTGAAATGTTAAATATATTTGAGTTTCTTGCAATTATGTTTCTTTTAGATTGTTGTGGACATTGACCCATGCGATGCGATTCTTATCCCAACATTTATCTTAAGAATTACAATCGTGATGTATCCAATAGTTTTTAAAAAACTTTTGAATGTATCCCATGCATCGCACGGTGCTTTTGCTAGTATTTTTTCTAATACTTTAGATCCTTAAAAGAGAACATTTACTTTCTCTTGAGTTTACATTCTTGTAAACTCCATCTTGCTGTATTGATTTGCCTTGCTTGTTAAAGATATATCTTGATTACCGATAAAAAAAAGTTAACATTTACTTGAATCTATTCTAGACTCTTTAACATTTATAGTACATAAGATAGACAATTAGGGTTTTAGGGTCGGACTTTGCAAGGTATTTACCCAGTCCATCCCTCAAGTAAGAGGGTTTTATAAAATCGGGGTCAGCTGGCCATTGGGCCCTAGAAAAGAAAGTAAAACCATCCATTTTGAGGGATTTAGAGGGCCTACTGGGGCGGATACCTTCACCGGAGGTGCCGGTTTGACAACCTTGTAAGTCGGGTAAAATTTGAGAACTCTTAAGTTATCCAGTAATAGTTTGAGAACTAATGAGTTTGGTATTAATATTTAATCGTAGAAATTTACTTTTGGACATCTTTTAAATCGGAGCTCAGGTACAATAGGTTGTTTGGGGAGAGCTTTGGACATCTTTTAAATTGGAGCCCCGGTTCATAGTTAAACTAGTGCATTTTTATATTAGTCTAAGAGAAGGAAAATTCTATGGAAATAAGTCAGGGCCAAGATGACATCCAACCCAATCACATTGCATATGGGGCAAAAGGCATGGGGACCCCTTTTAGACACTTATATTATCATCCCATCCTTCATTGGTCCCATTGACAACTCACTTACAGAAGTTCACATGTAGATCATGGATGGAAAAAAAAAGTGTGCTCCTGGGAGAGCTATTTTATGTGCTACATGCATGACATAGGTAACATAGCTTCTTGCCTCTTTAAGTAGGTATTTTTATGATGATATGTATCTTGAAGTAGGTATTTTTATGATGATATCTATAATTTTCTACCAAAATTAAAGTGCTACTGTTCAAGTCAAAACCGTTGTTTATTTCTTGTATTATGTCATTTGGACATGTGGTTTACCCTCCCCAATGGCATCGTGGCGGGTTTACTTGTAATAACCTATTTAGACTCATTTGCAGCATCATCTGTTATGCTATTACTCATGATTTCTCTATTGTGGGCAATTGGTCGGCCAAAGAGTTCGAAGAAAAGTGTTGCAGGTTTAAATCTGGGGATGAGGATGTTGCTGACTTTCCAAAGTCAGTTGATTGGCGCAAAAAAGGGGTTGTCACCCCTATAAAGAATCAATTTAAAACTGCTGAGTACGATTGATAAAATTATGACTTTGTTAACTTTTGATTTACTAATCTTTGTGATTTTATATTTCTATGTAGACTCTTGTTGGGCTTTTGCTACAGCAGCAGTAGAAAGTCTCAATTTTATAGTGACTGGAGAGTTGGTTTCTTTATCTGCACAAGAACTAGCAGATGGTGTCCCATCCAACATTGGTGACGATAAAGGTTCAACGGGGGAGGAGGCATTTGATTTCATAGTTGCAAATGGCGGAATCCATTATGAGAAAGATTACTATAATGCCAAAAAGCAAGACAGATGCAGACGCACCAGACCACTCAATGTAAGTCTGAGATATAAGAGTTGGGCTCAAGTTAAGGCTGATCAAACAATAGCCCAGGAAAAAAACAAGTAGATTGGCCTTTAATATTAGCCATATGTTTGTTTTTAGGGTGGTGCTCCGTGCACCCCCAAAGATTACTGATATACACTATTCTCACATAATCTCTAGTGAAACACCAAATAAAAGATGAAAAAGACTAAGAACCCCCTTTCTTTGATTTCTGGCTTTGGTTGCTTTTCTTCTCAATTAGCCTTCCTCTGCTTCTTTTGCTACCTTCAAATTGATTTAGATTGATTTGCATCAGGTACTCAATCAAAGACTTGGTATCGTTAAGGAGCACTATACTGTTTGTGTTTCCTTTAGTATAAAAATTAATCTGCATAATCTAAATGTGGAAAACTTATTTTCTAGTGATCTCTTAAAGTCTACAAAGCTACATTTGCAACTTGGTCCTTTATTTCCTTTGCTTGGTACTCTTCATACATGCATAAGAAAGGATCTTTCTTCTTGGATATATTCTTCGTTTACCTTTAGGTTCTTTTTTCCCATTTTAAGTGTACGACATTAATGTTTTCTATATATATATTTTTAAGTCTGTAATGATTGGTGAAATAAAATCACTTTCCAGTTCTTTTCATTAAATGAGTTGATTGGAGAACGGCCTGTAATTGATGCACCACGAAATTGAAAGACCTGTAAGTGTACTTTATGTTGTTTCATAGTTTTCTTTCATGTGTAAAACCAAGATACTGTAAGATTTAAAGAATGTTTCTTTTCTTTTTGTCAATGCAAATGTAGTAGGATGAGCGACAACAATTTCCGTGGTAGAATACCTGATTTCATCCACAACTGGACTTTATTGGAAAATTGTAAGTTTTTTTATGCTGTTTTAGTTGAACAGAGTTATTGAGCACCCTCACACCTATCAATTTATATAATCTATAATTATATATATAGCTTTATAGATCATTGATTGACACATGCAGGGCTGCTCTTTTGAAGGGCCCATACTTTTATCGGAGAGATTAATTGACTTGTGAGTTCCATATATTTTTTTTATTCTTTTCAGTTTTTTTTTGTTGTTGTTTTCTTTCTTTGCCCCCAAAATATGGAGTTTCTTGGATGTTGAAAATCATTGGCCATTTCTTTTCATCCACAGGAGGATTTGTGATCTAAAGGGAACTGGTTGGAGAAATGGAAAATGTGATAATATTGTGAGTTGAAAGACCACTGAATTATGCCATCCATTGTGGCATTATCGCTGGTATGTTTCTATATTGAATGATACTTATAGAGGGTCAAATCTTTGGTGATATTCCTATATATGTTGGGGAGCTAAAGAACTTGAAAACATTGTTGGCGCATTTTCTGTTTTTAGCTATGAGATACATTGTCCATTTTCATATGCTTTTCTTCTTGTTTTTAATTACAAATATATGAACATTGGAGAGTCGGTTTGGTGAAGAAGGCGCTCTTGGTTAAATGGGTTTGGCGGTTTGGTGAGGAGAGGGAGAGTTTGTGTCGTTAGATCATTGTGTCTAGACATGGCCTTGCTTCATTGTGGGCGCCGAGGGCTGTTAGGGGATCCCATGGGGCGAGTCTCTGGAAGGGTATCATGGTTGTTGCCAAGTCGCTAGATTCATTCATTAGGTTCAAGCTAGGTAATGAGGTTGATATCCAGTTCTGGTTCGATGTCTGGAGTGGTCAGTCACGGTTTAAGGACGACTTTTAGATCTATCTTCTCTTTGGCTCTAAACAAAGGGGTGTCTGTAGCCGAGTGTGCAGAGTGGATGGGTAGCAATATAGTTTGGTGTCCTAGGATGAGGAGGGCATTGAACGACTGGGAAATTGAGGATATGTAGAGATTGTAACCCGGTTGAGTTCTTCCATCCCCAGATCTCAGATTAGCGATCGTAGGATGTGGTCCCGTAGCAACATCGATCGATTTTCAGTGTGGTTACTTTTGCAGTCCTTTGGTCTTATATCTTTGCATTCCTTTCCTAATAAGGCTGTGTGGGCTAATCATGTTCTCACGAGGTATTGTTTTTCCTATGGTCAGCTGCTTTAAATAAAATTCTTACTATGGATCAATTGAAGAGGAGAGGGTGAAGCTTGGCAAACAGATGCTATTTGTCCCAAAATGCGGAAGAGACGGTGAGTCATTTGCTCTTACACTGTCCAACTTTGGAGTCTGGGCTTACTTCTTGGCTCAGATGGGTGTGGAGTGGGTCTTCCCCTTCACCTTCCTGAGCTTCTTATCAGGTTGCCACTTGATGTCTTTGGTCGGTGCTGAGGAATCCATTAGGACTTTATTGCTCGGTGTCATCTCTTGAGCTATTTAGAAGGAGAGGAATAATCGTGTTTTTGACAATTCCTCTTCTTTTGACCAGCAAGTCATATCTCGGGTGCGGCGATCAATTGTGGATTGGAACTCCTCAAGCTCATTGGGTCAATAAGTACGGGAGGCCCTTTTACCTTGAGGCCAGATAATAGTCTTCTTAGGGTGTTATTGTTTTCATTCTCAGTTTGCTCTTTTTTTTAGTTTACATCTCTCTAAACTGTTTCTTTTAGCTATAATATATCTGATTTACCGATTAAAAAAAAACATGAGAATTTAAAATCTCTCTAGTTTTTAAGATGTGATTGGTTTACTTTAGTTAGAGTGAATGCATAGAATCATAGATGGAAGTCACAAAACATTACAATGTATAAGCCATCCACTATTTTTACATGTTCTTTTTGATCGGTAAAGAGCAAATATATATATATATAATAAGAAAGAGGAAACTACAAGCAGGAAAAAAGAGACTCAGGGTTCACCAAAAGTAAACCAAGAGCCAAAGAGAAATAGAAAACAAGAGGGCAAAGAGAAATGAGGGTTAGGAACCCCATCGGCTGCCCAAAACTACACGGTAAAATTCCCTCCCATGGGTCTTCCTTGTTATCCCGAGCGGATCCCCAAGATGCAACCAGAAGGCGAACCCGATCTTGTTGGCTGGAGCTGGGGGATGGTCAAGGAGGTGTCGTTGAACACTCGCCTATTCTGTTCCTTCCAAAGGGCCCATGCTATTGCCCCTGGAAGGAGCGGCCAAACGCTACCTGCTATACCTGGACACGGTGAGCCAACAAGATAAGAAGCTCCGAAAGGATCGGAGGAAGATCCAAGGGATACAAAAGTGAGATAGGAAAAATGACCACACCTCTCTCGCTACCGGGCAGTGCAACAATAAGTGATCAACTAATTCCGTTGCTAAAAAGCACATATAACACATGTTAGCCAAGCACCAGCCTCTATGCATGAGGTGATCATTTGTTAAGATTTTGTCCAAAACCGTTGTCCACAAGAAAAATGATATCTTAGAGGTTTGTATGTTCTCTTATTTTTCATATATACAACTTCTTTAGTTATCAATGGGAATAAGATAAAAAGGAAAGAAAAAAAACTTGCAATAAGTTGGCAAATCAAAAGGTTCTTATGGAAACTAACATCACCTTCGACATCATAGTTGTAGAACACCGGAACTTTTATACATGTCTTGGAATGCGTGTCAAGGCATGAAGCATTTGTAATCTTCATTTTCCATGAAATGAGAATTTGGAAACCTTTGAGAATTTTGCAAGAATGCCATAAAATAATTAATAATATGTCATAGCCTTAGAAAGGTCATAGGCATGTTCCTAGAGGATTAGAGTGGAAATGGGATAAGTCCAAGAAGTGGAATGAGTGAAATATGGACTCACTGCCAAAATTTGCAGAGCACTGATCAAAACCGATTGCTTGGTCCAAAGTAGCGATCAATTGGTTCACAACCGATCGATTGGTATCTATCGATTGGTCCAAAAATTTGTATGGGGAAAAATTCCAGAGAGGTGGTTTTTGACCAAGAGCTCGGTCAAAACACCGATCGCTCGGTCCTTCGCGTTTTGCAGAAACTTTATTAAGGGCTTTTTAATCTTTTGGACATTCTACCCTTGCCTATAAAGGCTTGCTCGAGCCAAGGGTGTTCATAAACACCTTAATGATATATTTGAGAGAGGGGGAGAGGAGAAAGGGGTTTTTGACCTAGGGCATCAACTTGAGAGAAATCAAGGGTTTGAGAACCCAAGATCGTCCCCAAAAGTTTGGATTATTCAAATTCAAGGCAAAGCATGTGAGAAGCACCTCCTCCAAGCTCTGCAGCAACTCCACACACGTTTTGGAGGGTTTTCCCTCACCTATTGAAGGTCGGTACCCTATGCTACCTTCCTAGTCATGTTTTCTCTTTTTCTTTTATTCTTCTTTGTTTTCCCTAAATTATGATCATACCATGAGATGAGATGCATGAATGGAGATGGATGTTGGGCGATGAATGCCGTGTGTTTGTGATGTGATAAACTAAATGGGAAGGGTATTTCACCAATAATGAATACACATGGATGATAGATGGATTTGATGATTATTAATCAAGAAAAGCATGCTTCAAGATATATAAAAATTTTAGGGTTTCATGCTAGTGCGTTTAATTGCTTTCTAGAACGGCATGTGGTAAAGTGAATCCTTATTTTGATGAATTGGATATTATGAAATTCAATATGCCATGTTTATTTTCAAGTTATATCATGTACATGACCTTACAAGCACGACATGCATATACGAGTCAAGTATGGTTTATCGGGTTTTTCAAAAACAAGAGTTTTAGTCTCGATTCACGAACACCATGACAAAGCCAAACGTAAGGGTTGGTAAATACAGGTAGGGCATATCTTAAGATATGTTTTGCCTCGTTTTTAACAAAAATAAGAATATAAGCAAGCAAGATGTTAGTGCGCCTCCAAGCATGCATGTTTACTTTATTGCATTTTCGTAAAAGATGGGGTTTACTCTTTCCTCCCTTCAAGTTGAATATTTCATATCTCGAAAGAGGGGGTTTACACCACCCTCCTTTCAAGTTGTTCAAGGGCACTAACATTCCAAGCGCATGAGCATGTTTAAATTCTAAGCAAGCAAGCAAGAACATTTTAATTTCATGACATGACAAGATATGGCAAACATGACACGACAAGATAAGTTTTCAAGCACGAAAATAGTATTTCAAGTCAAGTCAAGCACACGATGATTTCAAGAGTTTTCCCGGCTTTGATGTGATGAAAGCATGAAATATAAATTATTTACTTTCTTGCATCCGCTTTATTGCTATTATTATGTTGCTATGACTGTTGGTTAGTATTTGGTACCCGCTGAGTATTCCATGCTTAACCATACTTTTGATGTCGGCAGGTACTAGTGGAGCAACTGCTCATTTCGACATTTGTGCTCCCGGTCCTTGGGAGGAAGATGAGTATTTTGAGGAGGTCCCTGTTGAGGAGCCTCAGGTAAATGGTTACTATTAGGTGGTAGATTCTAAATGAGTGTGGGTAAGAACGAGAGATTATATACCCATGTATTTTGGCGGGCATGCCCACACCTTTATTTTGTTTACACTTTTGTACAAAACTTGGATCATGTATATACATAGAGGTTTTGGTTAGACTTCCGCTGTGTCATGTTAGTTTGTGCTTCCGCTATTTTGTCTTCTATTGTATATTCTCCGTATGTTTTGCAGGATGGTTTGTCAAACATGTCATGTAAGTCATGATAAGTCATCCAAGATTCATTCTAACTCCTAGGGTGGGTGTTGGGTCGCGACAATAGTTACATTTTTTTAGATAGGCGAGACTATTTATTTTGATTAGTAAATGAGATCAATGCTTAAATTAATTAAGAGAAAAGGGAGGATACAAGTTCACTGATAGGTGAACACAAACAAAATACAAGAGAAAAAAAAGGAAAAATAAATCGAAACAAAATACAAGTTGCCTAACATGAGAAGAAAAATGAAAGTGCATGCTCCAAGAAGTCGTCTCTAATCGAGCACCAAGTCAACAAGCAATTCGAGATAATGATATGCTCCACAGGAAAGAAGATGTCATCGAACACCTCATGTTCTTTTCCTTTCACACCCTCCCAACAAATTGCTCCATGTAGCAGTCTCCAAAGCACAGTTTGAGTATCAGACATATCCCACACGAAACAACTAGTAAAAAGATCACTGAAAACCACTGTAAGACGGGATAGAAACAGCCCCCATATCTTACTAATCAGTGGACAGTTGAGTAATAAGTGGTTTGTTGACTCCTCTTCGGCATACATAAAAGAACATATGGTGGCCAGTTTTCGGCCCCTACTCTTTAAGTGATCTAGGATGAATATTTTGTCTTGATACGATGTCTAGTGGAAAAAATGGATCTCGGATGGAATGCCTACTTGTAAGGGAACAAGAGCTTGGACTACCCACCATGGCCCTATAGTAGTATGATCTCATAGTGACCTGCCCTCTGCTATGCCTGACCCCCGAAATTTTTTTTTTTTGGGGGGGGGGGGGGGGGGGGGGAAGATGGTGCAACAGACTTATGTGGCAAACGAAATCCTCCAACTAGATCCCTCCTCAACTGAGGGAGCCACGGGACAACACTATTATGACGCTGAAAACACGAAGCCACCGAACAGTATCTGTCAATACCCAACTTTTTTTATTTTCAAACACCACACCACCTATCCAACAAAAGATAACCTCCTCTTCCAAACCAACATCATAGGATATATGCTTGTGGAAATCTAGTTTTCTTTTCATTATGGCTTTCCATAGGCTAATTCCTTGAGAGCTCTTGACCTCTTTTGGCTCCCACTTCGTGACTTTACCGAATTTGGTTGTTATCACTTTTCTCTAAAACTCTGCCTTTCCTCCCTCTGAATCTCCATAACCATTTACCAAGAAGGGTCAACGTTCATCTCCTTTGGAGAGCGTTCTCCCAATCCCCCATCACACTGATTTATTTTGTAGCTTCTTTCATTCCATCAAGTGATATTTTCTAGCTTCTTCTAAGTCATTCCACAGTCTCTTCTCTTTGTAACTTCCGTATGGAATTTACCACTTACCCAAGGACGGAGAATAATGAAAAAATTTACGTGGGAAGTTTAGACAAACAACTCTTTATAAGAGTGACTCCCCCTTCGGAAGGATAGCTCCCTTTCTAGCTTGCTACTCTCCTAGTGACTCTTTCAATCATCGAGTTCCACACTGATTTATTCTTATAACCACCTCCAGGAGTGAATCCAAATATGAGGTTGGCAACGAACCTATCTGACACTTCAAAACCCCAGCCAACACTCAGGATTAACACTTCCCTCTTGAAAGTCTCCAACTGGTTAGAGACAAGTCGCATGAAATTTTTTCTTGCTTAGGAAAAAAAAACAGAATTTTTTTTCTCAACCAAGCATCTCTCATGTATTAATTGCATTAAGGAAGGAAGAATAAAGTTATCCCAATAGCTCTCCATGTGTAAAGCCTCCTAGGGGGTCTAAACAACTCCTTTTGAATATCTCTAAATAGCCTCAAGGTAGAAAGATGGTCTCCACCAAGCCTTTTTTTGTTTGTAATGAGGAACCCAAGCCCACCCTTCGGGTAGACCTGATAAACCTCAGGCACATGCAAGACCCCGCAACCCACATGAACCTGACAAGGAACCCATTCACAACAATTGAAAAAGATGCTGAGAAAATGCATGCTTCATAGTTCATTAAGCCCAAAACCTCCCTTGAAGGCAATTTAGAAAATCCTAAAAGACATGGTCATATGTGTTCTCCAAATCCAACTTACAAAGGATCCCTTCTAGCCCACTCCTCAGTCTCGAGTCTTTGCACTCATTAGCTTAAGGACCCTTCCAGTATTTGTTTACCTCTAACACAATTCTTGGTTGGGGCACATCTATATGATCTCAGGCACCCAATCCTCTACCCAAAACCTTACCACAACTGCCACGAACTTGATATTCTACAAGAACTGAAACTGCACCTTCATGATCCCTTTTTGGACCCCAACCCTAAGTGATCAAGAGACATGATTGTTGATTTATGATTTATAAATCAGTTTTTAAACATTTTATCGAGATATTAAAAGGGTTTTAGTGATTTGAAATAAAATTCTATGGGTTTGATTTAATGGTGTTTTTAACACTAGTTGGTTTGGCTGAAAAACCCATGTTTTCAAATGAAAACTCTTTGCATCTAATAGTCCCACATCGGAAATTCATTAGACTTCAAGTCACATAAAAAATCTTTTCCCTCCTATAGAGTTTGTTCTTATGTGAGCACATACACCTAATGACCTAAGTGTGTGTGCTCTAGCAAGGTGAGCACAACACACCCAAAGGGCATGGGCGAGGCGCATTAGCACTTTAGGTGCACTTTGCACTTTTCACGCCGTGTCATTCTAAGTCGCCTAATCTTTTTCAAATTAGAAGTCAGATCACCATCGTTGATCTGATCATGATTGAGATGTGATGATTTGGATTCTGTGATCCATAATGGATCATGGGTGGCCGTCCAACACTTTCACCATCCTTGCGTTTCTTAGTGTATCCTGATTTTTTCCACCGTATCTATCTGATATGGTTCGATACGTCGATATGTATCCTGGTTTGGACTTACAGATAGTATAATACGATACTTGATACTGATATTTTAAATCATGATTTGCTGTCACCGGATTTTAGATACCTCTATTTATGGGTTTCGAACTAAAAGGGATACCTAGATATTTACTTTGTAAGAACCTACATCGTCAACAAGAACTCAAGTAAAATCCTTATATAATCTTGCGTTACCCTAATTCACTCTGATCATAGTACTTTTGGAAAAATTTGTTTAGAGTCCTTATATTACACCTCAAAACATTTGAAGGTTGTCGAAATGTTTGCAACCTGTGCCTTGGAAGCATCCAAAAACAAAAACATATCATATGCATATTGGAGATGCGTGATCCGACGTACTCTTAACCCTCCTGGAAGCCCCCTTTAACAACTGAGTTTATATGCTCTTGACATCATCTTGCTAAACTCCTTTGCAACTATTATGAACAAGAAAGGAGATATAACACAGCCTTAACGAAAGCCCTTATAAGTGATGAAGTGGCTTCTTTGGGAACTGCTGACAGGGATAGAGAAGGTCGTTAGAGTTGCATGCCTGGAACCAATCTCTCTATATGGCTTTGAAAGTCATGTAACCGAGGATTTAATTGAGAAAAGCACAATTGGCATGGTCATAGGTCTTGTGTAGGTCAATCTGTCGTAAAATCCCGCCCTTCCCGATCTTAGAATTAAATAATTAATGCTCTCACTAGCTATCAAGACCCTATCCACCAGCTGCCTCCCACCATAGTAACAAAGGTCTCCAATTTTTATTTCAGAAAGTCCAGAAAATACACGACTTTTTCGTCGAACAATTATTTCCCGAATTATTCACAACTTTTCTAAAAAAATCACAAAGTCGCGAATTTCACCAATTAAACACGAATTATTCACGACTTTTGAAAATGTCTCGAATAAATATCTAATTATATAAAATATGGGTGTTTGTAATTTTTACAACTAATAATCTAATTTAACATCTTTTCAAATCTTGCCCTATTTTTTGTTGATTTTGCCATTTTGTCATTTTTTTTCAAAAAATTTCCGAGACGAATAATCTTAAACTCCAACTTGGTAACTATGGTTGGAATCATGTTATTTTCTATTTATATTTTTTTCTTATTTCCATTTCATCCTAAAGTTTTCCTGACTTTGCAAATTTTTTCCGAACTAGACCCCCCAAAGACTTTGTTACTATGCCTCCCGCTAATGAAGGTTGGATCAAAACCCTATCCATCAGCTGCCTCCCACTAATGCAGGTTATCATAGCTTCAGTGATGCAAGGACTTAACCAATATTCCACAAAAGCTGCGACTGATGGGAGCGTGAGATTAAATCCATTTATCTCACAACCTAGGCAACCTAGTCGAGTCCTCCAAGTGGGTCGTACCTCGTGGGCCACCCCACTTCAGCGTGCCCCACTCCATGGGCCACCCCTCAGTGGGCCCCACTCCATAGGCCACCCCACCCCAGTGTGGAGATGCTCCTGCATCATCCACCCACACCGGTGAGAAAACTCGAACCGAGACCTGCTCTATTACCATTTAATGCATGAACTTAACCAATACTCGACAAAAGCCACGACTGATGGGAGTGTGAGATTAAATCCTTTTATCTAATAGCTTAGGCAACCCAGTCGAGACTTCCAAGTGGGACCTACCCATAGTTGTTAAAGGCGTCACCTCAGGTGCCTCAGGTAGTCGCCTAGGCGACCATGCGCTCTGTTGGGCATAGGCAACTCGTCACCTCAGGCAGTCATTATTATAAATCTGATTTATGTAATTATTAGTGTAAAGATATAAAAATCACTTTATTGAATATGGTAGTTTGGTAAACAAAAAAATATGCTATTTTATATACTTTTAATGTCTTTTACCATATAATAATTTAGGGTTTGTATACCTAACAAAAAAAAAGGTTAGCAAATAGATGAAGAAAGAAGAGAGAAATGGTGTCACGTATGTTTCCCTTATGTTAACTTGTCCTCTCTCTCACTCAATGGGTGGACAATTGGCCATTCTCTCTTCCTCTGTTTGTGGGTGGACCATATGATCCTCATATGCTTTTGCATGGTAGTTATAAACATTGCTTAGGCGACCAAGCATACAAGTGGGTTCAGGCGGTCCAATAATTAAAAAAAAGGCCTTTAAATGCCTCAAATTTCTTCTAGAACCCCCAAAATTCTTATAAACCTATATTTAAAGAGGTCTTTTATAATTTAAGTAAATGCAAACCCCTACCAATTATATAGTTTTTATTACTTATCTTGAGTATAATCGAGAAAAATGAAGAAATAAGAAATGAGAGTAAGATGTCCTCTCTTCCCCTCTCTTGTCTCTCTCATGTTTGATGTCACATTGACTATCAGACTTTTTTTTTTCGTTATTCAGTCCGACACTCTCCCTCCTCTCATTCTTCTCTCATGTTCGGTTGTTACTATAGACTATTTTTTCATTTGATTTTTTATCCTTCATAATCTCTCTCCCCCTTTTGACAATCATTATAGACTTTGTTTTTTTTGTTCTGTTTTTTTATCCCCAACACTTAAAATCTCCCATTATTGTTCTTAGCATTGTCTCCAAAGATGGTTCTATCTAAGTGTATCTTAACAATAGAGATTTTTTAATTTACATGAATTACAAAACTCCTTACTCAAGGAAATGCATCATACATAGATCTCATATTGGAAGAATGTCTGTAGTGAAGAGTTCATCAGGCAACGCCTCAAGCATCCATGGGGTCTGTCACCTCAAGTCGCCTTGACAACTATGGCCCTACCTTGTGAGCCACCCCACCTCGGGCCCCACCTCGTGGGTCACCCCACCTTAGTGGCCCCCCATGGGCCACCCCTCAGTGGGCCCCACCACGTAGGCCACCTCACCCCAGTGTGGAGATGCTCCTGCATCACCCCACCTCACTGTAGAGATGCTCCTGCATCATCGATGATGTAGGATCATCTCCACACTGAGGTGGGGTGACCTACGGGGTGGGATCAAGGTTGTTAAATCGTAATCGAATCGTAAAATCATTTTAGGATCGATTCGATTCAAATCGTGAATCGTAAGATTCAATCAATTTTTTTTTTTAAATACAAAAAATTACTAAATAAATCAGAAAAATAAAATAATCTATTATTCAAAGGATTTCATTCATATCTATTGATAAAAGAAAGTAATGAAATTTCACTGCATACACAATAAAAAACGCGAATGAACTACTCCATAAAATGAAAATAAAAACCTCAATATCATTCAAGACAAATCAACAAAAGTAAACTCATATAATCATGTTATATGAGATCAAGTATCAAAAGACTTGTACTGTTATACAATTAAAAAGACTAATAAAATAAACTATCAAGTTTTTCCAAAATCCAACTCCATCATCTTTCTTTTTCCTCATTTTTTTTCCCGTTTCACAACAGAGAAAAAACCCAAATGGGGCTTTTGGCATGTCCGTAACATGGGTTTTCCCGTTTCTTCACTCTTTTTAAAAGACATAAAATACATTTAGAAAATCAAAAGAATAAAAAATATTTTTTTAAGTATTGGTCCGCAAAAGAGGTTTCGTGCTTGAATCGTACGATTTGAATCGTTAATCGTAATCTGAATCGCAAATCAAATGAGATTTATCCAATTAAGATTTTGACTTTCGATTTAAATCGTTTTATTTGGGATTCGAATCTAATCGTAGGATTTGAATCGCAAATTGCAAAGATTTAACAACTATGGGTAGGATCCATTGAGGTGGGGTGACCCACGAGGTAGGGCCCACTTGGAGGTCTCGACCGGGTTGTTTGTGCTATAAGATAAATGAATTTAATCTCATGCTCCCATCAGTTGTGGCTTTTGTGGAGTATTGGTTAAGTCCTTGCATCAAATGGTATTGGAGCAGGTTTCGGGTTCGAATCTCCTCACCGGTGTGGTGGATGATGTAGGAGCATCTCCACACTGGGGTGGGGTAGCCTATGGGGTGGGGCCCACTGAGGTGGGGTGGCCCACGGGGTAGGGCCCACTTGTAGATCTCGACTGAGCTGGGCAATAAGATAAAGGGATTTAATCTCACGCTCTCATCAGTCGCGACTTTTGTGGGGTATTAGTTAAGACCTTGCATCATTAAGTTTTCTCGAAAGAACCTTAGCCACGTTCTTGTAGACGCTGGGAACAAGACTTATATGCTTGGAGTCTCTCTGCTCTTCTACACCACTCTTAGGAACTAGAGAGATGAAAGTCTAGTTGGTTGCCCGGTTCCTTCCCCCTTTGATAAAGCACTCCAAAATTTTCATCAACTTGCCCTTCACAATATCCCAACAAGCCTCGTAGAATGCCAAAGGGAAAAAAATCCAGGCTAAGAACTTTATAAAACAAACCAGCTTCTCTACTTAGCTTGCTGGCTTGAAGGACGTACATCTTCCTCCTCAGAACTCCTCTCTAATTAACCACATGCTGTCTGTTGCTCCAGATCATCTAGGGAGGGCTTGGAACGCCCATTTGAAGAGTAAAGCTTCTTAAAGAACTAAACAACCTTAACTCGCTGTCCTTGGATTTGATATTTTGATCTCCCACTTTAGTCCTTTGGATACAGTTATGCTTTTTTCTAGCATATCCGCAAATCTTCTACCTTAAGAACGAGAGATGGCTCCATACAAATATGCTCAGAAAATTGGAAAATGAAAAACAAGGATAGTTAAAATATAACATCCATTGTCAATGTGCCTAAATGCATTTTTTTTTGGGGGGGGGCACCCCTAACCGCTCAGGGAAACCAAAGGGAAGATGGGCACCACCGCATACACTGGTAGGGATCCGGAGACTCGAACCCGAGCAGATGTGCCTGTTGACCAAAACCCTTGCCACTAGACCGCTGCATCCACGCGATGTAGTGGTGTGCCTAAATGCATGTTAGCATGCAATAAGATATGTTTTTATTAACCTTTCAAAAATAAAATTTTAATAATAGTTTAGTACTATAAAATAAATTAGCTAATAAAAGTATCTCATTTTTTTTAAAATAAAATTTATTGAAAAATAATTTAAAATTTTCAAAACAAGTTCCGTCCAATCAATCGATCAAGCAAAGATTCATAAAGTACCAAAATCACTTCTAATTGAACTACTAATCATCATTTTATAACAAAAATAAATTTGGATTAATATTTTTAAATTAGTTTATAAGTAATTATTGTTATTTTAAATATAATTAATTATAAAAAAATATAAAATTTTTTAATGTTCTATCCAATCGATTCACAGACCCGCTTTGCTAATGGTCTTGATCCAATGGGGAGTCCAAGAAATTTGGCAAGGAATATGCTGAGGAAAGTTATTTGGATGCTTTATCACATGAAAACTGAAAAAATCTTTACCCCAAACAATTTGCATTGGGGGATGAACCGATAAAGTGGTAGACTGCTTATTATTCTTATTCTTATTAATATTATTATTATTTAGCAAGACGTGCATAAGCAACGGACGAGAAATAGAACAAAAAGTGTTTTTAAAAATTATCTTGAAAAAGGAAAAGATTCAGATCCGCTTAATATTAAGGATTCTTCTGGCATAATGTGTTTCTTCCAAGAAAAGAGACGTGAAATTTGGCTGTAAACATGAAGTTTGGTGATGGATCATTTCAATTCCTTTAAACTAAGTTCTTAAAAAAAACCATAGTTGTTAGGAAGCTATGTACAGGGTGGGAAGCTCGCTTCCCAGGAAACTCGTTTCTCAAACTCGCTTCCTTGGACAGTCTCACTTCCTAGAAAGCTCGCTTCCTCGGACAGACTCGCTTCTTAGGAAGATCGCTTTCATCATGTCTCATTTAGTAGTTAAAGGGAGCTATATGTGTGAAGTGATGTGGTAGACCACAGTCTATAGCTTAGGGTGTAGACTCTAAGCAAGTATCGTCAGTTTGAAACCTAAGACATCTACTTTTTTATAAAATCTCGTGTAAGATAAAATCAAAGGTGTAGCTACTCATAAATATCATAATGAGAATAGAGAGTCTATATCTCATTTCTCGCTTTTCGTTTCTCAAGGTTTTTTTGAGTCTCGTATCCTGCTTCTCGCTTTCGTTTTGCTTTGCTTCTCGTTTTCGCTTCTCGCTCTGATAACTATGAAAAAAAACAATAAACTTGAAGTGAATGTTTTTCCATAAGTGGTCTTGGTGACAAATGTAATTTTTAACTTTAGACTTGGTGATGGCAAGCTATCCATACTTAGCTTAGATATTCGTCGAAGTAAAAAAATTCAATAATCGTTGTCATATCATTATTGTACGAGCCTTATACCATATTTTTAGGCTCAGCTATGATTGAAAACTTTGATAGAACTGATTTATTAGTTATCCACAACATACAAAATTTGATCTGACTCAAGTAAACATTCACAAAAAACACTATTTCAAGCCCTAATACAGATATATTATGCTTTGTATTGTAGTTTTACAGATCTTTATAAATACTGATTTTTTACATTAAAAAAAATGCCCTTTCAGGCATAAACATCAAAGCAATCTGAATTCACCTTTTAAAAAAAAATCCTGAATCTAATACATACTTGTAACATGAAGGTGCAGTATAATCCAGTTCATACTGCTAAAAAGAAAATCTAGGCTAATCACTACGGCACTACATCCCTAGTTTCATAAACCTGCAGTCTACCAGAAGTCATCTCAAATTCTCGACTATTATTAAAGGGAACAAGCCACCTTAGATGTTATGAACCTAATATGGGAATGCCCTTTCTGGTTAGAAGTTTACCTGTTGGAATATTATCAGATGTTATGAACCTAATATGGGAATGCCCTTTCTGGTTAGAAGTTTACGTGTTGGAATATTATCTGGGCATTTAGCTAAAAGCCTAAAAGTCACTAGCACTTGTAACTGAACAATGACACTGCATATAATATTTCAAATATTTGTTTACTATATGGCTCTAATTTCATTTGAAATAGAGCTAACACTATCATTCACTTTATTTTTCCTAAAATATACTCTATTGCAGCTGCAAGATCAATCTGGAGTGGGTGGCATGGGAAATTAAGGTATTTGTTTACCATATTGCTCTAATTTCATGTGAAACAAGGAAAGTGAGCTAAAACAGTATACTCATAGCCGATTTAAAAAAAATAAAAATATAAGCAACAATATGCTAGCTCTATTGCATCTTCAAGACTACATCGATTAGGAGTTTGTGGCATGGGAAATTGAGGTATTACAGTATTATTCTTTTCAATTATATAACAAAAAAATTTAATTTCAATTTGTTAGATGTTTGGTCCAGATTATACAATCTATGCAACACTATGCTCTATTAAAAATAGATGTTTTTGCTTTAGTTACTTAGGTTCAGATCATACAATCTGTGCAGTTTCAGAATGCTAATTATAGCTGTACTTTAAGGATTGGTTCAAGTTATGGCATAAATAGCAGTAGTTTATAAATGGGTTTGGTTCAGGTCGATGGGATTTATCCGATTGGAATTGGACCCCACCCGACCCATTACCACCCCCAATAAATGCCTTGGTTGTTTTTCTAGATTACTTATTATTATTTGTACTAGTTTGGTAAGAAAGTTGGAGCCTGCCAATTTGAGCCAATTTCATTTTAAACATTAAGTTTTCTTTATTATGGCCATTAACTTATTTTCTATTTGCTGAAGTAGCAGCATTTATTATTTCTATTATATAAAAATAAAAAATAAAAAACAGTTGTTTGCGTGCTTGCTAAATTGGTAATAAAGTGAGGTCTAAAAGATAAACCACCATTTTCTCTTCCATATAAGAAGTCCAGTACCATCCATAGGATGTCATACTTAAGTTACTTTCTCTGGTTTAGTAACTATGGCCTCCCTTTGTGGCTTCTCCTTTCTTAGGCTTCTTGTATTACTATTTGTCATCTTCTCTTGTCAGCTGTTCGTTTTTGTGACCAGTGACGATGCTTTGATGGAGCAAGTGTGTAGT
The DNA here is from genome assembly GCA_015143295.1 of Tetracentron sinense. NCBI lineage: Eukaryota > Viridiplantae > Streptophyta > Magnoliopsida > Trochodendrales > Trochodendraceae > Tetracentron > Tetracentron sinense. Next base: position 54,368,940 of record CM026551.1, read on the forward strand.
AAAACTACGGAACCAGTTATATGCTTGGAATGTCTGAACTCAGATCCTCAGAGCAAGACTGCGGACGCTCGAGGACTAACGGAGATTGCCATATTTTGTGCACAGTCCGATACTATGAAACTGTATCAGGACATGACCAGATATGCCGAGAACACGACAGATGGACCTTTGAAGAATCTCGTTTTGTATTGTGCTTATCAATTTCACGAAGCACGGGATGATTTTGATGGAGTCCGACATGATGTCGAAGCGGGAGTTTATGATCATGCCAAGAGTACTGTGAGTGGTGATATCCATTCCTCTGTAAATTACTGCATTGGCCAGTTTGAGCAATCTCCGAAATACCCGTTACCACCAACACTACTGACTGGAACTGATACTGTGAATCATCTCTGCAATGTGGTTACTGGGATCTTGAACTATCTTACTGGTTGATCTGACAGTACTGTGTTCATTAATTTTGCTTAAAAAAATACCATTGTTTTCTTGAATACTATTTCTTTGGTTTTACAATCATGGTGTTTCGGTAAAATCTAGCAAATGGCCCAAGTGAAGGATTACAATAAAAAGACAAGATCTTACTGTACTATTACGTCGTGCTTCTACATAGTAAATTCTGAAATCTAGCAAAGAACATATGCACCATGCAAATGATTTTCTCGGACAACAGGAGTTCCTTAGGGGTGGCAAAGAGTTATGTTGGGTGCCGAAGGCAAGCATGCTCAAACCCGAGACCTGACCTGTTTATATGCGCCAGTGGTGGGGTCCCCTCTCTGTTCATGAGGAAGGTCTTGGGATCCAATTCCCCGCGGGTGATGAGTCACAACTCGCAAGAGCTCCAATCCCTAAGCTAACCACTAAACATACAAATGAAGGTAAAGGATATCCGAAGTTAAAAAAAATATATATCTCTAACCTAGTAAGGAACCCTAACCCCCCAGTGAGTGAGTGAGTGGGTGTACTCTTAAGGCACCTTAACGTTACCCTTAGGTCTGACTGTGTGCATGTCTTTAGTGTGTGTTACTTGGATACCCTTCCCTCCCCCCCCCCCCCCCAAAAAAAAAAAAAAACCTAAACCGCCTGCTTGGTAAATATGAAATTTTAGAGGAGTGCCAGTCGCAATAATTCATATTTTTTCCATAGATGCTTCCTGCTCCCTTTTTACTCATTAAAAAAAGGCCCAGGATTCTCTCAAGTTTAAACCCCTAGAAGTCACCACGTGTCTCCTTTGACACCCCTTAACCATGGATAAGGTTCACCCACCCCTAGGGTTCACTCGCCCATCCTTGGTTTTTTTTTTAAATATTAATTATTATTATTTTAATTAAAAAACTGTTTTTAATATTAAAAAACTCTAAAAACAGTTTTTTTAATTTAAAAAATAATAATTAATATTAAAAAAAAACCAAGGATGGGCGAGTGAACCCTAGGGGTGCGTGAACCTTACCCATGGTTAAGGGGTGTCAAAGGAGACACGTGGCAACCTCTAGGGGTTCAAACTTGAGAGAATCCTGAGCCTTAAAAAAAAAAAAAAATCAAGGAAATGTGTGACACTTGGTGCCACCACCTTGCGTCTTGAAGATTAAGACTGGGATTAGAATTTCTGAAAATTTTATTGGGACAGAAATGTATTTACATTATTTTAATATATACCAAATCCCCTAGAACATAACGTGTTTTGGGCTAGATCTTGGATTTTTGTATTTCCTATGTTTGCAAAAATGTGACTTCAATGTCCTTATCAATTTTTGCCCGAGCTTTCAAATATTCTTGTGACTCGAAAGCTTTTTTATTTTTAAAAAAGGCTCAAATTAAAATGATAAATATTTTATATAATTTAGGACCATATACAGTTTTCAAGAAAATTTACGACATTTTTGATAATTTTTAATTAAGGATATTTTAATCATTTAAAAAAATATTATGCATATTTGTAATTATTTTTTAAGACTAAGGATATTAAGGAGAACTGAGAAGTCCACAGCCTCACAGGAGGTCCTGTAATCTGTAGGCTCTACAAAAGTACAAAATTGGATGCTTACAAATGAAATTTTGGGTGTTTATTTTTTTCCTGTTTGGTTATAGTTGACTTGATATTGTTATTTAGTAATAAAACTATCTTATACTCAAAAAATAAATAAAAATAAAACTATCTTATATTTGATTGAATGACTGAATTGTTTGGTTCAATATTTTACTTGGGAAAATAATCACCTCAGTCGGTGATGCAAGGAGGTAGTCTCGGGGCTCCTTTTTCTACCATGTATTTCCTGATTAATTCTCTTTAATTATGGTTAAGATTCACTTACCCTTTTAGGATACACTCAGAATTCATGGGAATTGAAGGGGCTTTGTGAGAGCAGCAAACTAATTCGTTCATCGCCCGTGGAGCAAACTATTGCTCGTTTTACTTGTATACCGTCTGGTTCATCATGTTGTATTTTAAATCTTCACGCCTCAAATTTGCAAAACACAAAGTTCTTGAAATTTACTTACGAAGTTTCAGATCAGATACAATAGAACACTTCTACATCATATGCCCAAGCCTGAGAGTATCGAATTTTAGATGTCCCGGAACTTATAATTCTGTGCCTTTATGTTCCAGTAAAAAGAACACTATTAATAATGAAAAAGCCTATAGGTACTCCAAAAGTGTATTCTCAAATGTACTCCAAAATCCTAATCCTTTAAATTCATTATTGAAGGGCCAAGGTTAGAGCTAGTGTAATATTAAAATTATAAAATAAGTCCAGCCAAATCCTAACACTTAATGGTTAGGCATAGAAGGTTTGAGTTTTGGATTCGGAAGTATATTTGGAAGTATCCACTGAATCAGTAGTAATAAAGCTAGGTATCATGAGTCGCGACCAATTGGGTTCTTTGACCATATCTTGGTCTAAAGCGCGAAAAGTGGGTCAGGTAGATTGATGTGATAGAACCACTCCTACTCCTGAATTGGAACAAGTGAAGGTTCAGCCCAGCCCAGCCCAGCCCAAACCTACTGAATTAACTCTAGACATCTAGATAGGATAGCCTTCGTTCTACAGGGCTCAAGCAAGGCTTTATCTTTGGATCACATATGGTTGCTCCAGCCCATGAGGACTCAAGCCGAGCTTGAGCCTAGCTCCTTGGTTCCCAGGCCAGTGCATTTAGGTTTTAGAACACATCAAATTATTGCACATTCCCACTCCAACCATACTCGTTTTTGGTGCAGTTCTACAGAGCATACTCCTTCAAGAACATTGGGATGGTGGTACTCCGTTGATAGGCAATGTTATAGTCGCAACCAAACATCACCCCTTCACATTTCTTTCTCAATATACATTCAGATTAGTGAATAGTGAGACAAAGAAAATACAATATTGATCGCGTGAAGAAATTTTTAGAAGTGGCCCATCTAAGAAGCAACAAAACAAATGAACGGTCCAGATGAAGGAATGCGCTTGGTGATGCAACCATTGCTTATAATGCATCACATGCAACATTGTCTTTAGATCTTGTTCATCGAACATTGCATCTTTAGGAGGGTAAACATATGGTGTATGAGTCAACATAACATTAGCATCCTATTAGCATCCTCGAGATTGAGGTCCATTGTTCCCTTTCTAAGTATTGGGGAGTGCAAGCCACACTCGCCTCAATCACACTCTTTATCTTTTCGGAAAATAAAAAGAACTTTATAACATGTTATTTGTAAGTTGGGGTACTGTACTCGAGCCCAGCTAAGCTGGCTAAGTTCGAACTTGACTCAAGCTCGAAAAGCTCAGCTCGAGCTCAAATTGATTTAAGTTCGAACTGAGCTAGGCTTAACTTATTAAGAATATATATTGTAAATAATGATAATATTTTAATTTATTTTATATATTGAAGCAATAATTGTATTATTCATATGATATAATGATAATATATATTTTTCTTATTTAATATAATTCGAGCTAAGTTGAGCTTGAGCCGAATAGAGCCTCAGTTAAGCCGAGTTGAATCAAACAGGGCTTGGCTATGCCCTTATTTGTAACGACATTTAAAGTCCTTTAAACTTATTTCTTTAAAATGAGCCATTGAGCTATTGAATTTGGTTTCATCGAGATGAACCGAGCTGACTCTTCAAACTGGGTCGGCTTGGATACGCCGTTATTTGTAATGACATTTAAAGTCCTTTTAACTTATTTCTTTAAAATGAGTCGAGCTATCAAAATCAAGGTTACCCAATTCGCTGGGTACTAGTGCGTACAGCTAATTGGTTCGAAATCGTCTATTTTAGCAAATGGACAATTGGTGTAAATTGGTTCAGGTTCACTTATTAGGCAAAAGATTACCTCTGGTGGTTGCCCGAGCTAAGCGCTCGAGCATCCACAAACCATATTAGGCAAAAGATTACCTCTAGTGGCTACCCGAGCTAAGCGCTCGGGCATCCACAAACCATTGGGCAGCTAGCGAGATTTTAGGTGAGAAGTCATTTCATTGTCTCCCCTTGATTTTGACTTCTCCCCATTTGATTTCTTCCCCTTTAAAAAGCCAGGTGTTTAATGGTTAGTGGTTTAGCTCGGGCAACCACGAGAGGTAATCTTTTGCCTCACTTATTAAGTGTTGGGTTCATGGACTTTACACTAGGGCTGTCAACGGATCGGATTCGGACCGGATCTGCCTAGATCCGAATCTGATCCGATTAAGAATCCGACTGATCCGAATCTGATCCGAGATCCGTCGGATCATGAAGTAACCGATCCGAATCCGATCCGATTATATATCGTCCAATCCGAATCCGATCCGAGTAAGGTTATTTTTTTTAAAAAAAATCTATTTTAATAATAAAAAATCTAATAATACCTTATTTAATACTAATTAATGTTAATTTTTTAAAAAATTAATATTTTATACATAGAAAATCTAAATAATATATTTAAAATAATTAAAAATTATTATTATTATATGATCGGATTTTAATCGGATCGGATCACCCTATATCCAGATCCGATCCGATTATAATCGGATTCCACCGATCCGATCCGAATCCGATCCGACGGATCACATATAGGGTCCAAAGTCCGGCTAATCGGATCGGATTCGGATCGGATCCGGTCCATTGACAGCTCTACTTTACACTCGGGTTGATGAAAGTACGCTGGATAGACGGAATCACGTGTATAGCAGCATTTAATATGTGTCCCCCTTTCGTTTTTGATTTGTCATACCAAATAAATAAACTAATACCTAACAAAAAAAAAAAAAACTATAAAAATAAATCATTATGTTTTGTCCTTTTGCTAACACTTAAATGCAGAATTGCCATACCAATTAAATAAACTAATAAAACAAATCATTAGAAAGTAGTTGGGGCTGGGGATTAACCGAGAAAGAAGAGGGATTACCATATTAGAAGAAGACGGTTTCAAACCGAACGTTTCGGCCTTCAGGTAAGCCCCCCTATGTATATATCTTGTGTATTTTTTATTTGAAACTTGAATTAGAATTTATTAGAAAATATATATATATATATATATATATATATATAAGCCACACTGAAAGGGAAAAATCCCGTACAAGCCACACATCTATAGCTGCTCAGCTGGTAGAGGAATGATAGCAAAATGGCACATGTGAATGAGTCTGAGGGGGCGGGTGTGCACCCTGAAATAAGCTCCGATGATAAAGTCAGAATAAGGCACAAGCACATGAACATAAGGCATAAGCACATGAACATATGATCATAATAGTATAAAGATACTTATTGTGAGGTCACTGGGTATATGCACTTGAGGACGAGCACTGCTGTTATGCTCTGGAGATTGTAGCTCAGAAGGCACAAAGAATATGGCTCAGACAACATAGCTCTGACCACGTAGCTCTGATAAGGCACCGACAACGTAACCCGAATAAGGCAGAGACAACGTAGCTCAGACAACGCAGCTCGGATAAGGCACAGACAACGTAGCTCGGATAAGGCACTGGCAACGTAGCTCAGATAAGGCACTAGCAACGTAGCTCTAAGAACGTAGCTCAGATAAGACACTAGCAACGTAGCTCGGATAAGGCACTGGCAACGTAGCTCGGATAAGGCACTGGCAACGTAGCTCTGACAACGTAGCTCAGATAAGGCACTAGCAACGTAGCTCTGACAACGTAGCTCAGATAACGTAGCTCTAGCTCGGATAACATAGCTCTGACAACGTAGCTCTAGCTCGAATAACATAGCTCTGACAGACAACGTAGCTCTGACAACGTGGCTCGGACAAGGCACTGGTAACGCAGCTCGGATAAGGCACTGGCAACGTAGCTCGAATAAGGCACTGGCAACGTATACGTTGTGCGACCGTTGTGCATCAGACAACAGGTACGTTGTTTATCAGACAACGTGTACGTTGTACAGCAGACAACGTATACGTTGTACATCAAACAACGGATACGTTGTACAGCTCACGACGGGTACGTTGTACAACTCACAACGGACAACGAGCTCAGCACTACTCACAACACAACGTGACAACGTATTCGGCACTATTCACAGCAAACAACGCGACAACGGATTAGGCACTATTCACAGCGGACAACGCGACACCGGATTCGGCACCATTCACAGCGTTAGGCACAAGTTCAAGTATGATTGCACTCATCAGATGATTAACGGCAAGGTCGTGCAAGTGGTAGTGTGACCGTTTAGGGAGAGCATCAGGCGGACATGGCCTATTTGAGAGAATCAGGTGGCCATAATCGATTGTGAGGCTATAAAGAGCATCAAGTAGCCGGATAACACCAAAGGAAGATGAGAGAATCAGGTGAGTGGCAGCCTGCATAGCCCTTCGGGGTAGGGGTGTGAATGACTCAAGCTTCTCAGATCTTCCTCTTCCTCTTCCTCTTCCTCTTCCTCTTCCTCTTCCTCTTCTTCTCTTTATTTCCTCTCTTGCCTTTCGCACCATCCATCCCTTCTCTCTGGTGATTCTTGCTTATTTATAGGCATTTGGAGTCATCATGACTTGTGTAGTCATGATGAGGTCACCTGCCAGACAACACTCAAGTGAGCCAGCACATAGCCCAAGTGGGCTTATGTCGGCTAAATTGTTAGAATTTGTGAGCATGAGAAATCCCTATTTTACCCATTCTTTTTACTCCTTTTTACGAATTTTATCCGTTACATTTAGCCCCTTCTCGGTGCCTTGGATTCCGTTCGAGGTGCCGAGAATACTCCATGGGTAAAATTCTCAAAGGTGATATCCTGCATGTTGCACAAACAAACAAGTAACTTGCTCAGAGCTTGAAAAGGAACATGGATCTACCTGGTCCGCAGACACTGATTGTGTCCCGCTCTCCGCTCTCTTCCGTTGTACATGCTTCGTTCTCACTGATACGTTGTGCTTTCGCATGAAGACTGATGTTGTGGAGGCAGAGCTCGCCGAGGATTTAGAGCGAATCATTGACAACGAGGCCGAGCTTGCGAACAACAAAGAGGAACTTTCATCAACGAGGACAAGCTTGTGCCAGCGAAGACGAGCTTGTATCAGCCCCTAGTCAGGTCAGAGCAATTGCTTCTCGTGCTCTCGTGCATAGTGCCTCAGAGCATGTGTCAGAGAGCACGGGAATGTACATGTATCACAACACCAAGAAAAATGAAGTCATTAGGTACTTTGAGCACGAGAATGTGCATGAACACGTGTAGATGCATGAGCACAGAGATTCACTTGATGAGCACAGAGATTCACTTGATAAGCACAGAGATGAGTTTGCAGTAAAAACCATCATAAATATAGACAAATGCTGTCTCACGTGAATGACTCGTAATGGGGCATCATGACACCATGCTCAGATGACATTACATAAAAATAAGTCAATTGGTCGCTTACTGGGCAATGCATATGATTGAGTCACAGAGGTCCCGTAGTGAGCATCATGCATAGATATGTGTTGAACCGTGTGGTAAGACACCTTGCTCGGATGACATGTCATTAAGAAGCTACAAGTGTCCCATCACCGTATTCAGACATATCAGATAAGACATCATTTGACATTGCATTCACGATGTTTTTTACTTGATATGGCACTGGTTGCTTCTCTTGATCTTTCACTTGATAAGTCACTTGATAGGCTGATAATTCACTCGATAATTCACTTGATATTGAAAATTCACTAGAGCATGCACTGGAAAGTTCAATTGATAAATCACTTGAGGATGCACTCGATAATTACCTCTTGATTGTTATCATGCAGTGAAAGCCCCATTCAGACGTAGAAGACGCTCGTTATTTGCGATTGTTTAAGCCCTTTTACCTCATTCCCAATCGTTCCCACAGTGGGTTGGTTTCCCACAGACGGCGCCATTTTGAAAGGGAAAAATCCCGTACAAGCCACACGTCTATAGCTGCTCAGCTGGTAGAGGAATGATAGCAAAACGTCACCTGTGAATGAGTCTGAGGGGGCGGGTATGCACCCTGAAATAAGCTCCGATGATAAAGTCAGTATAAGGCACAAGCACATGAACATAAGGCACAAGCACATGAACATATGATCATAATAGTATAGAGATACTTATCGTGAGGTCACTGGGTATATGCACTTGAGGACGAGCTCTGCTGTTATGCTCTGGAGATTGTAGCTCAGAAGGCACAAAGAATATGGCTCAGACAACGTAGCTCTGACCACGTAGCTCGGATAAGGCACAGACAACGTAGCTCTGATAAGGCACCGACAACGTAACTCGGATAAGGCACAGACAACGTAGCTCAGACAACGCAGCTCGGATAAGGCACAGACAACGTAGCTCGGATAAGGCACTGGCAACGTAGCTCAGATAAGGCACTGGCAACGTAGCTCGGATAAGGCACTGGCAACGTAGCTCTGACAACGTAGCTCAGATAAGGCACTAGCAACGTAGCTCTGACAACGTAGCTCAGATAACGTAGCTCTAGCTCGGATAACATAGCTCTGACAACGTAGCTCTAGCTCGGATAACATAGCTCTGACAGACAACGTAGCTCTGACAACGTGGCTCGGACAAGGCACTGGTAACGCAGCTCGGATAAGGCACTGACAACGTAGCTCGAATAAGGCACTGGCAACGTATACGTTGTGCGACCGTTGTGCATCAGACAACAGGTACGTTGTTTATCAGACAACGTGTACGTTGTACAGCAGACAACGTATACGTTGTACATCAGACAACGGATACGTTGTACAGCTCACGACGGGTACATTGTACAACTCACAACGGACAACGAGCTCAGCACTACTCACAACACAACGTGACAACGTATTCTGCACTATTCACAGCAGACAACGCGACAACGGATTCGGCACTATTCACAGCGGACAACGCGACAACGGATTCGGCACCATTCACAGCGTCAGGCACAAGTTCAAGTATGATTGCACTCATCAGATGATTAACGGCAAGGTCGTGCAAGTGGCAGTGTGACCGTTTAGGGAGAGCATCAAGCGGACATGGCCTATTTGAGAGAATCCGGTGGCCATAATCGATTGTGAGGCCATAGAAAGCATCAAGTAGCCAAATAACACCAAAGGAAGATGAGAGAATCAGGTGAGTGGCCGCCTGCATAGCCCTTCGGGGTAGGGGTGTGAATGACTCAAGCTTCTCAGATCTTCCTCTTCCTCTTCCTCTTCTTCTCTTTATTTCCTCTCTTGCCTTTCGCACCATCCATCCATTCTCTCTGGTGATTCTTGCTTATTTATAGGCATTTGGAGTCATCATGACTTGTGTAGTCATGATGAGGTCACCTGCCAGACAACACTCAAGTGAGCCAGCACATAGCCCAAGTGGGCTTATGTCGGCTAAATTGTTAGAATTTGTGAGCATGAGAAATCCCTATTTTACCCCTTCTTTTTACTCATTTTTACGAATTTTATCCGTTACACACACAATATCTAAACGAACTAAAAAAGTAATTATCTAATCTTACCCCTAACGAATTGGGTTAGAGTAGCGAATTGAGAATTAAGAACCGAGTGAACCAGGTAACATTGATCAAAATTTTTTGTCAAGAGTAAGGTTTTCATTTCGGGGTAAATTGGGATTTGAAGGAGAAAGTTGAGAACATTATTACCCTTTTTCAAGCCCCACAAGCTTGCTGGTAGACTAAGGATAAGGACATAAACCCCCAAATCTCAATGATAGAGCCATTATACCAACCGACTATTCCGACAAAATGAGAAAAAGATGGAAGAGCATCAACCCAGAGAATAACAAACATTGCTCTCTTCTGAAAAATAATTTCTCCACCACAAGCTTCCTTCTTTAAACCAAAAAAACCCTCCACCACACATTTCCATATTCTAAAAATATCAACTCCTATTCCAGATAAATTTGTCTCCATGCCATGGTCCCTTCTTTGGGTTGCTGTTTTGCGAATATTTATATGAGGAATGATCAGGTGTTGTGTCACGTCGAGCCCGTTCAATCTGCTGGTGGTGATTGCGCGTAGTTTCAAAATTGATCAGGTCGTGCGTTGTATCCCGATGTACCGAATGCCCTGCCCATCACCTAATTAGGACTCTATACATCAAGTGGACAGTACTGTGGGAGTATATGAACTCAATGTTAAGTGAAACACCTGATCATTCTTATAAACTAGTTGGATAATCTATTAAACATAGAGATTTTTCTTACATCACCACCATATTGGTGGTCCCTAATCCCTTTATAATATGATTTTTACAACTTTTTTTCATGAATTTTCAAAAGACGCCCTTTTGAAGAGGTGTGTTGGGCTTAGTCTCCGAGAGGATCGTGTGTGTGTTGGCCTAACTGTGTGTGAGTGGTTTTTCTTTTTTGGGTATCGGCATACAACAGTAGAGTCATTAGTTGGGGGCAATGAAGCTCTTACAACCCCTATCCCAACTCCCAAGGGGATTAGATCCCAGACCATCCCCATGGAAGGTCACACCCCTACCACTCATGCAAGAGGCGAGGGTTGGGTTGTATGAGTGAGTTAAGTGATTAGGATTTCAACCAAAAAAAAGAAAAAAAATACATGTCATGGTATGCCTGTCATGTCCTGCTGCCTACCACCTACCACTTCAAAAGGATAGGAATGAGCCCCACATGGCCACATTACAAACCTAAAGAAAGTAGAGACTTCTCAGTGCAAGTCCAAACAGTCTGAACCCCAACCCTAAATGCTATGTTTGGTTGTCGAGAAAATAAGTGAAAATAAGGAAAAAAAAAATAAAAAATTTTGAATTTCTTATACAATTTTTTGTTGAGTTTTGTCTCATTTTCTTTTCTTTTCCATGTTTTTACTTATTTTCTCGGCAACCGCACATAGGGTAAGGGTATGTTTAGTTATCGAGAAAATAGATGAAAACATGAAAAGAAAAAAAAATTAGATTTCTGATACAATTCTTAGTTCTATTTTGTCCAATGCATCTTTTCTTTTCTCTTTATTCATTTATTTTCTCAGCAAGCAATAAACGGAAGGAAAATGATAATATGAAACTGTAAATCACACCCAAATTAGATAGAAATCAAGGGGATTAACAACAAAAACTTTTTATAATTTTACGTTGACGCTTATCGATGTATATAACGATCAATCCCATGACCATTATCCCGTAAACCCTCCAAGGATAACACTCGCCTATATAGTTCGGCAACACAAATTTCTGTTATGCCATTCTAGTCTATCAAGAACAATATCTGTGATTAAAGGGGATCTGATATGTGGAGAAAACTTAGATTTACCCAATTCGTGACATGTTGCATTATTGGTGGGGTAGGTGTGGGTCAGAACTAAGGTTTTGGATTATTTTAGGGAATGGGTGAGAATGGAGGGGACCTCTTTCAAAACGACCAAGTGATTGAGAAAGTTTGATTCCATTTACTAAATAATCGTCAACAACATAATTATTGCAATTTAGAGGACCCATTCTACTGCATGCACGTCCATGTCTACCGTGACCATCAATAAAGACATCTGTGTCCTTTTTAGTAGTACTAACAAATGTGTCGCTTAAAGCAGTGGATGCTAACAAGATCCTGTCTCTTCGGTCCAGGATCCAAAATCCAAATGGCTTGGAAGAAGCACCATTACTCAAAGATTTAGATCCCCAATTTTTCCCCCCACAAAAAAAATAAATAAAATAATAAAATAGTTCATGAAATTTGCCTGCTTAACGGAGACCCAGTGCCTGGAGCGAGAGACACTGTTGCCGACTGGTCTCTCCAGCGATCATTACAATATGCATTTCACTGTAGGAAGAGAAACGATTTTCGAGTACCGTTCTTGATCAACTAAGACATAAACAAGGTTTTACGGATGACAGACATTCGGTTGTGTGGTACATTTTTCTAAAATCTATAGTTTGAGAGAATTTGGTGTGTTTTTTTGTTTTGGAAGGCAAGGAGAATTTGGTGTTATCAGATGTATTATAGTGGTATCCAGTAAATCTTTAGTTATTTAATTACGTTTGCATGCATCTTTTAAAGAACATTGGCATCTTTGGAAGTGATGTTGACATATATAGTCTATAGAAAAGGAAAATAATCACTTCCTCGGAAGAAGGAGGTGTCTTGTCCCCTCTTTTTCTTGCCACGTGTTCACGTGTTCATGGTGAAGATTCACTCACACTTAGGATAACGCTCGTTTGGCTAGAAAGTGAGAGTTTTCTTACACTTTTCTTGTGTTTGGTTTATAAGAAATATACTTTTATTTTTTTACACTTTCTTAAAAGTGACAAACTTTCTCCTAAAATCTTCTTCTATCTTTTTTGATGATTATTTTGAAAGAAAATTTTAATTTTTTTTTTTTCTTGTATTCATTTGACTATAAAATAAGAAAAAATAAAAGAAAAATGAATTCTTTTATACTTTTCTTGCTTTTGGTGGGTAAGAAACAAATTTTTATTTTCTTATACTTTTTTAAAAGTGACAAGCTTTCTCTTAAAAACTTTCACCATCTTTATTTTGAGAGAACATTTAAGGTTTTTTTTTTCTTACACCTACTTTCTCTCGCCAAAACATACCCAAGGTTTAATCATTAAGGCAGTTAAAGCTCATGGAGACTATTGCTTTTTAGACAAACCTACAAATCCAGTGAAAGATCTCAGAACTGTGGTTGTTGATGCTGTTGATTCCCTTGACAGGCTCGACGCCATATAGAACATATTATTTGATGGGATGTATTTTCTCCGGTTGTAATCGGTTTTGCCAAAACCGGTTACGCCCTGAGGTGGCCACATGTCTCTTTTGACACTTCTTAACTATGGTTAAGATTCACTCACCCTTAAGATTCACTCATCTATTCTTGATTTTTAGAAAAAAAATAATAAATTTTTTTGTTAACTGTGGTTAAAATTTACCAACTCTTAGGGTTAATTTTTTAAAACCAAAGAGAGGTGGGTGAACCCTAGGGGTAGGTGAATCTTAACCAAAGTTAAGGTGGGTCTAAAAAGAGACATGTGGTGACCACAGGGTTGTAACCGGTTTTGCCCAAAACCGGTTACAACTGGAGAAGATCACCAGTCTATTTGGAAGAGACTAAATAGAAATTAGTGTGCCAAAATTAGTTCAAGGAAATCTAATGTTTGTTGCAATGGCGTTGTCAAATATCTCACGTCTATAGTTTTTGAGAATATAATCTACTAATCTTTTCTAATGTGTAGGGATATCTTCCTTTGCTCATTGGAGCTCTACATCTGAGTTGGGATAGAGGTGAAAATAGTGCTACGTATATATAGATATACGTGAGCTTAAGCTGATATTCCGTGCTTCGCGGTCAAGCTAAAATAACTAAAGATATCTATATCTTTATCCATCTATCTATGCACAGGGAGATGTACTAATGAGCTATGCTCATTAAAGCTTGTAATGAACAGTCCCACATGTGGCATATATGCTTTTGAATTCAATCGATTGGATGTTAAGTTGGGTCATTGGAGACATGTCAAAAAATTCAGTTTGATCGACTATATTTAGACCGTCCGATTAAACCCTAGTTTGTAGCATTAACGTCCCTTAGGGTTTATTAGACCCTACTTAGGAAATAGAAATGACTGATCTTCCCTTTTTCGATCGGACAGTGTATAAATGTCTGATCGAGCTAATTTTTTTTGCCACGTGTCTCTCGAGCAATCCGTCTTGATATCTAACAGTCAGATTCTGAAACAACTTACCACGTGTCACATTATTAGGGATCGCTCATAACAAGCTTTAATGAGCATGACTCATTAGAATCTCTCTCTTTCTCTCTCTCTCTCACTATATATATATGCATGTGTTTCAATTGCTTTGGTGTAAAATATAAATAATTGAAGTACAATATTTCTTTTGGAGTCTAAAGCATCATTTTTCTATGAATGAATTCCTGTTTGCCAAGTCACTGATGTATATTTTCGACTTGATCGTAAACTATCTTTATTAGAGGCCTGGAGGGCATACCTTGGCATCTGAGCAAAGCGGTAAGTAAAAGTAAAGCTTCACATATGAGATGTTTGTCAACATGGTTGCTGATTTTCTTGCTAATCATAGTTGTAGTCCTCAATTTTCAGGTGAATTTTTTTCTAATCAGGATAGCCTTTTTCGATTCAGCTCTTTTATTTTCCTTGATAAAACAAGTTTGGGTAATGTTAGATTAGTTGACAGTGATTGAATTTTGTTGTGTTTTGGTGGGTTTTTTGTGTAAGGGTAAGGTTTATATGTCCCCCATTTTTTCTTTCTTGTGTGTCTTTGTAGGGGTAAGGTTTTTTTTTTATAATCAGCTATATCATTTATCTATCTATGTCAGGGTCAGGGGGTTAAGTGGGTTAGAACTCAAAGGTGGACACTCAACGGCTACACCAGGACTCGAACACGAGTCACTCCTCCCCAAAGAGAGATACACTACCACTAGGACAAACCCAGGCATGTTAGGAATAAAGTTTTATGTCCCCCCTCTTTTGGGTCTTTGTAGGGGTAAGGTTTTATGCCCCATTCTCCCTCTTTTTTCTTTATTAATAAATTGGTAGGGGTTTACCAAACCCCCCACCCCCCCAAAGAGAGATACACTATTACTAGGACAACCCAGGCGTGTTAGGAATAAGGTTTTATGTCCCTCCTCTTTTGGGTCTTTGTAGGGGTAAGGTTTTATGCCCCCTTCTCCCCCTTTTTTCTTTATTAATAATGTAATGACTCCAAAATCCTACAAGGCTAAAATAAGACTTTGGAATTGTCACATTTCCTTAACCTGCTTAGAATCCATACATACAAGGCGTACTAACACTAATCTCCAAAAATGAGAATAATAAAATTTCGATATAAAAACTAAAACCATCATGCTCAAGTCTACGGTCAACATATACAACCCAGTATAAACCAAAAAGTCCGATACACAACTATAAAGAAGTCTAATGAGTAACATCATATAAAAGTCTATTACAAATCTCTTAAACAAAACAAAACATGAACTAGTAGGTATAACCATCCAAGCCTCTGACTCACTCCTCGGAAGGCTCACCTTCTCCTCCTTCCTCGACGTATGCCTCCTCAATCCATGGCTCCGCCGTGTGCTCCTACTCTAAACCTGTCAAGACAAAAGTTTGGCTGAATACCAAAGTACTCGGTGTATATAAAATCCAACTAACAACGTAGTAAACCTGCACTTAGTTAGAATCATATTTAATAGCGCAATAACATAATCAGAGTGCGGAAGAATATGTGCTCATATACATCATATCATCACCTTGACTCGTGTACTTGTGAGAACTTTAGACTTAGTAGACAACATACTTATGAGATGCTTATGCTTGTGAGATGCTTATGCTTATGCGCTTATTCAGATCATACAGTAGTGTGACATGCCGTTCTTGGCGGATACAGACCATGCCATGCTTATATTTATGAGTCTTGAGCAGCTTATTCAGAACATGCACTTATTCAGATCTCTCATTGGGCTTATTCAGAATGACAGAGGTATGTAATGCTTATGCTTGTGATCCACATGTGTGACTTGTGAGACTCTTATCTTAACATACATGTGCATCTGTGCTTAAGTGTCGAAATTAACATTCGAGTTAGTAATTGCTTAGATTCCGATCTCCCACTATGGAAACTCCACTATGTTGTCTCATACCAAATAGTTAGAGAATTCCTGATTTGAGAAATTTTCCTCTAAGTTCTTACCTTCCCGACTATCAATTTACATGCAAGTAATTAGACATAACTTAACAAACAATCACATATACATGTCTTATCATGATTCTTAGTATAATTCATAGTCAATTTCCTACCATTCCATAGTATCCTATTCATATTTATCCACTCAAGCATTTCAACAAACACTTTGGGTACGTAACTTATGAATATATTGCTCTTTCCCATTTCTAATATCTCACCACACCATAATCCATCCCTACCACCCAACAACAATCCACATCCATACATTCATCTCATCTTCCATAATATTTCTCATCCTCCATACATTCCATCCATATTATTAAACCATATTTCCATTCATAATAGCTTACTTCATATAAAATTGGGGAAAAATACATTTAATCTCCATTTCTATCATATTAACATTCACAAAACTTTATATAGAGTTGATTTGGATTGTATATCGACCTTAAGGATCCTTCCCTTGGATCCAAATCGTTTCCAAGATGATTTGAGGAAGATTTGAGAAATATCTTCAAGCTTTCCTTACAATCTCCTAGTCATCTCCTTCTTCTCTAAGCAATCTCTCTCAAAACCCTAGATTTTCTCTCTTTCTTTACTAAATTAGGTTAGAAATAGGTAGAGTACTCTAATATCTCGAAATAGGACTCCTATTTATAGTCCCAATGGTTGAGGGCCAAAAGACCTAAAAACCCTTACTGAAATTCTGTAAAAACACGAAAGACAGATCGATCGGTACTTATGACTGAGCGATCGGTGTTTTTGACCGAGCGATCGGTTGAAAACACTATCTCTGGAATTTTTTCTCACACAAATTAGTTAACCAGTCGATAGCTACCGATCAATCGGTTGTGGATCGATCGATCGCTAATTTGGACTGAGCAATCGGTTGTAAACCGAGCGATCCCTAGCGATCGGTGCTCTGCAGATTTTTGACCAATTTTACTATTTTGGCCATAACTTTTGACTCGTTCGTCGGATTTCGACGATTCAAATTGCATTGGATTAGTCTTTAAAAAATGGACATTTCTGGCGATTTAGAATTTTCAAATTTCATTTTATTTATGAACCAAATTGTCCCCAAAGTTGACTGATCTGCAAAAGGAGTTTTGAAACTTGGATTTCTAGTAAACCTAACTTCGGAATTCCAACTGCTCATTCAAGGACAAGACATTAAGGTTTTAATACAAGACAAAAAAAATATTCGGAGTGCTACAAACTAGTAGGGGTCTGCCACCAACCCCCCCCCCCAAAAAAAAAAAAAACTCCATTTGAGTCACTTTTATGAAGAACAAAAAACGTACATAAATGATAAAACTAGAGAAGCGAAAAAACTATTTTCATTTGAAAAAGATTTTCGAGATGATTTATAAAAGGCCTTTGATTGTCTCTGGCGAAGCCAGAAAGGGCTTGTCTCGGGGTTCCATAGAATAGGTGACAAGTGGTGGAGAAGTCAAAATCATGGGCCCCATGATTGACTTCTCCACACATATTAAGACATGTGGCGATAAGTGTATGAGAATAAGGGGGAGAGATATCATATGGGGAGAAGTCAAAATTATGGGGAGAAAATGGAATGACTTCTCCCCACTTTTTTGCCAACTGACGCATAATGTATGGAACCCCGAGAGGGTTTTCTGGCTTCGCCAGAGACAATCGGAGGCCTTTATAAAAACTTATTTACTGCATTGGCCCACTTTTTGGCCATGTGGAGGAATGATGCGTCCTCACTTCCATGCTAGTGGTAGGTTCGTGTATCTCCATAGGAGATGAACTTGGTTTCGAGTCGTGTGGCGGAATGAAGACCCACCATCATTCTAATCTAACTCCTAAAGTAATAACCTTCGAAAAATGGTGACGTAGCAAGAAAAGAAAATGTTGTAATGTTGTTACATTTGCCTACGATAATACATGTTTGGAAGCCAATGCATGTAACAAAAGTCCATGACTGTCTTTTCAAGATTACACAAGGCCATGACAAGAAAATTCCCTGTGGTTGATTTTATTTTTGGGGACCCACTTGAGATATTAAAGCTTCTTATTGCTAGTGATGGGTAAGTGAGATTTAATATCGTCTAAGAAAATTTTAATTAAATTTATTTGAGAATTTCTTCCCATCGGACATACATTGTTGTCATTCCTCCTCGAGGGGCATGCAGGAGTGTATGTCTAGTTGATTGAAGGAGAAGCAAATCCCTTCTTCCTTGGATTACTTAGTTTGTATTATAAGTGGAAATCAGAACAATATAGGTTGGTTGGGAGATGCATCATTTTTATTTATTATTATTTTTTTTTATAACTCGAGCTGTCCCCAACCCTTTGGGTCAGTATTAAACCTTGAAACTTGATCGGTGGACCACCCCAAATCGAATCCGAGTTTTTTTGGTAGAAAGGTTTTCATGTAACAGACACACATACACCTTAAATGCGCGCACACAGCCAAATCTAAGTTAGCCCGCTAAGGTGCCATAAGTCACAATCCGAGTAAAAGTGGCAAGTCTTTAAGCATATCCATTATCACGTGGTGTCTTTTTTTTTTTTGGTAAACCCATACTGAAAGCAAAGAAAGGAAAATACACACACCCCACATGCAAACACACACACACTCATGCAGATAGACCACACATGCAGTCCTTATAAGCTTCACCCAAGAGCTTTCCAAAACGGATACCAACCGTTTGGGATGCTATGGAACTTATAAGGACATGCATGCTCGGATATACATCCGATATGTAGAAAAATAATCCCAATATGTGTGAAAAGGGAAAAGTAGTCTTATCCAAACAGAGATTAACATGAACACCTCATGATTTAACAAATTATTTGAGAGATAAAGCCAGATATTTATTACGCTCTCGTGAAACTGAGTTAGGAATAACTGTAGATGCGTGTGGCGGTGTGGGTATGATCTATGATTTCTTGTGCCAGGCCATGTAACTTTCGGTGTTTCCTTTTTACGGAGGATTTTGTTCTTTCCTTTTCAAGCTGACCACCTAAAATATTGTACTCTATGAGATTTGATCCTGTATTTGTCAACCATACTTAATACCTGTAATATGTTGATCATTAACAAGTTTATGGGTTTGATGCTTAACATGCATGGCGCTGATAGCTGGGATGTAGGACCAGTACTCCTTGTAGACCTCACCTCACCTCACCAAGACGATACATGATCTGGTCATATTAGTCAAACTTTTAATACTTAAGGCTCACATGAACATCAAGCAGAGGTCTAGTTTTGAGATACTCCTGTATCAGTTTTAAAGTGATGTTGAGATAAACCCCAACACATACATATGATATTGAGGGGAGCCTAGATTCAATCCCGAGACCTTCGCGTTTAAGGTTTGTCCTTCGACCACCTTCGCGTTTAAGGTTTGTCCTTCGACCACTGGGCTACACCTCGAGGACGGCAATGTCTAATCTCAACTATTTGAGTTAGCAATAAAAATCTTGTACCATAGTTCTATTCAGTCAACCGTCTTAATTTTGATAAAAATATTTGTTAATTTTAATAAAAATATTTGTTATAATTTATTTTTTATTATTTTCGTTCACATCAATTTTAATATAGAATTGATTTAAAACTCTCAATGGTATTACAATTGAGAGTTGAGCCGTCCAATTCAAAATCTAAAGGTGTCAAAGCACACATGTATTCATTCAATGGTGGTCCACTTAATGTTTGTTGCCATTGGATTTTGAATCCGAGTATCCGACGGCCCGACTCTCTAAATATGAGGTACCATCGAGAGGTTTAAATCACTTCCGTGTCTTTTCAAATCCTTCAACTTGCAGAGGTCTCTCCTCTCAATGGGTGGCCATTGGCCTACGTTGAATGGCTTAAGACTTTTTGAGTTTTATATTAAGCAAAAGAGGACAAAGAATCCACCAGATATCGTATAGGATGGTGGTGGAGAATGCAGGTTGGAGTCTGCAGTCTTCTTTCCTGGTTTCAGCTTGATCTAACTCACGAATGATGTTATGGTAGTAGTAGTGCCACAGTAGTTAGTGGCATTCCCCCATCGCTGACTGCCATAACTATACAGGTGGATGGATCCTAGCCATCCAATTCCAATGGAATTAATGGGGTTTGGTGATAGATTTGGTGAACAACTGTATCATTCATCTTTTACCTGATAGCATCAAGATCACTGTACTTTTTCTTTTTTTTCAAGATAAACGTTTAGGCCGCAATGCGGATTAGGTGTTAGTATCTTTTCAGTTAGTTAGTACGCGGGTGTATAGAGTATATACAAACTCTCACCCTCTCGAGAATGGAACCCCGTTCCTATCCCCAAAACAGGAGATACACTACCATTGGGACAAAGCTTTCGTGTGTAAGATCACTTTACTTGAGGCTCTCTTTGTCAAAACAAAGCTCATGGTTAGTCGATCGAGACTTGAGAGAGGGACATTTTCATATCCGGTTCTTTCACAATCAGAGGAAAATCTCTTCCCATGATAGTTGATAACCATCGTATCCATTTCTTCTTAATAAATGACAATTGTGTCTCACTAAAATTGATAATAATAATAATAATTCTTTTGAGTTTCAATTTGAGCGGGTAAGAGGTAATGAGAGTTCTCGAGAGATGGGTGTGATATGTGTGTTTCGGGAATTGTGGTGTGCTAGCCCTACTCTCGGGTCTTTTCTACTCTCAGCCCTCAACGACTTGTCCATTCTCACTCACTGTTAAAGCATTCCAATCAGTTAAAAGTGTGTAGCATTAAGGGACGTAGTCTTCTCCAGTTGTAACCGGTTTTGCCAAAATTGGTTACGCCCATGAGGTGGCCACATGTCTCTTTTGACACATCTTAACTATGGTTAAGATTCAATCACCCCTAAGGGTCATCTACATATTCTTGGTTTTTTTTTTGAATAATTTTTTGTTAACTGTGGTTAAAATATACCAACTCTTAGGGTTAATTTCTTAAAAATATTTTTTCTAAAAACCAAAGAGAGGTGGGTGAACCCTAGGAGTAGGTAAATCTTAACCACAGTTAAAGGGTGTATAAAGGGACATGTGGTGACCACAGGGTTGTAACCGGTTTTGCCCAAAACCTGTTACAACTGGAGAAGATCACTAGTCGTAGCTTTAATTGTCATCATAAGAGAGAGGGATGTAACTGCCATTATAAGAGAATAGAAGGATAAGTAGACCCTAATGGGTATGATGTATCAATACTTAAATTGCCGGATCTGCCTTTGATCTAGACCGTTCAATAAATGGGTCCACTTAGATGCAATATACCTGAAATGTCGCGGGATATTCATGACAATACCATCAATCGCAATCTGTTGGACGGTCTCGCTTAGATGCAATATACCCGTAACATTTTTATTTTATTTTTAGATTAATTTTGAGCAAGAGCTCTTCATGGCATTGAAGCGGAGCTCCTCATTTTACACCAATTTTGTAACACATACTTACAAGATTGTCACCGTGACAGTGTAAAAAAGGAAGCTCTGCTTAATGCCTCTACTTCACAGGCTCACAACTTGAGTGGAGCTTCCCTTTTTACACTATCAAAGTAGAAATCTTGTAATTATATGGTGTGTTACAAAATTGTCCCAACCATAGGAGAGCTCTGCTTCACCGCTCTGGCTCAAAATTAATCTCAGCATAGTACTTTTTTTTTTTTTGCTTAAACAATTAGGATCATTCGAGTGACAATTGATTATTTTTTCGGGGTTATAAACTATAAACGCATTTAAGAGGTGACCCATCAATTGAATAGTGTGAATTTATGATATGCACAAAATTAGAAGGGCGCCTAAGTTTGGTTGCATTTCATAAAAAATATTTTTGGGCTTAAAGAGTTTTCTTGGCCACAAAAACAATCTAAACTCTGCTGGTTGTCAAAAGGGACAAAAAAAATTATCATAAAGAATCTATTTGTCTTTTTTCTCTTCAAATGGGTCTGAAAGGATTTTTTTTAAATCATTGATAACCTTTTTGTCTTTTTTCCTTGGGTCTGAACTAGTTAAGCCCAAGCCCTACCCTTAGGGTCTGGCTCATGTCTAAGCCGAAAAAAAAATATATATATATATATATATATAAATTGCCATAATATTTAGTGATTCTTTTCTCTAAAATATTTCCGCATTCTATAACCCAATACAAGCCAAGTGTGATTGATATCAAACTTGATTCAAGTCCAGCCAAGTTGGGTTGGCTTAAGCATGATTTGAATTTTAGGGTTATTTCAACTAATTTTACATAATTTTAATAAGATGACTTATTATTAAATTACAATACAAGAAACTACATAAAATTAATCTAATCATACGCAGAAATCATATTTAAGGATAGTCCCCAATTCAGAAGTAGGGCTGGCATTAAAATTTTTTCTTGTAACTTCTGTTTTCTTTTGTTATTCTTGTCTCTTAAATTTATTTATTATTAATTAAAATATATTATATATTAATATAAATAACACCCTATATATGTATATATATATATTGAGTCGAGTCAAATTCAAGTTGAAATGAGCCAATCTTCGAGCCGAGCGGAATCAAACATTGTCTCGCTCAATCTCGACTTGTTTAAACATTTGAGCTTAAATAAAAACTTGGCTTGACCGTTTGAGATTGAAATGTCAGCTTGAGCTTGACTTGAATGATTGAATGAGCCAAGGTCATTAGCCAACTTGGCTTTAATATAGTCTTACCTGACATCAACCCTCCTTCTTTATGCAAGCTTGAGAGAGAGAGAGAGCTATAAAACTAATCTTTAATTTGACTAGGATTCTTAACCTCCCTCTTTGTCTTTCTATAAAACTAATCTTTAATTTGACTAGGATTCTTAACCTCCCTCTTTGTCTTTCTTGAGAAGAATCAATAGTTGATATGATGTCAGCTTCTTTATTATCATTATTATTATTTTTCTTTGAAATCACTAGCTAGTTGAAAACCATTTTCTTCTTTTGGCTATTCAATAAGAATATTGCCACTAACTTGCTTCGGCTCACCTAATACATTCTCATTTTGTTGGTTTGTAAATCTAGAATTTCTCGTCACATTTTTTTTGCATAGTTTCAATGCTCGACAATAGGAGTAACATCAATTTCTTTGATCGCTTCTTCACCTTAATTTGACGAAACTAGAGCCTGAATTAATGGATTCGCCAAAATTATCTTGAGACAATGAGACATAGCCTAACTGATCATTAGGTACCCAATTTTTTGAATTTTCTTGTTGGCTCTTAGAAGTATATTCGAAAGTTGAGTCAGAGCCTAATGATTTAGTGGGGGGTATGGTAGAAAAATTAGTACTATGATTTTGTTAGTAATACATTATATTACTTGTTTATAGGGGTGCACATGGGTACGGGTCAAACCGTGAACTGGACCAAACCGACCATCATGGTCCGGTTTTTTTAAAGGCACGGTTCGGTTCTGAGTCCTATTTTATGTAAACCGATTTTCTGTGGTTCGGGCTTGGTTTGTTCCAATTTGAAACCGAATGGAACCGAGAACCGAACCGAACTTAGAATCGAATGTGGAATCGCGAACCAAACCGAACTAAGAACCGAAAACCATATAAGAACCGAAAACCATATAAGAACCGAACCGAATTTGTTCGGGGTCCTATAATTTTTATTTATTTTTGGAACCTAACCCTAATATCCCTTCCGCCTCCACCTTCCTCTCTTTGTTCCAATTTAATCTGTTTTAATTGGTGATTATTTTTATTTATTAATGAGATTTGAGTTTTGGTTTTAGTACATTGAGAATGTGAACTATTTGATTTATCGACATTAGGAGCAGATTATAAACCCGTGGGTAGAATCGAACCAAACCGATGCTCTATTGTTTGGTCCTGGGTTATTTTTTTTCCAAACCGAGGCTCTACGGTTCGTTTCTGGGTTGATTTTTTTAGAAATGAGGTTCATTGGTTCGATGCCAAAAATTTTCAAAACTGAACCAAACCGAACCGTGTGCACCCCTACTTATTTAGGGATAAATACATAAATTTATATAATATATGATATATTTATATGTGGTGCGACCTCAAGTCAGCAGGCCTATAAATTATTGGCCCTATCTGACCCTTGGGCCTTAGGGGGT
The DNA here is from genome assembly GCA_015143295.1 of Tetracentron sinense. NCBI lineage: Eukaryota > Viridiplantae > Streptophyta > Magnoliopsida > Trochodendrales > Trochodendraceae > Tetracentron > Tetracentron sinense. The sequence continues at coordinate 54,393,106 of CM026551.1, forward strand.
AAAAAAATCCTCCCATTTTGAGGGCCTTAGAGGGTCAAGATAATGGGCCGAGTACCCCCATCAAAAGATAGATTTAACAAGACAAATGCTAATGTTTCATCTTGTCATTTTTTTCTTTTTCTTTTTGGTGTCGGATATCATTTACCTACGTTAGTAGGGTCAGTACAGTCAGATGTTAACTTTGGCATTGGAGCTCTTGCAACTCATACTCGGGGGGATTGGATCCCAGACCTCCCTCCACTGAAGGACACACCCCTACCACTCACGCAAAAGGTGGGGGTGTATCTTGTCCTTGTTTTTGCAGTTGCAATGGTATAAAAGTCCTTTGTTGCCTAGCTAAGTTTTTTCGGAAATAATTTTGAAATCATCCAAAATGATTTACTTTTCAAGAACGGCCAAAATGATTTACTTTTCAGGAACGGTTTTTTAAGAAACATTTTCATTGAAACTCACCAACGGAGCCTAAGTTTATAAACTTTACATTTTCAAGTTTTATTTAATTTGTTGCCAATCCTCAAATTATAGAAGAAATTATATATCTATCATTATAGAAAAGACAAGGACATTAATTAGTTAGAAGTTAGAACTGTAATTGAGTTGAGGTGAGTCGACTCGAACTTTGCTGAGCAGATCAACTTGACAACTTGACTGAGATAGAGCTTGGTTTGAGCTCGTATTTGAGTTGAGCTGACTCAAACTTTGCCGAGCTGATCAACTTGAAAGCTTGACTGAGATCGAGCTTGGTTTGAGCTCGAAAATGATTCAAGCCAAGTTGAGCTCATGTTGGTTCATGATAGTCCTTCTGTCCAGAGACTAGAGAGTTAGTGTTAAGAATTTTGTTTTTCAAAATTCGAACTTTCTTTTGTTATTGTTATCTCTTAAAATTATTTATTATAAGTTATCATAAATAAAATTAAAAAAATATTAGTATATATCACATAAATACTACATATATATATATTAAGTCAAGCCAAACCCAAGTTGAACCGAGCCCTAAACAAGCTGAGCCATCTCAAACATGGTTTGGCTCAAGGTCAACTTTCTTAAATATTTGAGCTCAAATAAAAGCTTGACATGATTTGTTTGACCCTAAGTGTCACTTGAGATTGGTTCAAATAAGACCAGTCGACAAGCCAGTTTGGTTTGAGTGCACCCTAAATTTAGTTCACCAACACCCCCTTTCATTGATTTTGCTAGTCCACTCTCCCTCTATTACACTCCCACTTTCGAAAAAGAGAGATAATGATTTTAGTGGAGTGTTAGCCCCATTGTACAATTCAAATATTTCTGAAGGAAAATAGTCACCTCCTTGATCCCTAGTGGAGGTGACCCTCTTTTCTTGCAATGTGTCCCTATTTAACATTCTTTAATTATAGTCAGAGTCATCCACAGGTTAAAACATCTATCCTTAATTTTTAGAAAGAAAAAAAAATATTTTTTTTAATAATAGGGTTTTAAATATTAAAGAGTGCTAGCCCAGCCACATTTACTCCAAAATTTTCCTTAAACGCAAGATGGGGTTAACACGTTGAGATCTTTTATTATTTTAACAGTTTAAAAAATAAAAGTCAAAAATTTTTGGACATTTGTTGCACCCCAGTTGCGTCTTTGGAAGATTTGCAACTTGGTCTAGCAAAATCCTAAAATCTTTTAACCAGAGCTTAAGGCAGCTAAAGAGGGGCTTTGTGTGAGAGCAGACTGTTGCTCTTTACCAAACTCTCACGTGCAACACGAGACATTACGACTATTTTTTTTTTTTTTTTTATGAGAGTTATCATCTACCTACATTAGTAGAGTCTGCCGGTCAGAAGTTAACTTGGGCAATGGAGCTCTTTCAACTCATACTCAGGTAGGATTAGATCCCTAAACCTATTCCATGAAAGGCCACACCCCTACCACTCACGCAAGAGGCGGGGGTGGTGACATTGCAACCTTGAGAGCTTGGAAATCTGCTAATGGGCTTGCATTTCTCATGATTCTATGGTAGTGTCTTTGGTTTTTTTTTTTTTGATAGTCCTACAATCATTAGCTAGAGGTTAGAGGGTTAGGCGGTTAGAAACTCAAGGGTGGGCATCAACAGCCACACCATGACTCGAACTCGAGTCACCACTCCACAAAGGGAGATACACTACCACTAGGACCAACCCATGGTGTCTATGGTAGAGTCCACAAGGGCTTCACTAGCACAAAATCCTTTTGGAGTGTGCATCAGGGGCGACTGAAACTAGCACCGCCTTCTTTTACTTATTTAATGTAGAGCAGATAAACTATAGGATTTTGCCAAATCTGACATTAATTAGAATATTAAGGATCTGCTGCAGGAAGAGTGCTATAATAGATCTGCTGCAGAAAAGGTGACCCTAACTCTAAAATTGCCGCATCTCTAATTTTGCAGCCACTCTGTTTGCATCGTTTCTGTTGCAGCAGAACTCTCTCCCTCCTTTCTTTCTTTCTTTCCCCTCTTACACGAGGAGGGCTAGCCCTACTATCTGTCAAACCTTACTCTCACTCACAGAGCATTTTTTCACCAAAAAATTAGACAGGTGGTTGGTTAAGGGAGAAAGTATAGGTTGATTCAGAGTAGGGCTAGCATTCCTTCCACTTCAAAAATAAAATAAAATAGAGAAAAGTCGTCCACAAATCCCAAAAAAAAAAAAAGCAAAAAACGCAAGTCCAAACAAAAAACGTAAAAACAAATCTCAAAGCAAATTGTGGTTGAGATTAAATCATTCTACGCTCCTACACTGCAAAAGCAGACAAGACCAAACCATAAACACTGATTGTCTTTCCTCCCCTTCGTCAGATTGTCCTGAAACGAACAAGAACTCGCCGGAAACCCCAACTAGTCTTTGACAGTCCGATCAAAGTTCGGTGTCATTCCCATGCAATATCATATCGTTGAATCACTTAATTTATCTATGTTAGTGTGATGCAATAGTGAGCGAAATTTAGTGGGTACGTTTTAATTTGCATATTTGGATTTCGGAATGATTGCTGTGTCACCTTTGAGGAATCCCAGAGATGAAAAGGAGGGAGAGATGGAGAGTTTTCTGGCCGGCGCCGACGAATTCCTTGACTTTGCAAGTGGGAATTTGCTCGACGGTATCGATTTCGACGATCTCTTCATTGGATTCGATGATGGAGATGTATTGCCTGATTTGGTGTTGGACCCAGAAATGCTTGCCGAGTTTTCAGTTACCGGCGGTGAAGAACCAGAGATGAACTTATCGGGATACGTCGGAAAGGTAGAGGAGGAAGACAAAGTTTCGGGTTCGGCTTCGGGTTCAGGTTCGAGTTCGAGTCAAGGAGAAGAGATTTTAAGTAAGAGAGATGAACGTGTTAAAGTGAGTCCTTCGTCGAGGGAAACTGATAAAGGTCGAAAATCGTCCGCGCAATCTAAAGCTTCTCAAGGGAAGCGAAAAGTGAAGGTACATGGTAATCGATTTGTGCTAAAATGAACTTGTGTGCTGTTTCTGCTTAATAAAACCAGATGGGCTTAGTGTTTTGATGTTACTAGCTAAGATTTAAAGTTCTTGCACTACATATTATCAAAAAAAAAAAAACTTGTACTACAGTAGAGAGATTCATACAGATGTGGAAACTCTCTCTCTCTCTCTCTCTCTGACACACACTCTCACACACACGCACATTTATGAACTGTCACATATTTCATGGGGGTGGAAAGAGTTCCTGGGAGTCATGGGTAGATCTGAAACATCTGATTACCATAGCTGGTAGAATAGTCTAGCTGTGGATGGGCACCACAGCCTCCTGTTGCATGGTAGAAGTTTGGCACATGGGAGTAGAGAAGAGAGCGATTTAGTTTTTTTTTTTTTTAATTTAATTTTAATTTTATAATCTTTTCCTAAACAGGTGGATTGGACTCCGGAGCTGCATAGGCGGTTTGTTCAA